>CM031234.1:765609751-766349438 GCA_018340775.1 Taxus wallichiana var. yunnanensis
TTGAATCTTTCCTTAACTTAAATTTGGAATAGGACTTGTCACCGACCTCAAAGATTGGCCCTCTTCATATGTATGCATGCTCCAAGATGACATCTTTCTTGTGCATGACAATCCTCCGTCCTTATTCAATATTTCCCATCTGAAACATTCTTCCTTGGGGGCTGAGCTCTAGAATCTAGCCCTTAACACCTTCATAGGGCCGTTAATAAATGACATAAAGGGTTGCTTTGGAGGGGCTGTCACCTTCTTAACTTTGCCTTTGTGCGTGCCTTCCTCGGTGTTTCCTACGTAACATCAAATAACTCCCGCTTGCTTCCCCACCAATTCCCTTATCCTCCTTGATGACATACTCCTCACCACCCATTTCTTCATCTGCCTCAGGATTATCCTCTTATGTATTGCGTATCTTCTCTTCATGCATTAGTACTTCGTGTGTGGGCTACCACTATGCACATCCGCTTCTCTTTCCCCAGGTTTCTCTCAAGGTTTGAATCCACTTGTCCGACTGCTCCACATCTTCTTCCTCTTCTTATGCGCAGACTCCTCACATGCTTCCTCTTTGGCCTCCTTTTTTTCTAAGTCCTCCTCATCTTCTCGAAATGACTCGAGGCCTCTTGTGGCCCTTCTTTGTCCTTAATATACTTACTTTGGCCATCGTTGCTAATGGAGACCCTTTTACTGGATGAGAAGAGCTTGTTCCCTTTCTTTCTTCTCTCCTCTTATTCTATATTTCCTTTCTCCACCTCTCATCTAGTATGAACATATTCTTCTTATTGTGGCGAGTTTCTTTGCACCTTCACTTTGAAATCTTCACTATGTGTTTCTTTGGTGTTGTGGCATATAGGAGTAACATACTTTAGCCTCCTTTCCATCCTTCATCTTTGGCCGCATATTAATAAAAACTTTGCATGCCATGTTTCCCACCGCTAATGTCATAATAGGATTAAGATCCAAGTTATTAGACTCCATCATTTCTAGGTATGCCGACTTGGAATCATACTTATATGTTTGGTGCAAGGTATGCCAATCCAAATCAAATTTCTCTACATCAAACCTCAAAGGTTGCACATCCTTGATTATATTGATCTGCACACTTAAACTATTTAGCAAAGAATGCAAATGGTAATTTAAACAATGACCCCATGTAGTTATTCTTCATTAAAAATATTTCAAGGCTAAAGTTTTGCATGACTATAAAATTTGGCTGTTGGCCTACCACTTCCTGGAAACTCTGTGGGCATGTGCCACTCATTCTCAAATGCCCCGCGCATCCTCCTATACCATTTCTCCAAGCATACCTTGTAAGGATTTGAGATTGCGCCTTCACATGTAAATTGGGAAAATTGGGTGGCACTGCAGTACTTGTCCTTAGCTAGGCGTATCCACATATTGTCTTCTCGGTCCATTTGGGACACCAATCTCCTAGAAGAAAATCAATAACAAAATGGATCTCCAATTTATTTTCTCCCCTCTTTATGTTTTTTCCTTCGCTTCTTCCACAATCCCTCGGCTATATATTGCATGATATTGTAATGAGTTTTGTGTGCCATCTTTTGTAAAATATAAAAGAAATTCCATTTTACCTCATTCTATTGTTCGAGAGGCTCCTAGCTTGCAGCCTAACTGCGTTGGTCCGAAAATCATCACTTGGGCAGATCTATGGATAGACGAGCCAACAGCAGGTGTGTGGGCATAGCCCTCTCTTTGAGTCAAGAAAGTGAAACTGGTTTATTGCTATTCTACCAAAGAGGAATCATGCAAGTCTCACAATATTCTTCCTTTGGGGTTTGGGATCTCATCCCAATAGGATGTTTCCGATCATGCAAAAGAAAGGAATGAAAGAGAGGATGGAGAAAGATCATATCCGAAGAAAGAAAAGAAATGAATTCCAAAGTAGAAAGGTCGAGGGGTTTATGTTTTGTGATTGGTAGTAAACAGAGCCAAACCTACTTGCATAAACGAGCAAAGCAATACTTGATGAATAAATGACAACAAAATGTAAGTAGATCCAATGAACAAGCACACAGATCTAACGTAAGAAAGATCTAATGCAAATAACACACGTATTCAAAGACAAAGACTAAATATCGTATTAATAATTCTTTTCTCATACAAAAGCTCAAAGTCTTTTCTCCTCACTTCTATTTTTCATCTGAAAGATATTCACTCATGCCCAATACAACAAGCATTGGGGTATTTATAGAAGAAGGAAAGAAAAGAAGGCAAAAAGGAGCCAACCACCTATTTACAAAGATATTTACAAAATATCTACAAGGATATACAAAATATCTCAAAGTCATGTTGACTTTTGACAACTTGATGGATGACATCATCCCATGGTGCAACATGGATGATGTCATCATTTGTGCCAACATACTCCAGATATTCACAAAAAGAAATTCGAAGAAGAGAGAGAAGAAGAAGAAAGAAAAGCTATTCATCGTCGTCATCCTGCGGCCGAAAGGGGGTAGCCTGCTTTTGCTGCTGCTCAGGTGACGAGATGTGGAATTGAGTGCGGTATTCCATGAACTTGCTGATCATGGGCCCTAGTTGATCCTGGGAAGGATCCTTGTGTCGCTCACTGATCACCTCGCAAGTCTCCCGCTCGTCTATGAGCTTCTCTGGGAGTTTGGAATATTCTTTCTCTGCTTCTATGAGGAACCCGATGAAGTCTCGACAGGCCAGCAGGTTATTAATGGACTCCACGTCAAAAGCGACCTCTGGCCCCAGCCCTTGTGAAATGATCTCCTTGAAGATCCGGGTGGTTTCATCAACTTTCCTTAAGGCGAAGGAAGGAGTAAGCAACCCCGGAGATGTATTGAGAACGATTTGTTCCATTTGGTGCAGCCTTCGTGGCTTCTTCTTTCACCTTATCAATATTTTCAAGGACAAATTCCAGTTGATCCACCCGGTAGTCCAGGGTTGAAATGACTTTATTGAGGACCCCGGGATGACCAAGATGCCGAACTTGACCAGATCTTTGACCAACAGTCGAACATTTGTTGAAAGGTCTCATGCCGCACCTCAGCATGGTCCAAATCTTCCGATATGGGTCCTGCTAATGCTTGGAGCTCCTTATTCGCCTTGTTGATGTTCAGATATAAATCAGAGAACTTGGTGATCACTCTTTCACTGTCCTTGAGGATTTGGCTCCTCCAAGCTGAAACGCCATGCCCGCTCTTGCCGATCTTTGCATATTCATTAATTTTATCCCGGCTCGAGGCTCGGGAGTCTCGGCGGCGATTGTGGGAGGTGCACCGCACATCTTCTCGTAAGGCTTGGAGCAGTGTTTATTTTTCTCTTTCAATAGCCTTTTCTCTTCTTTTGTTTCTTGAAGCTTCTTACGAGGGCGTCAACGCAGATAGGGCCTCTCCTCGAAGGCTTTTAGAAGACGTCCCCATTGTGACTTGGGTCATCAGTATAACTGTCGGAGACAGATCCTTTTTATCCTTGAGAGGATTGGGGTATGCGATCTCCATTACCCTCTCTCCCGAAGCACTCTGAGAGAAGCGTGTGACGGGCTTTTGCTTCTTTTCCCCTTTGGACGGGATTACGGAAAAGTCCATCGGAGCGATGGGAACTTTCCTTTTCTGCTGACTTAAGTGCTGGGAGATCCAGGCTGGACTTATGGGAGAAGGGCCGGAAACAGAGAAGGGGGCAGCTGCAGTAGTAGAAGGGAAAAACGTGGAGACACTTGGAGGCGGCATCGAGAGGGAGGCCGAAGAAGTGCTCATGGGAGGAAGAGATACTGCAGGAGAGGAAGACATAGGAAGGGAAGGGAGCTCAGAGATGAGGGAAGAAATGGAGGGGGACAGGTCCGCAAGAGAAGAGAAGATAGATGAAGAAGTGGGAGGAACAGTAGAAGAAGGGGGAGAGGACACGACCAAAGGAATGGTCGCTTGAGTCACTCGAGGAGGGGAAGGAGGAGAAGAAGAAGGGATAGAAGGGACCTCGGTTGTTGCAGCAGTGGCAACATCCTGAGTGGATGGGCCTATTGGAACATCTTCTTCTGCTCCTTTCTCTGGAGAAGCCAGAGTTATGACTCTGTTCGGGTGCAAAGCAGAAGGAGGAGGACTTTCGTGAGCTTCCTCTTGAGAAGTGCTAGACTCACCCTCCTTACCTTTACCCTTACCTTTAGGCTGCTGTTTAGATCGAGAAGGTGCGTTACCCAATGGAGAGGTTGTGAAATCAACCCCGAGGTAGATGAGTCCGTTCATTCGGCACCAATGCTCTGTTTACTGCAGAGTTTCTTTGACCCTCTCCTCAATTGTCTGAGGTGCTTTAGTCCTATCAACCTGCGTGAAAGGCCAATCATCCCCACCTGTGTCAAGATATACTTGATCCACTTCCTCTTCGGTAGTTTGGTAGCCTTTGGGGACGATGGCTACCCCATATTGAATGATTTCTGCCAAGGCCAAACGAGAATGGTCTTTCCTCCTGAGCTCCACCTCATGATATAGGTCAATGTAGATATCCTCGATCTGAGGGACGTGGATCGGATCGAGCTTAGCCCTTGGCAGACAATTTCTTGGGTCAAAGGTAGGCCTTTCCGGGAAGTCATGATTCAGATTTAGAAGCTCCAACTCTGCAAACATGTTCTTTGCCTTGTGGTGAGTAAAACATGTATATCTACCCATTGTGAGGGGGAAAGGAGTTCCACCCTTCTTTCTTTTTAGGCAATTTTCGTGATAAGTGATTAGCTGTCTTGATAGCTCTAGCAGAATCAATTTGGGCCCAACATATCTTGGCAGTCTAGTTGGCTCTCCCAAGAAGTTAGCCGCTCTCAGATAAGTAAATGTGGGGAATTGGGTGAACAGGGCCCCCCATTTTTCAGTGGCTGCCACAATGCTCTTGGTCGTGCGACCGTAAGTCATATTCGGCCTCAACAGGCAGATGATGAAATAGAAAAATGCATCATTGATCTTTGTAAATTGAGGGATGCTATTCTCCAGCTTCAGCTCTGGATAGTATTCATAGATTCTAACTTGGGGCCAAACCCCACTTCGCATCAGAGCTGGATAGTCCCTTTCAGAAGCTGCAGCATAAACAACATAGAAATTCATGTAGAATCTCCCCGTTGTGGGGAATTGTTGCAGCTGTTCTGATATCGTGTTGCTTATAATTTCTGCCCATTCGAAGCGTTGATCAGGCACATTTTTGTTCATTGTTTCTAAATACTGCAGCATCCATTTGTGGAAATAGTGGGCGTCAGGAAGCCCAAAGACCCTACTTAGGAACGTGATGGTGTCACTGAGCTCCTCCGAAAAAATCACTACGGTGAATGATTTGTGGCCAACGGGTCACTACTTTCTTGTTCTTCAGATAGACTTCATTCATCAGTTGCATGCACTGATCTTCATGGTCGTCCCAGGCTTTGATACAATCCTCTCGGCTGACGGCCACAAAGTGCCGGTGATGAGGAATGCCGAGTATTATCTCAAAGTGGCGGGCAGTGAGGTTAATTATGACCTCGCCCTTCTCATTTACGACACATCTTGTGTCTTTATTGTAGCACCGGGAAACCACCATCATGAATTCATTGTTAACGGCGCTGACTGGGATTCCCCCAGCAAAGTGCAGGGCACTGCCTATCAGCTTGTCCATCCATGGACTTCTTGTGACCTTCTGAGTCCTGACCCAGAATTCCTCCATATCGATATGTCCCAACTCTGAGTCTCTGATGTCCAGGTCACACTCGGCCTGGGAGTCGGGCATTCTGACCCTCTGATACTTATACTTCATTTCTTCTTCCGTGAGCTTGGCCTTGCCTTTGGATTTGGTAGGTCTCTTGCTTGATGTTGACATATGTTCTTCTGAACTTAACTGTTGATCTGCAAGAATAAGAAGTGAAACCCAATTGGAGAAAGCCATGTCAGCTGCTTGATTTTCCATTGAAATGCTGACAGAAGAAAGAGTTAGCAATTTAAAGGCCTCGGGGCACATGGCGCATGGATATTGCAGATTACAGAGCTAAATAGACAAGGTGCACAGGAAAAGGGTGTTGCAAGGGTTAAATCAGCGCCAAAGGGTGCATGGCGCATAGACACTGCAGAGTGCATTTTCTGTTGCTGTAAGTGTGAGTGCGCTGCGCCATGTGTTTATTTTATAAAGGGCGCAGATTATTTTCATGTTACACGGGTACAGGGTGTGCCAAAGGGCACAGGAATAATGCGTGTAACATCATATGTTCATGCGCCGAAGGGGAACTCGGTGCGGCGCATGGAAGGTCTGCATGACACAATGTTGTTGCGATGAGGGACGCGCCTGCGCCGTTTATAGCTTTGCACTTGGCGCATAGAAAAAGACTGCTACATGGATGCTGGGTGCGCCAAAAGGGCACATGAATTTATGATGTTGCACTCAAGTCTGATGCGCCAAGAGGGCACACGGAAAGCGCTTGCAGCAAGTGAGGGAAGTGCGCCATGAGGGCACATCTTTTTATGATGTAGCAGGCAGGAAATGCGCGCCATTGGCGTGGCTTATCTTTGTGTAACAGAGGCGACAGATGCGCCAAGGGCGCAACTATCCTGGATGTTGCATGGTATGCCAACGCGCCAAAGGAAAATATAGTTTCCTTAAAAACTTTGATTCTTCAGAGGGGTTTATATGGTTAAGCTCTCTTTGCAAGTTCCACTTGGGTGATTGAAAAGGCTTAAACAAAAGGGGTTTCAAGCTATTACTTCAGAACAAGACTCTCTCTACCAGCAGATCTGGAGAGGGGGAAGAAATGTGGAAAGACAGCAGGGGGACAGCAAGTTCATGATTTTATCCCTTTTCAATCCAAATTACATCCACAAACAGCAAAAAACCACAAACATGAAGCACAAAAGAAAGAGGATCTCTTACCCGGCTTTTATAACGAAGAAATGCGCGAAAACGGGTCCACAAAGCAATTCGAAAGCGACAGGGCAGGTGCGCTGACAAGCTCAGAGAAAAATCACGTGATTGCTCCGGTGACAATGACAGCGCAGATGCGCCTATATATAGGCGAGGTAGCAATAAATGCGCCACCAACCTTTTCAAGTGGTGCACCAAAAGAGCTGTCGACATGAAAAAGCATGCGCCCTTTGGTGCACCAAAATGCTTGTTAACATGAAGATATGTGCACCTTTGCGCAACGAAAGTGGTGTCGACAGAGGAATATGTGCGCCTTTGGCGCACCAAAAAGTGGCGCAACAAAAGATATGTTGACAGGAAGGCGCATGCGCCTTGGCGCACGCAGGAAGACTCAACATAGAGAGGTGCACAAAAATGCCTGCTAACACAAGAAAGCATGCGCCAAAGGGTTTAAAGGGGGCACATCAAAAGTTGATGTTGCATAGTCATTATATGCGCGGCCAAAAAGACCAAAAATCGACTAAGTTCGGAAAACTAAGATTTCCCGGGAAGGGATTTTGTAACGTTCGAACGCAAGGGATCCCTGACGAGGGATCAGAACAAAATTTTGGTATGGTTATCTGTAAAATTGCCCTCGCCAATTTTATGGGATAACACTAACCAAGTGTCTCTTTACTCTTGTGGCGGGGTCAATAATTTTATCAATACTCATTTCCTTGTGTCCCCTGTCATCTTGTAATTTGTAGTTATTTCTTTAATTTTGGTTTCATCGCGTAGATCTAGGTCTAAGTGTTCACCAGTGTCTCGTAACCATGTCACTCTTCTAATCAACCTAGTTGTTATCCACATTCTCCTTCCGTAAAAGTAGAAATAATTCTCGTGCACACGTGACATTAACCATTGGAAGATGTGCACAGCGCCAAAGAAAGGTAATTCGAATAATTGGAGAAGCCCCACCTTCTCCGGTCCTTCTACACCGAATCATCCATGATAATCGCCCTTCTACAATCCGGTGGGAAATTCCCATAGCATATCCTTACTTAAGGTAGTTTCATGCCCTATCACTCGGTGATTGTACTCGTTGATCTTGCATTTCTTGAGTTGTGAGGTCCATTGTTGTCCCACCATCACCTTGGGTGGGTACTACATTTCGAAGAATAATTTCTCTAGTGGTTCTTCCACGGTTTACTTGTTCTTAGGTGCCCTTTATGGTTCCATCGTTCTTCTCAAGTTTAAAAACTGTAAAACCCTATGAGATTGTGCCCTAGGTAATGAAAGTTACCTTTTTCTTACTCCTTAATGTCACGTGTCCAATCATTGTGTTCAATCCTTATACTCTCTAACTCTTGTGCTCTCACTTCCCGAATTTGTGCCCTAAGTTCTCGATTCCTTAGCACCATAAACCCTAGATCTATAATGTCTAGTTACGAAACCCCAACCTTGCTTATGCCCACACACCTTTTCCCCAAGCTACCACTTCCTCTTTCATGAAGGATCTCTCAAACTAATGGCCTTTTTCACTTTGCTCTACTCTGGTTTGTCTTCACTTCACTCTTTCAATGCACTTTTCACACTTAGTCACTTAGCTCTTAATCGAAGGTAATAATAAACTCATTTGTCCCTTATTTATACTTTTTCACACTTAATTACTCCACTGAAAACCACTTTTTGGATTTAAAACACTTTTTCACTCTTCCACACAATTTTTTTCTTTAAAGTAATTTTTCATTTTAAAGGTGCTTTTTGCTTTCCTCTTCCACACGCATCGGTCATAACCTTTTGGCACACAAATTCCTAGGCTGAAGTCATCCTTGTGTGCCTCTCTTTACACCACACCCCACCTTCTTATGCGCCACTTATTAAGTATTTTAGCTTGTTGCTTCCTCCCTCACGTTACTGGCTGCATGACCATCTTTGTCACATGGTTTCCAATTTGAGAAATATCCATCACCTTCAAATACCATCATACATAAGCACCCTAGATACTTCCTTTTGCACACCCCCATGTTATCCATCAAACCCCATACCATTGTGCATACCACAAGTATTCCTCCAATGCACACTGTTTTATACCAATGTGCATTCTGAACTAACTCCAATAGATGTACCAACATCACATAGTCTCTTTTGTGTGCATTCGTACCTATTTTACCCCACACTAAGAGAATGTGTGGTCCTATGCTCATAAAATTAATAGATAATACTCAGCTTTTACGTGCAAACATGCTTATTATAACACAACAAAAGCATATCAAAAAGGGAAATCTAATCTAAGATGGTAGTCTTGCATTATTACAAACACAAGAGGAAGCTTATTTATAGTAGGGCTTCAACCTACTCCCATTGAAATAATCAGGAAACATAGTGCCATCCAACATCGCTAATTGACATGCACCTGATTCTAGTATCTTAGTCCCTACAAAGGGTCCCAACCAATGAGCTTTCAAATTTCTTGGATGGCGCAAACTTGGAGTCATACGAAGTACCATCCTTCCCACAAAAAATGAATTGTTATTGATGTTCCTATCATACCAAGCCTTCTGTCTTTCCTTCTCTATCTTCTAACTCTAGCGTGCAATGGCATGCCGCTTATCCAATTGCATTAATTTTTCAATGCACTCATTAACTACCTATTCATCATCCAATCCTCTTGCACGTGCAACACACACAGGATGACAACATAAATTCAACAAGTAAAATAACCTCTGCGCTAAACACCAACTAAAAGGGTGTGGCCTTGTTCAACCTTTTATAAGTTGTCACGTATTCTTAAAGTATGACTCGATACCTTGTTATCCCAATATTTCCTTCCAACATCACATATTTTGGTCAATGTTTACCCCAAAATCTTGTTAAAATCTTCAACAATTCCATTGAAGTGTGGGTGATAAGGGGTAGTCTTATGGTGTGTCACCATAAACACTTTGCCAATGAAATTCTAATAGTTTCATTTAAAAAATGAGTTCCTCTATCACTTGTTAGAATCAATGGACATCCATACCTACTGATGATATTTTCCTAAAGGAACCTTGTTGTTATTACTACAGTGCAATCCTTTATAGGCGTAACCTCTTCCCACCTTGTTAAATAATTAGTACATGTGATGATGTAGCATGCACTTGTCCTATGTGTGGGTGGTGCAATAGGTCCTACAAAATCAATTGCCCATTTTTCAAATGGTTCTACACTTGTAATGGGCCTTAACAACATCTCATCTCTATTCCCAAGCTTTCAAATTCTTTAATGGTGATCACATGCTTGAAAAAAGCCTTAGTGTCCTTATATAATGTCTCCCACCATAGACTGCTAAAAGGATCTTGCGTAGTGTGTCATCTCCTCCATAATGTCCTCTTGTTATTCCTCCATGAGATTATTCCATGATTATGTCATGCTCATGCTCCGAACACACATCTCCGAACAAGACCTCATCTCTCCCCACTTTATATAGGTCATCTCCAATGAGTTGATATGGCGCTACACTTAGAATGACAAGCTACTTATTTTCTAAAGTCTTTATTCCTTCCGATGTAAGGCCTATGCACAAAAATGCTGAAATATCCTCTAAATCTGTTGGTGCACGGTTCAATATGAAAAACTATGCATCTTGCATAATATCCTCTATGATCTGCGCATCCTCTCTAGAGTTAATTCTTGATAAGTGATTAGGTCCCAAGTTACTCTTGCATGGATTCACTATGATTGTAAAATAAAACTCCTGAAACAAAAGGATCCAACGGCAGATGCACCCATGTAAGACCGATTTATCGACCAATTACTTCAATGCCATGTGATCTATATAAAAGATAAATGGTGTGGCCAATAAGTACTATATAAACTTGTGAATTGTGTAGATCATGGATAATGCTTCGCGCTCCATAGTTGTATAGTTCTGCTCTGCATTTGTTAACTTCCTACTTCCAAACAAATAAGGTGATCAACGGTTCCTTCTCTAGTTGCGCCAATATTGCTCCAATTGCTGCAGGACCAAAGGCATCCACGTGGATATGGACATGCTTGTTCGAAGAAGGAAAGCACAAGATGGGCACAATAGTTACCGTTTCATTCAAGGTCTCAAAAGCTTGTTGCTGCACATCCCCCCAATAAAATTTCCTTGGCATTCAATAACTCTTCAAGGGGTGAGATAATATTTGCATAACCCTTAATTAAATTTCTATAATAACTAGTGTGCCCCAAGAAACTACACACTTCAATCTGATTTTTTGGTTCTTCTAGCCCCAAAATCATTGCAATCTTAGTGGATCTACCAACAATTTATCCTTGCAGATAATATGCCCAAGCAATGTGCCAAATGGGGTGGCAAATATACACTTATTAATGTTAAGAGAGATGTTAAGTTACTTGCATATTTCAAACATCAACTTCAAGTTGTCACAATGATATTTCACCAGCCCATAAATGGTCTAATTGTCCAAGTAAACTTGCAAAAATTATGAATGAAGTCCTAGAATGCCTGAACAATGATGTGCAAGAATTTCAATTTAAAAGGCATGACGGTGTATGCAAAACTTCCCCATTCAATTGTGAACGTGGTCTTCTTCTGATCCTCGCACACAATGCATACGTGATGGTACCTTGAGAATCCATTTGTAAAGGAATATATTTCACTCCATGTGACACCTTCCAAGATATATTTAGTGAATGGTGTAGGAAAAGGATCTATGACACATGAAGCATTAAGTACCTTGTAGTTAACAAAGATCCTAATCCAACCATCCTTATTTATGATGATCACTATAGGGCTGATCCATTTATATTCTTTAATATGCTTAATGATCCCTGACTTAAGCATCTTTTCAATCTCCTCTTTTACCTTCAAGCGCATGTTAGGATTCATCATGTAGGGCCTTTTCCTAACTGATGACACACCATCCTTTAACTTGATCTTCATCTCCCCAATGAGGGATGTACGCCCTTCAACTCACAATGCCCCGTTGAGAATAAATCTTGAAAGTCATGCAACAACTCAATGATCTTTGCCACCTCTGGTTCAAACCAGTAATCCCCAATA
Source organism: Taxus wallichiana var. yunnanensis (assembly GCA_018340775.1). Lineage (NCBI taxonomy): Eukaryota > Viridiplantae > Streptophyta > Pinopsida > Cupressales > Taxaceae > Taxus > Taxus wallichiana. Next base: position 765,621,618 of record CM031234.1, read on the forward strand.
ATAGCCTCCTTAGGCACATCCTCAATCCCAATGTTCACCTTTTTAATCTTGAGGGTATGTGAAATTCCCGGGCACGATCATCTACGAAATCCAATACTTCACACGCACCTTCCGTCATTTAACATCCAAGTCCTCAATTTCCTCATCATCTATGAGGTAGACCACCTTCCCTTTTTCTTTCTCTTTCCACGTGTGCCTTAGCAATGTTTCTTCTATTTCTAACATTTCCTCATGCACGTCATCCTCGAGCTCTCCTAAGAGTTGAATCATGAGTTTTTTTCCTTTGCACTATCTCCCAACGTGATGTGCTTCATGATCTATGAAGGCCTCATGTGTGGTGGATTAGTGGAAAAATAGTCAAGGTATGAACAATACCTTCCATCATGTCTCGCCAACTTGCAATTTTTTGCTTTAACTCAACATGCACGTACCAAACACGCACACATCTATGTAGAGTAGAGTAAAATTTGTGTACCCATAGAGATGGAGGTATAACTTCTTATCCTTGTGCCCAATGTCTCTCATAGTTGTGGATGTGCACCAAAACAGGAGTCTTCCCATCATAGTCATGTATAAAAGAAGGAACATTGCTCTGAGTAAAAATTATTAAAAAGGCTACTCTTATCTTGCACTAGGGTAATAAATTGTCTTTATGTGTCACCCACTAGCACAATGCTATCTTACACAATATATATACCATCATGTTCCATCTATCTCCCTCATTTCTCCACTAGTCTCCCATCTCGCATAAGAAAGAATCAATTTTCTCTTCTCCAGGTATACTTTGTAATCGAGTCTTGCCCAAGTGCCTAATCATACACGTCCTAATCATCCTGGTAACTCTTCCCTTGACTTCACGACCTACCATCTCATAAGTTCCATGGGCCTAATTGTCATAAGCAATGATGGTAGTATCACTAATAGATTGCACATGTTCCCAGTGAAGTACACCTTCTTTTGATGGTTCTACATTTTCCGGATCGCGCACTATATGTGCATATATTATGTTAAGCTCTTCTTCATTGATAGGATCTGTATAAGGTGTAACCTTCACATCATCCAAGGGTATGACAACATGCTCCTCCTTATTCTCAAAATGATATATCTTTTGTTGAAGCGTAAATTTGCATTATTAGCATAACACCAAGGATGTCCAAGCAATGTGGGAATTATCTTCCTTAGAAAGTTCCAACACTTCAAAATCACCTATAAATTTAGCTCCTTGAATAGTGATTGAAGCATCCTTTAGCACCCTAATGGGCATGGCCCTTGTTTTATTTGCCATATATAACACATTAGAAGATGGCTGCAATGGTGGCCTTCCCATCTAGTTCCAAGCATCCAATGTCGAACATTGACTTTTACACCTTTGTCGATTCTTAGAATCAGGGACAATAAATTGCACTAACCATATTAAATTAATATTTCCCAAACATTAATGTAATGCATAAATAAATACACAACATAGTAAAAACACACGTACGTAGGTTTTACGTGGAAAACCCTTGAGGGAAAAATACCACAGACAAATGATAATTTCCATTAACGAGAAACATTACAGTCTAGTAAAACATCTCCCTCCTCACTTCTCTCCAAGCCATTCACCCGAGGTGAAAAAAAAATGATCCGCGACCATATTTAAATGACCCCACGGGTCATGAACATATTAAGTGACGGGGTATGATTAAATTGTACCCCAATTTAATATAAATTAGTTATTAAATAACCAATTAAACATAACCTAAATTTTATATTAAATAATTAAGAATATAATCTATTCTAAATTATTTAATTATAAACTAAAGTTTATAGGCACTTAATATTATGTTCTAACACTCCCCTTAATATTAATTGGGGAACCATATGCCAACATTACCTGTTTGTACAACATGATTTACAAATCCATAAACCGTTAGTGAAGGTTTAAGCTAGAATATCACTTTTGAAATATTTATAACACCTTCATCATGCTCAACTTACCTTTTGGTACAAAAGGATTTGGAATCCATAAATCGAAGTTATGATTTAGGCTAAACATGATTTGTGAGACTACATCTCACGATTTCTCATGGAAAATATCTCAAACCGCATCTCTAGGAGCCTTTTATAACACAAGGACCTCCTTTACAAATAGATGCAACACACTAGACTGTACATCGTAAACTTAGAGTTATAAGTTTACAAAGATCATAAAAATATATTTTACAATGCTTTACAATGGAGTAGAAGTATAGAGGAGAAGGAGATATCAACTGGCTGGCCATTAGGAGGCAACATTGCCACACACACTCCCTGTCAATGGAAACTCTGAAAGTCTAAACATTGCACGAAACTTGCAGAATTTTGCAGCACACAATGGCTTTGTAAACATATCTACAAACTTATATTTAGACAAGCATTACTAGAGATCTTATATCACCACAAAGAACCTTCTCTTGGATAACATGCATATGAACTTCTCTATGCTTCATTCTTTGATGTTGAACTGGATTCTTAGCAAGAGAAAATCAACTCTGACTATCACACAAAAGAGGAGTACTTCCTTTAACTTCCATGTACATATCTTTCAACATCATCTTTAACCACATGGATTCATTTGTTGTTTCCATCACACTTCTATACTCTTATTCAATAGAAGAGATGAAGACTACCAACTACTTTTATTATTTCTCCAAGTATTAACACCATGTACTAAAAGCTCGAACAAAAATCCAGATGTATATTTTATATCCAACATAACATCAACATGGTTAGAGTCACAATATCCATATAGAAATCATAATAAACATATAAATATTTACTGATTTCACTTTTAACCATCTATAAATCTTACATTGATAGGTTAAACAACAAGTTATATAACAACTTAAATAATAATATGCTTAACAACTAACCATGTTATATTACAAATATGTTGAAATTTTTTAACATATTAATCTTGTAAAATATATATTAGATGCAATTAGTATTGGATGTCTCTAATACAAACACAAAGGCATCCCCAAGTGTCATTTGATATGCATATAATAATATTTTAGTAATCACATACTAAGAAATGTTTTATCAACAACATATATATCCAAGCCCTCAAAAAATGATAAGATTGATAGGTAACATATCTGAAAAAATAATCAAATCATGCAAGAATAATCACAGCATACACTGAATCAAAAATATCCTCTAACTATGAACACATTATTTGTCAAGATTTCCACACTTCCGGTTTCAGATTAGTGAAAACTAAATGAGAAATCAAGAAAACCTTTAAATATGGATGGTGATGAAGATGGTATAGGCACACAAGAATAAATCCTCCTCATTGTGAGTTAGTCACCCGCACAACAAAAAGAAACAAACATGAAAAGGATTAGTGATAGAGATGGTGGGTTACATGACGAATTTGGTTCCAAGCAAAAGCTTCTTAGAAAGGATGTCAGCCCATGTGATAAAAAGATATAGGTAATCGATAATGAATGGAAATATGTAGATAACAAAATCTAAAACAGAGAAATAATGAACTGAAAGATAATGAAATGATAACTGATAATGGAAATGCTAAGAAATAAGTCCAAACCAGTGTGTTGATGATGACCACAGTAGAAATGGTATGGTCAGCGGTGACTAGAGTAGAGATGCTCTGAAAATGTGTAAGAACGGAGATGAAATATTTATGCGAGCTACAAAATTGACACCAAAACACAAATGAAGTAAAAGGATAAAGGAAAGGGTAGATCTAAAGGGGGTAAGCAAAGAGGTCAACGATGACTTGAGGCAAACAAACATAGTCGATGATGACCAGTGTAGGGTTGACAAAGGTATGTAGAAACAGGGACAAATGTTGGTTCCAAGATGCTAGGATGGGTAACAGAATCTTGATAAGGTGGGTACGATGCCAAATGTGACATATATGATGTAATACAAGGTGGATAGGATGTAAAATAAGGTAGATTTAATAGATATGGGATATAGGTCGATGGTGACTAGATCAAGTTGGTGGTGGAAAACAGATGTGGGATCTTTGCTAAAGGATGGAGTAGATGGGGTCTAAAGACGACAATAGACAAATGAAAGGATAGGTAGAACTCCAAGAAGACCTACAAACCTACAAGAAAAAGAGAAGCATGCACAAACGATATCTCCAAATATTCTTCACAATACTCCAAGCTTTAACAATGGCATGCAAAGGGACAACAAAGTGATTCAGATGATAATAAAAGCTCCAAAGATGATGTAAGAAGCAACACTCACGAAGAACACAAGAGATTCAAAATTTTCCAGCCCTTTGAGAGGAGGGGTGAGTGTGGTTAAATAGAATAGTGTAGGTAGACAACAACCCAGTCGATTAATGACAATTTGGGATAGACAATCTGCCAGAGATGTTAAAACAATAATGGATGGGTGGAAATAGGATAATAACGACTCTTCTTGGGCTATTTTTAGGTCTGCATGCATGTTAGAGGGTAATGATGGGTTATGGGATAATAAGAGGGAGTAAATGATGCAGGAGCATCAAGAGTCAAATGTCATAAGGTCATATGAGACCATCTAGATATGTTTGGTTAGGTGTATGTGAGTGATTCTACTTGAGTAAGTGGATGTCAAAGTGAATAAGCTTGTAAAAGTAAAGTTAGGTGTGTAAATAGAGATAGGTAGGTAGACATTAGTTGTTATAATGCCTAATTAAGACTTATAATGATGTGTAATGGGTTGTCATAAGAGGTTGAAAGAAGTTTAGAGTGGATATGATGTAGTTTTGATTATATGCCAAGTTTAGTTGTATTGTTGATCTCTTTTTGGGAGCTAGAGCTAGAATTTAGCTAGTTTAGTAAAGATATAGGGAGCTATTTGAGAAAAATGAATCATGGAAGATGATTCAAAGAATGTAACAAAAGGTTTGAGGTGGATAATAAGATATTCAATTGGTGTTGTAGGGAAAATGTGTGAAATTTGCTTGAACTATGAGTTTGAATAGACGTATGTCAAAACCTGCTCAAACCGAATGCTAAAAATATGAAAGTTGCCATAGGAATTTGAAAGATCTGTGAGTGTATAAGTAGTTGGAGGAGGTCAAGGGAATCATCATGAATTTTTATAGCTCTTGAAACTGTCATGCTTTTCCCGTAGCCTTAATTAAGTGCTCTCGGCCCAAACTAGGGCAACGAAGATCTCGAATTCTAACCATTGAAATTAAACAAAATTTGGTGAGTACCTCGATTTGATGGTGCCTAGAAGACTATGAAGTCTCATGACCTAGATCACATATGTGGGAAAGTTAGAGGAGGTTTAGAAGGTCAAGTATATATGTACAATTACGTAAGAGAAATTGAGTGCATTGAGGTGTAAATCATGGATTTGAGTCTCCAAATTTGGTAGGGAGCATGTAAGTACCTTCTTTGAAGTGGATCCATCATCATTTAGTTGAATTCATGAAGAGAAGCATATGATTTTATAACCTAGGATCTAAATATACCTAATTGACACTCCCTTTACAAAGGAAGTACAATTTGGTCCAAAGTAATAGTAGTTGAAACTCGACATAAGCTAGAGCTGGGTAAAGGGTATTAGAAACACCATTTAGGTTGTGGGGTTGTTTCATGATAAAGTGGGATATCAGGGCATTTGTGTGTTGAGAGGGCTACAAGCCAATAAGGCCTTAAGGAGAGATTATAGGGTTGATAGAAGAATATGGTTATGAATTGCGTCTAAGCACCTTGTAATATACTAGAAAAATTGTCTTAGGTGGGTTGAGGCGGTGAGGAGCCCGTATGTATGCATTTTGAGCATTAGACCAAGAGGCCTACTTAAGTCTAGTCTCATATTGTTAAGAGTACACAATCATAGTGACTTCTTGAAGGATATGAGGCTTAAAGAATGGTTTGAAGAGTACATGAAGGGTACCAAAGAGATGATGGAGGTGTATCATGAAGGAGCTATGGGATTGGCAAGGTATTGTAGCTGCTTCATCATTGCTTTTATATAACCACTAATGCAAGTGTATGTGTGTGTAGTAAAACAAGGTATATCTCAAGGTGTTGGAGGCATAGTAATGGTTTTATTGAACCTCATGAGAATGATCCTCGGTAGTAATGGTTGTTTCCCTCTTCCCCATGCTTTTATTATTCCTCTCATTATTTCCCTCCCCCTCCCATTTTTGATTTCCCTCCTTTGAATTCTATTTTAATTTAATTTTATATTATTTTAATTTGTTTTTTTATCATTTTTAAAAAATAATTTCCCATCTCTTTCGGAAAGACATGTCTTTTGGTCGATTTAATTATTTATTCTAGTTCGTTTCTCTTTCTTTCTCTCAAGTAAATGCTCACCTTGATGATGGTTCTAGTACGAGAACCAAAATGTTGGTGCTAATCTTATCCACACAACATATCCAAAAGTTTTTCTTTCTTTTAACCCGCGATGTGGATTTAAAATCTTTGAAATCATACATTTTAAATTTATCTAATAAGGATTTGGAACATTTTTGAGATATAAAAATAGTATAAACATAATTGTAACAATGTCAAAATTCTACACCTAGACAATATTGAAGAAGTCCTTGATCAGTCATTTCAAATACATAATAGATATCATCTTTCACTTGTTTTATCAAGTCATTACTACTCTTGGTGATGGAAATATCAACATAGAAAACTAGAAACACTACATCATCACCATCCAACATTATATATATATGTAGTAGATTCCAAATTACCTCTTTAAAATTAGACTCTCTAAGATATTTATCAATTTTAATAGCAATAACCAACTTGGATGTTACCATTTTTATTGTAGGAGAAAAAGTTTCTTCATAATATATTCCTTATTATTATGCATATCCATTAGCAAAAAGATGATATTTTCATTTATCTAAAGGCCATATGGTTGATATTTTATGTTATAAATCCATTTATAACTAATGGATTTCTTACCTAGAGGTAAAGTAGACAAAACCCAATTTATATATATGTTTGGATTAGCGGTAAAAAAGGGTTAATGGGACCATACCCCGTCTGACCAAGAAAGTTTAAACATTAAGAACATGGCAAAGGGTATACCCATTGAGCCGGTTGAAACACTACTAAGACCAAAATAATAGTAAAACAAACCAAACTAACAACATCAAAAGTCTAGGAAGCCAAACTAACAACAAAACAAAAAAGGGAACACTTTGCGCCCAACATAAGCCCACAGATATACAATATAGTTTTAATCCTTGATTATTTATCCCACAGAGTGCATGCAATCATTCCATTCTTTGACCAGTTCTGCAATCGTCATCCTCCATTTTTCGTAATTTGGTTCGATCATCTCTTTCTTTGGCATGACTCCTTATTTTTCCAACTTCTTAGCCCTCTGCATTGCATAGACCAGATCTCCCATCATCTTTAGATGTTGAATCATACTCTTCATGTTCAGAAGATGCATTTCTTTGATATGCATCAAAGTCTCCTTCATTTTTAGCACATCCTTTTCCATAGCCATGCATATTTCATTTGCATTTTTCAGATTCTCATTGACCACAATGGAGGTGATTTTTTCCATCTTCTCTTGTACCTCCCTAAGTTCAATGGAAACCATAATTATCTTATGCCTATTTATTCAATATCGAGCCCACAATTTTTGAAATCCTTCAAGAAGGCATTGGCCTTGACCATAGAGTCCTAAGCAATAAATAGATCTTTTTGTGCAACCTTCGACGCTCTAATACTTGGTAATTGATTCCTCCATGCTCTAAGTGTGTGTTTCAGATATATCTTCCATATCCACCATTTTGGGGGTTTTCCTTATTTTTCCTCCTCTTTTGATTCAAGCTCCATTTTTACTTCGAACTCACTTCCATTGCCTTCTTGTTCATTCTCCTCATTTTCCTTCTCCTCTGACCCCGAGCTGATTTCAATTTTCTCCTGTTTCCCTTCCAAGCCTTCCAATCTAATTTCCTTCTTAGGGTTCTCCTGGTCGAGCGTGATCTAGTCCTCTTTCCCAAAATGTCAACTTCTTCCTCCTTTTTAGGGTTCATCCCTTTTGTACCAAAATTTTCAACACCGCCAATTCTAGGGGTTCCAATTTTAACCAAGGCCTTAATAAGCCCTTGGTGAAAAGGAACTTTAAAAGTCCCTTTTCGACCACTCACATGTTAACAAGTTTGTCACCATCCCATTGCCTTCACTATAAATGTGTTGGAATGTAATGGAGCTAAAGAATGAGAGTCTATTCTTCGTACTATTAATAAAATATTCAATTGTAACAAAAACTATATTCCTTCCATTCATGCTAGATATTATATTTCGAGAGTCTCCTTTGACAATTGAGGTTCAAAACTCTCTCCTCATCTAATTTCACCCCACAATACATAGCAACATCTTCTGCCACATGATTAGTTTGGGTTCTTAGATTAAAGAAATAATCAATCATAAACTCACCATTGGAGTCTTGAAACACTCCACCACCTCCTGCTTTCCTTGAATTCCCTTTCATAAGCACTTGTGAAAGTTTTGTTTTATAAATCCTTCTGAGGGTATTATCCATCTCACCCCCTCTTTTTGATTTATTTATTTTTTTATCATTTTAGCATTAAAGAGATCCCATCTTCTCGAAATACAAGTTTCCCCTTGCAAAATTTCCACCTCCTTATTTTTTAAAATGGAAAAATTGTTTCTGATAGCCTGGATGCATATTTTTGTTATTTGGAGTGAGTGCAACATTTTCCCCTTGAAGATCCTCCTATTCCTTTCTTTCCACACCTCCCACCAAAAATTCCCAAGGCTAAGGATCCACATATTTTTTAGGCCTTGGCTATGAAAAGGGCATTGCCATTGAACCCAAGAGTTTTCACCTCTTATGGGCTAACCCAAGAAACTAAGAATAAGGATAAGATAGAGGTTATGACTTGAGAAGAAAAGAGGCATCCAACAAAGAGATGATTGACTGTCTCAATTTCATTTTCACATAAAACACATCTATTAACCATGCAAAACCCCTTTTTGATAGGTTGTCAACCGTCAAAATCTTGTTGATCAAGGTTAGCCAATTGAATATATTGACTTTAGGAATGAAATTTTTATTCTAGATCTTTCCCCATAAGATATCTTCAGAATTCTCCTCTTCTTCAAAAAACTGAGCATAAGCTGATTTGACAAAATAGATTCTTGTTTCTTCTTTGTCCCAAATTAGTCTGTCTTGTTCTCTTTTATTATAGGTAAGTTGATTATCAAGGAATTCATTCAATCTTTCCATTTACATTTTAAATCCTGTCTATCCACCTCCAAGTGCTTCCAATTCTTGAAGCCTCCCTCTTCACTCAAGTAGTTTCTTACCATGACTCCATATTTTCTTTCTAGTAGCTGAGAAATTTCTAGAAATTTTTCTTCCATTGTAAAATGACCAGCCCACTTATCTTTCCAAAATAGAGTCTTTGTGTCACTTCCAATTTTCCATTTACATCCTTTTCCCAATATTTCCTTTTCCCAATTGATATCCTTCCAAATGCTTGAACCATTGAAAGTAGGAGGTTTGAAAATCCATCTATCATCATGTGCATCCTCCCAATATTTTTGTTTTAGAATTTTGGTCCAAACACTTTCTTCATTAATTAGTCTCCATCTAATTTTAGCTAATAGGGATTTGTTCATTTTTACCCAATCCCTTAATCCCAATCCTCCAATTTTTTTTGATTTACATACCCTTTTCCAAGCCACCAAAGGAATACAAACATTGATTTTCGTTCCTCTCAAAGAAAGCATTTTGGATGCTTTCAAGTTTGTCTGCCACTTTCGTAGGGAGCTGAAAAAGTGACATAACATAAACCAGGAGACTTTGTAATGAGATTTTCAACAGAGTGACTTTACCAACCTATGATAGAAGGTTGGCTTTCCATCCTACTAGTTTCCTTTCAAACCTCTCAATGAGGAAATTCCATTCATAACTTTGGGGTATTCTTTCTCCCAAAGGCATACCCAAGTAAAAGGAAGGAAAAGATTTGATATCACATTCCAATACTTTAACAATTTTTCTTTCCCTGTATTCTAGGGTGTTGAGAAAAAGATAGAGCTCTTCCTGTAGTTAACGAGTTACCCCGACACTTCCATATAATCATCTAACAACTTCTTAAAAGAGAAAGCTTCCGACACCGAGGCTTCACCCACAAGGATCATATCATCTAAAAAATGCTAATGAGAGACTTTATCCACCCCTATTGCGGAGATATTCCTTTAATAATTCCATCAAAGGTGGCTTCATTAAATTTCCTACTCAAAGCTTCTTCCATAAGAATGAAGAGAAAAGGGGACAATGGATCACCTTGCCTTAAACCTTGAGAACTTGGAAAAAAACCACAAGGACCCCATTGATAAGAATGGAGAAAAAACACTTGAAATACAAACATTGACCAAACACCTAAAAGAGTTGTCAAAACCAAATTTCTCCAAGAATTTGTCCAAGAAACTCCAAGAAATCCTGTCATATGCCTTAACTATATCCAATTTGATAATCATTTTGGCTTCTTACAAAGTTTGACAAAATGGATTGTTTCTTGAATAGTTATTATACCATCTTATATTTGTCTACCCATGAAAAATCCCCTTGTTGTTCCAAGATTATGGAGGGAAGAAGTAGTTGCAGCCGAAGAGCTAAAATATTTGTACAAATTTTGTATGATGTGTTGCAAAGACTTATGGGACGGAAATCCTTGAACTCCACCACATTTCCACTTTTTGGAGCTAAGGTCAAAAAGGTACAATTCACATCTTTCAACATCTTTTTATGACTGAAAAATTCTTCCACTATTTTGTGAATATCCTTTTTAATTATATCCTAGAAATACTGGTAGAAAAGTGTCAGAAAAACATCCAGTCCTGGAGCCTTATCAGGATTGAGATTTTTAACATCAAATTCTACGTCTTCCAAAGAAGAAGCCTTGAGTAGCTGATTGTCCTCCCTATATTTTCATTAATGCATCATACTCCAACTTTATTTAAAATTCCCATTCTGGCTTTCCTTTGGATTCATCAATTTTATTGGATTAAAAAAATTGTGAAACAGATGAATTGAAAGCATAATTTACCTATTCATCACTTTGCACTGCTTGTTTCCTAGATCTTGTGTAGTGTTCTTTAATTTTTGTTGGATGTTCATCCTCCACATATTTCTATATGGTAGAGTACCTTTTTGGTATTTTATGTTGACTTATCTAATATGATTGTGAGAATTTGTTTGTCTCATTGGATTTTTGCATGTAACTTTACTTCTCTGGTGTATGCATTTTTATGTCATGTTCCATTTTAATATTTGAGCTTGATTTAGAATCATCATTAGTGTGTGTGTGTGTGTGTGTGTGTGTGTGTGTGTGTGTGTGTGTGTGTGTGTGTGTGTGTGTGTGTGTGTGTGTGTGTGTGTGTGTGTGTGTGTGTGTGTTACTAATATAAGTGGGGTTTCCATCAATTAATAAATATGATTTTTGTCATCCATTGTCACATCTCTACTTATAACAACCTTATTTATAGATATGTCTAATAATATATATACTTTTGATTGCTCATTGTAGCCCACAAACATGTAACTTTTACTTTTAGCATATAAACCACTCCTTTTTCTTTAGGAATTAATGCTAAATAAATATAACCACAAATATGGAAATCAATCACATCAATAATTATACATGCTTCATCGGGAGTGATGTTTTGTATAACTTTTTAATGACTTCTATCCAATATGTAGACCACAATATTAAAAACTTCTACCAAGTACCATAAAGGTACATTTTTAGTTTACACTATACATCTATCTATCTCCATAATAGCTCTATTCCTCTATTCCATGACTCCATTTCAATATGAAGTGTAAGGAGTACTATATTGCTTATGTATACCTTCACGTATATAGTAATTTTTGAATTATTTTGAGAAAAAATCATCTCCATTGTCAAATATGAGTGTTTTAACTTGTTTACTTGATTATTTTTAGCCAATTCTTTCCATGCAATTTTTTTGATTTTTTAAATTTATTTATTATTTATGAAATACACCCATATTTTCCTAGAAAAATCATCAACAATCAATAAAAATGAAGTGCTCATGACATCATACAAGTCTTCATTGGACCACGTGGATCTGCATGAAGCAATTCCTATACATCCTCTCACCTACATGATTTATCGGTAGGAAAAGGATGGATAACCTACTTACCCATATGTGATATGACATATTGTATACTTTTTTTTGATTATCTTGAATTGATGGAATTCCATTCACCATTCTAGTTGTATTCAACATTACTGATAACTAATATGACTTGTATATTTTATGCCAAAGAGTACTAGTATGCTCAAGTGATGCTAATACATGGTGTTATGATGATTTAGGATCTACAAGCTTATATAAACCTCTTTCTCTAATGCCAATAGCAACTATCTTATCATTGAGAGTAGTTACTTTACATTTGTTTCCTTCAAATTTCACTACCAGACTTTTATTTTTGGTGATTTCACTTATGGAAAGGAGATTCTTATTCATATCTGGTACATATCTAACATTGCAAAATGTATATCTGTAATCATTGTTTAATGTGATTTGAACATCACCACATCCCCTAACATAATGTGTCCATCCATCACCTAAGGAAAAATTTCTTTACTACTATCATCCTCAATGAGATTTACATACCAATCTTTGTGACACGTATAATATCATGATATAATCGAGTCAAAGTACCAAATACATGACTCTTAAAAGTGGTTATGTGATGCTACAAAGGAAAAATCATTAGATGCTTCCTCTTCAACTTCCTTTGCAACATGAGCATATCTAGATTTCTTGTTTCCATTAGCCATATCTTGTTGTCACTTATGATAATATTTCTTCAAATGACCAGGTTCCTTACGTAATAAAAACATTTCCCTTTATAATTTTTATAAATAATTATATTGCTTTTTTCACTTTTGGAGGTGTCCTTGTTTGCATTCCATTGTTTTCCCTTGCCTTTTGACCTTGTGAAGAAAGCATTCTCTGTAGCAATTGATGTAGAGGCAATTGACGATCTAATCTCCTTTATTTATACATGATAAGTGAAGGAAAATTCTCATAATTTATTTCCCTTGTCTCGAAATAATGTGAAATGACTTAGAACTTGATTCAAAAGATGACAAAAAGTTTTGTAATGCCGGATTAATCAAATCCTACTCATCTATAGGTTTCTCAATTGCTTTCCATTGATCATAAATATCCTTCAACTACAACAAAAATTCAAAAACCAACCCACCTTTCTCTATTTTAGTATAAAATAAAATATTCTTAAAATACAAAGACACCTACTCGGCTTAGAAGAGGTAATTACAACTCTAATTTTTCCACAATTATGAAGATACCATTGCATTTCTAACTTTTGGAATTAAATGGTCAACAATAGAGAGTTTAAACAACATTAAATTTTGACGATGACGTCTCATTATAGTTATTAATATAATCATCACCATCATGTCATGTTTATATAGCAATTATTATTTAATTAAGATTTTTATACTCACATATGGTGATTATCTTGTGACTCCATAAAATATTTTTTTCCCCTATCAACTGTCACACCCATAATTTTGACACACAAAAACAACAACAAAAATACTGGAATAATTTTTTTGACTTACATTACTTGATACACGACACCACATGGGATGACTTATGATAACTTAACATCACATAATACATTTACATAAACATGTAGCCGCATATATATATAACATGAAAACACATGATGCACATCAAGCCACATTTTCCCCAAATGACAAAGCACAAAATAATGATTCAACTACAATATAAACTCACGTATAGGCACTTTCCATGACACGACACTTCCATGGTTACATATTTATTACAATCCTATTTTCATTATTGACCTTAATTATTTAAAAAGAACTTAACATGTAGACCTTCATTCTTCTTTAAACTAGCTTGCATTTTATTTATTTCATTTAACATTTTACATATAATGGTTCCATTTAATTTTACTCATTTCTATTGTCACATTAATTTGTATAGCCTGATTGTTAATGGGAGCATCTAAACACCCATGAGGCTACTAGTACTTGTTCTAAGGATTCGTTACAAGGGAGCATGCTTACTTGGTTTTGTAATTTACCTTTATTGCAACAAGGGAGATTCACATGAAATAAAAGGAAGTCTATTAGGTCAAGAGTGGATAGATTTCGTGTTCTTTTCGAGTAGCATTTAAACACTAAGGTTACACTCTTTTCATTTTTAAAGTTATTACAACTAACTATGTATTCTAACTACTTAACTTAAATACTTAGTTTGCATCGTTCATGATACACAAAAGAGGGTTTGCATCGAGTCAAAAGGGACAAGTCTCAAATTCCCCTTTTTATAATTTTAATCATTTAACATTATTGTTTAAACCACGATGAGGGGTATGGTGAATATGTTCATCCCTTAAGTATTGCAAGTTTCCCATTTAATAGGTTGAATGATCACTAATGAGGCACTATTTTATTTTTAATTTGTTATAAAAGTCATCTTAGTCATTTTAGTCATGTTGGCATCATTCAAGGTGTATGCGACATTTAACAACCGTTCTAAAATATCCTCTCATTTACTCATGTTCTTATAACCCTTATGTCATTACATTGACTTCATATTGACTTCCTTTTAGAACAACTAAGGTTCATATAATACTTGTCCTTTACTTAGACATCAAGATTCTAAGGAGTATGATCTCACACGTAACAAATTTTATATTATTCTTGGGCAATTTAAGTATTAGATGCATGTTACAAGGAGACATTCAATTACAATTTTATACATCCTATTACCTTCTAGCCACTACCCTTCTCGTTGGGAAAACATACATTAAAGTGTATTTCACCCTAATTCTCATGAGAGGTCCATGTTTGACTAATTTCCATTAACACCCAGAAGGGGTCTACACCATACCAATAGGAAAAACTAGAGAAAACAATTATTTTTATCTCATAACTTTTGCACAACTAAAGTCACTTCTTGCCAAGGTAACACCTCTATTTGTGAAGAGAAAAAAAATGGCTCCAAACTCAAAGGTTTCATACATAGGTATCTTACGACATAGGTTCCACTCGTGTCATTTGAATCTCTTTAATGAGATCATTTGAAGGTAAAAACACCCCAATAATATTCATAAGGATTTGGCTACCCGCTAGAGCACCAAGGACAACACACACATGAAGGATAACTTGTCCAAGAGGAGACTAGAATTACGATACCTAGGGAAAATGATCATACTCACACCCAATGTGATAGGGTACACATAGTGCAACCCTTTCCTCACACAAACATACCTAAGTTATGGACATGGTCTTGTGAGGCTTGACCCAAGTATAAACAAGGAAATAACTGGTAATAGTATTAAGTCTTTTCTTAGCATGATAAGGGTTTTCTAGGTCCAATACATCACTAGAAAGTAGATGACACACACCATTATCAGTTTATTACTATCCACATGCACAAATACAATTCCTAAGAGGAAACCCACATACTCAAGATAGTGTTTAACCATTACCATTCCTACGGGGTTTTGTGACAACATCGATGTGCGTATATGTTATTATGGTAACCTGAATTTGGGATCTTGTTTCCCTTAAGCTAGGAGGTTCCATTGAGTATAAAGAACTAGGATCATCCTAAAATCTCAGTTTTCTACGTCATGAAGGTGATCACACAAGAGGGGTAAATCATACAAAATTTTACTGTAAGGTTGGCCTTTTGTTTAGGTTTCTTTCTTACAATTCCAAGGTAGTTAATACAACACACACAAGAGGTTCATTTATTAATTTTCACACCGGAGCACACTATAAAGATCAATTCATTTCTAGCTAGCATATACATCTACCCCTTAACAATACATAATTCAAAATTAGGTCAACGCCCATGTGTTGAAATTGTGTTCTCATTGATGAAAAATGATGATGTTTTAGGTGTTATTCATTGAGGTCATTGAGGTCATTAATGTCAAAAGGAAAGAGAAACATGAAGGTTGATTGTAGTGTTGAGTTTATTCTTGAGATTGCTTGGTCCCGGTGATGTTACATGGGCTCTTGAGAAGTATAGTGGATTATAGGAGTGTGATAGTGAATTAAAAAGGTATGGAAGATGTTGTGATGATTTCATGTAGTTTGATGAAGGTCATTACACGTGTTCAAGGATGGAAAAGTGACGAGGAAGTCAGATTTGGTGAAACAAACATGTTCAAGGTGTTTGCTCTTGAGGTTTAGAGAGCAGAATGAGGTATGACATGATGAAATAAGGCATGCAACAACTAGATATGAATGGTGAGAGAATGGGAAGTATGAGTATGAGGTTTTGGGACACTAATAAATGTCTTATAGTGTTGGTTTAGGTGTTAGACTGAGTTTTTAGGTATGTTCCTAGACCTAGTCTTAGAGAAAACATGTACCAAAGTGGTGGAGTCAGCATGTATGAGAATATTTAGGAAAATTTGATCATTAGAGAGTGTGTGGTAGGTTTATTTGAAGGTGTGGTCCAGGTTTTAGGTCTTTATGTGGAGGAATTTGAGAGATATTGTATTTTGACTAAAACCGAGTTTCCAAAGGTGAGATTTTGAGCTTACTTTCAAATTTTTGATGCTCGTTGGAGACTGTGTGATTTAAATGGGGACCCAATATCTTATGGATAGTTGAATAGGTATATTATGAATATTTTACAAGTAGAATGAGTTCATTTGATTGTCATGTTTTATGAACAATCGTTAAGAAGGTAAACATGTTTTAAACCCTATCAAAACCCCACTAGACAATGACTTAAGAGATATTGTTGGTTATGGCCAAGAATTTATTGTTTAATAAAATTTTATGATTAGATGTTGTAGAGGACTCCTACATCTTTCTCTAGGTGGTATTTAGAGGTTGTGACAATATGTGGGCCCCACTCAAATTTGTAAGTTTATGAAGATTTTCAATTTGTGACAAAGTTGTCCATTGGACAAGGTGACTAAATTAGAATTTATGGAATTATGTGAGTTTTTATTAATTTACATGATGGTTTTATATCATGGTGGAGCTCTTAGGAGGTCAAGTGCTCCCTTTTGTGCAAGAATAGTTTTTGGACAGTTTGGAGAAGTCTAATTGCAGAGGTGTTTTGGTCGTTACTATAGTTTGATTTGTGGCATGAGTTGAGTTTGGTGATGAATCTGAGGCCATGATATTTCCATTTATATATCACTCTTTTTTTTTTTTTTGATAATATTTTAAGAAGTTATGGCTTGTTTATTGAAGACTAGTTTTTGGGGTGCTTGGTTGTGCATGCTCTTGAGAGGCTTCATGGTGTGAGATGATGGTTATGAGTTTCATGGTTCTAGGAGGTGTTTGAAGGATTAGAAAACATATCTAAGTTTTCTTTATTTTTGGTTAATTTTTTTCTCTATAAAATTCCCTTGGTTGCGAGTTTCTTGTTTTGGTGTTTTAGGGCTTTTTAAGTCCCGATAAAGGTCTATAAGGCTCTAGGTGTTGTTAGTGACCTATATGCTCCTATGAGTGATATTTTTATGATATTATTATGATGTGGGGAGTGTTTTTACTCTATGATTTATGACCTATGTGTGTTATTATAATAAGGTAGGTATAAAGGCAAGTTAGAAAGCCCATTTGAGCTAGTTAATAAAAGGGTGGAGAAAAGTGTGACTTAGAGGGCTACTTGTGAAGGTGTAAGAGGTATTTATGACCTAAAAAGAGGGAAATGAATATGTGATGATGTTATGGAGTGTGATTTGAGATGGGTGAGATAGGGTATATGATCAAATCATCTTGAAGGAAGAAGTTCTTGAGCATGGAGGCTAGATACACGTTTTAAGAGAGGTAGAGAGGAGAGTGAGCTTCATGATGTCATCATTAGTTGTTGCAACAAAAAATTAGAGATGACAAACATTTTAGATGGATTTTGTTGGTGTTGAGTGATTGAGGGGGTTGGTTCCTCCTTGTAAAGTTGGTGATATACTAAACTAGGGGTTGGTGCTCCTTATTGAGTTGGTGCTCAACTAAATTTGAAACAATATATTAATAAAGTTTTGTTTCAATGGGTTTTATTCCCCTTGACGGTTTCCCACTTAAATTTGGTTTTCATTTGTTATTTTTCTCTTCTTATATATGGTTTGATGATTAAGTTGTCTTGATGATTCATAATGGATAAGCTAGGATCATGGTAAATGGTTAAGTTGAAAAATGATAAATGAATGGTTAAATTTTAAGTGTTTGATTATTTTAATCCCCAATGATTCACCCATCTCTTAGTGGCTATGCTTCCAAAAATTGGTATCATAGCAGGGCTCTGTGAAGAAATCTTAACAAGCTTGAGGTGATCCTTTGAAGCACAAAATGGGAAAGTTGAATAAAAATCATGAGAATTCATCTAAGGCTAAAACATAATTGATGTGTCTAAGAAAGAAGAACATGATTTTGGGGTATTTGGTAAAGGTATATGAAGAAAATATAAATTTTTATGAAAGTTGCATGAAGAAATAATCAAGGAGTATTAAACTCAAGTAGGGTTAGTGGCAACAACTCTAAAAGGCAAGGATGATGAATGTAGCAAGCTCAAAGAAGAGATAGAAGCCCTAAAAGATAAAGAAGATGATTGTATCATGTATTAAGCTAAAATGAGGTCCCTAAAGGTAGAGATGGAGTAGGAAAATAACAAGTTATATCCCTATGATAAGTTTGAAAAGGATTCCAAGGATCTAGATGATATTTTGAGTAGTTAGAAGGCTTCAGGTGATAGAAAAATCCTAGGTTTCATGGGAGACCTAAATGTAGATGATACAAGAAAAAATATGTTATTCAAATCAAGAAGGATGCTTGCAAGTTCAAAATTAAGAAGACAAGCTCAATTAGACATCATAATACTGCAAGGTATGATTCTTTTCATGGTTATTATTATGCTTGCAATGTATTTGGCATAGGAAAAGTATATGTGGAAGAAGGTTCTTCAAGAGTGTGTCAAGAAATATGAGTAATGTGGTTTGCTACAAATGTCAAAAGCTTGGTCATATTGCAAGATCTTATCATTTTGAGCCATCAAGGAAGGTCAAGAAAGATGATGCTCCCAAAGTTAAGTATGGATGTCAAGGACAGTCAAAGAGGAATCAAGGTCAATCAAGGATGTTAAGAAGCCTAATCATGTAAATAATATTAAGAAGGATGTTCCTAATTCAGTCAAGAACATTATATTGACGTCTGAATCAGTGGAGTCTAAAAAAATCATGCTTAACCCTAACCACTCTGCAAGTCAAAAAGGTATGTTTGCCATGATTAAGAATAAGCTAGTGGTTGAAGATAATCATGTGTTTGATATCTAAAAAATAGAATATGAGAAGAAGTTGGAGATTTTGAAATCTCCTAGACATATATTGCTCTAGGATCCTCTGAAAACTAGAGTGTCTCTTTTATGCTTCATAGAGGCATTCTCCAAGTTTGTTAAAGCATCATGGGGTTAGGTTTAAAAAGACAAGGTTAGGTTATGCAATGATAAGGTATGTGTTATGTTTTGTTTGTTTTAAAAACTATGGAAAGGATGTTGTGATCAATACAAGTGCGCATTAGAAGTTATTTTAAAGTGTTGCTCATTTTGGAAGCCTCAAGACACCCATGGAAGATGTCTGTAAGGTTTTAGATACTTGTCATAAAGTCAATGGTGGCAAGTCTCATGTGCTATTGAGAAGGTCTAAGTTTGAAATATAGAAGATAATTTAAAGAAAATGTTGTCATGTGTTTTTGCAAGGGCAAAATTTAGTGATGAAACATGACAACTATACCCTAGTGTCAAAATTTTTGCTTGTAAACCCTCCCAAGCACTCCTCCGGATTAGTCCCCCTCTATGTTAGGCCTATCCCAATCCTCCGAGTGCTCATATGTGTTGTAATGACCTTTTCCATGTGTTGGAAAGATGAAAACAAGTTCATGAAGTTCTTCTAAGACTGTGCTTCTCAAGGCAATTTCTTTAGTAAACCTAGAAAGGTTATTTCTAGCCTTTTTGAGATAGGTGTGAATCCTCGAAGCATAGTTGAAGGCCCAAATTCATCGAGAAATGGTATTGAGGAGAAAATAAAATATTACAAGTGATTTAGGAAAGTTTAGGGATAAGTTCAGTGAAAGTGGGTTTTTGAAGACGCAAGGAGCTTGTAGTTCAAAAAAGCACCTGAGCTTTAAAAGATGATTCCAGGAGCTCTGGAAAGAGTTAGAGTCCAAACAAGATACCATTGGAAATATAATTCAATGCTATAAATGATGGTGCTTTCATATTTTCACAAGATAAAGGAACTTCTTTCCACAACTCATTATTGGCGGGAATATCTTATGATCCTGAGAAATAAGGATATTTTGAGGGATTTTTAGGAAGAATCATACCTTGAGACCCATCCCATTCTCTTTACAAGGATATTTTTAGTATAAATCATATAAGGTTTCATGAAAAAAGTCCTCTTAGAGCCCCAGAAACTTCATCTTCAAGGTCCTTCCCAAGGTAAGTCTTCCATACTTAACCAATTTTTCCAGTGCTATGTGTCAGAATGAGGCTGAAGTGAAATTTTGTGTCACTTTAATCCCATTCCAAGGGGAAAAAAATACACCCCATGCTCATTTGAGCCCCTAGACCCATTACATGACCCTGAGAAGCCTTAGTAAGCCCCTTTCACCAATTTTCTAGTCCCCACTCCATAAGACCTCAGCTTGCCACTTGTCAACATGGGGCTTGAGGCACAATTTATTGTCCCTTCCATCCCATTATAGGGGTATTTTTTCCCCCTCCCCCCTTTTTTCCTCATGGTATCTCACATGACCCAAACTTGGCCCCGGGTGCTAAAAATAAGCTCTTCTCCCTCATCCACCAACAAATGCATGATCGCCACTTGTCATCATAGGGATAAGGAGAATTTTTCTATCCCTTTCATCCCATTCCAAGGGAAAAAAAAATTTCTCCCCTCCCCATGAAGCATTAAAAAACCAAAAGTTGTAAATTTCTCTATCTCCTATTGTTCTTTCCTCCATGTATGCGTGCAAGCCTAGAGGTGATGTCGGATTTATTCCGTAAAAACAATTGAAATCCATCTTTCTTCCTTCATTTTTTCCATTCCCTCATGATCTTAGCTGAAAAAAAAAAACCCATGAATTTTTCATTTTTCTAGACACCATGCCCATTTTTTGTCTAAAGGACTTCTTTCTTGGAATCGATGAAAATTTCATATCTCACAATCCAATAAACGGATTGAAGTGAGATTTTTGCAATATTAGTCTTTTCCAAATGCCACTAAGAAATAAGTGATAGAATATTAAATGATATACTAGATTTTTAATGATAGAAAATGCTCATTTTGTGCCCTAGCTTTCATTTTTTCAATTTCCCATCATTCCAGACAGATGGATTGAGCTAAAACTTTAAACACGAGTTTAGAAAAAAACCGATCTTGGTGAAACTATTTTCGTTTCAATACAAGGTGGGAAATAACACTTCCTAAAAACTTAGGAATCTATTAATGTCTACCATGACACAACAATGAAAGGGCAATGAGGTACCTCTTCACTTCCCAAGGTTCTAGTGGGCGGAATCACACGAAAATTGGAGCAGAGCTTCAAAATGAATTATGTAAACTTCTGCAAGTGGTTTCATTCAAATCTGAAATTGGGAAGACCACTTTATATTTTTAGTAAGTCCCTACCACATAGATTACTAAAAATAGTAAGTCTGAGGAAAATTTGGTTTCTGGTTTCTAAATATAGTCATTCATATGTAAAACATTCAAAAGTGGCAAATTTGGAAAAAAATGGCAAAATTGGCTAAATGGGCACCCATGTGAAACATGATAAAAATATTAAGTGGGTGAAATGAGCTAAAATTGGTCACATTTTAGTCCTTCACACATTCTCAAATGATCTTGGTACTCATAGAGGTCTCGAGGCATCATTTTGGTCACATTTGCAGAATAAAACACCACAAGGAACAACAACTATAAACGAGAGTCATTGTGCAGTCAAAGGAGAATTAAAAAGAGACAATATGTCAGTTGAAAATCCAAGCCAAGGTGGTCATTGTAACTTGTCAATCAAGTTAGATCCATCCACATCTCCTCATTGAGCTCTCTGGGTGAACTCAGTGTGTTATTCAAGGTGAATCGGATGTGGTGAGCATAATGTATCTCAAAGAGGAAATGCCAATTTTGGAAGTTCCTATAACTCTTCACCTATCACTAAGTGGTGACCATATCTTTGGAGATTTCCTCATGGTAATGGTAATGAAAAATTCATGCTTGCAAAGAAGTGAAAAATGAATTGGTTCCTAATTTTGGTCATCCATATCCTTGAGGTGGCATAATCATCATGGTTGCATTATACAAGCAATTGTTTCAAGTTCTCATTCATATGCATGATTGGTCAAAAATGAGTGGTAGATTTTCATGGTTTGTTCAAGTGTGTGAGGACATCCTTCATTTTCTACAATGGTCTAGTGATCAAGTGCTTCTCACTTCTTCACTTAATGTACCTAATGGGCTACAATTGTTGATCATTCGAAGGAGGTTTCTCATGGTACAAAAGAGTTCAAGGCTGCAAGTTTTCATCATTTAGGAGGAGGCTTCTTTTAGTATAAAGGGCCAAAGTTCTTCATTCAAATTTCATGATTGCATCGAAGCATTCTATTGGATCATCACATGAGTGAATTTTCTTCATGTTTGGAGCTTCTCATCTCCTCTCTCCTTCTCCCTCTTCCTTCTCTCCCCTTTCTAATTCTTCATTGAGCGTAATCATTGTATTTTTCCTATTCACTTAAGTGACATATTTTTAAATTGTAAAAGTATTTTCTCAAAATTATAAGAGAAATACTTAATTTTTCTTTTCTAAGGGCAAATGAAATGTTATAAGTGGAATAAGAACATGAAGAGTCGTGTGGGGGAGATGAGAGGTCAATTCACATTGCTATAAATTGAGATGGCTTCTCCATTCTAAGGGATCTTGAAAATGCTAGATTTTGATAGCATCTATGTTGTAGCAATTATGGATTGTTGTTGTTGAGCTTTGTATCATCAATGCACAAGAAATAAAATCTACATTTCTTCCATTCCCTTTTCCTATGTATTCCTCCATTCTCTCTCTTATATGCACTTTATAAGTATAGTGATCAAAAAGAGCTTTGTATCTTTGATGAATAGGCCTCGAGAGAATTGTGAGTTTGTGTGGGTTTTATTTGTCTCACTAATAGCTTCATTGTTCTTTCCTCTATATTGAATTCTAAAATACTCCGTTTATTAGGTGTGAATTCTACTTTTACCTACTCACAACAATAACCTTCCTTTATATAATTTCTCTCCTTCACCCCTCATCGCTGTAATTTCCTCCCTTGTACCCCATACAAGCAATTTTCCATAGGTTCAATGGAGTGTTCTGTGTGATCCTTGACCTATTTGGCCAACCCACAACATTTAGATAAGAATAGATTAGTTTACATTCAATAATGGGAGCTACACCATTCAATGTAGAGGGGCGTAGCCCCATGAACATTGGTGGAAACACTAATTTTCCATATACACAAATTTTCCCACCAACATTTTAGCGACTCTCTTGGGAGAAATCTTTCCTCGTACACCTAAAAATATATATGTAAAATACAAAAGTATATATTATAAAAAACAAAAATATGATTTCAAAGGAAAATCAATTTTTAAAGGCGACTCCGTCAAGGAACGAATCCATGTCATGTTCATTTCCCACAAAACAATGAAGAAATTTTCAGATTAGAGTGAGGTACCAATGAGTGACAATGAAGAAGAAGAAGATGGTTGCCAAGAAATGTAATTTTTTATCAACCATCATTTTCGACCAGTTCTTGCAAAGAGGAGAATTCAAGAATGACAAAAAGGTATTTTGCTTCAATAAAAATGATACAAGTAGATGAGGGAAAGAAGGCTAGTGGCATGTCTCCAAAAATCAAGGAAATAATGTGTAGAATGAAGAAAATTTATTTCGTGAAGAACCTATTATCAAATCCTGGTGGCTTCAGATTCAAGCGACTATTACGCTAAAGGAAAGAAAATGGGACTTGTTGATGAGGAAGAAGGTAAGAACTTGATGAAAAATATGCAAAGGAGGTACAAGATGTTGTATGAAGCTAACAAAGATGAAGAATCTTCCGAAGGTAAGATTTTCAACCTCACACAACTGAATGAGAAGAAACTTAGAACCATGTATTTTATCTCTCTCCCTTGGGATGATTTTCTTGCATATGGAAATGAAGAAATGGTAGCCTTGAAAACTGAGTATGTGCAAAGAGTTATGAGCATTGCACAAGGAAATTCAAATCCCTAAATCTACCTCAAAATTTTGAACTATGATGAAGACATGCAAGAAAGATACTCAAACAACTTGAAGCACTTTATGGCAGCGAGGAAGAAGAAGAGATTTTCCCTATAGAGGAAGACCTTGATGATTGTTCGCACTACAAGGTGTTCATCCCTAGAATATTCTTGAAACTTTTGATGAATTTCATATCTTTGAAACCTTTTTTGAGAATCAAATCAGCACTATGGAGGATGATGACGAAGACTTGATGGATGAATTCTGGCCCGAGGCACAACCCGTTGAAGAAACAATGAGCTTAAGTGAGGAGGATTCTTATTGTACAACGGAAGACCCAATGCTTACCAAATACTACATTAACTATTAATATGTGCCAAAAAGCAATTCTTCATCCTATATTGAAGATGATGAGTTTGAGGTAATCATGGATAATCTCCTTTCAAATTTTGATTTTTCAATTAATGATGAAATGGAGATAGTTGAAGAATCAAGTTCCCTTCTCGATACAACCATGGATGAACAAATGAAAGAGTTCAATTTATTTTTTGAAGCTAAGAAGAATGAGAAATTTGAGCATAACCCTTCGAGGATTCATCTTCACCATTCTCACCCAAGGAGCATAATTTTGATCATCATGGTGAATATGAAATCTTTCATTTTCCATATGAGCAAGAGGATTCAATAATGAATGATCAAGATAGAGTTGAAAATTCTTCCCATATTTCTGCCCCAACATGGTTCTCTACTTCTCATCATGAGGATAATGAAATGGATCTTAATCTCAAAGGAGTTCTTTTTCCTATGTAGCTTGGATATTTTCTCCTTGTCTGAGAATTTTGAAAATCAAGTATGCCCATTCTTGCAAGAAGGTAAGCCTTGGGAAACAAGAAGCATAGAGGAGGTGAATGAGGATGTTTCAAATGAATCATGGACATGTGTGGATCATATTTTCAGTCATCTCCTTCAAGCTCAATATGATGACCTTTCTAGTAAAGGTGAGAATGAGTATATGGAAAACTCAGAAGAGTTATCTATGCAAGACATATTGAAGGTTGCGGAAGTAAATTAAGACCCCATTTTAGTCTTGAGATCTTGACTCGGCCATGGAAATTCAAGATAGGTACGAGGCATGTTGTTTTTCTCCTTCCCATGTACCAATGTTGGATGATGATACAAAACAAATGGATGAGCTTGATGTCTTCCTCAATACATGGATGGATGAGAGAAAATGTGAAGGTGAGTCTTTTTCTCTCTTGTTTTGTGAAAAAGATCATGAATGCAAAAGAAACGTGATTATTAAATCCCTAATGAATATTCTCAATTTTGAAGACAATAACTCCACCATGGAGGATGATAATAGGGAAAATGTTGAGCTGATTTGTATTGAAGATAATGGTTCAAAACAAGGTGAAAAGTTGTAGGAGTCTTGTGAGTGTATTCAATATCAACTTGTTCTCACCACCGTTGGATGTCCTACCAATTCGAACAAGAATCCACACTACAATATTCACTCAAGGGTGAAGAATGCTTCTATGAAAAAATCAAGGATTGCAATTTTGAGAATGATGCCAAGATCAATTTTGAGTGGATGGATATTGACAAAAATTGTTTTGAATAACAAAGTGAGAATGTGCATGAATCTTGTGAAAGAATTTAAAATAAGATTGCATTCACTTTTTATCAAGCTCCAATTTAGATTGAACATGTATCCATGCTGCAACATTCACTCAATGATGATGAAAACCTCCATGCTAATGATGTGGACTCTCTTTTGAAACCACTTGCTCGTAACAACAAGGTGAGATGTTTAGTGAAACTGTTGAACGAGAAGAAAACCTATTTTTTCTCGCTCCTTCCTGAGTGCCTCACTGATCCAAGGGATGTTTCCATACTACAATTCAAGGGTGAAGTATATTTCCATGACAAGGTCAATGTTTCCACTTTTGAGAACATGGAGGAATGGTGTCTCATGATCACATGACATCAAGTGGAAGCCGCAAGATGCAAGAGTTTCAAAAAGGTAACAAAGTGTTCATTGGATGTAAGAATGTTTTTAGTGCAATATGAGTATGAAGATGGAATATTGGTGTGTATTATTCTTCTCAAGCCATGCAAATCCATCACAGGAGCATGGTATGATCAGATAGTGATTTTTGTGCTTCATAGAATGAATATTAGTTCCTTGTTCCATGATGGTATGTAATTTTCCTAGCTTTGTTTTTAGGTATGCGTTTCACCAATAAGTTGTGTATGTATGAGAAAAAAAGATAAGGTAAAGGTGAGGAGGAATACCTATGAAATGAAGGTGGAAAGTAGAGTGCGCACATTCTGATTTCCCGATCCAGTGCTGATTGCAACAACTTCCTTTTTTCTAGGAGGAAATACCTATGAATGTAAAACAAGACCAAAACAATAATATTAAACAATATATGTCAGTAGACTTCCTATCGTATGTTAGATCTGGGAAGTATGATACTCCCTAGATGGTTATCAATCCACTGCTTAATATAATTTAATGCAATAAATAATGTAAACAAATATCATCGCATCAGTAGTTGATATGATTTAGGTATCTCATTCAAATACAATAAGCAAATTTAATTTAACAGTTGGGTCATAATCAGATCTAGAGGTTGGACAGGTGGCCAAGGTGATTAGAACAGGCGAGATCGATTTTGGGTAGTTTTGGGTTATTTGGGTTAGGGTTATTTGATTGCTATTACAAGCAAGATTACTAGTTACAGAGACTGATGTCATTCTCGGTATGACTAATGCTAGTTGAGAGGGAAACTAACGACGGTTTAGGTTAACCGACATTGGTAGAGGCGGAATGGTAAAAACTCAATAAAATTTGGTTTTGGGAGATTCTCTCGTGATTGCATAGAGAATGGAAGAATGATGGTTAGGTTGTCAAAGAAGCTGAGAATTCTCAGAGATGCCTGGGGTTGGATGTGGGGAGCTAAAAGGTTATGGGTGGTCAGATGGGTGGATGGAAAGGAAGGCGAGAATGATAGGATGCAAAGGAGAATAGGATTTAAAGGAGAAAGTTAAAGAAATGATGATCTAAATATAAGTATGGAATGATATAGATCAAGACACACTTACTTGTATTTGTAGACCTGATGGTTGGATGAAGGTGATGGTTAATCCGTGAAACCGGTGGTCGTGATATGACATTGCTTCTGGAATGCTACTAAGAATGCCAATGTCTTGGTCGGTATTGGTGTCGGTTGGGGTGTGTCTGGATGTGTGAGAGGGTTCTGGTTCATGATTGCATGCCGATTTCTCTCTCTCCAAACTCGAATAATTTTTCCAACCTCTGGAACAAGGTTACCAAAGTGAATATATGGTAATCGATGATAGTTTAGGTTAACCGGGTCGATTCTGAGAGGTAAATCCTAGGTTTTCCAAAATAGCGATCTTGGCTATCTTTTGGCTAGTTCTACCCATTGGTTCAGGTCTAAAATGGTATTTTCCACTTAAGTAAGTGGGCATGTTGTTAGAGAAAGAATAGGCATCTAATGTTAGGGTTAGACTAAGTCTCAATTAGTTATGGTAAGTAGAGATTGAGTCCTAGTTAGAATGAACATGCTAAGAATAGGTCCATGATGAGGTGTCTAGGTGATGTGGCTAGGTGAGGTGGTCAAGTGAGGACATTAATTAAAGTAATTAATTCAATTAATCATGTGTACTATGGGATATGAATATGTAAGGTATGGTTTATTTAATTAACGGGGCTATAAGGGTGGTACGACCTAATTTTGGTGTCTACATTTTGCCCCTTTTTATCGCGTAACTTATATTGGTAAGCGACCCTGACAAAAATAGGAAGTGATTGCCCCATGTGTGGGTGATAGTGTTAGGAAATAAGAGATAAAATATGTGGAATAATCCCTTACGAGAATCGCAAATGAGAAACTAATATGCAAAAATATTACAGATCTCAAATAAAAATCTAGAATAAATAACACAACACAAGAGAGACAAGATTTAACGTGGTTCACCCAATTTGGGCTACGTCCACCAAGAATCACTTGCTTAGATTTTATTACAAGTCTCCACTCTCTCAATACAATACCCAGATCCATTTGGAGCTATGCTCAACAAACTCTACAGAATTCACACCTGAATTCAAAACACATCTGCAATACATTTGCTTGTCTATCTATCATATGCATAAGACCATATAAATAGACAACTACTTAAGCAGTTTTACAAAACCATGGGTATCAAACAATGGGAAAAAACAAAACCGTCCCATAAACCTATGGGTAGTCGAAGAGGTGGTTTTACAAAACAATGAGTACCGAAAAACCATGGACCCAAAAATAGCCCATAACGGTTACCCATTACCCATGGGTTAATAAACCACCCATGAAAATTTGCTTCGGGGCTTCGCCCCCAAACCCCCTTCAATCAAGGGGGCTTCACCCCCGAACCCCCCTGACTCGCTCACCGGCGAGCGGGACCGCCGTAAAAATACCCGAGTGTAACACATAGAGGGTGTACCACACTCTAACATGAAAATAGGCTCCACAAACATAACAGATAGTGGGGTTGCCCAGTGTGTGGTGAAGGTGATCCCCCTCAAACCAGGAACTGATGAGGTGTTATACGGAATCGGTGAGTGGTTTGATAAATGTTTAGTTAGTGGAAGTGACGGTAGGTGGGGAATGGTATGAATACTATGGGAAAAGATGATGGTTGACTCGGGTAATAAGTAATATGCCGAGGTGAAATTGGGTAATGGGTAATGACAATCAAACATACGCACATGTATAGATTGCAACACGATACTAGGTTGAAGATCTTGCAAACTCTACATCGTCCAAGGTCAATAGGTTTATCCAAATAAGGGTGAAGTGATTCAGGTATCCAAGGCATAGGATATGGTCCGAAACACAACGTAGGTTAGGTGCAGGAATGTTTAGGTATGTTCCGATACACCAA
The DNA here is from genome assembly GCA_018340775.1 of Taxus wallichiana var. yunnanensis. Lineage (NCBI taxonomy): Eukaryota > Viridiplantae > Streptophyta > Pinopsida > Cupressales > Taxaceae > Taxus > Taxus wallichiana. The sequence goes on from CM031234.1 coordinate 765,650,893, forward strand.
AGGTTTGGTTGGGATAAATGACACGACAATAGGCAAGGTATGGTTGTTAGGCTAAAACAACATGGGTAACAACATTGCAAGGTAAGGTCAATGGTCACACCAAGTAGGTCGAGTCTAGGCAAATAGGTCCTGACATGGGTAAGGCAAAGGTAGAGGTAAAATAACAAATCCCGAGATGCAACGAAGGAAATGTAGGGGTAGTTTGGGCTTGTAGGTAGGTTGTAATAAGTGTGGGTAAGGTCAAAGGGTATCTAGCAATAATGAGTTGAGGTCAAAATGGGAAAAATGGGGTGAAAATGGTAATGGCGGATTGATGATGCGGTTATAAAGTAACCAACGTCGGTCATGTCGGGTTAGGGTTAATAAAAAGAAAAATCCATATTTTATGGATTCATTTTAACATGTTATTTGGGAAAATGACAGAGTGGTGGAGTAAGAGTGGAAAGTGATGATATGAGGGCTTTGAGATGAGTTGGTGAGTGACTAGACGAGATTGGAATTTGGTAGGTGGGTCCACAAGATTGATTGGAGCTATTTGATTGGTGGTGAGGTGAGAGGTTGATTTGTGGCATGACAAAGGTAGGAGAGGGTTTGGGTGGGCCACTAGCGTGGAGGTCAGATGTACCACCACATGCAGACAACACCAAGATGAGGTAGGATTCAATCCACTTCTATCTTTGGGTTGAAAATAATGTTTTAAATTGGTTTGGGTTAAGGGGGTTTGGGTGGAAATTTATTTTGCATTTTTAGGTAAAATGAATGAAATGAGGGAGGGGGTCCAATATAGTGTAAATAGGGGTGGGAATGAAGTTAGGGTAGGTTTGAGTAGGGTATGGTAGGTATTTGAGGTATTTGTGAGAAAAGTTTGGTAGGCGGGGGTGTTAATTTGAACGCCACGACAGAGACCAATGACATCGATGGATGCTTAGCAAACATCGGTTTGATCTAGCCGGCATTAGTTCGATCTTAGGTGACCAACATCGGTTTAAGTGAACCGATGTCAGTTATGGTAACCGTTGACGATCGTTAGTGTATGAAAAATAGGGGTAAGAAAGGTTAAGTGGGCAAGAAAAACAAGCGAGAGGGGGGAAGGAAGGATACATGTAGAGTAATGTGGGTAGAAGCTTGGCGTTAGTGTAAAGGATTGGTAAGTAGGTGAAATGATGTTTTTAGGATGATGAATCATGATTGCAACAAGGTAGGAGGCTGGTAGGTGAATTAGGTTAAATGTGGTGAGTAGGCATGGTGTGGTTAGGTATAGTTTGGGGGGTTAATAGATAAGTGAAGGTTGTCAAGTTTGTAATAATATTGTGGTTTTATTGGATGCGGCGGGCGAGGAGAGCGATGTGGGGACAAAGTACCACCTCTTTTATGTAGCGAATACAACCGAGGCATGACCACGAAGGAGTGGAGGCATGTGAATGATGTTGGCCTAAGTGGGATCTGATGCTACAGGCTATGTAGATTGAGTTCTGAGTTTGATGGTCACACTCATCGAAAGATGGGACTCAACAACCAACACATTCCATTTACTAATGGGTGAGATCACGGTCATACTAGAGGATGTATATAGAATCCTATGGCTACCGATAGTTTGGGTGCAGGTGTATATTATATTATGTTAGAGGCGTTAGAGGAGTGGATAGTGGCTATTTTTAGGTGGTGATGGTGAAGCTGAGGTACCATAGCGTGAGTCTAAGCTATGGAAATATGTATGTAACTCAGCCTTAGGAGATGTAATTAGTGGTGTTGCTGATGGAGGTAGTATGTTGTTTTGCCTTGCTAGATGTGGAGGGTGGGAGATTCCCATGAGCACTGATGGGGGTTCTCCAGGACATGATGGAGGAGCGGGTCTATTTTTCAGTGCACCGACATTCTTGGTGCAGTTGTATAGAGAGTTGTGGGCCTATAGGAGGCTGCAGAGATTCAATTTATGTTGTACCTTCCTTTTACACTATTGGGCATACAAGCACATTATATGCGTACATCCAGTTGGCTTGCCTCAACAGATTGGTTCGGGGGTGGTTTAGTCAGGGTTGGTTATAGGCGATGGGTACCACTTGGTGGAGAGCATAGGGTGATGAGGGCCACCCATGATGTAGCATATTACAGCAAGTGCTAGAGGGGTTATCTAGGGTTGATATTGTTTGGAGGCCATATGTTGGCTTTCCTTCATACAGCACATGGCCGAGGAGTTGGAGGAGCTATAGTTGCTCAGGTGGATAGAGGGCGCCGTGTCGGTGAGCACGAGTGGAAAAGGTTAGGTGACCATTTGGGCTGCCCCAGGACGTGCCTCCACCATTCCCATAGTATAAGAGAGATGACGTGGAGAGGCCTATACCTCTACCACAACCGATCAGCCAAAAGGGCAGGAGGAGCAAGCGGTGGACAAGTAAATTGATGATGCTGGGTCACGAGATAGATATATGCAATGGTGGGCAGCACAACTACGGGTAACACCATCGAGGCTAGGGAAGCCTAACTTAGCCACTATCACGGTACAACGAGATACCTTGTAGGGCTAGTGGCCACCCTTTTGACACAACTTGGAGTATTACAAGGGAAGCTCATAGGATTAGAGGTACATGTTACCACTTTATGCACAGTGGGCCTTACAGAGACCCAAGTTACATAGGGACAAGTACTGCATAGGGTGGTGATGGTGATGGGGGATAGGTAGCCACCTTACAGGTAAATAACAAGTTTTGTAGGGTCGATTAGCCACATGCAGGCTCAAATTGTGGCCCTACAGGCCTAGGTTACAACGTAGAACACTCTCCAGCAGTAGCAGCAGTGGGACATGATCCCATAGTATAGGGAGGAGGACAGTGCATGTGTACAGGTCCAAGGCCAGCCCCTAGTAGAAAAGCTCATAGGTGGCGATGAGACCGATGGCACCACCGCAGAAAGTGCCGATGACAAGATTTAAGGATGCCCTAAATGAGGCCAGATATTATTAGGATCAATTGACAACCGCAGGGATAGATGTCCCCTCCTATGCTAAGTACAGGCACAACGGGTAGCGAGTGAGGGACAAGATCTCACATTCATAACTCGTAGAGAGCACATGGGGCCAACAAGCCCCGAGATAGGTTCAAGGTGAGGCCACGAGTTCACGGAGGCCATACTTAGCTATAGGCCAGAAGAGATGAGACCTAGGTGAGGTGGAGAGATGTTGGGAGGCGCCGGGCTGGAGGAGAGGAGGAGGAGATAGATGAGACCAACATGGATATCAGGTGGGGTGATGATTAGTCACCATATATGATCATTATATTGATTTTTTGATATATACTAGCCTACGTGCCAATGATAGTGAGGCTGTACATGAGAGTTTTTATGAGTTGATTATTATACCGGCTTGTGTGCCAAAGATTTTGAGGCTATACTTGAGAGAGATACTTGTATTATTTTGTATCAGTGTATATTTGATGGATACATAAAATTTCATTTATAGATGGTGAGATTGATGGTATGGATGATGTACTTGTGTTTTGAAATTTCTATTGTTATTTGTGTATGGATGGAAACTAGGTGGATTAGGCATGGTGGAGTTAGGTCGGTTTAGGCATGGTGGATTTAGGTAAATTAGGCATGGTTGAGTTAGGACAATTATACATGGTTGAGTCAGGTATAGGCACGGTTGAGTTAGGTTGGTTAGGTATGGTTGAGTTAGGCTAGTTAGGCATGGTTGAGTTAGGTCGGTTTAGGCATGGTTGAGTTAGGTATAGTTAAGCATGGTTTGATTATGTTTTTGGTTTTGGTTTTATTTTCCAAGTTATTGGTAACATGGGAAATAAATGATGAGTTATATGTATGTTATGGTGTAAATTTCCAATATTTTGATATTATAGAAATGTGGAATGATTGATTGGATGTTTTGATGGTGTGATAAAATGGTAGATATGTATGAATGAGAAATTTCCAAATGTTATGAAAAATGGAAACTAATTAAGGGTGAATGTTAATAGAAAACATGTGGGAAAAATGGGTTAGGGTAAAGAGTGGCCGAGCTAACCTCCAAGGGCCCCATGCCCTCGAAGTGTTACCTACATAGCCCCGATGAAAAGGGGCCTCAGGTTGATGTAGTTCTCCCATAAGTTAGGGAAGAATATGGTGAAGTAGGTGACTGGTTGATAGGTTTTAGGTATGATTGGGTCTAGGTCATTTAGGCGTGGTTGAGTTTAGGTCATTTAGGCATGGGGATGTTGGTGAAAGGGGAATCCTTAAAACATAGGTATTGGTGGTCTAGTCTGTATAGGGTAATCAATAAGTAATGAAGAAAGTGAATGGTAAGAGGTGACAAAAAGAGCTACCTAATTGATAAGAACCATAACGAGGCTACCATACCAAAGATTGGCTTATGAACATAAGACCCTAAAGACATTGCATGATTGACTATGCTAAGGGTGAAGAAAGTCACATGATCATGAAATGTCATTTTTGTGCAAGTCCCTTGAGAAGATAGGAAATTAGGGTGAAAAGGCAATGAGGTGAAAATGGGTGGTTTTAGTGTAACTTAGTGTAAGATGACATGTTTATTGGCAAGAAACCCATGATCAAAATAGGCAAGTCCATGACAAAAAAATTATCATTTTCACTTTTTGCTTTTGTGTTTGATAGATTGATTGATGCGGGAAGTCTATGTGGGATGAGTATATTATCTCCTTGAGGTCTTTGTGAAGCTGATCAATGCGGGAAGCTTATGAATATTTTATTTTGTTTTTATAAGGATAGTCCCTTTTATGATAGACTATGTGCAGTATGGAAAACTTTGTATAGTTGTCCTTCGAGGGAGTAGTCTATTTATAGTGGCGAGATAGAGAGAAGATATTTCCCTTTTGAGGGAGTCATCTCTTTCTGGAAGTTTGACTCAAGGAGTTGAATCCCATTTTTTTTTGAAGTATTTTGCTTTTTGGATGTTTTAATTCATGGACAAGACTATAGTGGAAGATTAGGTCTCTTTATTCCCTAGATGCCAAATCAATCAACATCTTTGAAGATTCTCAATTTCAAATGATGAACTAAGTCAATGGATTACCATGTTGAAAGATACTTCAAAAGTATAAACATCATGTAGACATACATTTGACCACCTTTGATCGTTACATATTGAAAGCATCCCACGTTCAACCAGGTTTACAAATACCATAATCTACATGAGCTTCCCAAATACCTTTCACCCGTCATTCTACAATATTTGTCAATATGAAATCACCTTCTTATTTACCTCAAGATGTTTACTCGATAGAACCACTACCCTTGATACAGTGACCTGTGGTATAAAATAATAAGATTCCGACTACCTTTCTCTCTCCATCTTACCTCCCGATCTCACCTTTGAGTGAAGAAAATTCCTTAAAAGCACTTGATCTCTCTACATCATTAAAGAAAGGTCCTCTATAAGAATGGCTTTTTCCCCGGTATTTTCTCTTGCGATGCCTCACAAGTTGAAATTCCTTATACCATTATAGAGGTTTGTGATGGCATATGTGGAGGTCACTTTAGTGGCCTTTGATACATTTATTGCGTATTCTTCACCTGGCTATTACCTGGATCAACCCTTAACCATGATTCATCTAATATGTCAAGCGTTGTGTAAAATTCCAACAACATTCTAATCTTCATCATACACCCAAATCATGTATTATAGGTCACTGATGCCTTTGGCCCTTCTCTCAATGGGGTTTGGATCTTGAGAGAAATCAATCCTCATTTGTCCCAGACGCCATCAGATGGATCATCACTACTACCAAATACTGAACAAAAGGGTGGAAGAAATACCACTCATCTCCATGAAAAGGAATGAGAAAATATGTGAGTTTATTAACCACCTTTCATCATTTGTCACTTTTTGTTCCTCATCGCCTCATCATTTTTTTGTGGAAAATAATTAAAAAAAATTGCAAAAACTTTGCACACAAGATTTTCGACATTTTTAGTTTCTCATCACCTTATTACCCCCAAACCAACAAAGGGACACCAAATCCACTAATAAAACCCTCAACAAAATTCTCATGAAAGTGGTTGAAAATATTGGGAAGGATTGGCATTCTACACATTCCTTTTAGTATTCATGGGCATATTATAATATTCGCACTTCCAGAATGAGGCCACGCTTGATTTCTCACAAGTCTTCGGTTCAAAATGCCACTACCTCTCAAAGTCCAGATCCCCTCACTAGGTGTGTGATTTCTCTCATGTTGCTTGACATGCTCAATGATGATGAATTTCATCGACTATTTAACACAAAAGTTATTAAATGAATATCGCTTAACGCTCTGGATCACCTTCATTTTATCAAAAACGTATCAAATGTGCCTATGACAAATGTATCCATGAACGAACCTTCCAAGTCGCTGACCTTGTCCGAAAGAAAATCAACAAGTAACCAAAGCGCATTGTAAAAAGTAATACGGGCAAATTTGCTCCTAATTTATAACCATACATCGTGACCATACCATGGATGACATAGCTTATCGAGATATCTTCTCTTGAGGGTAAACCCAAACTTGAGCCCCTTAACACCTTGCATCTTAGACCATTCTATTGGACTTTAGTCCTACCTCACCTTTTATCTCTTTCTATGCTCATCCCGATTGACATCTCAAGCACCATTCACTCCATACACCTCACCAATGATTAAACAAGAATCATGTGAGTACCCATCACTAGTTATCTTCTCTTAAATATGTGTACCATGACCTTTGAACATGGGGTGATTCTCATGGATACTTTTCTTCTACCTAGTTAGATGAGATCCCATGGTCATTTCACTTTTAAGTATTTGAACAAGAGTCTATCTATATACCATTGATTGGTCTTTACAACTATGACTGCAAAGACCTCAAATGGGACCAAACTTCTTTAGTCAAAATTATAATAAAAAGATGACTCCATCAAAATAACATCTTCCTCTTCCGCGACCAACCGTGTTATAAATCAAACTACTTTGAAAAGGATAAAGGAATAGATCTCAAAAGAGGAATGAGGATAATTCCTGCACCACCTCCATGCTGACATTTGGAACCATCGAAGAATAAGGTCATCTGGTAAATGGTATCATCCAAAGAGAGGGTAGCAATGGATTCATCCAGAAATCAAAGTTAGAGGGTTGATTTCTAGAAAGGGGTGCATCTGCAAGTTGGTTAGCGATGGTTTTGCCCTTGATATATTTTTGATGGATGAATTCGAGGTTAAGGTCTATGAGAAGCATGAGCCAACATGCAACACGTTGATGCTGGTAGGGTTTGGCATACATGTAATGTAAGGGGTTAGTGTTAGTGACGACAAAGGTTTTGTGGTTGAGTAGGTAATGACGAAGTTTAGTGGCGACAAAAAACTAAGGCTAAGCAAAGTTTTTTGGCATGAGTGTACCTAGTTTTGTAGTCCAAAAGGGTATGGCTTATGTAATAAACCACTTGCTCCCGGTGTTTCTCATCACAATGAGTGAGCATGACACCTAAGGAATGATCAATAGTAAAATGTATAGGTAAAAGGGTTGGTCATCTTTAGGAGGAATGATCATTGGTGGTTGGAGAAGGTATTATTTTAAGGCGTCAAAGGCTTTGTGGACATTCATCATCCCATTTGAAAGAGACGTCCTTTTGAGGAGATGATGAAATGGTTAGTAAACGGTCATAAAGTTGTGAAATAAACCGACGAATAGATTGCAACTTACCTTGCAAACTTCAAAGTTGGTGGAAGATTAGTAGGCAGAGGCATTTTGAGAATAGCCTTTACTTTAGTAGGATCAAATTCTATGCCATGCAAAGAAATGATTAAACTAGGAGCTTTCCTAAAAGAATAGTGAAGACACACTTCTTAGGTTGAAGTTGAACACAATACTTGATGAGATAGTCAAAGATGACCTTAAGACTGTGAGATGTTCAACCCGACGTTTGGATTTGACAAGAAGATCATCTACGTAGTCTTCCAATATGTGATGCATTATGTCATGGAAGATATAAGTCATAGCCCATTGATATGTAGCACCAACGTTTTTAAGGCCAAAAGGCATGAATCGATAGCAGAAAGGTCCCCAAGGAGTGATGAAGGTGGTTTTGTGTTGATCTTCTAGGGTGAGTAATATTTGGTTATAACTCGAGAAACTATCCATGAGTGATAACATCTCATGACCGGTAGTGAGATCAACTAGTTGTCAATACCTAGTAGAGGAAAGTCATGTCTTTGGGGCAAGCTAAGTTGAGGTCATGGAAATCCATGAAAATGTGAAGTCCCCTATTACTTTTGTGATAGGAACGATGTTAGAAATCCATTGGGGATAGTCAATGGGTAGGATAAAGGAAACCGAGAGAAGGTGCTGAAGTTCCTCTTTGACAAGAAGGGAAATGTGATGATGCATTTTCCGCAGCTTCTATTTTATGGGTTTGGATTCAGGAATGGTTACGATATTGTGGACCAAAATTTTTGGGTAAATATCAGGCATATCAACATAGGACCAAGCAAAGACGTTGCTATGATCCCAAAGGAAAGAAGTAAAAGCTTCTTGTTCAATAGTATCTAAATATTGGCCTATCTTTAGAATGTGTGGGTCATCCTGAGTGTGAATGTTGATTTCAATAGTCGATTCATTCAACATGGTTTGTGTCTCAGAAGGCAACGACTAGCAAATATAAGAATCTTCCACAACAAGGTAGGTGAGGATAAACTCATAGTCTTGACATTGAATGACATTAATATAAGGTGTATCATCATCGATCATGTTAGGATATAGGAAGGGAAGAGAAGAGGGAGCCTTGCCATTGTGTTGATAAGTCAGAGGTCCTAGGGAAATTGTGTTCATGAAAAAAGTTAGGAAGAATAGATTCGGGATCTATGGACTCCTGTGGGTGAAGGTGGTGGCATTGGTGAATGGGGTGGAGAAGGTTTTTCATCCTCAATGAGGTCGATGTGGGCCTTTTTGGAAGATGGTGTGGCAAAGCCTATGCCACTTTGATCTTTGTGTTTACAGTTGGTACACGGTATGACGGTATGATGACCTTGTTTGTAAAAACCAAAGCTAAAGCCTTTCCATGCACAACAGTGAAGGAAAGTGTGGGAGAAGCAGTAGTTATTGAGATATTGAAGGTTAGATGAAAATGGTCATGTTTGGGATGGAATTTCGGTGAATAGGTGGAAGTATCAAGTCCCCCATATGTTAAGTTAGTGTGAAGTTGGGGAGGAGGACATAAGGAAAAACCTCTCATATGATGGGATAGTCATAACGAGGACGTTGGCATAGGTTTCCATACTCTTGTGGAGCGAGGAATGTGTTGATATTGTAGAGGCGGTATTGACATGACACCTATAATTACGCCCGAGCAATTTAAATACTTAAATTGTGCTAATTATCTCCTTTCCCGTAAATTGACGACATATTGTCAATAGTGCTCATCTTCTCTTCCATTATCGTTAATTGATTACATTACACTAATTAATTAAGTCACCTATCCAACACATACCCTAATTAACAACCCTTCGTTAATCAACACCTTCTATCTAGTCTAATTAATTATTATTAATTAATTAGCCTCCCTTCTCATTAAATCAATAAATCACTATTTAATTGGTTTAATTCCCTCCTAATGGTCCAAATCACACTAAAATCCATCTAAAATCTTATAAAAGCTTGCACATGTATTAATTAATCATATTTATTTATTAATACACCCCTTTTATCCACATGAGCCACTAAAGGACAAACTAAACCCTCCTAAAGTTAACTCAACCCCATCTAAACCCCCCTTATCCATAACTAACTCTACATCTCCATTAGTCCCACATTCATGAGGATGTGTTGAATCCTTTATCCTTTGGGCTATATAAACAACCCTCCCTCTACTTCTACACCTACACCTAAATCTCTCAAGAGACAAAAGAAAGCACATAGTTTCATACTAATAGCCTTTTGTCATTCTTGAGCCCTCCATCCTCCATTCTTGAAGAGCTAAGCCTCACACCCAAGCATCCATTGAAGGATCAAAGCAAGCAAATATAATTTGATTGCCATTGAACTACTTAGGTTCATTTTAATGTTAAATTAGGCAATTAAGGAGAATAGAGTTCATTAATTTACATTATGTTTTGATCATTTCAAAGTTATAATGTTGAGGGTAGGACTTGCTTATTTCTTCATCATGATGGTGCACATTTCTCATTTCTAGCTAGGTTAGGAAGCTATTTCTAGGTGGTAGTTTCTTGCTTTAAATTTAGCTAAATTGTAGAAATACATGTACAGTATCCCCTTAGTGTGGCATTGAAAAACACCTTCTAAGGGATCGGTAGTAGATATGTGGGTAGCGGGGATAGATGAATTACTAGGTGATTAGGCAGGAGGGGTATTGGTCGGTTGGGAAGTAGATGGGCCAGTTATAGAGGCTGCGACAGTAGTAGGAATAGAAGAGTTAGGTGTGGGAGAGGTGGCATGGAAATTGGTGGATGGGGTTGTGGGTGAAGGAGAAGTGGGGGTAGTGGTAGATGCCTTAAATGGTACAAGGACATCATTAGGTTGGTATAACATGTTACATGTTTTAAATGGTGACAGGTCAGCTGGGATGGTATAGTTATCCCTTCATGTTCAAATTTTACACAACGATGTAAAGTTGAAAGAACAAAACCCATGACACGAATCCATGGTCGACTAAGAAACAAGTTATATTGGAACTCCCCCTCTAAGAAGTAGAATAATTTCGGGAGAGTGCGAGGGCCTACGCGAACATGAAGAATAATGGTGCAAAGGGTGGAAGTGATGGCGTCATTGAAGGAGCGCAACATAACTTGGTTACTATGCATGAAATTTTAAGGAATGCACATTTGATTATATGCGTGGGAGGAGATGATGTTGATGCTAACGCCATCCCATCGATCATAATACACTGTACGTATATTATCGATATAGACAGAGATAAAAAGGGGATCAAGATCATCCGATTGGAGAGGTATGATCTCCTCATTAGAAAAATTGAGGGCAACTAAGGTAAATACTTGATGAGTGGGCATTGGGGTAGAAGGAGGAGATGATTTGGTAAGAGAGGCCATGTGATGAGGGGTGAGAATGGAGGCTACTGGTGTGGGGTCATTAGGTAAAACTTTGATGGATTACAAAACCTCCATAAGGGCTTGTCGATGAGATTCAGAGGTTTGGACAAGATCGTACAAAGACATTTTTAGAGGGGATTGATGTAATTATTTTATCATTGTACGATGGGTGACCCCATCATAGAAATAGGGTATGTGGGTCCTCAATGGTGATTTTGGGTGTGTGTAGATGGTATATTGGGCACGGGATTGGTTGATGGGCTAGTTGCTTTTTATTTTCCTTTGTCCTTTTGGGCGCGAGTGACAACTTGGATCATGTTAATCTAAGGGAAGGAGGTAGATGGAGAAGGTATGTCATGAGTAGTGTAACAACATGATGGACAAAAACCTAATGCGGGGTAAGAGCCTTACGAAATGAGTAGGGCACACTGGCATTTAGGTGGTGGTTTGCCAACTCTCTGATACAAACCATGTTGATCTTGAATTTTGGAGGTGGATAAAAGGGTTGTGGAGGTGGAGATGAAGGTCATTGAAGAGGTAAGGGATGAGGGTGTGTGGTGATAGGTGAAGGTGGAACAAGGTCCTCATCAAGAAGATCATCATCATCAAAATTTTCTTCAGGAGGACATAATTAGAGGAGAACAGTTTTGAGAGCCTTACAACCTTCTACATCATGTCTGACACACGATGGTAGGCACAAATTTTAGTTTCATCAAACCCTTTTGGTTTGGGTTTGAGGGGTCGTAAGGTCTAAGTGGCGGTAATGTGATGACTGAGGTCTCTAAGAGGTTGGCTAGAATGTTGGTGTAGGACCCTTGCCAATGGATCACAATGGGAAGTGAGTGTGGGTTTGGGTAAAGGTGTGGATGATTGTGGGGAAAGAGGCATTATAGGAGGGGAATGGGTTGGACCACTTGGTTTGGTAGGTGGTACTATCTTAGGTTTTGATGGTATCTACTTGGGTAAAGGTGTGGTAGAAGAACTAGCAATGGAAGGTGTTGTTGGTTTAACTACCTTATTGGAGGGTAGTGGGTTCTTATCTTTGGATTACACCTTCTTGGGTAAAGGTGAGATGGGAGTACATGATGTAGAAGGGAAAGCAGAAGATGGTGGAAGAGGATGGGTTACCCATGGGGAAAATAGAGTTGTGGTGGAAGTGGTTGGTAGAGGCCGGGTGGAAGGTATGGGTTGAAGTCGTATAGGAAAATTTGGGGTTATAGTAGTGGTGGAGGTATAGGTGGTAAGAAATGTATGGGTGAGGGAGAGGGTGTTTGTTGTGTAGGTAAATTGGATGTAACAAAGGATCGTGATGATGAGGTAGGTTGCTTAGCTTTTGATTGGCCTTGGGTAGGGGGTTTGTTTGGCCAAGGTTGATGGGTGAGGTCCTAGGATGGATGGAAGGGGTGAAGGTGACAAAGGTGTGGTAGGTGAGACTGGTGTATGTGTCCTAGAGGTTGGGTCTTCCTTTTAGGTGGAGGAGAAATTTTTTGGTGTGGGTTTGGGAAGATGTGGCTAAATCCAATTTGATGGGTGGATGGGTAAGGCTTGACGTCGGCATGACACCCAAGGTAGTGATGGGTCTAGATATGGATGAAGATGTAGGTGTGGGTAGGTTCTTAGGCATAGGAATGGTTTTAGTCATGGGTAAAGGTTTGGATGTAGGTAAAGGTGAAAAAGAAGAAGCCATTTTGACATGCATGGTCAAGGTTGAATCTGGTTGCTAGAAATACCTTTGGATAGATCATGGAGGTATTTGTAGGTGACATTTGCATTTGAGTCAAAAGGGGAGTCGAAGACATCCCCAAAGCATGGAATTATCAACGTAATCCAAGCGATCAGCCTAGTCATGAAAATGGGATTGTTGTAAGAGGAGATGCAGTTGGTTTAGTGGAAATCCCTATAAAATATGTCTATGAGATAGGGAATTGGTTAGCCTCGACTCTGTGGGTAAAAGAGTCAAAGACCAGATCAACGGGATCCTAGAATGCTAATGGAGAATTATCCCCAATAGGTAGTGGCATGTCTAAAGGATCTCCCATGGGTAGGAGATGGTAGGTGGGGTGAGATAGATTTCTCTTTTGGTGGAGGAGAAAGCAATGATGATTCTCCTATGGGTAGGAGAGTTAATACCATTGATTGTTCGATAGGTTGTGAGGTAGATGGTGAAACGACATCAAAGAAATCATGGAATCCTCCGTGGTGAAGGAGGAGATGAAGGGGACTCCTCTAGAGGGTGAAGGAGTGGAAGGTATGCTCCTCCATGGGTAGAGGAGCTCATGCTAGAATTTCCTTCGATAGAAAGAATAGGTGGAAATTGAGGAATGAACGGTATGATATCAAAAATAGCATGGACTTCATGACATTGTTGTCATTGGTTGAAGGTTCACCACTTTGATTAGATGATGGTGTATGGTTAGGGAATGAATTCTTAAAGATATGCAAGTTTTGATTTGTTGGTGCATTTGGGTTGTCCAAGATGAGATCTCCATTATCTAACATTTCCTGGACAATGTTCTTAAAAGTTATGCAATTACCATCACTATGGCCTTTGACGTGATGATAATTACAATAGTCATGTTCCTTATACCATGCATACATAGGGACAAGTGGGATCAAAACCAATATGAGGTTTTATGGGGGTAGTGCAATGGCTCCATCTTTAAGAAGCTTTTCCAAGACTAAAGAATAGGGCTCTCTAATTGGAGTGTACTTTCGTTGTTCCCATCGAACTGAAAAGTCTGAATAGGAGAAAGATTGGAGGAAGGTTTGGCTTGATTAATGGATGATGAGATGGACCAACTTTGAGAACTACCATGCATTGGCAGATCCTTTGGATTTTGAATAATTATTTTGGGGTTTTGAAGACAAAGAATAATCATTTGATTTGAACGTGGCATTTTTTTTTGCAATTGGATTTTATTTTCTTCAATGGCATGAATTTCTAGCTTTCGTGCCATGGTAAATGCTTCGTCAAAGGTACGGAAGGTTTTTACCTATAGATTTGTGAGATGTGTCTAGCACAAGCTCTAGTGAACAACTCTATAAGCTCAACTTGAGGTAACTGGAATGTTAATTGGTTGATAAGACTTCACCAATGAGCAATGAAAATTTGTGATAGATTCATCGTCATACTATTGTGTTGAATATAGGTTAGTCATGGTGAATTTTTGACTACATTGATTGAGAAGTGGTCCAAGAATGCTTGAGCCACTTGGTTAAAGGAGTAGATGGAATGTCTGGGTAAACTACTATACCAATCTAAGGCGGGTCCTATCAGGGACATGGGAATGTTCGTAGGAGTAAAGCATCATCATGGGAAATTAGATAACACCCATGTTTGAATGATCGTAAGTGTTGTTGCGGGTCTTCTTTACTGTTGAAATGGTTGAACTTGGGCATTTCCCAATGCACGGGGTATGGGTGAATAGGAATAGATGGATGAATAGGCTCATTACTATTTTGTCATAAGTTAAGGAGTTGTGAGAGCCAAAAAATGATGCTTCTAGTGTCTACATCTTTTCCATCATCATCCTAATGAGGTCATTGGTGGGTTGTGAGGAATGGGCACCTCCTGCAGTAAAGGGAGGTTGATGATGGGTGTATGATGTGGATGAAATCCCGACATATGGGGGTACTTAAATATGAAAACTGTGAAGGGGGATAGATACAGGTGGAAGATACCCCGAATAAGCGATAGATGAGATTGGGGGTTATTGGTGATGTGTGAAAATAGGTGGGGTAGTCATAACGACTCTCGTGGTAATTGGGGTAGAGACTGAGGGATGGAAAGGACTAGGTTTTGAAATGGGGTGTGGGTTACCGACACCAGGGGTGGTTGTGATGCAACTGGTATATATGAGGAAAAGGGGAGATGGGGCCATGCTCAAGGTAGTTGGTGAAGGAATGGTTGACACCACGAGTGTGATAGATGTCATTGGTGCAACAGTTATAGTGGATGTGGGGTCTAGTTGAGATACCATAGGGGGTAAGGTGGATGAGGGTAATGCTAAGCTAGTGGTAGCTAATGCGGAAGTGGGGGTGAGGGTAGGGGGATAGATATGAGCATGCCATTTACTAGTTATCTTGAGGAGTCTCGGGTAGATGAGTGGGCAAGATAATATTGTAAGGCCACAAGATTCTGGTCAAGGAGTCTTGCGAAATCCTCATCGCCGGTAGTAATGGTGATGGGCTGAGTTGGATCCATAGGTGATAGGATGGAAGGTGGTGATGGGCTAGGTGGGAGTGGCTAAAGACTAGCATGAAATATAAGGGCATTGGTTTGGCTGCAAGTCAACACCATGTGAATTAGCATTGACCTAGTAAAATTGTACTCTATAGATGACATAGAAAATAACAAGAATGGAGAAGGATGAATTCTAGGAGGTAAATTTGATCGGTGTTTTAATTAAAATCAAACATAGAAACCGATGACGATCAAGATTGACCGATGATGGTTACAAGGGAACCGATGATGGTTATGATAACCGATACCGGTTACTATGGGGAATTAACAGTTCTGTAAATGAGGCAAAACTGATGAAAATAAATATTTGAAAATACTGGGTTGTGATATGAAATTTATGAGGATATGATGATGTTTTGAGAACTCTAGATAGAACAACAATTTTGATGAATGCTATCTTTAGGTGAAATGACCAAAAAGAGATTGAACCGACACCGGTTAGGTAAATCGATGATAGTTAGATATAAACCGATGATGGTGATCATGTGGACCTGACATCGATTCTTATGAAATATAAGAAATGAAGAAAAAATAGATATTTCATGAATTTAGTTAGATGAAACACCAACCCATAAATTTGAGAATGATGGTATTAGACCACGACACACTCGAAACAATCAAAATACTCCAACTATGATGGCAAAGTGTGAAGAAGAAGAAAGTGGAAGAACGTAACCTCCTCAAAACAAATTCGGAAAAAAAAAGCTAATAAAAACATGCAAATCCTAATAAGTGAATTTTATGTGTTTAACTTACACCATTTAAGACTAACTTGTGAATTTAGAACAATTTTTTTTGGTTGGGAAGATGTCTTATGAAGAGGAAAATTCTAAAGGGTGGTTTTAGGTTATGTTTTGGCGGGGGTGGTCCTTTCTCTAAGATAATGATTGGACAAAGAAACTAGTTGGGTGCCCACTATCAATCCTCTGATCATGTGATCATTGAAAACTTCTTCTAGGTAAGGTGTTGTTTAAGAAGATGTGTGAATTTTGTATTTGTGCAGTTTGGAAAAGAGAGAGAGAAGAGAAAGTGCTTTCTACGATTCAATTATGTCAACCATCAGTGGGCATGACTTCCAGCATATAGGTTGCCCTTAGTTTTAAATGTGAGCTAATAATGCAACATACAAGGATGAAATGCAACAAATTTTATAACCCAAATCAACAATTATATTCAATGTAGCAAGTGATGAATAGGTCAAGAATGTGCTCTTTCACTACTATGCAAATGCCGGAAGAAAGAAATGATTCGTTTTAAACACCAAATCACAAATGTCGTTTAGATAATTAGAAGAAAAGAATGTTACCAAGGGAGAAGATTAAATGTGTATTTTTCAAAAAGAGAAAGAAACACACAAGATTTCCCTATATGAAGAAAATGCAAAGAACCCAAGAGAGGGTCCCACTGGGTGTGCCAAAATGTTTCACCAATAAGTTGCGTACGTATGAGAAAAATAGATAAGGTAAAGGTGAGGAGGAATACATGAAATGAAGGTGGAAGGTAGAGTGCATGCGTTCTGATTTCCCGATCTAGTGTTGATTGCGAGAACTTACTTTTTGCTAGGAGGAACTACCTGTGAATGCAAAACAAGACCACAAGAAGAATATTAAACAATATATGTCAGTAGACTACCTAGTGTATGTTAGATCTAGGAAGTATGATACTCCCTAGATGGATGTCAATCCACTGTTTAATACAATTTAATGCAAGAAATAACGTAAAAAAATAACATCCTATTGTAGTTGATATGATTTAGGTATCTCATTCAAATACAATAAGAAAATTTAATCTAACAGGTTGGGTTATGATCATATCTGGAGGTTGGGCAGGTGGCCAAGGTGATTAGAACATGTCAGGATCAGATTTTGGGTGGTTTTGGGTTATTTGGGTGAGGGCTATTTGATTGTTGTTATGGCAGGATTACCGATTCTGAGAGACCGACGTCGGTTTGGTATATGTATAAGCGATGCGGTTGAGAGGGAAACTAATGACGGTTTAGGTTAACCGACATCGGTAGAGGAAAAATGGTAAAAACTCAATAAAATTTGGTTTTGGGAGATTCTCTATGATTGCACAGAGAATGGAAGAATGATGGTTAGGTTGTCAAAGAAGATGAGAATTCTCAGAGATTTCTAGGGTTGGATGTGGGGAGCTAAAAGGTTATGGGTGGTCAGATGAGTGGATGGAAAGGAAGGCAAGAATGATAGGATGCAAAGGAGAATAGGATTTAAAGGAGAAAGTTAAAGAAATGATGATCTAAATAAGTATGGAATGATGTAGATCAAGACACACTTACTTGTATTTGCAGACCTGATGGTTAGATGAAGGTGATGGTTGATATGTGAAACTGGTGGTCAATGTCATGGTAGTGCTTCTTGGAATGCTACCATGAATGCCAATGTCTTCAGATCAGTCTTGGTGCTTGGTTGGGGTGTGTTTGGATGTGTGAGAGGGCTTTGGTTCATGCTTGCATGCAGATTTCTCTCTCTCCAAACTCGAATAATTCTTCCAACCTCTGAACAAGGTTACCAAAGTGAATATATGGTAATTGACGATGGTTTAGGTTAACCAACGGTTACTGAAGGGAAATCCTAGGTTTTCCAAAATAGCAGATCTTGGCTATCTTTTTACTAGTTCTACCCATTGGTCGAGGTCCAAAATGGTATTTTCTACTTAAGTAAGTGGGCATGCTATTAGAGAAAGAATAGGAATCTAATGTTAGGGTTAAACTAAGTCTTAGTTAGTTATGATAAGTAGAGATTGAGTCCTAGTTAGAATGAACATGCTAAGAATAGGTCCATGATGAGGTGTCTAGGTGATGTGGCTAGGTGAGGTGGTCAAGTGAGGGAAGTAATTACATTAATTAAAGTAATTAATTCAATTAATCATGTGTAGTATGGGATATGAATATGTAAGGTATGGTTTATTTAATTAACGGGGCTATAAGGGTGGTATGACCTAATTTTGGTGTCTACAGTATGTGTACATTCTTTCCCTTTCTTTGTAAATATACCTCCACTATAATATAATTTCTCTTTATCTTGTGTGTTTTTTTACCACTTTTAGTATGTTTCCCTTTCACGTGTTTGTTCATGAGTGTGTTTAGAAGAAATAACTCTATAAGCCAAATGGAAAAGGCATTGGTCCAAAAGTGTCTTGGGATTTTGGGATTCCTACTTGCTCTGTCCTCCGTGCTTGATCTAAAACATGTCCCCAAGCTAGATCAAGATATTTTCATGTGTATTTACAAGGGTGAAATTCAGTGATGAAACATGAAGTTCAAAAAAGCACATGCTTAAGAAGATGATTCTAGGCACTATGAAAAAGTTAGAGGACAAACAAGATACCATTGGAAATATAATTCAATTATATAAATGATGGTGCTTTCATATTTTTACAAGACTAAGGTGCTTCTTTCCATAGCTCATTCTTAGTAGGCATACCTCACAATCCCGAGAAAGAAGGATACTTTTGAGGGGTTACAAATAAGACCTTGAGACCCATCCCATTCTATTTAGGAGGATATTGGGAGTAAAAATCATATAAGGTTTCATAAAAAGGTCCTTTTGGAGCTCCGACAACTTCATCTTCAAGGTCCTTCCCAAGGTAAACCTTCTATACTTTACCAAATTTTTCCAATGCCACATGTTAGTATGAGGTTGAGGCACATTTTTGTGTCCCTTCTGTCCCATTCCAAGGGAAAAAATGGGACACAAAAAGGTTCCCCATGCTCACCGAGCCCCTAGACCCATCACATGACCATAGGAAGCCTCAGTAAGCCCCTCTCGCCAATTTTCTCGCCTCCTCTCTCGTGAAACCTCAGCTTGCCACTTGTCACCATGGGGTTGAGGTAAACTTTTTGTCCCTTCCATCCCATTCCAAGGGGGACAGAAAAATGTTCCCTCCCCCTTGCTCCCTCATGGTCTCTCACATGACCCAAACTTGGCCCCAGTGCTAAAAACAAGCTCTTCTCCTTCATCCACCTACAAATGCATGATCGCCACTTGTTGTTATAGGGATATGGTGCCTTTTTCTATCCCTTTCATCATGTTCTAATGGGACCAAAAATTTTCCCCTCCCCATGCAAAGTATTACAAACAATAAGTTGTAAATTTATCTAACTCCCATTGCTCCCTCCTCCATGTGCATGCAAGCCCGAGGTGCTTTGCCGGATTTCTTCCAAAAACAATTGTAATCCATATTCATTCCCTTTTTTCCCCATGCCCTCATGATCTCAGCTATAAAATAACCATGAAATTTTAATTTTCCCGGACACCATGCCCATTTTGGCGAAGGACTTAAACCTATCCCGACAAAACTTTTTTCGTTTCAATCTGAGGTGGGAAAGAACACTTTATAAAAATATCGAGGAATCCATTAATGGATTTCATGACATAGTAGTGAAAAGGCAATGAGGTACCTCTTCACTTCCCAAGGTTTGAGTGGGAGGAATCATGCAAAAATTAGAGGAGTGCTTTGAAATGAATTATGTAAGCTTCTACAAGTGGTTTCATTCGAATCCGACATTGAGAAGACCAATTTATATTTTTAGTAAGTACCTACCACATAGATTACTAAAAATAGTAAGTTCAAGGAAAAGTTGGTTTTGGTTTCTCAAGATACTCCTTCAAGTGTAAAACATTCAAAAGTGGCAAATTTGGCAAAAATTGGTAAAATTGGCTAAATGAGTGCACCCATGTGAAACATGCTAAAAATAGTAAGTGGGTGAATTGAGATAAAAGTTGTCAACTTTCAATCCTTCACACATTCTCAAATGGTCTTGGTACTCACATAGGTATTGAGGCATCATTTTGGTCACATCTGCAGAATAAAACACCGCAGGGCACAACAGATGTAAACGAGAGGCATTGTGCAGTCAAAGGAGGATTAAAAAGAGCCAAGATGTTAGTTAAAAATCCAAGCCAAGGTGGTCATTGTAACTTGTCAATCAGATTAGAGCCATCCACATCTCTTTGTTGAGCTCTTTGGGTGAACTCAGTGTGCTATTCAAGGTGAATTTGATGTGGTGAGAATAATGAATCTCAAAGAGGAAATGTGAATTTTTGAAGTTCCTACAACCCTTCACCTGTCACTAAGTGGTGACCATCTCTCTGTAGAATTGCTCATGGTAATGGTAATGAAAATTCATGCTTGCAAAGGAGTGAAAAATTAATTGTGACTCATATGGATTGGTTCCTAATTTTGGTCACCCATATCCTCAAGGTGGCATAATCATCATGGTTACATTATACAAGCAATTGTTTTAAGTTATCATTCATATGCATGATTGGTCAAAAGGAGTGGTGACTTTTCATGGTTTTTTCAAGTGTGTGAGGACATCCTTCATTGTCTACAGTGGTCTAGTGATCAAATAGAGCTTTGTATCTTTGATGAATAGTCCTTAGAGAACTGTGTGTCTGTGTGGGTTTTATTTGTCTCACTAATAGCTTCATTTTTTCTTTCCTCTATATTGAATGTTGAACTACTCTAGTTATTGGGTGTGAATTCTACTTTTGCCTACTCACAACAATAACATTCCTTTATCTATTTTCTCTCCTTCACCCCTCATCGCTGTAATTTCCTTCCTCATACCCCATACAAGTACTTTTTCATAGGTTCAATGGAGTGTTCCTGTGTGATCCCCAGCGTATTTATCTAACCCACAACATTTAGATAGGAATAGATTAGTTTACATTTAATAATGAGATCTTCACCATTCAATATAGAGGGGTATAGCCCCGTGAATGTTCGTGAAAACACTTAATTTTCCATATCAACAAAATTTCCCACCAACTAACAATTATAAAGCTATAAGAATTGTGTTTAGGCCTGATAATATTGAAAAAGGAGGTATGATCAAGATAAGAGATGGATTGTGTATTGGAAAATACATCAAGAAGTTTATATGGTTGTGTGAGGACTTTGTAACAAGGATAGATAGTTTGAAGATGAATACATGTCCTACTAGGATGGATGACATGAAGACAATTGGTGTTTGAAGATAGATATGGATTGTATCATGTATAAGATCATTAGAAGATGTCATGTAAAGAGTATGTGATGATGTACATGATTTGAGGGAAGTATGAAAAGACGTAGCATGTTGTTTGATATTTTAAAAATATAACAAGATCAAATGGAAGTTTAAGGACTATATTAATAAGATGTATAAGAAGCATTGCAAGCAAGATGGACTAGTAGGTGAGTGTTATGCATGTATGTTGTGTATCATAACCTCATTCAGGTATGAGATGTTTTTGATAAACTATTTGGTTTGGGTAGAGACCTAATATGTCATGTGATAGTTAATAAATTGAGTTACTAAGTATGGTTGATGGTTATTTATTCATGAGCATTACGTTGCAAAGGAGAAACTTCAAAGGTTATAAGGCCATTAGGATAGGTGATTCAAGGAAGAAGGATTTGTGCATATGCATTTTGATCCTTGAGTAGTTCATGATAGTAATGATTAAAGTACAAAGTGCCTAGGTAGAGCATAATGAAATTGTTTGTGTACTTAGTTATTTGAGGACATAATTAAGGTCTACACGACCTAGTTGATACGACATGGTGAGGTTTGGAAATGTTATATACTTTTTTTTTCTTGTCATATAAGGATTGAAGAAAATTATATAAAGGTTGCTAGTTGGGGGTCTCATGGTCTTCAAGAAAAGAGGTATCAAGTGTTTCTAGAGGATCTAGAAAGATGACATATTGGCATGTTTTGTTTTGATTTGTTCCTTATCAATTAGATACAATCATGATATTTCAAATTGATAAAATCCTTGAAGAGGATTGAAGACTTGTAAGTAGGGTAATAGGTCCAAAAATTGGGGAAGAGTGCTTGAAAGAAGGTATGGTGGTATCTTTAATGTGTCTCAAGAAGGTTATTATCGAAGATTAAAAGGGTTGAAGTCTTACAACTATGTGGAACTCAAATGAAGTATGGTTTTGATATATCTTGTTCAATTCATGAGGTCATGAACGTATGTTGTGTTTTTTTTTTTCGTGAAGTTGTGTTGCTCTGTGAAATCAATTGTCCCGATTTGAAGTTTTACTATGTGTTGAGGCCTCTATAGGTCTTTGCCATGTTCAAGACAAGATTTCAGGTTAAGGTACAATAATAATATTGAAGTGTCATAAAAATACTTGTGTAGATGGATGTCAACTATGAGTGTAGGTCTATGACAATATATGGTCATCAAGGGATTTTATGAGCTGATTTTTCTAAGTTGTAGGGCACTTTTCTCGATTAGAGAACTAGGTACATATAGGAATTTGAATACCTTGATTGGATTCATTGTTGTACTAGTGAAGGCATGACCAAGTAACTAGTGGTAGTGCTTTTTGAGTGTAAAGGACTGATCTAGGTATCATAGTTAAAAAAATTGGAGAAGATTACATGTGTTGTAGGTGAAAATATGAGATGAAAAGGTTTAGATTAGACTTGTGTCATGATGAGTGTGCTATAATATCAAGGTTAAAATCATGTGTCTCAAATGGTCAAAGGTATGAAAATACTTGTTTGAGTATTGATTCTATAAATAGGTTTGGTATACATTAATTAAGATCATTCCATGAAGTAGTCTTAGTTCTATTTAGAGAAAAGGTGTATGGAGATGTTTCAAGGAAAGAATGTATGGTATGATATACACTAAGTGAGCATATTTTTGAAGATTAGATGAAGAATATTTGAAGGTTTAAAAGGTTTCAGAGATTGTTAACAACTTGAAGATCAATTTTGAAGATTATGAGATGATCATGACATTCATGAATATGGTTAAAGATCCATGATAAACTATTTGAGTTATATGAGAACCTGATTAGTTCTATGAAAATCAAGAATTTGAATCATGAAGACTCAATGGTGGAGCATTTGGCCACTTGGAGGTTGAGGTAGGTAGAGCACAACATCCACGACATGATATCAAGTGGTATGGTCAAAAATGGGTTAGACTCAATGAAATTTGGTATGTTTGTAAATGTTTTTCTTTGAGGTATCAAGTATTGGTGTCGTAAGCATGTGTTGATCTAGTGGTTAGTATTGTAAAGATTGTGCCACGAGTCTATATTTTTGAGACATTGTGTCTCGAGGTTCTAATATCTCTTGAGGTCTCAAGCCACATTTGGTGAGGACATGATTTGAATCAAAGATGAAATGAAGATGATTGAGGTCTTAATTCTTCCAAAGAATCAAAGGAATCCTTGTTCTTGAAGAAGGTATATGATCATAAGGTTTTGGTTTTGCATTTATAGAAGTCAAAATGAAGTCTACATTAGTTGAGGGAAAATTAAGTATGGTATTTAGAACTTGTATGACTCATGAAGATAAATTTGGTGAAGCATATCCAAGATTTTATGTTTATTAAAAGTTTTTGCTTGAAATATTGCTTTGTATACATATCATGCTCAATATTGTGTTTCGAGAAGATTTGGTGAAGATGAGTGATTTTAAGCTCATTGACAAGGAATATGAGGAGGTAAGATAATCCTTGAATGCTTGTCATGAAGATATGCATGATATAAGGGGATAATGTGATGTTCTAAGCTCATGAAGACTGGAATGGTTACAACATACAATGATGATTATGGTGTGCTTTAGTATCTTGTTGTGTTTTGAGTGGTATGGTCTATTCATCAATATAAAAATAAGATTGATTGTCATAAATAAGGAATGTTGGACTAAGGGGAGCTGTGCAAATATATTCATTAGCACTATAAGTAGGTGTATAGCTCTAACATGATTTGTTGTCGAGATAAGATACATTGTATGTGAAGGAATTAGTTGTATCAAGAGAAATATTGTTGTTATTAAGGTAATGTATCCGTTCTAATTGGAAAATGTGTTGAGATCAGCTCAAGAAGATAGTTTAAGACCTTAAAGAAGGTTTTTGGTCAAGAAGCATTGAAAGGTAAGAAACAAATGTTCATTATTTTCAAGTAGTTGGTTTTTGTGCTTTGGTCTATTTGTTCAATTTCTGAGGTGCTTGTTTAGGGTTAGAGTCAAATTTTGAATTCATGCATGTGCTTAGGGGAGCCATGTTGCTCCATTTGTGCTTAAAGAGTCAAAACAAAGATAACAAGGTCAAATGGACCTTATTTATTTTCATTGATTTTTCTAACCAAAGAGGTGAGCATAATGTGTTGTCACAATTTTTTTTTTTTGAAGGTATGTATCTTTTTCATCAATGTCAAAATGGGGAGAATGAGATGATGGCATGTGATTTCCTTAGGGGAGATGGTTCTTAGTGTGTTTTACCATCAATGGGTCTTCCCATCAATGAAAAAGGGGGAGATTATTAGTATTGTGTTGTCATTGATGACAAAATATGATGTTGTAGGTTTTTTTCATTGAGTTCATTGATGTAAAAGGAAATAGAAACATGAATGTTGATTGGTAGTGTTGAGTTTCTTGTTGAGATTGTTTGGTCTTAGTGATGTTGCATGGGATCTTGAGCATTATAGTGGCTTGTATGCATGTGATAATGACTTGTAGAGGTATGGAGGATGTTTTAATGATGTCATGCAATGTGATGAAGGTCATTACAAGTGTTCATGGATGGAAAAGTGACGATGAAGTCAAATTTGGTGAAATAAACATGTTCAAGGCACTTGTTCTTGAGGCCTAAAGAGTAGAATGAGGTATGTAATGATGAAATAAGGCATGTAGTAACTAGATATACATGGTGAGAGCATGTGAAGAATTATTATGAGGTGTTGGGACACTCAAAAGTGTCTTATAGTGCTGGTTCGGTGTTAGACTAAGTTTTTAGGTTTGTTTCTAGACTCTAGCCTTAGATAAAACATGTCCTAGAGTGGTAGAGTCAGCATGTATGAGAATATTTTGGAAAATGTGGTCATTTAAGAGTGTGTGTAATGTTGATATGAAGGTGTGGTCCAAGTTTTAGGTCTTTATGTTGAAGAATTTGAGAGATATTGCATTTTGACTAAAACCGAGTTTCCAAAGGTGATATTTTGAGCTTAATTTTGAATTTCTTATGCTCATTGGAGAGTGTGTGATTTGAAAAGGGACTCAAGATATTGGGGATAGTTTAAGAGGTATATTATGAATATTTTTCAAGTGGAATTAGGTCATTTTATTGTCATGTTTTTATGAACAATTGTTAAGAAGGTAAACAAGTTTTAAACCCTCTCAAAACCCTAGCTAGGTAGTGACTTGAGAGATATTGTTGGTTATGGCAAAAATTGATTGTTTGATCAAATTTGATTATTGGAGGTTGTAGAGGACTCCTCCAAATTTCTCCAAGTGATATTTTAGAGGTTGTGACAATGTGTGGGCCCCACTCAAATTTGTAAGTTTATGAAGATTTCTAGTTTGTGATAAAGTTGTCCATTGGAGAAGGTGACTAAATTAAAATTTATATCAGTATGCAAGTTTTTATTCATGTCCATGATGGTTTTATATCATGATAGAGATATTAGGAGGTAAATTGTGCCCTATTTTGCAAGACCTGGTTTTTAGGCGGTTTGAAGCGATCACAGTTCAGAGGTATTTTGGTAGATTTAGTCTAATTTGTGGCATGATTTGAGTTTGGTGATGAATTTTAGGTCATTATATTTCCATTGGTATATCACACTTGTGTTTTTGATGATATTTGAGGAAGTTATGGCTTGTTTACTAAAGACTAGTTTTTTAACTGCTTGGTTATGCATGCTCTTAAGAGGCTTCATGGTGTGAGATGATGGTTCTAAGTTGTTTCATGGTTTTGGAGGTTTTTAATGCTTATAAAACATATATAAGTGTGTTTTATGTTTTGGTGAAGTTGTTTTTTCTCTATAACATTCCCTTTGTGGTGAGTTGCTTGTTTTGGTGTTTTAGGGCGTTACGAGTCCTAATGGAGTTCTAGAAGGCTATAGGTTTTTGGCTACCTATATCATCATATGAGTTATATTTTTATGATTTAGGGAGTGTTTTTACTCTATTATGGCCGACCTATGTGTGAAATGATCATAAGAAATGTATAAAGGCAAGTTAGAAAGATCATTTGAGCTAGTTGAAAAAGGGGGAGAAAAGTGTGAACTAGAGGGATAATTGTGACTTGAAAGAGAGAAATAATGATGTGATGATGCTCTAGAGTGTGATATGATATGGGTGATCTTGGGTAGATGATCAAATTAGCTTGAAGGAATAATTTCTTGAGCATGGAGGCTAGAGAGGTGTTTTCAGAGAAATTGAGAGGAGAGTGAGCTTCATAATGTCATCATCGGTTGTTGCGGCAACAAGTCGAGAGATGAATTTTTTTTCAGATGGATTTGGTTGGTTCTGAGTCATCTAGGGGGTAGGTTCTCTAATAAACTAGGCATTGGTGCTCCTTTTGGGGTTAGTGCCTCACTAAATCTAGGGGTTGGTGCTCCTTGTTGAGTTGGTGCTTAACTAAATTTGAAACAATGGCTAAATAAAGTTTTGTTTTAGTGGGTTTTCTTCCCCTTGAGTGTTTCCCACTTAAGTTTGGTGTTCATGTGTTATTTTTCTCTTCTTTTAGATGTTTTGATGGTTAACTTGTCTTGATAATTCATAATGGATAAGCTAGGATCATGCTGAATGGTTAAGTTGATGAATGATAAATGAATGGTTAAAGTTAAAGTGTTTGAATGTTTTAACCCCCACTAATTTACCCCCAGTGGTTGTGCTTCCAATACCATGACCACATGTTCATTTTCCAAACACCCTAAAACGCTAACAATTTCATTTTAATTCATATAGAGATACTCCTTTCTACCATACATGATGTAGGTTTCACAACATAGCTACAAATGAAATCAAGAAGAGCATTTAGTAAAATTAGGATAATTCTTTAAACTTGATATCAAAGAACAATTACAAGTTTATTAAAACTTCATGCATGACAAGGAAAATATTTTTTTGAAATAAAATAGTGCAATGACACTTTATTGTGAATGTAGAAATAATTTTTTAAATAACATATATAAATTACAATAATACACAAAATGAATTACAACCACGTCATTTCACCATCTTCTTGCATCCTACAAAACCATGTGAGCATGGGTCAGCAAAAATCGTTGGCATGGATCCACCCTCCCTCTAACATGCTATCATCATGCAAAAACAATTTTAAGGAGAGAAAAATAACATAAAAATTTCCATATTTTCGAACATGATTTCAATTCAGATTTAAGAGAGAGAAAGGGAGAAGAGAGAGAGAAAAAAATTCATTTTTTCACAAGTAGAGGGGTGAAAAAGTATCCTATCAAGTGTTACATGTAACAAACATACATGAACATATATATCATAGTAGATTATGATTTCCAATACATGTCCTTTTTCTTTGGTCATAAGGGAGGTTAAGGACGTGTCACATCACGCCAATATGGAATTTCATTAACCATATATTTACAGTCTCCGAACAACGTATTTTAAGTCCATATGCATGTAATCAACCAATATACTAGTCTTATCCCTAACACAAACTTTAGAGGGTCAACATGGGTCCATGACCTCAGATTGCGTTGTTGTGTAATTTGGTCCAAGTGGCCACATAACGAACATGCAAAAAGATCACCCAACATCATAATGAGGTGTTTAATGCCTCCAATTTACTCTCTAATATATAATGAATTAGGAGAAAAATATATATTGCAAAATCGATAATAGGAGATCAAACTAGATGCCACTTTATAGAGTCGATTGGCTAAATTTGGTTGTTTGTCCTTCAACAATTAAGGCTAAGTGGCCTCCAAAAGGGCCTACTAGAAGGGCATGGAAAATACAAATGGAATGTTTCAAAGTCCTATCTTCTTCTCTAATAAAAGAGAAACATAATGAGTAAATGATAACCAAAACTGATAAATGACTCTCAAATAGGGAGTATTTTTCCGGGATCACTTGGCTGAATTTAATTGTTGCTTTAGATAATAGCCTAAGCCAAGTTGGCTCCAAAATGGTTACGAAAAGTGTGTTTTCAGAGAGTACGGTTCAAATGAACCATGCAACATGATTCTATGTATGAAAAAGAAGAGGTTTGAGGTTTCACATCTCATTTTTGGGGACCATGGGTACTAAAACCGAGGTGGTTTCAGAGGGATTATGTTGTTTTCAAGAAGCTGCCTCCAATAGGAAATTCATAGAAGTAGCCTCAAGAACCACTTAGAAAAACATGGTCGATGGTTGTGTTGGTAGTGTTTCAGGGTTGGGATGACAACCTCATACAATAAGGAAGGAGTTACATTAGTTAAATTTAGGAAATGAGTTTAAGAGGCACTATTTACACATTGATCTCAAGAGGCATTGTCATATTTAAAGGGGGTTGTTTTGACCTTGAGAAGGAATACATTCTCGCCATTTTCCTACGTGATTGGTTGTCACAAATGGTAAATGCATGAGAAATATTCTGACTTAGTTTATTCGGTTCATGATGGAACTAGACTATAATGACATCAAAAGGAGGTATTTTCGTGGTAGGTTTAATTGGCATGATTTTTTATTTGAAACAGTTTACCCGTAGAAAAATTAAATGTTTTAAACTAATTGTTCACTATTTTACTCAACCCAAAAATTATAGATGTAAGTTACGAAAGAAAAATTTATGAGAAAGGATGAAGAACCATGCCTGTGAGGAATCGAACCAGTATGAGGGATCCAAGCTAGTTGAATGTGCCCAAATCATGAGTCCAACCAAGAGAACTTGTTAACCAGATCATAAGCATTGTATGAGTTTCTTGTCTATGGGAACCAAGTTCACCTCCAATATTATTGCGAAAAGTTTTCATAATAATAGTATCTCTTTTAGGCATTTGGTCAAACAACTCACACGTCGTTTGGATTTAAACCTAACAATGTCATTTAATTATATACCTTTAAGGAATTTTCCAAAAACTCATTTGGTGCATTTCCTACAACCATGACATTCTGTAAAATAGTTTACAAGTGCCACAAATGGTGCATATATGACAAAGGTAAACGATTAGGTTGGATACACCGTTGATTGTATTTGGAAAAACAGTGACAATGCTTCATGAGGATGTCCACCCTACTCCCAAAGCTCCCATTTTCACACACATATACCCATAAAACAACCTATAAATATGTTAAAACCCTTGTACATATGTAACAAATCAATGCATTACATGAAACTACATTTCTTTCGTGGTATTCTATCAAATAGTTCACGACCTTGCAAAGTAAGCTCCCACATTTTGCATACATAAATAACAAAGCACTTGAAACTTATAATTATGATAAAAATCCTCTATCATATTGGAAGCACAATGAACTAAGAGGGGGGTGAATCATCCCTTCAAAAACCTTAAACAATTCAAATTAACTTGCATACATCATTTAACATTCAACCATGCATTAATGTGATCTTAACAATATGTAACAACCATCCACAAGAGCATAACCATGAAAGAGTACACAAGAACACAAGATATAAGTGGGAAACCATCAAGGGGAAGAAAACCCACTGAAAATTTTGATTATATTACTCAAACCAAAATAATTGCATGAATATGACTCATCACACAAGATTTGTTTAGTGAGGCACCAACCCCACAAGGAGCACCAACCCCTAAAAACCTTGTTGATATTACTCACAAAAAAGGACTCATGTGAATATTACTCATCACACAAGTTTTTATCAGAATACCACTGAAGATATGCTTCCAAAACACACACAAATAGTGATCACAAGATTCAACTCATACACCTTCAAACCCTCTTTAAATACACCTTCTCCTAACTCACTCAAACTTGATCTTTCATGGAATGATTTGGACACAAAACCTTGCACAAAAGTTATTAAACACTCTTTAGACATTCACACACACCCTCAGATCTATCTTGATGCCCTTGAACCACTTGCAATCTCTCACCTAGCTCCCAATTTTCCCCTCTCACTCAACTAGTTCAAAAATGAACCATACATACACTTTTATACTTGAATCAACTCAAAAACATAACATAGGTCGGTAATGACACAAGATATCTATCATAAAAATTAAAAATATAAATAATACATCATATAAAATCATGACATTGACCCATATATGTCGGCAATGCATCAAGACACAAGACAAGCCCAATTAGGCTCAAAACATGCAATTCCTTCTCCATCGAGCTCTCCAAGACCTTAAAACACTTCATAAATATTTTTCATGCCTCCAAAGGCTTCACACATATCCATGATGTTCTATCAACATCATCCATCATCTCAAGAAACTCTGTACTAATAATTTTCTTCATAACATCACCACGTATGACCTGTTTCCTACTCAAAACAAGCACTTCCAGAACTAGTCTTCACTAGTGGAACTCATGATCAAAATGAAACACCTCAACTATGAAATGTAACCAATTATTGGAAATCCAATTACCTTTAGAAAACATCCATGCATGTTAGACCTCATGAAACATCCAAAATGAAAATGAGAACAATTCTCCTCTTTAACAAACTAAGCCTAGGAAGATGTTTTGGAAACTCAACTAGTTTGCACCATTTATGACCCATTCAAGACCTATAACTGCATCAAATAGGAACAAAATTCATACATATTCACTATAAACTAGATATAAAACATCAACTAAGCCAAATACTTTGTCTTCTTCATCCATCGTCTCACCAAAGCAAGTGTTGTCCTTGTTAGGAAATTTACGGGAAGATATAATTAACAAATTATAGATCCACAGAATAAATTGCCAAAGATTATAGATTATGATGTGTAGTAATTAAAAAATATTAAGATGTTTTATATTTGCATATTACATATTGTAAATAACATGAACAAAAAGTAAATGAACACAGTGACACAAGATATATTTGTTGAGAATATACTTTTACCCAACACTCCCACTATTTCACATGCAATTACTCCTTCAATAAGGAATTACGAACTACCTTATAAATTTTCTCATGAGACTTACAAATATGCTCACACTTATAACTCGCATATAATGTTACAACCTGTGTAACAAATCCTCAATGATCACCTTGTTATATACAAGGTGGGTGGTCATGATCCACTCTTAAAAGCTGACCCAGTCATTTGGAGGGTTTTATAATAAGTTATTTTCTGCTTAATATTATAAACCCCAACACTCCCCCTTAATGTTAAGTAGAGAAATATGAAAATACATGTTAACATCTAATCCTTATGCCGAGTCACGTTTTGGTACAAAAGGATTTATAATCCATAAATCAACTCATGATTTAGACTAATAACAAAAACACTTGTTTTGTGGGTTTATAGTTCTGCGGTGCACTAAAGTAGAGTCTTGTGGGGTTTTTAACTTTACAGTATACTATTACAATGTCGCACAGAATTATACAATCCACAAATAACTGTAAATGCATTTCAGGTATTAGAAAAGCCATGAGACACTATTTTTTCATGGTTCAAAACAATGTTCCAAGGATTCCATAAAAACCACAATACAAAGGAACATATACAAATTCTCAAGATAAAGTGATTAAGGATGAAGACTTATATCAGTTTATGGAGCCTTTTATAAAACAAGGCATTCCCATAACTAATGCTTTGTTGGGAATTACAAGTAAACTTCACATACATGACAATTTACTTAAACAACATAGAAATAGTCTTGGGAGTATCCATTCTGAAACATTCAAGGCCGTTAAGAGGTGGCATTGTCATGCACACTCCCCCTCAATGGAAACTCTAAAAGGCACAATAAGGCACAAAACTTGGAAAAATTCACAAAGACACAACACATTTGTGAAAATATCCACAACTTAATCTTGATCGAACGAGAATTGAGATCAATATCACCATTAAGGACTTTATCTCTAATAAAGTGCATATGAACTTCTATATGCTTTATCCTTTGATGTTGAACTAGATTTTTGCAAGAGAAATGCAACCTTGGGTGTCACATAGAAGAGAAGTGCTTCCTTTAACACCCATATATAGTTCATCCAACAGTCTTTTCAACCACATATCTTCCTTTGTAGCTTTCATAAAAAATTTCTATACTCTGCTTGATAGAGAGAGATAGACACCATTGGTTTCTTCTTTCTAATCCAAGTGATGGAACTTGCACCAAAAACAATTGAACACAAATATATATGTATATCAAACACAACATCAACATGGTTAGAGTCATAATATTCATATAAGCACAATATAAATCATATGATTTCACTTTTGACCAATTGTTAAAGTTAGATACTAGTTGTATAACAACTATTACGATAATATGCTTAGTAACTAACCATGTTAGGAAATTTAAGGACTGTTCTATCAAAAATATATTTTCCTTCATATCTTCTCTTGAAGCCTTTAAATAATAAGGTAAGACTTGATAGATAATAGATCTGAATAGATATACAAGAATAATCACAACACTTATTGAAAAACATGATCCACTAACTGTGGATACTTCCCATGGATTTATGTGGAGTTTTGCTTCAAAAAATGACCATGTAAGCACCCTTTAATATACTTCATAGGTGGAAAATTTAAGCCTAGACATGTCATATATGCCAAAAAATGAACAAAAGTTCTATTTTGAATAGACTACCAGAAAAAATGAAGCAAAATCTTAAAACACATAAGAGCCATTTTTTTCTTCATGTTTTCATTATAGTTACTTCTAGTTTATTATCAATAAAATATCTAATTTAACTATGAAAAAAACTTAAGTTCAGTGCAATATATTAGAATATAGTTTATAGAGTTATTTTATTAGCTCTATGATTATTCTCATCAATTTCATCTTGATTTTGATATGATTTATTCCATTTTTATTTTTAAATTTGAATTCTTTTTTGATCTATAATCCTCTTTCTTATGGCCAAATTTTCCACAATAATGACATTTACCATAAAAAATTACTCTTAAATTTCCTGGTTTCTTGTCTTTACTAGGAGGTTTAAGAGTTGATTTTTGATTTTGAATTTAGAAGGTTTACTTTTTGATTCTTGAGTGAGAAGTGCATGAGTGGCATTCTCTTTAGAATCAAAATTTTCCATAACACACTCTTCTTGAATTAACAAAGAAGACAAAGTGTCTAAATCAGGTAGATCATTCTCATTATGATATTTAGAATTAAGAATTGAGATATAATTTCTGAATTTTTCATGAATGTTTATCTGAATTATGAAGTACAAAAGCTTATCTTGAAACAATTCACAATTATAGCCATCTAATTGAGATTTAATGTTCTTAATTTTAGCTAAATAGTTCAAAATTTTCTCATCCCCTTCATGGGAGTTGTGAATAGCTCTAAAAATAGCTTAATTATCTTAGACAACCTACTGCCTTCATGCATAGTTTCTAATTACTTCCAGGCATTAGCAAGTGAGTCCATATGACCTATATGCATCAAAAATTCATCTTTAATGCTTTACAAAAGGATGGACAAAGCTTCCTATGATCTTTAAGAGAAGGAACTAAGGTTTTCAGTGTTATTTGTCTCCTGTGAGACATTTTTCCACACCAGTCACTAGATCCCATAGCTTCCTAGACATAAAACAAGCTTTTAATCTTACCCTCCAAATACTATAATTTGATCCCTTTAATAACCGAGACTTATTCAACGAAAAACTAGCAGAGTTATCCATTTTAATGCTCAGACAACACTGACAATGGATACAACTAAAAAAATCAAATTAACTAGGAGAGCTCAAAAGAGACAAAATGCAAGCTACAGACCTTTTTAGTTATATGCTTGCAAATAAATGAAACATACAATTCATGGAAAGCCACAATGCTAAGCTCTAAGATTTCTAAATTTTGGAATCCACGAGACAAAGACACATAGAGATCCCACAAAACACAGACTTGGAAATATGTAGATTGAAGAAAATTAGAAAAACCATGGTATAAGGAAAATTCGAAACCCACGGTACAAAGAACATTCAAAATCCTTGGTATAAAGAAAAATTAATAAACCCGAAACAAATAACCTTTGAAAAATCTGTGAACGAAGTAGGATATGACACGTGTCACTTTTCAATTAGCTCACACTTTGGAGTTAAACAAGTCAAAAGACTAATTAGAAGAAAAAAAAGCTAAAAAACGTACACACATGTCGTTAATTTCTTGGATTGATTTTTTTCCTCTCGAAAAAATACAAATAATATGCAAAAGCAAAGACTTAGTCAAAATGATGCCACTTGTCAAAAATATAATGGCTAATGAATAGACACTTGGAGGCTTTCTGCCAACCTTTAAATAGATTTCCTTGGGCGGACTTAAAGTCCATGGAATAGATCAAAATTTAAAGAAAAGTTTGGGTCCAAAATCTTAAAGACAAGTGTCACAATCTTAATGGATAAGCAAAACAAATACTCAAACCACGACACTTGCAAAGATTGACACGGTAGAATATTAAAGATATGTGTCAAAAGCAATTGGTTTGCACTTCCTAGTGCTTACCAAGGTGATTAAGATAAAACTAAAGATATGTGGAGCCTTTTAAATGGCTCACTCTTCACAAGTTTGACAAAGATTGACAAATGTGAAAAGGTGGTAAATTCTTATTGGATAATCACTGCCACAAATGAGAAAAATACTGAAAAATGTGAAATATGGAGAAATTCTATTGGCTCAGATTTCACAAATATGAAAAAAATGTGAAATACAAAGATACTTGGAGTAATTTTATTGGTTCAACCTTCACATATGACAAAAGCAAGCTAAAAGAAAACTGACAATGTGAAATATAGAGCGACTTGGAGCTTTCTTATTGGTTTTGATTTTACAAAGATAAAAACAAGCTAAAAAAAATTTGACAACATTAAATAAGGTGGAGCCTTTTTGCTTGGCTCAAGCTTCGCAAGTTCGTAGATGTCGAAGGGATCAAAAAAAGATAGAATTTGTGAAGTGTGGTACAACCTTATTAGTTCATACTTTGCAATTGGTAAAAGGACAACAAAGTGAAGCAAATTGGCACTCTATGAGGGGATCGAAGCCGCAAACATGAAAATAACAACAATGAAGATACTTGGAGAAATTTTATTTTCTTTGAGCTTATGAAACCCAAAAAGATCTATAAAATGAAACAATGAAGCCAAATGCCGCAAAATGATTGGATCGGGCTTCACAAAAGTAGATTTAGTAAAAAAATAAAGATTTATAAAGTCAAGGTGGATTTAAATGCTCCAAACTAACTGGATCTAAGGATATCCTTTTGGATCCACATAAAAAGATAGCTCCAACTGACTATAAACGATGTGAAAACTTAAAAACAACATGCATATGATAGATTTAGATTGTAAATGATCAAAACCAGTCGCAAAAGTACATATCTAAGCACACAATTGCTCAAACATGATCTAAACAACCATTTAAGCAATATTTTCAAAAAATATTTAGGCGGGAATTGGAATTTTAAACTTGGTTAGCTTGAAGATGACTATGGAGCAACTAGGGCTTCACAGATCCATAAATATACCTTAAGCGTATTTTTCTATCTAATTAAAAGCTTCTAGATTGTTCCTACACATGCATAATCACTAGATCTAATACCATGTTAGGAAATTTACATGAGTATATAGTTAACAAATTATATATCCACAAAATAAATTGATGAAGATTATAAATTATGATGTGCAGTAATTAAACAAAGATTAAGTTGTTTTATATTTGCATATTACGAATTGTAAATAACATGAACAAAAAAGTAAATGAACACAATGACACAATATATAAGTGGGAAAACCATGGAAGGTAAAAACCCACTGAAAATCACTTATCTTTATTGAGAATATACTTTTACCCAACACTCCCACTATTTCACATGCAATTACTCCTTCAATAAGGAATTATGAACTGCCTTATACATTTGCTCATGAGACTTACAAATTTTCTCACACATATAGCTCACATATAATGTTACAACCTATGTAACCAATCCCTAAAGGATCACCTTGTTATATACAAGGTGGGTGGTCATGATCCACTCTTAAAATCGACATGGGTCATTTGGCGGGTTTTATAATAAGCAATTTCTTGCTTAATATTATAAAATCCAACAATCTGAACTAGTCAAACCAGTCAACCGATGACCTTAACCATGCCACTTGTTCACACTTTCGAGCTCAACCAAAACATGAAAAATTCCACATGATATTTCAACAACACCTCCAAGGCCATTATACTTCATCACCATGCCCATAAATGTTCAAGCACTTCTATTCACCAAGCTTGTTAAAATTACCCTTTTGGCCCAAAAATAGTCTTCAAAGATAGGGAACAATTTGTACTCTAAGACCTCAATGAGGAACTGAAACTATCATGGACATGTAGTAAAACTCCCAGGCTTTCATAAATGGTAATTTATTCAATAGGTTCAATGGACATATTTTACACAAATTGAAAATCAGAAACAAGCCTTTTTGAGTGGGGCCCACATACTGTCACAAGCTATAAAATACCTCATTGGAAATATGGGGGATTGCTCTATAACCTAAAATAATCACATTTGTAAAAATAATCCATTATGGAAAAATACTAAGAAGATCTTCTCCATCGCTAGTAAACTAGGGTTTCAAGGCCATAAAAAGTGACTTACCTTCTTAACAATCGTTCATAAATTTTTGGGCCTCATTTGACCTCATTACAACTATGAGATATTATTATCTCCATTTCAAAACATCCCTAAAATTATAATCTTCTCATGAAAACCTTACACGTGCCAACCATGAGCATTTCTCTCACTTCGAGCTAGAAAACATGCTTCCAAGAACCCTATTTTGGTAAAAACTTCATGTCTTACAAAATTAACATCATGAAAACCTAGAATTTTTATCAAACCTTTAGGATACTCACATGCATCATCTCAAATCACCAGTTTACAAAAAATAGGTCTACATATTTTCAACTACCATGACTTGCATGACTATGCCTTAGGGTTTTGCTTGTTCTAGGCCATAACAAAGTGAAATAACACTACAACCATGCTTGAAACCTCTAAAAATACCTCTACATGATTAGAAAAACATAAAATTCCTTCTTGAGTGTTCTCAAGGGATCACGAGTTCTTCATGTGACCAACATGCTCCAATAGGCCTCCAAACCCTAAGATTGGGTCTAGTTTAGGCCTATACCATATAGAAAAACACCAAGACTCTACTTCCAAGGTCTATAAAAGGACCTAACATACTTGAGACACCATGTATCATACACCTACATGCTTCCATGAGTTCACATAGCTCTGTACCTCACTATCATGCTCCATTTGTCCTCCAAGCACCTAAACTAGGTCTAAATGAGCACATGAACCTAATTCCACAACCTATACCTAAACTCTAAACCTCATGTGAGTGTCTCAAAAATCTCCAATAATTATCGTACCATGCTTCTCAAGCTATCATGTAGCTCTTATCACCATGCATTATCAATTAGGCTAACTAGGCCACCGATTAAGATTACTAGGCCAAACAATTCTCACCTTGTCCAATCTTGTAATCATGAATCAACCTAAATGTCGATGTCACCATCATGCCAAGCATCTTATATCTCTCTAGATCATCCTCTTTGTCATTAATGAGCTTTTACATCAATGACAACACTCAAACTCACTCATGCCAACAATCTCCCCTTTGTCATTGATGGAAAACCACCTAGTTCTTCTCCCCTTTTTACATTAATGATAAATCATACCCAAGCATATGATATTCATATTTATTCAACATAATATGATCATTTCTTATTTAGAAACATCAACCTAATTCATCATACAAGCATACAAATATGTCTTACCTTCCTTATACTATATTTTTGTCTTCTTCATAGCTTAAGATCACTGTAGCACTCCTTGGACAGAGGCACACAAAGCATCCACTCATGCCAACAAGTATTCTGAGCATGAACTATCATTTCTAGCACCAATTCAGACCATTCTTTGGTTGAGAGCATCATGAAAAGACATATCTCCATTATGTACTAGTTGATAGCAATTTTTTTAGGGCCGAGATCCCTAAACCAAACATTAAGTGTAAATTGGACCAAAATTTTCCATCCATGGAAGAACTTACACAACATAAAACACTTCCTTATATCCCCTAGAGGTTCATATTGCCCATATCTAAATGGAAATGCAAAACTATCTCACATACATTTCTTTCATGCCATCGATATGGCTCAAACATATCATCACTATCCTGAAACACTTTTTCAGTGTTTTCAACCTTATTTCTAAGCTAATGAGGTCATCTTGACCATATAACTTACTCTCTTTACAATTATACCTATAAACATCAATGCCCTTTGTTTCCTTCCTTTTTAACACTTAAATCACTTACTTGAGGGTCATTGCAAACTCCCCGCCTCCTCGAAAGCTTCCATCTCTGTAACAAAACATTTTCTCTCTTCACAATCATTGTACCCTTGTCCTTACACATGATTTATCAATGTGCTAACACATATAAAATCCAATCTATCTTTTAAAATCCTTTTGACCATGAAGACACATACTTAATTCTCAAAATCTGCTCCCCTGCTTTAATAGGCCATCTCAAACCCTGGAACACACCATTTCAAAGTGCACAAACAACCTACAATACCTTGATAAGATCTAATGTCCATTCATAAATCATGAGACCAACTCGCACATCCTGCAACACACCTCACACCTTATTTCAAGAGTAATAAGCACTTCAAGCTCCCCTCAACATAATAAGACAACATGACACCTCATGTATATCATGTGTCAACACTTGCAATCCATTGTAACACTACTACTACTTCAATAAAGGTAACTCGAGTCATACCTGCAATAATGTCCAACTTCGGCATACAATCTTTCTTGACAACTCACATACCTTGTACACCTTATTCAAGTTCAAAAATATCTCCCTTTGCCTCAAGAGGACTTTAAAAACCAGTAGCATGTGACCACCGAATGGGTGCCAGATTTTGTGTAGAACCTCGAAACTGGTTTCCGTAAGGTCACTAGATGTTTGTTGACCTTTGCCTTTGATCACATATGTGTCACACTAAGTTCACTAATGTCACTTGTAACCTACAATGAAAGAGATATCCTGTAAAACCCCAAAATACATCAAATCCTAAAAATAAAAGATGCAAATGGGGAGTCAAACTAACCCCTGGGTCTCTTGATTGAGTGAACTTACGATCCGGGTTCTGCACTACATTTTAGACTCCATGTTGTTCTACATGCATGTCTTTAGACTCATGCCCTAGGTGGCTCTTGTGCAAGATGTAATTGATAGCGAGCGATAGTTAGATGTAAATAAATGTGTGCATGGAAAAATAAAATTCCTCTCGCATGCATGCATGTAGAAATAACAATTGCTTATCCCTTGTATGAAGTTAGATGGATGCTTTAATGCTCTTATAATTCCTTTAGATGTAACCTTAGGTGATGATAATAGATGCTTAGATCTTAGTCCTTTATAATGGTCGCATAGCTTTGTATTTATATGATCCCCTCATTTGAAAATTTTAATTAACCATTAAAAGGCCAAACACCAAGAAATAAATATGCCTAATAGCTAGAAAGGACCCAAAAGAAGAAAGTAAGATACAAATAAGTCGGGGGCACACAGGCGCCGACATACTGGCTGGTCGCTGGTGTCTAGAGCCAAAAAAGGTGAAGTAACGAAAGTTAGACTGGGAAATAGGGTGTGTAAGGCCAAGAAGGAAACCATAAAGAAAACAAAAATATATAAAGACAAAGTGATCAATTAGTACTTTTCTCACTTAGGAATCATATGAATGCAAGTATGTGATTAGGACCTAGAAATGTACCCAAGTGCGTGATTTTGTGTCTACATTTGCCCCCACTTTATGTTGTTGAGTGAAATCTCAATAACATAAAGTAGATAAGAGATGTGTACCTGATAACCATGTAGATCGATGGTGAAAGTGTGTTGAGGAGACAAGAAAATGAGTGGAGTGAATAACATGAAGTGTGGAAGCTAGAGGAAGGGGGAAGTGGAAATGACCATAGGGGTGAAGTGTATGTGATGCGTCGTGTTGTACCTATTTTCGTTTTCATGCTCAATGTTAGTGTAAGGATGCTTCTTGTTTCATTTTAAGGATAAAACTACAAAATAAGAGTGAAGAAGTAGTCAAATACATGTATAGATTTTTTTGATCCAAATGTGTGAAATGCATGTAAAAAGTATGTAAGAATGTGTGAAAATGTGAAAAAGTAGAAAAAGGAACATGTGCACTTGATCCATGAAGAGTGAAAAAGATAGAAAAATGTACTGAAATGCTTTGATGAAGAGTGAGTTTTTAGGTGATCTAATGCCAACCGTGAGTTTTAGGGCAATCTCATGTCATGGCAGGAAAGAAGTATAGGGAGAAAGGTCTAGTGTTATTCTCCATCCTTTGACTAGCTTCTTGAAATTTATACACCATTGTAGATGGTGTGATCCTATTTTGTTCAAGTTTGATCTAGTTGATCCAAGGAGAAATAGAAAAATTAAATAGAATGTGTTCTAATTGCTTTGGAGGATTATGCCTTCACTATCAAACTGTTGATAAGTGTGATGATAAGAGAAAAATTGTATATCTCCCCACGGTCATCGGTGCTAGGAAGGGTGAGAAGTGCCTAGGTGCCCATGTACGCATCTAGAAACTAGTGTCTATGCTGAACCAAAGACCCAAGTTAGATTCTAGGCCATCTTGTAACTATTTTTGAGCTCTGTTTCTATGATGATTCTATACCGTACTATAACTCTGTCTATTATATGGGGTGACTACTTCACCCAATGGATGCCCCCTTGTCTTGGGTGCATGCGACATTTCTAGGAGGATGTGGCCAAAAAGGACCCGATGCTGAAATGATACCAATATATAGGAGGGAATGTGTTTGGTAGTAACCAAGGCACACACAAACAATGGTGGGAAACACGTGTTAGTGCAAACAAGAGAATCATGCATATAGAAAAAAAATTGTAAACTAGTAAGCAAGAAGACAATATAAACTACGAAAAGTGGGTTGCAAACACGAGACATCACTCACAATGTTACAAGACAATCAAGGCCAAAGCGTCCAAAAGAACACAAACAAGTGAAGATAAAAGGCATAGGAAAATCCCACAAATAATGGCATATAATGACAAGCAATGGAAAGAAAAGTCTAAGAAAACCATGGTGGAAAATAGTTCTGCAAAGAAAATGCTCCACATGAGGCACTGTTAGCATGTTATAAATATATAAAGTATGTCAAAAACATGTATGATCCGATATAGTAGTGTTTTAGTATGAATAAGAAGTAGTATAGATCGAAACAATATTACCTTGTAGTGTATATGAAAGTAGATCCCACCAAAAGTTGTTGTGGGATTGGTAATGGTACTTGTGCCAAGCATCCGTGCTATGTGTAAAAACTATATAAAATATGTATTCATAACTAGAAGGCAAGTGAACGCGCAAGTGTTTATAGAAAATATAGTGACATACAATGTATCACATGTCAACATAGTAATCAAAGTGTACATGCAGTATAAGTAAGCATGAACAATGTGTAACCAAGATATGCAGTATGTTGTGAATGAGTGTGATGGAATGGTATGTAGTGTGAGTGTGATGGGAGCCCCATTCCCCCAAGTGGACATGTATGCATGAGTGAGATGAGGTTCATTTATAAATGACCTCTCAGTAGTCAAGAATGAACCCTAGAAAAAGAGCATGTCATTAGGAAATGGTTTGAATGATTTGTATGTTAGAAAGATTTATCAATAGAGAATAGAGTGTAGATCGTAGAATAGTGTTGTATGATGCGTAAAAAGAAGATGCTAGAAATATTGAATGAAACACTAGAAAGATGAATCACGAAGCACAAAGTAGAGAATGAGATGCTAGAAATATTGATCATGAAGCACAAAGTGTAAAGTGTAGAATGATGTGAATGTGGTGAGGTTCAATTCAAATTTAGACCCTCAGTAGTCGAGTATGAACCATGAAAATAGAGTGCGTTATAGGGTAATGGTGTGAATGATGTGTGTGCTAGAAATATGAAGTGTAGATTGTAGAATAAGATAATATGGTGCGCTAGAAGAAGATGTTAGAAATATGCGAAGTGAAAGTGTGTAGTGTGTGAGGTTCATGGATGTAGTGAACCCTCAACAGTCAAGTGTGAACCTTAGCACAAGAGTGTGTCATCGGTAATGACGATACAAGAGGTGTATCAAGTTGTGCAAGATAAATGTATAGAAATGTGAAGTAGGAAGCATGGAACACGAAAATAGGACCGATAGACATATATTGATGCTATAGGGGGAAGAATGAGTGTGATTCCCCAAGTGTATGAGGATGAATAAGATCACATAATATATCTAGGAGATCATCATTGTCATGGTTAAAGTCAAATAGAGAAACATCAAAGACTTGGTAGGTAATGGTATCGGTTGATCAAGTAAAGCACCACCGTGATGTAGATTATACATACCCATTGCATATTCCTCATCGGTGAAAGGTGGTAGTGGACAAACATGTGCATACCAGCAAGTAAGATTTTGTAAATAGTCAAGAAATGAATCATTACAAATGAAGACATGGATGAAGGGCGCAAGGAATGAAATATCAATATGATCAGGATCTAAAGTGCCCCCAATATAGTCAAGCCAAGACTTCCCAAGTGTAAGTGGAGAAGTGTGAGGAGCACATGCAAGAAATACTATGAGGTGAAAGACATGAAGACCATAAGCAATAGTAATGTGGATAAATCCATGATAAATATGAGGATCATGAGGTGGGGAAGATATAATCTAATGTAAATCCTATCTGAACTAAGCCATCATGTGTGCATATAATATCAGAGAAAGTAGGATCAAATGGAATATGTTGCCAATAAATATTATTCACGAAGAGAGTGCATATGAAAGGATGAAGTGATGATATAGGTTTCTCATGAGAAGATGAGGGAGGTGAAATGATGTCCAATGGATGGACAAGCCCCTGATAAAGTACCATAACATTAGTAGAAGTAGGGGGAGGCAATGATGTAGATGGAACAATGTCCAATGTACAAATAGCTCCTTCGAGTGGAGGTAAGTTGTCTAGAGAGTCCATGGGTTGTGGATCATTAGAAGTAATAGAATTAGGAGTAGGTAATGTAGTATTTTAATCTAAGGTGCAATATTTGAATGGATTACGATCAACAATGACTATATATTATATGATCTCATGTCAGAATTTAACACATCAATGCACCTTTGAAGGCACTCCCTGCATGACATGTAAGCATGGCCTACCAAGTAAGAAATTGTATTGAACTGGGAATTCAATGACAAATAAAACCATAGGAAGGGTTTTAGGCCCAAAAATG
This sequence comes from Taxus wallichiana var. yunnanensis, assembly GCA_018340775.1. NCBI lineage: Eukaryota > Viridiplantae > Streptophyta > Pinopsida > Cupressales > Taxaceae > Taxus > Taxus wallichiana. Next base: position 765,694,422 of record CM031234.1, read on the forward strand.
ATAGGTAATGTAATAGAGCCTATGCATGGATGTATAGAAGCATCATATGCACGAAGAGAAATGGATGATGGGCGGACATAAGCAGAGGAAAGACCAATGTTTTCAATGAATGATAAAGTACAAAGATTGAGTTCATATCCATTTTCGACTATAGTTCTCTTAACACCCACATTATTGATGTGAATCATGATGTATAGAAGAATATCATTGTCATCATCAGAGAGACCATTAGTAATGTGGGGTGGAAAAGATTTTTTTGAGAAAATACATCTATGAATGTGTTATATACTATATCTGGATGAATGGTAGAAGGAACACAAGTATTAGCCAAAAGAGTAATGATTTTAGCGTAACAATCAGGATTGGCTAGCAAGAAATCATGAATGGAAATATCCATGATGAGAGGATCTTAGAAAAATGCAAGAAATGATGGAATGAAGACCTAAAAGTGTTTGAAGAGGTTGGGTTCACCAAATGATTTAACAAAAATTAATTTTGTAAGACCATAGATAGGCTATTTCAGATTCACATGCAATAATATAACAATGAAGTATAGAATGTGACACAATCAATAAGCAAGATAATTTAAAACCCTAAGTACAAGAAAAAGGGGAAAAGACAACTGATTCGCAATATATACAAAGGTGTGCAAAGTCGGAAAACTACTAGAAATGGAACACGGGTGTCGCAACCGAACCTAGAAAATTGTAGAAGAGCAGTGCGCAGAAGGAAGGACCAGGGCACCTAGACTAGTAGTGGAGTGCCTAGGTACTAGAGACATTAACTAGATGCCGGAGACACTAACTAGGTGCCGAGTTTGTGTAGAACCTATGAAAATGGTTTTACGTAGGGTCGCTAGATGTTCGCCGACCTTCACCTTTGATCGCTTGTATGTCACGCAAGTTCACCGATGTCACTTGTAACCTGAAATGAAAGAGATATCCTACAAAACCCCAAAACACATCAAATCCTAAAAATAAAAATACAAATGGGGAGTTGGATGACCACAGGAGGTCACCCATTGAGTGAGCTTACGATCAGGCATTGTTCTACATTTCAAAATCTATGTTGTTCTACATGTGTGTGTAATATCATGCCCTAGGTGGCTCTTGTGCAAGATGTACTTGATAGTGAGCGATAGATAGATGTAAATAGATATGTGCATGGAAAAATAAAATTCCCCTCCTATGCATGTATGCATAAGTAATAGTCCCTTGTCCCTTGTATGAAGCTAGATGGATGCATTAATGCCTTTGGATGCAACCTTAGGTGATGATGGTAGATGCTTAGATCTTGGTCCTTTATAATGGTCACATAGCTTTGTATTTATATGATCCCCTTGTTTGAATTTCATAATTAACCACTAAAATGCTGACCACCAACAACTAGAAAGAAAGATACCCAACAACTAGAAAGGACCCAAAAGAAGCAAGTAAGATACAAAAAGGTTGTGGGGGCCTAGAGGGGATGGGGGCACACAGCAATGGCGTCGGCTGGTCACTAGTGTCCAAAGCTAGAAAAGGTGAAGTAACTAAAGTCGACTAGGAAATAGGGTGTGTTAGGCCAAGAAGGAAACCAAAGAAAACAAAAAAATCCAAAGACAAAGTGGTCAATTACTACTTTTCTCTCTTAGGAATCATATGAATACAAGTATTTGATTAAGACCTAGAAATTTACCCAAGTGCATTATTTTGTGTCTATAAGTCCTTGCAATAATTCATTACTTGAAGGATTAACTCAAAAGAACATATCAAGCAATATATGTGCTTGCATTGATTCTACCAACCTTCAACAAATCTTAAATCTTCATTTTAAGCCAAGGATACCTTTCTAATATTTTAATACTCTTCACTCCTTGCTTGAGGTAGTACCATAGACCTCATACCACCATCTACTATCTTTACACAAGTTATAGCAATTGAAAGACTCACTTATTGCACTTCACAATCTTGATAGTACTTTGACCTTCTCCATACACCCTCCATGGAATATGAACACTATAGAAAAATCATAAACATGACTCAAGAACAACTCAACCAATCACGAGACCATGTAAACTAGTTCACATACCTAAAATGCTTCATTTCTCCTTGTCTCTGAAGGTCTGTTCAAGTCATCATACATGATGAATGACTTGCTTCATGCATCTAGAAAACTTTTCATGAAAAATTACTTAAATAAAATTCTTCAAGGCAATAATGATCATATTTTACCATTGTGCCAATACACCTACCTCTTCAAACCACTCAAGAACAACATACACAAATGGAGCTTATGTCATGCGTATAAACTTGCGAAACATGTCTTGGATTTCACATACTTGATCATGCTTCAAACTTCCTCATGTTACTTCCATGATGCTTAACTTTCTTAATAAACCTCAAATCATGACATAATGGATGACATAATCGATATGAACTAAGTCAACTCACAAAAACCTAGAGAACATCATATCCCCTACAATGATGGTCTGATCAAGACTTCATGTTGAATGGTTGACTTATTCTTGAAACTTATCTCCTTTCTCACTGTCAATGTCTAAATCAACTCCAAAACCTATTGAACACCTTCAAGAGCACAATAACCACATATTTGACTTTTTGCATTCATAGCTACATTGTTATTCTTCAAGAGGTGGGTCACCATAAACCATAAAAGAATCCCTATACCGACTTAGACCATAAAAACCTATGCCTTTATGAATCTAACATTCTTGCAAATTGAGAGTGCCTAAAAATCTTCAAAGCAGACTAAGTACCTTCAAGATCATAAAGTACATATCTTGACACCATGATAGACCTTTCTTCAATAACATACCTTAGAATAGTCACACTCGTCAAAAGCTTCATATGGATGATTATGTCTCTAAGAATCCTAGTAGAGACATATACTTTCATAATGAATCTAGAAGAGTGATTTGAAGAGGTCCCAAGACCTCTTAGACACCTGAAACTCACCTCTTCCATCTTGCTTTTGATATGCATTCTGAGAATATTTTTCTCTTGCATTCATATCAGCCCTTGGTGGAACACTATTGTTCACTCTTGGCTCCCATAACCTGTTTTACCTTCTAGAATGTATATTAGGACCTTAAAAACTCATGTTTTGCCTTATAGGACCATAAAAATCCCTAAAAACATGTCCAATATTGTTACAGTTGAAGCAAACAACTCTACTCTTTCCCTTGTAACCTTCATTACCCCGATTTTGACTTAAAGGTTCATATAAATAGTACTTAACAAAGTATGACCTTTCTCATGACAATTGTAGGATATTAAATTCTTTGATAGCTCACTCCTATTATCCCTCCATGGGTGGTCATATTTGATAAACATCCTACACTCCTTAGCCCTATGTCCAAAACCATTACAAGTGAAATAATAACCATTAAATGATCTTTCATACCTTGAAGCATTAGGTGCCTAATGGACTTTGTCTTTGGAAATTCTCTCCTTTTGCTCTTCATTGATGCTTGGACCTTCAATCTCCTTGTTTATAACAATTTATTCTTGAATTTCCTCTTTTCCTTTAAGGTCTTATTTAAACCCAAACATGTCTTTTCACCTACATATTTTTGATTGCTTAAGATGCCATCAAGAGTCTTGGTGCTGTTCTAAAACTTTTGGAATGATTTAGCCCTGCTAACTACATCAGATAGCTCTCCCAAAAGAAGGATTTATTTTTTCCTTAGATTACAAGCTTAGAATCATAGAAGTCATTTGCATCTCTAAATTTCTCACTGTCTCATTAAGCTTCTCTGTCACAAAACAATGTTTTTCCTCTAGGTCCTGAATTTTTGCCTCATACTCTTTGATTTGTGATCAACCTTTTGTTGTTCTTTTCAACATGTTTCAATTCAGATTGAACACATACCAATTCAGTCTCAAGATCATCATCTTCTTCTTCAAATTCCTTGCAAAAATATAATATGAAATCACCCAACAATTTGGAGCTATTGCTTTTAGACCTCATGGCATCCTAAGGCATAAAAAGACGTCATCTCCTACATCTTCATGCTATGACTCAGATTCATAATCTGAAACACCATCACTACTACTTGCTTTAGATGAACAAACCTCTTCCTTTGTGTAGAAGCTCTTCCTAGCCTTCTTCTTGTAGTCAAAATTATTGTCTTTATCAAACTTGTGATTATTCTTGTCATGATATTCATCATGATCTTCCTCCTTGTGCTTGTAAGGACATTTGATAGAAAAGTGACCTATCTTACCACAATTAAAACATTTGAAAGGAAGCTTCCTTTATACGTAATCTGATCCAACCTTCAAAGTATTCTAGTAATCATTGAAAATATTTCTTCATCACAAATATCAAGAGAAACAACTTAATCCTTAGAATTCTTACCCTTTGCCTTCATACCAGGTCTTGAAAGCGTTCTCCTTCTTGGATGGTTTAGAATCGAAACCCTCACCTCATAAGCATTCAAAATTCTATTCAACTCATCAATTTTCAAGAGAGTGATATCATTGGATTCCTTAATAGGAGATAGCTTAGATTCAAATATAGGACTTAGAGACCTCAATACCTTTTGTACCACAACCTCTTCCTTTACTTCTTCACCTAGACCTTTCATGGTGTTGAAAACCTTGTCAACTCTAAGAAAATATAAAACAATTGACTCTTCATCACTCATATTTAGCCCTTCAAATTGATTTCTAAAAGTTTGAAGCTTAGCTATTCTTACCTTGGAATATCCTTCATAAAGGACCTAAAGTTTCTCCCACATTGCTTTTGCTGATGTGAAATGCATAACCTTCACAAGTTTAGGTTTAGCTATGACGCACATGATTGCATTCATAGCCCTAGAATTGTCACTAATTTTTTTTATTTCCTACAACAGTTGTTGGTGGAGTTGCAAGAGCTGTATAACCATCCAACCTATATTGAAAAATGTCAAACCATAAGGACATGATGTGAGTCCTCATCTTTAGACTCTAAAAGGCATAGTTTATCCCATCAAACAAGGAATCCTTTCTGGAAGAAGTGCCACTTTGCTAACTCGTAATTTTTGTGCTTTCAAAGGATGTCTTTTCAAGTGATTAAACTAATCCAAAAGGACCTTCTCTGATACCAATTGTTGGAAGCACAATTGACTGATAGGAGGGGGTGAATCCGTCCTTAAAAACCTTAAACAATTCAAATTAACTTGCATACACCATTTAACATTCAATCATACATTAATGTGATCATAACAATATACAACAACCATCCACAAGAGCATAGACATGAAAGAGTACACGAGAACAAAAGATATACATGGGAAACCATCAAGGGGAAGAAAACTCACTTTGAAAGTTTTGATTATATTATTCAAACCAAAAGACTTGTATGAATATGAATCATCACTCAGTATTTATTTAGTGGGGCACCTACCCCATAAAAAGCACCAACCCCTAGAAACACTTGTTGATATTACTCACAAAAAGGACTTATGTGAATATTACTCATCACACAAGTTTTTATCGAGAATACCATTGAATATATGCTTTGCCAAAACACACAACTGATAGTGATCACATAATTCAACTCATACACCTTCAAACCCTCTTCATACATACTTCCTCCTAACTCACTCAAACTTGATATTTTATTGATTGATTAGGACACAAAACCTTACATACAATTTCTTAAACACCATTTAGACATTCACACACACTCTCATCTCTATCTTTATGTGCTTGAACCACTTGCACTCTCTCACCTAGGTCACACTTTTTCCTCTCTCACTCAACTAGTTTAAAAAGAACAATACATGCACTTTTATACTTGACTCAACTCAAAAAAATAACATAGGTCAATCATACCAAATTAAAAATAGAACTAATACATCATATAAAATAATAACATTGACCCATATAGGCTGACAATACATCAAAACACAATATAAGCCCAACTAGGCTCAAAACATGCAATTCCTTCTCCATCGAAATATCCAATAACTTCAAAAATTCATCAATATATGTCATGCCTCTAAAGGATTCAAACATTTCCATGATGTCCTATCAACATAATCCATTAGTTTAAGGAACTCTGCCCAATCATTTTCTTCATAACATCACTAAGTAGGATTTTTCCTACTTAAACCAAGCACTTCTAGGAACCGGTCTTCACTAATGGAGCTCGCGATCATACCAAAACACCTAAAATATTCCATGTAATAATTCATTTGAAATAAAATGACCTACAGAACAAATCCATGCATTCTAGATGGCATGAAACATCCAACAATGAAAATGAGACCAATTATCATCTTCAAAGAAATGAACTACCTAGAAGTAGTTTTGGAAACTCAACTCGTTTTCACCATTTATGCCCCATTAAAGACCTCAAATTTAATTCAATAGGAACAAAATTAATCCCTATTCAATCTCCAATGGATATAAAACATCATCTAATCCAAATTTTTGTCTTCTACATACATCTTCTCAACCAAGCAAAGGTGTTGTCATGAACTAGTCAAACTAGGTCACTTGTGTGACTTTAACCATACCACCTCATCACATTTTTAGAGCTAAAAAAACATTAATTGTGTCACATGAGATGTAAAAACACCTCCAAGGCCATTATAATTCATCACCATGCCCACAAGTGCTCAAGCACTTCCATTCACCAAACTTGCTAAAATTGCCCTTTTGGCCCAAAAACCAGTCTTCAAAGATAGGGCATACTTTGCAATCTAGGACCTCAACCATGACCTAAAAATATCATGGAAATGTAATAAAACTCCTATGATTTCATAAATGGTATTTAGTCAATATGTTCAATGGAAATATTTTTCACAAATTGAAAATCTTCAGAAATAAGCCTTTTGAGTGGGGCCCACATACATCACAAGCTCTAAAATACCTCATTGGAAATATGAGGAGTCCTATAAAACCTCCAGTCATAAAATTTGAAAAAAAAATCCATTTTGGCACCTACCAAGAATATCTTCTCCATCAAAGAAAAATAGGGTTTCAAGGCTATAAAAAGTGACTTACCTTCTTAACAATCGTTCATAAATGTTTGGGCCTCATTTGACCTCATTATAACTCTGAGATATTCTTAACTCCATTCCCAAAAACCCTGAAATTATCACCTCCCATTGCAAAGCATACACATGCCAACCATGAGTATTTCTCTCACTTTGAGTTGGAAAACTTGCTTCCAAGAACCCTATTTTGGTCAAAACTTCATGTCTTGCAAAATTCTCATCATGATAACCTAATTTTTTTCTCACACCTCTAGGAAACCACTATAAATCATCTCAAATTATCACTTTTCCATAAATAGGTTTTCATCTTCTCAACTACCATGACTTGCATGACTAGGCCTTAGGGTTTTGCATGTTCTAGGCCATAACAAAGGTAACTAACACTACAACTAGGCTCAAAAGCTATGAAAATTTCCTATACATGATTAATACAACATGAAATACCTTCCATAGTGTTCTTAAGGGCTCACACACTTCTACATATGACCACCATAATACAATAGGCCTCCAAACCCTAAGATTAGGTCTACTTTAGGCCTAAACCAAGTAGACAAACACCAAGACTCTACTTCTAAGGTCTCAAAAAGGACATAATATAATTGAGACAAAATTTATCACACACCTATGTGCTTCCATTAGCTCACATATCTCTATACCTCACTCTCATGCTCCATTTGGTCTCCAAGCACCTAGACTAGGTCTAGATGAGCACCTGCAATCGAGTCCACAACCTGTAACTACACTTTGAACCTCATGTGAGAGTCTAAAAATATCCAATCATGCTCTCCATGCCTCTACCATGCTCCTCAAGTTACCATGCAACTCAAATCATCATGCACTATCACCTAGGCTAGCTAGGCCAAACAATTATCACCTTGTCCACTCTTACAACCGTGAATCAACCCGAATGTCTATGTCACCATCATGTCAAGCATGTTATAACTCTCCTAGATCATCCTATTTTTCATTAATGAGGATTTACATCAATGATAACACTAATACTCACTCATGCCAACATATCCTTCATGCGTTGATAGATGCACATAACTTGTTTTAAAGCCCCTATTTTGGCACAACTCGAGAGGATATTGTCAAAGGTTGTGGAGTTAGGATTTACACTTATTAATTTTATTCTATCAAAAGTATCTAAATCCTATTCAAAAAATTCATTTGTGATGACCTAATTCTACGTTCACATTAAAGCGCAGGTGAGAGAGTAACCGACAAGAGTCTTGGAGTCATGCTTAACACATGTTCCTTGCATTTACTTGGAATTTTCTAAATTTGTTTCAACACAACCATTTTATGTGTAGCCAATTTTTTTTTTTGTCCACGAGGAACATATATTTGAGGTGTTTAATCAAAAATTCCCTACACCTTATATATGTTTCTATATTTTGCATACACGTCTAACTAAAAAATCCACTTTCATCTATGCTCGGTGGATGATCATACCCCGCCCATGATCTCCTATTTTGGCATAGACTAACATATATGATGGAAAAGGTAAACCAATCATTTATTCCCGTGTTGGTTGCATTTGGTGAAACATCTACAATGTCCCTTCTCACAACAAGTGTACACGGCCAAAAAAATAAAAAGGGGATAAAAAATAAAAGGAAGTTTTATGTTTAAAACATGCCTACCAATGCACTTACTATTATCCGACATAGGTGGGAAGATGCATCTAGCCAATTCAATGATAAAGATAATGTGTGGGTCGGAGAGGGAAAGGATAACAAGTTTTATTGAGTTGTGTCATGCTTGACACGACTCGGGTAGGATGTTTGCCACCATAACCCCTCCATCTACTCCACCAACCCCCACAAACAAGTTACCCACAAAAATGGATGAGTCACAACGACTAGGAAAATTAATAATGCTATGAATCCACCAAAATACCGAACCCAATCTCAAAGGATGAGATTGCCAACCGATTTAGCTAGGCAACACCGGGAGGGCACTTTGCATCAATTTTTATGAATTTGGCAAAAATAGGTGTTCTAAACTAACCATTCTAACCTAGATTTTTAGTAAGATAAGTAAATTAGAAAAAAATAAAGGATTTAAAAAAAATTACACACTCGATCCTCCACTAAAACTAATTTTTTTTTCCATTTTTAGAAACAAACTCTTTACCATCTATGAGAATTTAAATTAAATGTTTTCTTCAAAATTACGTATAAAATGATGGAAAAATTACCATCTCAAGATTTACAAGCTATTTTGTAATTTTTTTCTTGTAATTTATAATTTTAAAATGTATGATTCAATTTTTGTAGAATACGACTCTTTTTGGTTCACTTGACATGGAAAAGACATGTATTTATGAGGTTCTTCTAGGAAATAAATTCCTAAATTTTAAATAATGAACTTTTTAAAGAAGTTACTATTTCCTAAAGGAGTATAAACTTGAAAAATTCTGTTTGATTTTTTATTATTTTATGGGCCAATAAAAATACTTGTACATAACATCAACATGATGTCCTCCTTTATCCATGTAGTATGACCATACAACAATAAAAACATAGCCATGTAATGTGCAGGAAAGAGTGACCAACTTGTACACAAATATATCTCGTTATGCCAATCTCCCATGCCACACTCATATCAAAATACAATTTATGGCATTGTAACAAATCAAAATGGCACCTTTCTTATGTTTAATCAGTAAATATTTTGATATAGATCCTTCTCCTTTATAATGGATTTTAATCTCTCAAAAATAATTGTTCACCATAAAAATATAATACAAAAACATGATCACAAAATGAAAATATTAAAAATGTTAGACAATGACATTTCATTCATTCTTATTCTATAACCAAACTATATACTCCTCAAACATTTCTTGGCTACACCTTAAATTAAATAAAACAACATATAAGACAAAATTTAGTAAAAGCAACCATACTCCTCCTTTTGGGATTATGCTCATTCTTCTACGCTCCTACTCTCTCTTCTCTCCAAAAATAAATCCTTATGCAAGCTGACTTCTTATGGTATGTGTTGCTTTACACACTTCCTCCCTTTCGTGAAATCTTTCTTTCCTTACAGGTTCCTCTCTCGTGCTCTTTAAACCATGAGCTCAGATTACCATTAAAGATTAATTGGGAGCTTCAAACATGATTTTCATTATAAAGTAGAAGTTACAAATAATGATTCATTGGATAAGCTTAAGTGATGATTTTAACCATAAAAATGATTCATGCATGTATTTTCTTAAGGTAGATATGGACACAAGATGGCATAAAATAATTCCACAATTACCACATACTTGAAGGATACTCGGGTTTTGAATTTGTGGGATGTAACCTATTTTGGGAAACCTAAAGAGAAAATTATGCAACCTCTATCAAGAAAACATTAGAGCCTCATGCATTTTTAAATTAGAAACATCAAAATGGATGACACAATATTTATCCATGTGATTTGGTTTCGAATGATGATGTATGTGTGGGTGAATAATTTGGAATGTAGGAAGAAAACATAAGAGTACAAATGAATATAATATGGAGAAGGGTGGTTTTAACCAAATACTAGAGAAGATTGAACATGTGCCCACCTTATTATTCACACAAAAGATCACTTACAAGATATAATCAAATTTAATGGAAGTAGTCCATCTTGTAAGGAAAATTGGTGGAAAAACTTTGTGAGTCAATTTGGATTTTTTTTAGCAGAAGAGTAAATATCCAATACACATATAGTGTATGAAAAAGGTGAGTATTTGATGATTGGATTGCATATGATGTTGATAATAATATATATTATGAGGGTACCTAAGTCTTCACCATTCAAAGGGTTATCGAGAAAGGTAACCATTATGCAAAGATTCAAAGAATACCAATGCAAAGGGTTAATGAGTGAATCCTACAAGGAAAAGATGATAGTAAGGCATGAAAATTTGGTTGAGTTTTTTGGTGCATTAAATTACATCATATATAATTGATCTAGGAGTAAAAGGACTATGTGGTGTTTTTCATTATGCCACATAACACCTTGTCCTAGGTGAAAATGAAAAATGAATCATAGAATGAGTAGATGGTGATACCTTATATAGTTACAATAAAGTATTTATATTTCTCAATAGATAGACATGAATGATTTTAATGTAAAAATTTTGACATTGTATTGTGACGTAGGTGGATTTTCTGATGAAAAGGATGTGGAAGAGCGTGTTGCAAAGTTGATGTAATTAGATGAATGAAGTGCCATTATGCATTAGATCTAGTAGATAGATAAAGAAATACATAAGGCTTCACATGACAAGCACATCAAGAAAAAGTCCTTTGCAATTAGAAAAATGGTACTTTTGTATGACTCCAAGTTTGTGTGCCACCCAGGGAAGTTGAAGGTTAATTGGTTGGGACCCTTTATAGTGACTAAAATACTAGAATCATGTGCATGTTAATTACAAGCCTTTGGATGGTACCATGTTTCCTATTTACTTCAATGGATGTAGGATGAAGCCCTACTATAAATAAGATTCTTTGTGTTTTTAATAATGTGGTATTGCCATTTATATTAGATTTACTTTCATTTTTGGTTTTGCTTTGCTTATTTTTTTGTAATAAGTGCGTTCACACACATGAGATGATTACCATCTATTAAGTTGATGTGCATAGGATCTGTGCATACTTTTAGTATGGGGTGGAAGTAGGTGTGGTTATTGAACAAGAAATCTTGGATATTGGGATTACCTTGGAGTTAGATCGGAGGTACGCGCATCAATATAAATAATAGGTACTTGGTGGATGCACGATGATGGTGCTGAAAAGGATTTTATCGGATTGGAAACTACATGAGAAAGAGGCCATGCGAAGTGTAACATGAGGGAGGTAGCTGTAACATCCACTTTATTACGCTTCTAAACTAGGATTTTTTTTTTCAAATTAAACATATGCCTTCAATGATTTAAATGTACAACTAACATTAAAATCAAGTGTAATATAATTACAATTCTTCAGATAACAAATCAATAAAGCATGTGCAAGATTATGGGTCAACTAGATCCTACTTGATCCCCCATAGAAAAATATTTCAAGTTAGCATATAAAGTATACCAGTAGTGCTCTTCTCGGCATTGATTTACAAGTGTTTATTCACAGCTTCTACAGGTTCACCCATCGAATCCCATCCAACATCATACACTTAGTTAGAACTAGATGAACTTGACAGTGTACTACCATACACTACTTCTGGACAAAGTTTCAGAGTCATGTATATCATGCTCGCCATGATGACACATTCATCAATATAAACATGTCCCATCACCATATCACTTGATCCAGATTATCAAAATTCTTTTCCATTTCTTAACTTATTAAGTTCATAGTTAACAACTTAAGAAATCATTCATGTCGATTCTTATTTACTAGGTTGACTTAGTTTATTAGAACTAATAAGTACATTTGTACTATTTAAGAGATCACGAAGTACCTTTGTACTTGTTCCATATTGCTGTAATTGTTTTCACATCATTTAACAATGGAATTAGGTTTAATTCCATGATGATACGGTTCATCTCTAAATGAGTATAATGCTGCAATAATATGTAACTATTTCATTACTAATTTACCTCTTGAATGTAAAGTTATTTATTCCGATTGGTTCCATTAAATTCACGGTATATCATCCAGTATATCAATAACAATGTCCAACTAAAAGACTGGATCAATCAAGCACAAGACTTGGATCTTATTCCAAAGTGTCCATTAATCATCTTTTATGCCCATCAGGTTTACTTAAGACATATATTACCCCTTTATGGGATGTCAATATACTTTCGTACTTGTCATTGTATCTCCTTTACAAATGAAATCAAGTTTACCCAACAACGATTATTCTTAATCATAAGGGTGTAAGTTAGTACTATAAAATTGCAGTAATAACTCTCTTATTCTCTCAAGCTTATCCACTAACAGTTACAACTTGTTTATACATGGACTACAAGGACCCCATTTATTCTTAATTCCTTAGGTACTCGTTCCTTCATCCTTGATTGTAATTACTATCTTAACCATAGTTATTTAACCCCTAAGATAATATAACATATTTTTATATTGCAGATATGAATACTTATCAAAGGTAGGTAACTGTTATAATGAATCTGTAGTATGTTATTCATCATTTTATACTTACAATTACCTACACCATGTTGTAGATTACAAAGTATAATTGCATCCATTAAGCTTAATAACTTCACTTTGCACTAATGGTTATAATCTTATTAAAATTTTCTTTCTCCTTCTAAGTCATACTTCCTTAAGCATGCTTTCATAGCTTTGATTTAGGTTCAAGAGGTTACAATACACTCTTCCTTGATTATAACACTGATTTTCAACTAGGTAATATGTCGTAACATTATGTTAAAATATGTATTTAATCAATATGAATAAGTTTCTAGTACTATAGATTGTAAGGAAGTATTCTTAGCATATAATTTGCATACTTCATTGCAACAATGAAGACCAATTTACTTTAATTGCAACTTATCTTCCTTCTATGCAATAATGCCTTTATCACATTGTTGTTTGTTATTTATAAGCACATACATACCCTTTTATTCAAGAATATCCTTATTTACTTAATTATACACATACACATACACATACACATACACATACACATACACATACACATACACATATACTTAATTGATAACGAAATTCAATGTAAAGCCAAAAACACAATCTTGATAATCTTTTCTTAACTTGATAATTTAGAAATTAATTTATTTACATAGTTAGAATGAAGACCATCAAGATAGACTCTACATATACTAGGCTCAATGGCTTTTTTATAATTCACTAGTTTATATTTCACTTATTACATAGTCATAGAAAACTATCAACATTATCATTATTGGAATAATAATGATTACAATACAATATGTATTATCAAAGATAATACTTTAATTAATAACCGGAAAAAACTACCTTTTCGTCATTAATATCACAACGAAGTATTACCTTCTCTTATTAGTTAAATATAATATAATTAATTACATTTCACCAAATCAAAACAACATCATCAATAGATAATCACTAATACATGTCCACAACTAATTATCAAAATAATCACATATTTTTTCAAGCATCATGCCTTACTAAAATATAAGTCTTTTCACAACAACAACTTTAAAGATTTCATTGTACATGGTCGGTTCCTACCAAACCGGTATGATATTCCTTTTCCCATCTTAACTATTTGTGCTATTGACTATTTTAGTAATCAAATTACAAAAATATTTCAAAATCAATTCAATTAATTAGCTTAACAATCAACTTGACACATCATTTAATACAAATTACACTTTGAATCGTTGTGAGATTTATAATATACTTAATTGCAATTGCATTCAATTATCTTTCACATTACCAATACACATCACATCCTGATGAACATATATTCATTCTCATAATTTGTTTAATGTATATAAATGTAAATGCACTAAGTTATTCTACACCAATTAACACATATTTCATTCAAGATTCAACATCTTTTATTCATTGTATGACATCTTAATGGTAACTATAACAATTGATATAATGGTAACTAATAATTGTTATAACCCAAGATATACATATATTACATACACACACACACACACACACACACACACACACACACACACACACACACATATATATATATATATATATATATATATACATACACACACACACACACACACACACACACACACACACACACACACACACACACACACACATATACATACACACACACACATACATGTGTGTGTGTGTGTGTGTGTGTGTGTGTGTGTGTGTGTGTGTGTGTGTGTGTGTGTGTAATGAATGTCATAAAATGAATCCTATCGATACTATCTCGGGTAGTCCTTGATTATCAAAGACAGAGTAAGGTTAATTACTATGGTTATCCTTAAAAATAAAATCCCTTCCAACCATATCACAACTAAACCTCTTTAGATTCACATAATTGGTACCGATCTTCCTAATGCCAAGGTCATACAAAAGTATAATTTTTTTTTCACGTGGGTTTCAAATAAATAGTCATTATTTGTAAAACATTTTAATTTAATAATTAGAAGTATTAATTAAACTTCCTTAAGGTGGATATCGAATTACCTTGCTTTTCTCGGTAGCTCGGAAAGTCCTACGACTTATAAAGCCATTGTAACACTTTTCCCATCATAATACAAAAGCATACACGAATTAAGACCGAATCTCTAAGAGCTTGAAGAATCCATGCGAGTTATAGAGAAACTAACACAAGAGAGGGAATTTCACAATACATCCCATAATCCTTTTTGTCAATGTAGGTACAAGATAATACAAGAAGCTACATATACGCTCATAATATTTTACACCCTTAGATGATTCAACCTAGGATGAGACTTCATTAAAACCCCTTAAATATGTTAAGTAATGGCTTGTTGAGCTCTCATATTTAGACATGAGACCCTCTTTATGAAGCAATAATACCCCAAAATTTTGGGTATTCGAATAATTCAACCTAGAAGTAACAGATCTATATATATGCAAATATATATAAAATAAGAGTATTAAACCAATTCAGTCCATATAGAAGATTTCTAAGTACTCAACCATTCGAGAGAACCAAATAATCCACAAAGATCATGAACTAGAGACAATATTATAAACACCTAGATCATCAATCTTCACCCAAAGAAATATTTCAGAAATCTATATTACAAAAATACTAAAAGAGTCAAGTTTTTAAGAGGGGAGAAGAACAATCATGCCTTTAACATGAGATCTCTGCAAAACCCTCCACGAAGCATCCTAAGTTCCATAGCCCAAGAAAAATCTTCAATAACTCATCAAAAATATTTGCTAAAAAATGGTGACCGTAACCTCCTCCGAACCCATAATGCATATTTATCTAGTCAAAAATCTCACATGAGATTATAAACTCACATGCACAAGACTCGGAGCCGGAGCTCAAGTTTATTTTTAATGATTCTCGAGTTTAGCTACTGTTAACTTCATCTATACACAAATCTTCAAAGATAAAAACCAACATAATCGAAATGAACCCCTCCCTACCATACGAAGTGTGGTTTCAAGAAGAGCCGCAAAATTTTCGAGGAAAATGAATGCTTCATTAATTTTACAGGCCACGTAGTGGCTCATTAAAATATGTCACCACCCTTTTCCCCAATTTTCCCACCATGTAAGGGTCCAATTTAAGTCTTAGTGTGGTCGATTAAATGACATCCACAAATTTTAAATGAACACTTCCATACATAGTATAAGGTAATTCTTACCCACCCCATGCATAGGGTCTTAATATTATGGTAACTTAAACAAGGATCTTATTACTCTACTACATCCCATACTACATTTCCCTTTATTAAGGTTTAAGACCATACTAGGTCTAGGTCTTAGGCATATGTTAGGTAACAATTAGACCTGTCAATAAAGAAGTCATACTAAGATATTGCATTTAGATTTATTGTCGATAATCTATACAATATGAAATTATGTCTAGCCCTGTTAGTTTCACCACCTTGCTTCATTTTGTTTCCAAAGCCTTTTATACAAGCCTTTGGATATTTTGAACAGTATTGAGATATAGTTATGCACAATAGTAGTATTGAACCCAAACAATTTACCAACATAGTAATGAAGACCTTCTCATGCACTATGATCAAAATCAGCACAAAACATTAGTCACTCATAGATTATTGAAATCTATATTTCTCTGCATCAAATAATACAATCCCAACTAGGAGTCAATTTAACAATAATGTGTAACCATATTGGTTAGTAAGAAAGTATGTTAAATCAATAGTGTACAATCATACTATAGAAATGAACTCACATTTTAGTCCATGCATGAAAATGAAGCAAAAAGCAAGCCTACTGTAGAAGCATGCCAAAACCCAACACATTTATCACAACAAACTAATAAAATAATGGGGTGTTATAGCAACAACATAATAGAATACTTGGTATATGACGTAGAGGAAGATGGGTTGCAGCACAGGAGTACGCGTAAGGATGACTGTAACCTAGGAAGTAGTAGCACGCTAGAAGGCTACGAATGTTGCATGAGGAAGAAAGTAGGGAAACATATGGAAAAAGCAAAAACACATTTAATCATTTAAATCGGTGGTAGGTAAGGAGAAATTAATTTTTTTTTTTAGAAAGCTATAAAAGGGTCATGAGTGAGTTCATTCTTACCTTACATATTGAAGATATTTGAGCCATTGGATAGAGAGTAAGAGAGATTAAGTGCGAGAGAGCTTGTGTGAAACATATTTGAGATAAAACAAAACGAATTTATACATGGCCTTAGTTAAATATCCTTCGGAGGATATGCGAGGGTGGGATAAGTGATACGAGGTTTGAAAGGTTGTTCACATAGCTAGGATTTGATCGCAGAATGTCTAGTTTGTAGAATTAGGGCACAAAGTTGGAACTAGGGCATAAAATAATTGAGGAAGACTAATGCTCAAAGAAAGGAAGGTGAACATAGTGAAAACTTAATGTGAATGATTGAGTAGAAGGTCATCCAACACCTATCTCATAAATTTTTGTAAAGTGGGAAGTGAGAAATTACATAATTTAAATAATGGCACCCAATAAGGCATCCAAAACATCACCCAAAGGAAAGGGCAAGGGAAATAAGCCCATAACAGAGGACGCACATGAAGAATAGTTCTCTAAAATGTAATATCCAAGAAGGTGATTATTGGCCAGCCATAGAGTCACACTTGACCAAGTGCAAGGTTATTGATTATAACCACTACTCGGAGGAACATGAGCTTGAGATAGAGAGGGAAGTAGTGAAAAAAATTGATCGAGGGACTCCAAATGGTAAGTTGGTTTACAATGACAAAGTACAAAAAGGATCCGGAGGGCATGGGAGTTCTCTAGTTTTATGAGTTACCCTTATTTGGAAATCTTGAGAGCTTATATTAATGGTTATTTTCGTGTGTCCATGAGGATTACTTCTACTTTATAGGTTGAAAGATGTGCATCACCACACATCTAATTAAGAGAGTCAAAGGCTTCAAATATCAAGCTTGGAGATAGATCCCAAATTGGAGGATGATGTGGGAGTAGAGGCTAATGTCAATTACATTCAAATACCAATGGGGAGGTCAGTGATGGACATAATGCATATCAATGACCTA
Organism: Taxus wallichiana var. yunnanensis; assembly: GCA_018340775.1. Classification (NCBI taxonomy): domain Eukaryota; kingdom Viridiplantae; phylum Streptophyta; class Pinopsida; order Cupressales; family Taxaceae; genus Taxus; species Taxus wallichiana. Next base: position 765,712,568 of record CM031234.1, read on the forward strand.
GGTGTGAGATTCATTGCACACTTGGTTAGTTGCGGGGTGGGCGCGTATGAAAGGTGGACCTAGGTGAATAATAAGTGGCTCCATATAGTGTAGAAGTTGGCATAGAAAACTGCATACAATATTACGTAGTTTATTGTTAAAGGGATCATTGAAGAAGCGCATGTGCAAGAAAAAATAACTTGGGGTTCCATCCTCCTTTTGGTTATGTTTTGTGAAATAGGATTTCATGATAGGTCTAATGATAAAATATGGAAATACCCTATGGAGAACAAGTCTCTAGCGAAGAGGTTTGTAAATTATACACGCGACAAAGGAATTAATAATACATATAGACTCTAAGTGGACATATGGTACATGAAGATGCGTGAAGTATTTGAGCATGAATGGTGCATACGAAGGGAGTTTCCCTCGGTTGTGGAAGGTAAGGTAGAATTTATAGTATATCATAATTACTGTTTGGGGAGCTTTTACATGAGGACTAGAGACAAGAGCCCCGTGCAAACTCCTTATGCACTCACTGCCGGTACTTCAAGCATCGGTGAATAGGATTAATGATACGTAGAAATTGAAGTTTGATGTAGAAATGGTAGATGTTGGTTGCCACAATTTTTGCACTACCTATGTATACACCTTTGGAAAGTTAGCCTATGTGGAAACAATTGAGTCGTATAACATTGATATCACTTCTAAGACCACCCGGTAGTAGGAAAGGAAGTAACAAAAGTATACATCTATCTAAGGCCTAGAATGGTGAGTGGGAAGTACAGCGATGAGGAAGACCGTCCACTTCTAGGACCACCATAAGGAAAGTAGATGGTGGATGTTAAGAGAGCACACAAGAATACCCCTCCTAGATGAGAAGAATAAGAAAAAGAATAAGTAGGAGGAGGAGGAGGAGGCAAAAGAAGAAGAAGATAATACCGTGCTCGATCATGGTCACAGGAGGAAGTTGCAAAAAGGATGTACAAGGGAAAAACAACAACATATGGAATTTTGAGCTAGTAAAGAAATCACCAAGGGTCACTCCACCCAAGCTAAGTGTAGAGAAGAAGACCCTCCAGGTAAGAAGAAGAAGTGAAGGATGGTGACCATAGAGGATAGTGACGAAGAGAGGTCGGAAGAAGAGGCCCCATGAAATAAGGAATTTTCTATCATCCATAACTTAGATGAGGATGAAGAAGATCCCAAGGATGAGAATTTACAACATGACACGAGAGGTACACGACACATGCAAGGGAGGCTCGAGGAAGAAGAGGAAAACAAGGGCGATTGTGAGCTGAAAAAAGTTTTGGGAGCTTTATATGGAGATAGAAGTAGTGTGCCAAAATTGTAGAGAAACAAGTAATAACATGTAGACACACTAGCGAAGAAGAGAGAAATGGGGAGATCTTGTGCATGCCATAGGTAAATTATATTTATGATAAAAAAAAGGTGTTACATGTAAGGTTCCATAGTGTAGAAAAAGGACCTCTATGGCTGGGAGATGATCAATCATGAGGGTGTAACTATGCACACAAGTAAGATGCTCTCCTGGAGTATGCAAAATCACATGGAAGATCCTGAATTCAATGTTAGTGATGAAGCATGTGCGAGGTGCATGATGAAGAAAGATCTAGGAACAACCCATGTGACTATCAAGCCCATAGAGTTAATTGACGAGCATGCTATCCGTTCTCTAAATAATATGGTAGTAGAAGTTGCGCGAATAAACCTAGACAAAGGGGCTACTATCGTGGTTCTACTAGAGGATAATAATAATAAGGAACAAGAAGTCTAGAAGCTTACAGAGGCATGGGATAAGGTAGAGAAGTGTGTAAAATACGCATTCGCTAAGACCAAACAAATTACGTAATCAATTACTATAGTGCACCCTGACTTAGAAGAAAGGGCTAAAAATGAATATCCTATAGCTCTACAATACTTGGAGTATCTAGTCGGTATGTTATTACATGAGGAAAAACATGTTCCTATATTTTTAGAAGAGAAGTTAGGCTGCTGAATGAGAGAATAATAAGAAATTAGTGGCATAAAAGATAGTGGAATATGTGGCGTTGGGCACCAACATTAAGGAAAGAATGACTGAGGTAGGATGCGAATTTGATTATTGTTAAGATCTTGATCCTATTCTCAAGGAATATACCAGTCGAGGAAACTGAGCAAAATAAATCTTAAGAAACTAAAAAGATAATAAAGTCATTCATGAGGAGATAATGATTGAGATTGTAAAGAAGGGGGTGCACTTAAGATTGTGAAGGAGGCCTTTAGGACAAGGATAAAATATCTTGGTTCTATGGCTGTGTGTAAGATGGATGACTTAGAAGGAATGACATCAGAATTGAAGCAATTGTCGTGAGATGAAGGATAAGGGTGGAGTGACCCTCGAGAAGGTGTCGATATTGATTGGATGGTACCGCAGACACGGCTACAAAAGAGCTTACAGTGGAAGAAGCTAGCAAGCATCATAACCAAAATTTTTCCAGAGCTCCTTTAGCCACCTCAGAAATAGGGCCAAAGTACATGCACGAGAAGATGTGGCATTATTTTTAATGCATTGGGTATATGCCCCCTATTCTTTCATTTTCACATTCTTTATTCTTCCATTATTAAGAGTACTCTTGGATTCAATATTACCAAGGAAAATCAATATCCCTAGTGTGGGATAATGTTGGTAAAATAAATTGAATAAGTATCCATGAAACATAGAGGTTTACGCAAAAGGATGTGCGTGCAAAAGATCGGGTAGTGCGCAAGGGTGCATGTAGAGGTAAATGAGGTCAACACATGTAGCTACACGTAGGTAGACATGAAGTCAAGGACTTAGCCAATTTTTCAAAAAGGCTTAAAATAGAAAAACAAAGTTGGAGTACTGATCAAGAAAAGATCTAGAAATAGAGAAAACATGAAGACTTAGTAGTCAAGCAAGAGAAAAGAGAGCATATGCGAGATCAAGATAGAGCACATAGATGGAGATGTCTAATAATAGGAGTAAAGCATGCTATATTTAGTCTGATCTATTAATAAGAAAAGCATGTAAGTTATTTTTGGTATGAACACCTATTATTATGAATGTGTATGAGGTGGTGAAGGGTAATTCCCACCCTATATATATATATATATATATATATATATATATATATATATATATATATATATAATGGATAGTTGTGGTTGGATAATGATAGTTTATGTATATGAAGATGGTATTATAATAGTACAATTGAATCTTGTGATTGTTTACTTGGATTAATTGTTTTCCTTATTATATGTGTTGTTGAACTACCATTGTTATAATGATTATATGTGCATGAATGAATGTATTATTTATAAATATTTTGAACATGCATGCTAACATTATGATCGAGTAAAGCAAAGGAGGGACTCGGTGGTTACAAATACTTTGGGCGAGCTTCCATTTCTATCTGGATGAAGTGCCAACACACCTAGCTTTGGGTTGGGTAAAAATACTACAAGATGATGAAATTTTTATCACCTAAATAATTATGTAATGCCCTGCCTCTATCAGAACCATTTAGAAAGCCTTCTCTAAGGCCGTCAACTTGTAACGCTATCATTTCATATGTTTATTTTGTTAAATTATTGGTTCAATCATCATGGATCCTTGCATTAAACATCAATCGAAATGTTATAGAATATCATCACACTCTACTCTATGGTTGATGCTTCACCAGGTATCAATCATTACCATGGGTGTCATCTTTCACATCATATGGTTATGGTTCACAATCATGATCACACTTAAATATTTTTTTTTTTATTGATAATGATATTAGTTAAAGATTTTTTTTCGAATTTTAGGTGGTGTTCTAAATCATGCCCCGAAGAACGTGGTGTCATGACTTTTGCACCTAGTTAGATATGGTGTGAGTTTTATTTCATAAAATGACGTTTCATGGAACTTGAATTCAATGTGTTAACTCAAATTTTCTTATATTGATTAATGAACTTGAGATTAAGCTCCATTTCAAAAATGACTAGTCCTTGCCAAACAAGTTTAGCCTTCACCGGGATAGGGCACTTTGAGCCTCTTCATTGCTTCCTCTTTTTGTCACATTTAGAGATGGATAAATAGTGACATTTAACGAATAAAGGTATTTACAATATATTGGTTATAACAATAAAATTACATAAAATAAACTAAATATTTTATTTTATTTAAAATAGATGGAAATAATATATACATATAGTAGTTGAATGTAGGTAATTGTAAATGAAAATATGTTATATAAGTAAATAAAATGAAATGAAAGTAAAATAAAATCTAGATAAAAATAATAAAAAAATGAAATGAAAGAGACAAACATGGTGAAATAGGGCGAGTTAAGGCAAATTTTACGGTTCCTTATTATATTGTGTTGTTTCGTGTTTTAGGTATGAGTTCTCGGTTATGCCACCGCCATGGGGGATTTTTTTATCGTGGGTATGGTTACATTCAAGATCACAATGGAAAGCGGATTTTATCAAAAGTTGTAGTTGTAAGTGCTCGAGACATATCTATAAATAGGCATAGGTGCATACACTTGGCATGTGAAGTGTGTGGAAAATTCCTCAAAATGTATTCTCATGGACTACAATGGTTTGCACAACATGCATAAAGAAAATGTGTTAAAAAGGTTGCCATAGTATTTCAAGTAAAGTGTACTTGCTAGGTGTTAAGTCAAGCTCACACAACCATTTGCCAACATAGCCACCGTGCTCATGTTAAAATGGATTTGTTTGTATAGGCGATGGAAGATTTTTGCAAATGCATTTACAAGTGTAAATCAGTGATGCAGAGCACCCTTTATTCACTCAATCATCTTCAATTCATACATTAGAAGATTTAAACATCAACTTATACAATGACTAAAACCATTAAACTATGCTCTTGCGTAAATAGCCAAAACTTGATTAAAAGGCTAAATTTTTTTACATCATTGAACCTAAGGCCAAAATAACCCTCAACATGATTGAATACAACTATCTATCATGATTAAGCAACCCAAAAAGTTTCATCTCACCATTTACCTTCATTTTCCATTTAGACCTCAATTTTGGCTTGCAGCGCTACAAATAGAAAAAAATTCATGAAAAAGAATAAAAATCAAGGAGTTAATCTCATTGCTAAACTTTTCCAATACCCTTATGGCCTTTTTATCTTGTCACAAAGTTTCAGTTTTCAAATCACCACATATCAAAAGTTATTCTCAAAATACTATTTTTGACTATGCCTTTTAACCCTCCCGACCTTCATGTTTGGAACAACTCAAACCTTTCGAGAAAAGTGTTAATGTATCTGGATACCCATTTAGGAGGTCCTATTTTTTTTATTAAATTTCATGATCTAACTCCTTGCACTCTTCACCCAACTCAAACTTTCTCCTTTTGCTTATCTTCACTAGGTCTTACTAAGATTTTAAGGTCAATTCTAGGGTTTAAATTTTCTATTGATTCTCCACCTCTAATACATCTTATGCCACCTCTTATCTCCTTTTTAAAGGTCTTCTCACCAATCAACAAATTTCTTAGCTTCTTTATACCTTCATTTCATGGTTTTTGGGATTTTTAGCTTGTTTTAAGCACTTCTTGTCACCATGTTCTGTTTTGATCCATCTTCCTTAGGTTTTGGTTAAGTTTCTTTACTAGTTTACCTTCACACTATCCCTTACTATCCTTATCCACCAATTGTACCTACTCCTCTTATTACACTCAAAACTCCTTCCATCTATGACTATCTTACTCTTCTCGAAATGCTTGAATATTATGAAATAGGGCATTCTTGTTACTTATTTGGTTTGAAGGACCTTAAGGTATGCCACTTCTTAAGGATTTATCCATATTTTTTCCACCTAATCACTCACTCAAATTTATTTACCATTCTTGTCCAAGACCCTCATATTTTCTCTTTAGTTTCCCTCAATACTCCTTCATGACTATCAAAGGACCGTGTTTAGGCCAATTTCTTAATTTTTCTCCCTCAAAGCATTAAAACACTTGTATTAACCTCATGAACTTCCCCATGGTCATTATTACTATACAAAATGTTTTCATCTCCAATTGTAGAAATAAATTGGTGATCATGTACATATTAGCCCATTAATCCTTAAGCTTGAGTCTTTAACACAACTAGACTCGTATTTTTGATTTCAACCTACCAAATATGTCTTCCCACTCTTGAAAACTTAAACAATAGTTTATTTAGATCAATTAGTTAGTGCCCTCAAAATTTTGACTATGTTCATCCAAGTACATTTTGTTTATTGCCTCCAACTTAGTCTCTAAAACCCTAGAATAGGGTGTATAAGGTAGTGAGTAGCGCTTTGGAATATTTTTGATTTTGGACTCTTCAAGCCCTTCCAAGGTAAGGTACACCTCTGCAGAGACCTCTGTAAAACCTATCAAAACATCTAGTTTTATTTAAACCTCCTATATCTTTTAAGAATAGCAATCGTTTACTTAAACAACCAAGAATGACTAGATAGGACCATGTGCACAATATTACTAAACTTCAAGACTTATTAACATCCATGGTCACTTTATAAAACTTGAGATGATTAATGAATACCATACCAAACCCATATGTAATCTAAACAATGATTTCATCAACTTGCGCATGTGATTTGAGGGTTCAAAGAGAGTCTTACCAGTCACTTATAGTCTGCTTCCGGAGTAAAGCCTCCACTCCCAACAACTAACTTGTCATAAACTTATTTTCACTTAAAACTAACTTCATTGAAGTATATATAACCACTGGTACCTACAAAAACATTTATTCAATAAAATTTCAACCCAAATAATTCATGTTTTTAGATTGTTTATATCATCCAAATGTGGCTCAAGAAGTCATGTTATAAATGTAAATAAATGTTTTATAGTCTCCTTGAGTTCTCATTGTCTCTGAGGCCAACCTACACTTCTCTACATGTCCTTCTCTCTCATCAAAATCCCTCTCCTTTGAATATATCATTCAATAATTAAGGATAAAGATATGGTAGTTAGGTTTCCTCTCAACTAACTTACCATAGTGGGCAACCATAGTTAAGTTAGGCCATGTGAGGTTTACAAAGACATTTTACAAGGTGTACAAATGTTATATGGCCCATCCATACCACTTATCCAACCTTGTCTAACTCCTAACCTATTAACACAACACAAGACAATTCAAATATTTAAATGATCCATTTTGGAGGGAAAACTCCATATGGTATCTTCTACAAGTGTATGAGTCCAAATGGACTAGAATACCTCCTAAATATCCAAATGGACCTCAAAAACCTTATCAAGCCAAAATTATATATATACAATATGTTCTTGCATCATAGGTGCTACACCCTCTTCCAACATTCTTTTTCCACCTACGCTGAATGGGATCCTTTGGATCGGTATGGTGATCCACCACAACATTATGGAAGGGATTTTATTTAAATGTTTATGTTGAAACACCTTGTTTGGCGTGTATAAATAGAATGTGTAGTGCCCATTTAGCTTACCCTCTCTACATATTGTTGTGATATTGAGATTTCATTTAGATCTGTTGTGGATGGTATTGACACTATATGATGTTGATTTCAACAAGAAAAAGGGGACGTGGGCTCAAGGTAGACACATTGTTTGACCAAACGCCTTACCATAGCTCCAAATTTGCACAAAATGAATTTGTTGAAAAGGATTTAGTAACTTTCAAGAAAATGCATTTGAAAGGTGTAAGGTCAACCCTTGTTATATTACAATACACAACCCATATTACATTACACCCGTAATGGGTATCTATGCTTGCATGGTTGATCTTCTTACTTTATATGCATCTCATGAGGATAATTCTAAACTTAATCAACTAGGAATTGATTAAACTTGTGGTGGAAGATTTACTTTGGTGCATGCTCTATTTTAAAAAGATTGAGTTTGGCAACATATGGAACTGGAATTATTTGATTATATGTGTCAAGAGAGGCGCACCTCTAGAATGCAATGGTTGTAGACATGCACAAATCGGATGTGTTGGAAAAGACTTTAAAATATTTATAGCAAAGGAAATAGGCAAGTGTTAAGAAAAACACTACAAAAGTTTCCAGCTTACTTCCATTCCAATGAAAAATAAGACCTTTGGAGTTGATATAGATGAAATATGGGGTAGTTTTATAATGCATGAAAACTATTTGACAAAATGCATGAAAGAAAAGTGGTCTCCTAGACACATACGCTAGGTGCATGGATTTGTTTTTTGAATTTTTGTGCGAAATGTACACTCATGGAATGCTAGAGTTACAAGGCATGCTCAAATGGAGTTTGAATAGGCCTCAGAACATTGCAAACATACAACTGGTATGCCCAACCAACCATGCAACTCCTCTTTTCTCACTCACAAAATCACAAAGGTATGATTTTCTCTACCCTATCTTACACAACTTTTTTATTACTAGTTTTCTTTGTTTCAATGATTTTAAAAATTAAAAACAAATGAATAAAATAATTTCAGGAAAATAAAGTGAATCATAACACTAAAAATGAAATTTCCTTTCTTTTAATGCAACTAAAAAATGATTAAGTGCAAACCCATTTTCTGATTGTACATCTTTAGAGGTTTGGATAGCTTGGGTAACTTTTCTGGATAACGAAAAACCACTTGAATGAAAAATGGAACTTGTTTTCTAGTTTAAAACTACTTTGTTGTTTACCTTACAAAAGTTAATAAACATGATTTTCAACGATGTCTAAAACACCCCTCTAGACCCCGAAAACGGAAAGTCAAGTTTTGACTGTGTTCCCTGTCATGTGGATTGCTTTATCAAACCTTGGAACTACCCCACATGTTCTTTCGTGCATTTTTCATCACCCCTCTAGGAGATTTGCAGCCTTAGATCATTGTCGAAACTTATAAGTTCAAACTAGTTTGGGCTTTTGTTTAGGCCTTGGGTGGGAAGTTAAATTTTCTCTTCACATACCTCTAGTAGTTATCCATGACAATTTCTTGTAACCCTTATTTATGAGAATTTTTTTCAAAATAGTTTTTCAAGTAGGTTTTGTGGGCCTTCATTCGTTGAGTAATAAGGAAAAACTTGTGCAATTACGACCAAATGTTAAGGAAAAGTAGTCGCCATTCGAATCTTGTTTCCTAGTTCTATATTCTATCAACTCCAATGAATTACCTGTATATAAGATAGTGTATAGGATTTTTCACATGGTGTGTTGAACCATTGGAAATTGGATTTCAAACACAATTTTATAGCCACTTAGGCTAATTTGGACGTTTTTGCCAACTTGTAGTAAAATGAGAAAACATTGTCGTGGACCCTTATCAAGTCAAATAATTGGTGGAAAAACTTATAGACACTAACATATGATTGTATAAATCGACATTTGGTTTTTTTTTTTTGAGAATATTGAATGTGGGAAAAATAATATTATTTCTCTCTCCTCTCTCTACCTCTCTCTAGATTTGAAAGTGAAATGAGATTAAAAATATTTTCTACCTCTCTTGTTATACAAAGTTATTTTATTTCATTATAAATGGAAGATTAGTAATCATGGATTATGCTAGGTAGTAGGATAATTCCATGCCAACATATTTCACTGATGTTTCTTTTAAAATTTTGACAGTCGCAGTAACGGGATGACATAGAATAATTATTAGAATTGAGTGTTAAAAATGTATGTCTTTCTAATATGTTTTTTCTTCAAAGGCAAAAAAGAAAACACTATTTTTCCTATTTATTTATGTTCTTGTATAGTTTTTATAATGAAAGAGTGGTCGTAATTGTATTTGCAATGAAGCACCAAAATATGAGAACTCTATAGTTAGTATACGAACCTTTATAAAATGATGCATTTGTAAATTCATTCTCAACTTTTGTAATTGTTGATTTTTTAATGGAAGAAAGATTCACTCATTATGTATGTGTGGGTAATTTAAGGAATTGAAATATATTTTTGTTTTACCCTATAGGTCAATTGCATTGGATAAGTGTATGTTGTTGATTTTGATGAATTCTAGTGATTTTACTTAATTACGAGTTGGTGAACTTAAACTTAAAGGATGAACCTAGTTACTTTTATACTTGATGGTACCTCTTATATTGAAAAAAATATGAGATCACCGATTTATGTTACCACATGAACAAGTATGTTTAATGTTAAAAGACACTAAACTACCTTATCTGAAATACAAATGGGTCCACCCCGATAAAATGTTAGTCTAAAAGACATCAAGATGAATCTAGCATCGTAATCCTTGAGAATACTGTCCTCCAAATAAGATAAATTCGTGTTTCGTTCCTCCTTGATTTAAATTTAAGAGAAGTGATGCCTTCAAACAAAACCACATTTAAAAGTGCACCTAATAAGGTCAAATCTACTCATCTACAATCCTAGCCCATGTTTCATAAATTTAATCACATTCCAAGTCCTCTTCATGTTATATTGCAACAATTTCTTGAGTCCAATCTCATATCTCTCTCTCTCCACCATTTGAGTTTGATACGAGTAGAAATAAGGGTAAGAAGTTCAATTATACTACTCACTTTTATTATCATTGATGTGTCGTGAACTCTACAAACAACTACTTAAATCTTAGCTATGTTATTCAAAATATTAAATATTATCATGTTATTCATTGGGATGAACCTATCAATCTACACAACCAATCGATGATAATGTTAAGTTATAAGTATTCTAAGAACCCCACCTCAAGTTGAACAAACAAATACATCTTAAAATGGTACATATTTCCTCCCATTGATTTTAAGTCTCTACACTCACATACAACTCGATTTGTATAATATAGCCACATGCTCAACTCTTAAGTTATCCAATTATTCTTGTTTCCATGTTCTCCCATCGAATTCATCTTTTGTGATATGATACCGCACACTAGGACTTTAGAACTTTCTTTGTGACATCTTGACGGATAATTGGTATCTATTTTACTACCCACATCTTTTATACATAGCTATGTATTGTGATAATACAAAAACATTCAAATATTTGCAAAAATACAAAATTAGGACATGTGCATTTTACTTGAGTTGTTAGCACTATGCATTACATATGTTGTTTGTTACGTTCATTTGATAAATAACATGCTTTATTAATTTACACAAACATGTTCACTTCGTATATTGAGATGGATGAAAGACACACAGATTGGTACATGCTTATAGGAGAACACATGTATCCTTACATTCACATCATTTGGGGATGATCCCTCCACATCCTACAAGTGCTATCATTCTATTATAGTTCATTTGCAATTCCTTATTTATGCTAAATTATCTATATTATGTACTTTCTACTTTTCAAAATAATAGGACTAACACGTGTATTGTGTAGTGTTGACATATTATGATTCATATATATCACCTATGATTTTTGCTACCTCATATCATCATGTTTTGACATATGCATTTCTTGTATACATGTTTGTGTGTGCATTATTGCTTGATTATTTTCCTTCCTTGTGGCTTATGTGCCTTGATTGTCTTCTCGACACCAAAGGTGTCCCATGTTCTGCAGCCCAAAAAGCATTTTTGTGCTCTTGTATGACATTATTTGCAAATTGACTACTTGGATATTATTGTGTTGTATTATATGTGTTGTTTCTACTTGTTTCTTTGGTCATTACGATCTTCATTGTTTCTTGCAATTTTCTTGTTGTGTGTTATAGTTTCCACCATACAAAACATATTTTATTTTTGCAGTACATGTTCTCCAAGGCGGTCACCTCTTCAAAGACTCTACATAGTTTTTTAGACGTCTATTTCAATAGTTCACAATATTTATTTTGAGCCACATACTCAAACATGTTTTTCACACGTGTCTCAAAAGAGGGAACATATATCTAGGTTTATTTGACACTTTCAGAGACATATATAATTATAGGGGAAGAAGAAAGTACATACATGGTACAAGCATGCAAAAATAAGATTACACACAAAGTTTTGGAAAAATCAAAACATGTTCAAAACCGTACATTTTGTTCAAGACCATAAAATTAGGTCTTGACCCCCCATACATTTCTAATTGGGGGAAATTTCAGCAAAATATTTCATATTTTCAATTGTATAAACAAATTTTGTGCAAGTTTTCACAGTCCAAATTAGTACAGTGCGTATGAAATCATCCATTCCTTCTTCACATTATCACTCATTTTCAGTTTTAGTTTTAGGAATCTTGGGGGCACAGTATCCTTGTTTAGTGTCATTAGTACATTTTCAGCCTATTTCAGTGTTTGTTTAAATACATACTCAATAGTTTGGCATTTGGAGAGAGTTTGGGGGAACCTATTCTATTTTGTATTTTATGTTCTTATTTACAAAATCGGGACTAGATATGTCTACAATAGTGTGATCCATGAGGTTATGGAAGGAAAAAAAGTAGTTAATATCTTTGTGGTAAGAATTTCCTCTCCTATTATAGTTTAAGGAGAAGATATCATAATTTATGAATAACTTTCATACATTATCTTATTCCTTTTCGAGGGGTACATTTATACCTATTTATTCTTTACTCTCTTACACATTTCTATGTTGGGTTGCATACACCTAACACCTCATTTTCTCCTTAAAAATGATTAGGTATTGATCACCCTCAATCCTTCAAAGAAGTTCAACAAATAAAAATCTTTAAGGACAAGTAAAACACAAAGAAAACATGTGTATTCTTTCTTTATTTGCATCTTTTCAATTTACATTTATGAAAATGAAAATATTTTCTGTTACTTATTGGAAGTAAAATAAAATGAGGCGGGGTGAATCAGTCCTACAATAATTTTACTTCATTTACCAAACCATACATTCATCAATTAATTTGTCCATACATCATTCATAACCATACATGTGCATATTAGATGTGTATTAACCATTCACAATATCACAACACAAGAGAGAGTAAAAAGACACCAAATATAAGTGGGAAACCCTCAAGGGGAAGAAAACCCATTGAAAACTTTGCTGATATTACTCATAAAAAAGACTCAAGTGAATATTACACATCACAAGAGATTTCTTTAATGAGACACCAACCCCACAAGGAACACCAATCCATAAACCCTTGTTGATATTAATCACAATAATAGACTCCTATAAATATGACTAATCATAAGATATTTTGAAGATTTATGATCATTTAAAATATGATGATACCACAACCGATTCTAATCCCAAAATTCATCTCTAAATTCCTTCAAACCCTCATTCAAGTACACCTTCTTTAACTCATTCTCTCTATATCTTTCATGGAATTATCTTGATATAAAGCTATTGCACACATCCTATTCATAGTTCATCAACCATTCAAACATTTCTTTATCTCTCAGTTCATTCCTTCACACTCATACTCACTCTCTCTTGGCCGACTTTTCCCCCATACACGACTAGTTCAAAAATGAACTCAAAACTTTACTTTTATATGAATTTCATTTCACCAACAAAAAGAGGTAAGTTATATACCTTTGGTTAGAAATATGCATCATAAAAATTCCCAAAAATTCATTACAATGTTCACATATGACCCATTTAGGTCGGTCATGCCCAAAATCACTCAACTTGCACAAAACAGGCTCAAAACCCTATCACTAGGCTGAGTAAAATCCAATGACACAAAAAAATGATTAGTAAAGCTCTAAAATTCATCACATGTTTAATATAGACTAAAAAATCATCGATGGTCATTCATTATCTTGTAAAAATCAAATAATTCATAACACAAGCCAAAAAGCTCAAATCCTTCACCAAATAACTGCTTCAAGCACCCTGTCTTCACCTTTGGGCCTCAATACCACCAAAGATCAACTCAACTATGGAATGTAAAAAATATATGGAAACTTCATGACATGTACATCACATACATGCATGTTAGAGATCTTGAAACATCTATGTGTTGAAACCACATCAACTTTCCTCTTCATAAAATCAAGTTGCCTAGAAACACGTTTTGTAAACTATACTAGTTTGAACCCTTACTAAAACTTTTAAGACCTTAAAATGCCTTTAAAAGAAACAAAATTTATCCCTCTTCAATCTCCAACTGATATCAAAATTCAAATCATGCATGTCATGCCTCATTCACTTCATTATTTCAACCCAAGTTAATATGTTTTGGAAAACCAACAATCTTCTTCCTCACAAACTAACCTAGATGACCCATAAAATATAATAATCATGAGAAAAAAATATACCAATGGAAATATATCTGAATCATCTTTCCATAAAATATTGTAACTCCTTCCAACTCCAAGTGGAAGGCCTTCAACCAAGATCATCTTTGAAAATCGCTTGAATTGTCCCAAAGTCGCCCTTTGACTAGTATTCACAAATAGGGCACACTTTAACATTTATATGCATATCCATGGACAGAAACCACCAATTAAATCAAGAAAAATCCCATATTAAAATAATGCCCATTTATTTTGTAACTCCTTTGACAACCTTATCCAAAACCAGACTTCTTCGAAACTAGCATTTTCAAAGTGGGGCCCACATACACTCACATGCACTAATACTCCTTTTTGGAAATATGGAGGAGTACTATACAACATCCAATCATAAATTTTACAAAAGGAATCCAAATAGACTCATCATACATCTTTTCTACAATCCACTCTTAGCTAGGGTTTACCTAGGGGTTAAAACCAATTTACCTTCTTAACAATCGTTCATAAAAATGTGACAATAAAACCACCTCATTATTTTTTGAAACCTTCAAAATTTACCTAAGAATATATGCAAAAGATCTTAGGTACCCATGTAAAGCACACATATCACAACGAGAATTAGAAAGTCAACTTTTGTCTCAAAAACAAATCAGAACTTACTTGGTTTCACCAAAATCCACATATCTTGCAATTCTTTCAGAATTTGACTTGAAACGTGTCATGAAGCATCATGAAATTATCCTCTAGCTTTTAAATTCCACCATATATCCCAAATAGATCTGAAAATATCCATCCATTAAGACTTACCTGTGCTAAATTGTCTGCTCTAACATTCTTGCTTCCCAAGGACCCTGAAATACCTCCAAACCACCGAGTATAGACCTGAAACTAATCATACACCTCAATTACACTGAAACCATGTTGTTACCATACTCCAACAAGACTAATCAGCTCAAAATATCATATCTCCTACTCTTTTTGCATGCTCCAGGGCTAGGAATAGGCTTGGAATGACTTGACTCAACACCGATACATCATGAACCGACCATGCGACCACATACGACTCATATACAAAAAGAACACAGCTCATGGCCTTGTGTGACCTCATAAAAAATTTCAACTCACTTGTGAGGACTCAAACCATGACTATGCAAGCCAAACAATTCTTTAAAACAACATATGACTCCACCAAACTTGACATTACCAATCAAACTTCATATTTGACACTTGATTAACACCTAATGTTGACTCACATGACCTTATGACACCCTTTTCTACCAATAGACTTGAAATCAATTAAAACACTAACACAAAATGGCTAACAATCTCCCCTTTGTCATTGATGACAACCACCTTCAGAAACATTGATGGAAACCAACATGACCAACACACCTACATGACTCATTTCCATGTTTTTAATGCTTATCTCCCCCTTTGAAATCTATTAAAAAGATTAAATGATAACAAGACATGGAAAATGAAAACACACAACATGACACAATGGAAACAATGTACAAACTCAACTTACTTACTTAAAGGAACCCCCCTTGGACTGTAGTTTCTCTTGCTTAACCTCAACAACATCAATGAATGATCCATGAACCTACACCGATCCTAAAAAAGATCCCTTTGAGAAGATATAACCTTCACTTTGTCTTCATTCATGCTAAGCATCCCCATATATGTCTGAAACATGCAAGAAATCACAAAATATACCTCGATACTTGCAAAACCTCATTTAGGATCATTTTCCTTAAACCACATCATCAAATCAATTTAGAAAACATTTTCCAACCATGAAGACTAATACACAACATGAATCCACTCTTTATAGATCCCCTTGGAACCATACTATACTTATCTAATAGAAAATAAAAAATTAGGACCACTTACCTTGTATATGAGTCATAGAGATGACTCAACCATATTGACTCTACCCTGAAGCACTTTCTTAGTCCTTTCAACCTAAAAAACATGCTACCTTGAACTTCTTTAGTTAAGAAACCATCCATCTTAATTACCTTCTAGACATATGAAACTTCTACTAGAGAATCAACTCAAGCTCCCCTCTGTCTTGGTGAGATAATCAAACCTGTAGCATACCATATTTTGACTACCATGAACCTACAACATCTTATCAAGCAACAATCCAACACACTAGAAGAAAATAATCAACCAAGTAGATCTTGCATTACTCTTAACTTTGCCCAAGCACTTTTCATGTCACCTTGCTCATGATCTTGAGCACAAAAAATTGCTCCCCTTGCCTTAGACACCACCTACAAACCTATAGGT
Source organism: Taxus wallichiana var. yunnanensis (assembly GCA_018340775.1). Taxonomy (NCBI): domain Eukaryota; kingdom Viridiplantae; phylum Streptophyta; class Pinopsida; order Cupressales; family Taxaceae; genus Taxus; species Taxus wallichiana. The sequence goes on from CM031234.1 coordinate 765,729,006, forward strand.
TACCTTTTTCACTTCTTTCTCAGTCACTATACCTTGGTAACTAGTAATATTTACATGAAATCATCATTACAAGACCTGTAAAGAAGCCTTCTTCACATCTTAAGAGAAATATGTCTTCATATACCCTTATGGCTTGATGGAAGAGTGACACCAACTCCCCCTCAACCTATATCATCATACTAAGACCTCCAACACTCATATGTAGGCTTGATAGATTGCACATCAACTTAGAAACCTAGTTTTATAACCTCGTTAGAAAAGTAATAGATTCACAACAAAAACACACAAATGTAATTGCAGTTAGAATGTCAAAAAAATCACAAAGCAAGCATGCAACAAAAGAGAAACCACACCTGGAGACTCAATCAACTTCCTTTTTCACCACTTCCAAGATGAGTGATCATACTAAAAATCTTCTCAGTCATGATTCAAGAAGGGATACTCATCATTTGAGCTCTTGAAAATCCAAAAAGCACTTGGAGAGTACCTCTATAGTCTTTATTCAACCAAACTCAGACTTGGATAATACAACATGAATAACCAAACACCTTAACATCCTTTAAGATTTATATTTTTGCATACATGTACCTACATTCCCTTCTCAATACATCCACACCACATGTCTTTCATACTTCTTTGCAGCTACAAGACCTTCACTTTTGATAATTTATTTTATCGATTTTGAGTACCATCCAAGATAACATATGACCTCTAATTTCTTCATAAGGTTGAATAGGAGAAGAGACCCATATTTACCTTTCTTAGCATAGTGGACACCTTTTAAATACAATGAATACTTAAATTTCAAAACTTATTTGACCGAGATTACTCAATATTTCAAGACCCCATAGGAACATCTTCAATATGTTGCGAGATATGCATGATTTATTACATCATGGAGCAAGATGTTTCCTTAAGGTTACTAGTTGTCTCCTTTAAGGGAAATCTCTCAAATGGTACGTCTTTGAATCCTAACTCTATCGATACACCGGAATAATTGGGAAATGTAATTTTTAGAAGATTCAAGTGAAAAGGAGATAGGTCCTCTTTTCTACAACAAATTATCAACATCAAGAAATCTCTGCAAGAGCCCATGATTGATTTCAATTCTCGATTCCACAAGACATGAAAAAGGATTCTAGTTCTAGCCAGATCACCTGCAGGTATGGCTATTGTCTTTTACCTAAAATATCTAAACTTGGATATTTCCGTTATGATTCATTGTTAGGAGGAGATTATTTACCACAAGCATATGATATTGCAATCCAGTGAGAATAAATTGATAGATGTTGGGAAACTTCCCCTGAAGATCACTTTTTCAGTGTATCCTGAGATATCTCCCCCTCCTCAAGTGCAGAGCTCAAGTTATGCCAAAACTCTTGCATCTATATATAGCTACCCATCCTCTCAAGGAGTTACCACCCCTGCCGCAACATCATCATATTCTTCTTTGGAGATGGAGGAAGTAAAAAACATCCTTAGGAACTTCTCTAACAAGATAATTAATCTTAATAAGAACCAAAGTGTGTACCCAAGGTAGAATTATATAGGCTATCAAGGGGGTAGACCCACTTATCCTCCGCAATATCAAAATTCCTCGATACCGCCACAGGCATAGTCATCTAGCCAAATTGTCCCAATACCGACACCACTCCAAACTCCCACCCAATAGTGGGAGAGAGATGATTCCAGGATAGAATAATTTAGTAGAAGATCCCAATGTTTGGTGTTTCCCTTGCAATACCCCTCATATGCCAAGAGATTTCCCCAAGGGAATCTACAGCTAAAGGTAACAGAGAAAAGAGTGAGGGAAGGCCATGAGGTCAATGCTTTCAGACCTTACTAATCCCTGAGAATTCATAACACGACCTTCTTTACGCAAATGCAAGGGATGTCCCTAGAACAAGAAGAAAAGATTACGCCTGAACATGCACTTTTCTCTTGGGTTGAAGGAGAAGAATTTGTATTCACAAATGAAGCATCCACTTCTAAGAATCCAATATAGTCGATTACAACACTCACTCCAAGAGGCAGATGATGGAAGTTGTGATCCCTATTCCTACAATAATTAATGGAGCAAGGAAAGAATCTCTCGACATTCACTACCCCTCTGCCCATAGCTAGACAAGAGACTCACAGCTACTTAGAATCAAGGGACCTTTCATCTAGTGGATGAGAGGGTAAAATACTAGCAATAATCAAAATTGCAACTACTCGGGATGATGGATGTAGTCAAGCAACTTAAAAGAGCACCGACCAATGTATCCTTGTGGGATATCTTAGGCATTCTAGAACAAAAGGAGTTGCTTCAAGAAGTGCTGAAATCTAGTGGCAGCCCAACTACAACCAGGAAAGGGAAAGAACAACTTAGAATGACCCAAGCTCAAACAAAGTCAGTACTGATGAATTATAAATAAGAGGTAAATAAACCAAGACCCTAACCCTTCTTCATGACTCTTATAATTGGTAAAACATTGTTACATAACTCCATGATAGACTCTGGTGCAAAGCACTACGGTCATGCCCAAATCAATTGCGGATGCCTTGGGAGTTAAATATGAGCCCCTAAAGAGAGGATTCATGCAACTAGATGGGAAATCAGTGTATCCTTGTGGATATCTTAGGCATTCTAGAACAAAAGGAGTTGCTTCAAGAAGTGATGAAATCTAGTGGCAGCCCAACTACAACCAGAAAGGGAAAGAGAAACTTAGAATGACCCAAGCTCAAACAAAGTCAATGTTGATGAATTATAAATAAGAGGTAAATAAACCAAGACCCCAACCCTTCTTCATGACTCTTATAATTGGTAAAAATTGTTACATAACTCCATGATAGACTCTGGTGCAAGCACTACGGTCATGCCCAAATCAATTGCGGATGCCTTGGGAGTTAAATATGATCCCCTAAAGAGAGGAGTCATGCAACTAGATGGGAAATCAGTTCAAACCATTGGTGTTATTATAAGTCTCCCATTACAACTCTATTCCTACCCAAACATAACCATTCCATAGGATGTAGTGGTAATCAATGTTCGCCGGTCTTCAAACTATGTATATCTCATGATTTCATGGCTAAAATTGGATGTTACATGTCCCTTGATTGATATCATTTGATTTTACGGACTATGGATCCAAAATGAAGGTCCTATCAGAACTCCTCACCGAGGAACATATTACGGATCAAGTGACCTCAAAATTTGAGGCATCGCATGCCATGATCACTTGAGAGGAAGATTCATATATGGATGATGGTAACCATCAAAGCGAAGACTATTTGGTTGACCTATCACCCAGAGATCCCTTCAAAAATTTTGATTCCACTGGGTTAGGTACTTATGTGATATTTGATGAGAATCCCAACATCCCAAATATTATGAGGGAAGATAGTAAAAATGAAAATAATCTCACAAAGGATTCTCTAATGTGGACTCTACATTTTGATGGAGCCGAAGCAAGAATGGCTTAGGAGCCGAATATGCCTATCTTCACTAGATAAAAGAAATATACTCCAGTATTTCCCTTTCACTTCACTTACACTAGTAATGATTAAATGTACGAGGCTTTAGTGCATGGTTTGACATTGGCGTGAAAAGAGGGCGTACAAAAATTAGAGTCTTTGGGGACTTTGAATTAGTAGTGACACAAGTTAGAAGCACTTGTCACCATAAAAATCCAAGGATGAGGTCCTACACCGTACGGGGTATGGGATATTATTAAGGAATTTGAGGCCTTTAACATTAAGGTTATCCCTGGGACCAAAACATAGAAGTAGATAGATCGCCCGCATCGGATCACAATTTGACCCGACTGAGATCTAATGATAAAAAAGACGCGGTGAAATTGATCATCCACCCGTACATACTTGATAATGTGGATCATTAGCAAGTCTTTGAAAGTGACCAAAAATATTTCTCTTCTTACAATAATCTGAAGAGTTTGTAGATCAAATCCAACCCAAAATTGAAGAAGCATACGAAGATCAAGTCATCCAACTCAAAATGAATAAGCTTCCAAAAGGACTGATAACGTAGGAATTTTTTTTGAAATCCGATGATGCTAATACAACCAGGGGGAAGTTTACGAGTCAAGGAAGACTATGCAGAGCTAGAGGTAGCCAATGGGAAGAAGTTAATGTTGGGAAAATAGTCACTCAGAAGGAGAGAGAGACTTTTAGCACTATACCATAAGTATGATAATGTAATAGCTTGGACTTATGAATATCTACATGGTTATAATAAGGACATCATGCAACATACTATTGATCTAGAAAAAGGGACAAAACCTGTGAATCCAAAGATATAATCTCTCATGGACGAAGAGCTCAGGGAAGATCATAGAGGTTAAAATAATATTCTCAATCAAGCAATGAGTGGGTGTCCAATGCACCAGTAAGGAAGAAAAATGGTGAAATCAGACTCTGCGTGGATTTTAGAGATCTGAATAAAGTGTCCCTTAAGGATCACTACCCTTACCTTCCATGGAAAAAATACTACAAATAGTAGCGGGTTTGGAAAGATTTTATTTGCTTGATGGTTTTTTGGGTTACAACCAAATATGGCTTGTAGAGGAAGACTGACATAAAACCACCTTTACAACAAAACGGGGAACCTTTGCATATGTGAAAATGTTGTTCAGACTCACAAATGCTGGGTTAATTTTTCAAAGAATCATGGATTCCGCATTTGGAGAACTGATTAATAAGACAATCCTAATATACTTGGATGACCTCGAAATGTTTACAAAAATGGCAGAGGATGATTTTGACGCCCTGGAAGCTATATTTAAGAAATTTTAGTAATTCAAAATCTCTTTGAATCTGAAGAAGTGTGTTTTTGAGTACCGTAAGGCAAACTTCAGGACACATTGTCTCAAAGGATGGGATCTCAATTGATCCAGAAAGAGTCGGGGCCATTTTGGAATTGTCTCTACCTATTAACAAAAAGGAAGTGTAATCTTTCCTAGGAAATATTAACTTCATCAATAGAAATTCATTTCAGATTTTGTTGGAATGATCTGCTTGATCACACTAATGCTAAAAAAGAATCTAAGCTTCAAATGGACCACTGAAGGTTGTCAAGCCTTCAAAGGGATCAAAAGAGAAATTTCATCTTCTTTGGTGCTATGTAACCTAGACTTCTCCAAGGATTTCATCATGTACGTATATGGGAATGAGCAAAGTTTAGTATCCGTCTTGACACGAAAAAGGAGAGGAACATATAGTTGCTTTCTTTTCTGAAAAATCTCCATGATTATGAGATAAGGTACAAATTTGTGGAGAGATAGGCTTATGCCATTATCAAAGGTCTAAATAAATTTAGACACCTCGTTACCAATAGCAAGATCACGGTCTTGGTGGCACACTCCAGTGTCAAAGAATACATCATAGAAGGTGAGATAACCAAAAAAAGGGCTAACTGGATCACTAATATCTTAGAATATGACATTGAAATAAAGCCCATGAAGCTGGTAAGAGGAAGAGGTCTATGCCAATATCTCACACAAGATCCAATGGCCCCAACAAATGAAGAATTTGAGGTGGTGCTCCATACTCGGAGAATGAATCCAAAAACTGGGTATCGGATAGGATGCATTTTATGCAGACGAGTGAGTATCCAAGTCACCTTCATCTTAAAAAGAGAAGATATTACAGACAAATGAGATCTAAATTTTTCATAATTGATAATTTCCTTTTTAAAAGGAATTTTGATGGGATCTTGCTTAGATGCCTAGAAAGGGAGGAGGCCAAAAAATTATTACATGAGTTACATCATGGAAGCTCAGAGGCCACTTCTCGGCCAAAACCACAACCATAAAATTCCTACAGGACATGATACTTTTGGCCCAATTTGTTTGTAGATTGCTATGTGATGGTAAGAAAATGCAAAATTTTCCAGTTCTACATGGGATTATAGAGAAATGCCACACTACCCCTTAACCCTATCCTAGTTAAGGAACCATTTGCACAATGGGGTATATATTTCATCGAATGGTTAATCTAGTTTCAAGCGCAGGTCACAGGTGGATTCTCATCGCCACTGATTACTTCACTTGATAGACGAAGGAAGTTCTGATTTGAAGGAAGCCACATAGAATATGATCTTGGAACTTATCCGAGATAAAACTACCCACTTTGGATCCCACCACACGATCATATCAAATAATGTCAAGGCTTTCCTAGGGGCCAAAGTGTTTGACTTCACAATGAGGCATGGAATATATCTTAAGACATCTTCCAACTACTACCCGTAGGGTAACGATTTGGTAGAATCAACCAACAAGAATCTAATCAAACTCATAAAAAGGATGGGGGATGAACATAAGAGATCATGGCATGAGCATGTCAAGATAACCTTATGGGTTGATTAAATCATGCACAAAAAAATCCTGAAAGCCTTACCATATGAACTGGTCTATGGTAAAATTTCCATAATGCCTATCATGATGGAGGTCCCAACCTTATATTTGTTGAAGTAAATTGAGATCAAGGAACATAGATCAATGCATGTAAGACTCGTGGAGCTGGTAGAGCTTCAAGAAAGATGAGAGGCAGCTCATGAATCCATGATTAGCCGATAGTAGGTTGTCAAGACTTTTTTTGATAAGAAAACTTTAGAACTTGAATTTTGAGTCAGCATTTTAGTCTTAAAGTGAGATGTAAGGGCCACTAAGCCCGAAAATCATGGAAAATATGACCCTCTCTGGATAGGACCATTCAAGATCATTGTATGTAAATATCACAATGCTTTCAAGCTCGAGACTATGAAATGTGAGCCCCTGACGATTTCGGTGAATGGGATCTACCTTAAACCTTTCAATGAATCTTTTGAGTATTGTAAATTTTTTATCGACGTATATTCCCCTTCTTTCTTTTGTCTTTTTCCTTATTTTGCGGTGTCACCCCTTCGAATAAGTGTCTTTGGACACGTGTCTCCTACAGAGATCCCTTTTCCCCTTTTGAAGTTTTGAAAGGTATTGTACCTTCCTAATTTTCCCCAAAGTAAATGATCCTAACGGTCTTTTGGAATAATTAATGAAAAGGATCGGATTGTTAATGAAAAATCTCTTGGGAAATGAAAAATTTGGTGCTAGGGGTCATTCGATCAAGTGCCATTATATGATGTGACCCAATATAAGCGCGAGCTTGTATTTTGTGTGAGTTGAGGAGGATATTTGAGGCAATATTTTAAGTCACCAAAGCTTCATTCTGAATGCTAAGATTTTTTTCACCCCGAGTCCGCAGCTTTAAAGAACTAGAGCTTTCCCAAGTTTTAGATTAGCCATGATAACTTTTGGTTCCCTACCTTGGAAAAAATATTACGCAACACACCTAGTGCCGCATCGATCTCTCAACCCAAGGATGAGATTCCCAAAGAAAGGAGCATAATCTAGTGACACTTCATTGGTCACAAACTTCACAGATGGGGTCTTCGATTCCGTCCTCACCAAGAAAACAAAGGCTCGAGAGATGCTACCCACACCATCTTCTTAAATTTTGGAGATTATGAGTCTTTTGGCTCTAGAATTTAGACCTCCACACTCACCCAATACATGGTGCCTCTCATGCACCCATATCCAAAGCTTGTGTAAATGTGTGCACATTGTTTTGACCTGATACCAACACCATCAAAGGAAAAAAACATACAAATGGTAATTACACCACATAACATTGGGATGTTGGCCATACCCTATGATAAATCAAATAGTTTTTATGACATGGCCAAACTCCAAGGCGTCTGGGCTCAATGCCAGAATAAAGCCTCATTCATCAACATGGAGTTACAGCAATCTGATTCAAGTAGTTCTGGAGCACTGAGATTCCCAATCCTGCTAAAAATGTTCATGTCAGATTCTCAAGATGCCTGCTCCATGTTGGAATTTATTTTCAGCCAAGACTTAGACAAAAACATCCATGACTAGAAAATGGTGGCCCTTTTCAGGATTATAATAGTGAAGAAGGACCACACATATCGGTTTGACTTCTCCAAGGCCATAACAGCTCTATTTGTGAGCAATTGGCCTATTTCTCTATGAACTCCACTTTCAGGTACTCTTCCTTTTTGTTCCACCTCATTTTATATCATAACACCTAGTTATTTAGCCAATATATGACCTTGGATCTATGGGACATGGAGGTGAACCCTCAAAAGGTCATCCTAGTATCTACATGGACTCATGTGTTGTCCCGCTCCTCGAGACACATATGAATTTGCTAATCATTTTTTTGCACCTCTCTGCATGAATTTGACCTAGAAGGGGTCAATAATAGAATGAATGATTCAGTCCATGCCATCATGTCGGACTCCTTACATCCATGCGAATTTTTATTTGGGGCCACACATTCAATGATCTGGTTGCATGGATTTCGAGATGAATCCTTCATGCTCCCAAGGATCCTCACGTCATGGGTGGTGGGTTTGAAGATAACTAGACAGCTTAGTGCTCCTCAACATAGAGTACGACTTTAATCGTAAAAATAAGGAATTGTTCGACCTCCCCTTGAGTAGGGGAGTGGTTACTGTAATTAAATGAAAGTGAAACACATAATCATGTAAAAGCTAGATTTTTATGGCTTCGTCCTAATTCAAGATACATGGAGGTATGACTGACGGTGGATGTCACCACCCTATCCTAACACAAAGTCTTGGATTCCTGCTAGAAAAATAATAGATTGTTTTTTGAAGACAAGAGGTCTCCCTAGGTAAAGGCTCATGTTATTTTTTCAAACTAAGTGACATCTCGAATCCACTATGGGATTCATTTAATCTAGTCTTATAGAGACATGAACTTACCATAACAATGACCAAAGGCTTGAGGGCGAGTACAAAAAAAAAAAGCCTATTTGAAATATAGGCATAAATCAGGAAGACTATCCTCAATTTCAAGGTCATGCCCATCGATGAGCAAGTGTGAGGAATTCTGCACCACGAGCATGATTTTGATTTAGATAATGAGGAAGTAGTAGAGGTCTCAAAAGAGTAGCTCACATGGATAATGACAGAGGTCTCTTCTTCCATTGCACAACAAGGGCCACCACGGTACCCTCCCTCCATTCCTCAAGTAGAATCCATCAAGCTACACACCCATGTTTTAGATGACACTAAGCCATTAGGGTGTGGAGACAATAAAGACAACCGTGTCGAGACCCAACCCAGGGGCTATCCTCAACACATCCATCGGTTTTACCCTCTCGTGACCTTCGGTGAAGGTGCCAACCCTCGAGCCCTCCAAAGAAGAAGTTGAGGATGGTTGAGGTCTCTTCTTCCTCTATCACTCTTCCTCCTCACGTCCCTCCATATCTTTCCCCTCTGCATTTCATTTCCATAGTGGGGCATTCCCATTTTGGTCACCCAAAAAAAAATCTTCCTCCCCTAACTCCCCTTTTCTCGACTCCACCACCCACCATCATTCCCATATTCTCTCCCCTAGTTTTGATGGCCCCTTCTACAACTCTCATGACTCCTCACCCTCACAACTAGTTATAATCCCCTATGGCTCGTCACCAGGGATTCCCTTTTGTAGGTAGGAATAAAAAGCAACCCGAGATAAGAGGAGGGAGAAGAAGAAGAAAAAGTAGATGACAATGAGAGCTTAGAGGTAGATGTGGTCATTGTATGACCATCAAAAAGTTCTCTGACCATCACCCAGATGGTCCCTAATGTCATCAACCCCACAGAGAAAATGCAACATGATGATTATTCCATCGTCTTTGTTGTGGTCGACCTTACACAGTTCCGACCTTAGGATAAGGTTAAAGTAATGAGCGAAACAACTACCGTGGTCACCACAAACTACCTCAAGCTCAATAATAAGCTGAAGAAAATGGAGGCTAGCCTCCTACAAACACAAAACATTGTGGCCCACTTTGAATTCCAAAATCAAAGGCAAAGGAAAAGAAATAGAACAACTCCATAAGGAGTTAAAAGAGGTGGCATCACAAGAAGCTCTTACAACTTCTCAAGTGAAGACTAAAGCATTAGAATCTAAGTTAGCAACATCCAAGATCTGTGTCAGGTTTGCTTGATCGGAGAAAAATCTCCTTCAACAAGAGATTGAATACAAGAAAGTAGAGGTTACCACCCTTATAGTGAAGCTACGTGCCTAAGAAGGTGAGAAGGGTAGCTGAAAACAAAGTGCAAGACAATTTAAGATGTGGTCAAGGATTTGACTGAAAGCTGGCTCAACAACCCTAGAAAGGAGGGATTGTCACATTGGTACATGGGTTATAGACTTCTTGCTGTAAAATAATATCCATCATGGTAATAGACCTAGGTCCCACACTCATATTCATATCTGATGCACAAATCCTATGTGCCAACGTAGCATCCTCATCCTCCACCATGAGTAACGCCAGTATCCAAAAAGGTCCTTGAATCACAAATTTTGGTTCAAAAAATTTATGAATATTCAGATTTTGCTTTGCAATGGGCCGATATTACATACACGTGTATAGTTACAACAAATATCGGTGAGATTTTGAGTTGTAATAAGACAATTATCAAGTGCTATAATCTAATGACCCAGCTCCAACTAGGGATCAAAGAGAGGAAGCAACACATAGAGGGATCAACTAGGCTTCCCTCTCCTTTCCAAATGACTCCAACCTATCGAAGGACCCGATCTAGAAACTATTGATGACCAAGCTACAAGATAAGACTGCTTTTAATTTTTAAGGATGACTCTAGTGTTGCCAGGTGGAGGCTATTTTGACCCCAATTGTAAAATTGGAGTTTCATCTACACACAAAGTGGTGCAAGATCTCTAGAAATTCTCTCATAAGGAGATAATTGAGTGGATAGATCCTTTTAGGATCTCGTAATGATGTACTTACCCAAAAAAAGCTGAATGGGTTAGGTACCAAGTTGATTTAAAGCAACTATGAGTGGCATCTCTTTGAGCCATATTTTAAAATTTTGTGGCAAGGAAGGATTGCAGATTCTTCCATGACTGACATGGAGTCCCTTGGTGAGTCACCTCAACCATAGAATTATTTCTACATTTTCGTGGCTCTTCCATTACTTCGCTATCTTTTATCACCTCGACCCATTTTCCTTTTGGTGTTCTTTTTTAGTTTTGTGGGACTCATTTTTTCCTAAGTATGGAACTAGATGCAAAGGGTATCCACATGTCCCTTCAACAAATTTTGGAGAAAGAAAATAGAATCGGGAGCCCTCAAGAAGTGAGAATCTACCATGGTGCGAAAGGAAACCCAAGAGGGCTAAAAAGTCAAAGACAGAGGAGTTGAACGTGTAGGCCTCCATGTGACACCCAAGCACAATTTCAAAAGGAGAGAGAAAAGGATAAGCCCCAAAACCATGCAGGGTCTCCACGTGTCAAACAAGGCATCTACCACCATCAAAAGGACCAACTAAAGAAGTAGAGGACTTAAGGTTTGGTGGATTGAATGTGATCTCGAGGCCCAAAGCATGCAATTGAGATTTTATCCAAAGGTCAAAAGATTGTGTAGGTAGGAATTAAATGTGGATGGTGGGATTCTTGATTGAAGGTGTGTTAGAGCAAGAGCCACAGGATATATAAGAGAATGTTCTTGTGCCAGTAGATAAATAATAAGTTCCAGAGCTCCAGAGGAAATTTTTTAGGTTCAGTCTATTTTGTTCATTGGCCTTAACAAGGCTCTATTGTAAGGAAATGTTGTAATCTATGCCATTCTAGGCCTTATGTACTATTTTCTCTATAAATAAGAGTTCTTGTTTTGTGCACTGAAAATTTCACAATACTCTTGTGTCCTTTGTTTCTTCCTGTTTTCTTTTAATTTAGTTCTTGATGAATGTTTAAATATCTATTGTGTTGCATGCCCTTAGATATTTTACATAAATATGTTCATTGTGCATGTAATTATGTTTTAGTTTCATCTCACCTTAGATGGTATGAAATATATTTGATCATGTTTGATGCTCTTTGACTAATCTAGTAGTTATTTCGATATTGATCTATGTGATTTTTAGTAAAGATTCTATGCATCACCTTAGATAGGATTTGCATATTGTTTTGTTTTCTTTTTAACCCTTATCTCAATCCAAATCATAGAAGAGCCATATTTTATAAAACCCGAATGTTATCTTAGGGGTCAATTCCTACATCTCTAAGATTTCCCACAACTTTGATGGTTCTGTTGGTCGTCAAATTTACACACGTGTCTCGGATATAGAAGAACCGAGTTGTTTGTGAAAACAATGGAACCATCCCTAAGTTGTGGGACCTTGCACACTTGGGATGGGTTTGTGGAGAATGTTGGTTCCTCTATCTAGTTCTATTGCTACTGCTACTCCTAGTGCTGAAAGGGAAACTAAGCTAATAATGCCAAGGGACTAGGGATAGAAGGATAACATGAAAGGAAACTACACTGAAAGGTGATAACACTAGAAAAGAGGGATGGACACTATCTCATTCTAAGAAAAATGAAAGGAAATGTGTGAAAGAAGGCTAGGCACACGTAACACAACTTAAAATGTATTTACTAGATCGAGTTTCATGAAATAAGGAGCTGAGGACGTTAAATGGCACAACAGTATGTAATGCAAAAGAAAAGGCAAGAAGAAGGAATGTAAACATGTTAGGATAGAGAATAGCCACAAAATGATGCTTCTATTTCTTCCGAGAAATGCATAGAACTATTACAATAGCGAAAGAGGGAGATATACACATGTAAGAGCCGAGATATAGAGGTTTGTAACTCAAAATACGAAAAATATGGAGTCCTCAAAGAAAGTGTGTAGGGATCCAAAATGTCTAACATTAATAATGAGCTCAACTCTTACATTTATAGATGAATCCATGAAAGAAGGATGGAAAAAGGAGGGAAAACTCTGAATTTGAAATATAACCACCAACAAGAAGCATTCAACCCTTGCAAATCAATCTATAAATTTATCAAATGTACTTCCCTAGGCCCTTTTGGTGTGTTTAAAGAAGGAAGGAGGGTGAATCAGATCAAATCGGGTGGTTGAAGCAATTATACCCGCTCATCAATGCTCGTAAAGACGTTTTCCCATTTCTCACCTATCAAGTCCACCGATAATTTTAATTTGAATGTCTAGCACTATATCATACGTCAAAGAACTATCCGACAAGTCTAGGTGCATGTTGATCAGAGCTCTGTAGAAAAATATATGGCTGTCAAAAGTTTTTCAGAGTCACCGGTGCATGTAAACCATGTGGCACGCATGGATTGGGCAAAAAGATGACCAACAAAGCAAATGTTTTGTCATTTCTGCCACGTGTCACTCATTGATTTTTTACAAGGATCTCGACTCCTGTTGGCACACTTTAACTTGTTGCATGTGGCACATTCAAGCATGTTAGAATGACATGGCACATAAAGACATAGAGGAGGGCTCAAAGGAGGGTACAAGGGATATGCACGTGCAAGAATGAGGCATATGAGGAAGATAGAAGGAAATTACGTGCAATGTGTGAGAGGATGAGGAAAAATGGTGAGCAGAGAATGCATGGTCAAGGTGAAACTATTAAAAAGTAATGTGTGGGGAGTGTGCAAGGGCCAAGGACTTGGCTGATTGAAGCAAGTGCAAGGTGTGCGCGCATGGTGAAAAGCTACTAGGAAGAAGGCAAACACGTAGGAGATGCACGCAAGGGAGGAGTGAAACAAATAAGAAAGGAAAATGAAAGGGGAGAAGGGGAAGTGTGCAGGGAAATGCAACCAAGGGAATGTGCCAAGTGAATCTTGAGCGCGCGCAACCTTGCAATGAAGATCTCAGAGCCAGAAGATGTATACAAGTTGTCCAAATAACTGGGAGAGTTATTTGGATAACAATTTAGTGACTTTCGGGGCCATCTGCTTGCTAGATGAAGGAGATCAGTAGCCTAGAGCATCCATTGGGCATGGAGTCTACTATGTAATCATGAAATTCTGATTTGTAACTTTAAAGAACTGCCCTTGAAGTCACTTGAAGGATCATTTCTTGACTCTATTTTGAAACCCGTAAGTGTTGAAAATTGTTGGCATCTTGGAAGAAAAGGGAAAGTGCACGCAGGAAATGCGTGAGAAGAAAGAACTATGTACAAAAAGCAATGTGTGCACAATGCACTTAGAAGAATTGAAACTAATCTAATATATACGAATGATGCATCAAACTTAATGGAATGGTTTGATGTAGATCCCATTCTTGGGATTTGCGGTTTACCTCCATCAAGATGAGTTAACTCAAAAGAGTTAGCCTCCTTGCACGAATTGATGTTGTATGGGCCACTCCAAAGTGCATCAAAATTTGAATGACACCTGGTTTAGCTCTTTTAGCATCGCATTTACGACTAAGTCCCAAAATTTGAAATATTTGGGCCTAGCCTTTCAAAACTATTTCTTTATTGTTTGTTGATCTGCTCTAACCTGATCATGACAGATTTCCTTAATTCTTCAAGATTAACTAGCTCTGCCATTCTGACTTCTCTCTGGTCTCAGTGCCTTCGAATTCCATCTGCTGGAAGCGCTAATGAGTTCAAGTCCAACATCAAAGGAAGGGTAGCCTCCTTTCCATAGAAAATCTTGTAAGGTGAAGTTCCTATTTCCTTTTTGACCGTGATTATATCTCGCCGAGCACACATGAGACCTTTGTATGCCTCTCGTCTTTAGATGGTATTCATTGTGCACTTCATTATCCCGATCAAGTTCTTATTTGTTGACTCGTGGACTCATTTGCCTTGGGGTAATAGTTGGAAGAGGTTTTTAGATAGATGCCCATATTTATAGCCCAATCATGATTTTAGTGCTAAGGAAGGATCTTGAATTATCGTAGAGATAATGGTTTAAGGAATGTAAAACCTTCTAACTATGCCTTTGAGAAAGTCAAGGATGACTATCTCAGTTGGTTCTCGAGCGTGACAACTTTTTCCATTTGGTGAAGTAATCCATAATTGTCAATACCCATTGTGTCCAACACTTGAATGTGGATTGACCATGTCTATGAAGTCGAGACCCCATTGCACAAAAGGATGATCCACTTAAATTGGTTGGAGGGGAAGTGTTGTCAATATTTTCTTTCCTACAAAGAAAGCACATTCCTTGCATTTTGTGACCCATTTGTGTGTATCTCAGTAAACAAGGTAGGCGGAAGATTCTTTCCATTATGATATTTATTCTTGTAGTTTTGACAAAGAAGTGTTCACTAGAGAATCCATCATGAAATTATGCTAACACTTTTTCAGTCTGCGCGCGCCATTAATACACGTTAACAACACACCATCAAGATTTTTCTTGAAGAGAAGTCCATCAATGAAAACATAAGGGATAGATTATAACCTCAGATGTGTTCTCTTTGCTTTGTTTAAGCCAAGAGGGTATACGCCCTTGAAAAGGAATGTGATCATGTCCTTTATCCATTCGTGCATGTCGGGATCATATTACTGCTCAAGTTTTGTGAATGACAGATCCTCATCCATAAATAATGAAGTCTCAAATTCATTCTGTGCATCTTCGGAAATCTACTTGCAGAGTGCACTACCTCTTACCAATTTTGTGGCTCTGATAGTCACATAATATTCCATGATTTTGGTCACCCATCGTGCTCTCTTTTCACTGATCTCTGCTCCCATGATGAAGTCTCTGATAGAAGAGTGGGAGACTAAGACCTTAATATGATTTGTGGCGAGAATAATTTTGAGTTTCTTGAGCATGCCCATGATAGAGAAGACCTATGTGACTATATTTTAATTCATAATCCTTTAGTGTCTGGCTAAAGAAAGCCACTAGTTGTTCCCTTGTTTGTTTTCTTGTGTTAGGACAACAACAACACTCGCATCAACGCCATAAGCATAAAGGATGAAATCCTTTACATAATCTAGATTGATGAGTGTTAGCGCGTGATCAATTTATTGTTTGAATTTGTTAAAGATTTCTCTTCCTTCTATTTTCCACCAAGGTTATGTCCTTTTGAGCATTAGGGTGATGGGTTGAATTAGTCCTACAAAGTTAGGGATAAAATACCTAACAAAATTGATCTTACCGAGGAAGGACTGTAGGGATTTCTTGTGCACCTTGGTAGGGAAAGAGCCAGGATGGCTGAAATGCACTCAAGATCAATTGTGATGCCATCCTTTGAAACCACATGGCCCAAGAGCTTGCCCTGCACCAAAATTACACTTCTTAGGGTTAAGAGACACCCCATAATTTCTGCATCTCTCAAATACTTTCTTTAGGTGTGCGATATCATCCTCACTCTACTTTGAGAAGATCACAGGTCATCAAGGTAAACCAAGATGAATTCAATGATGTAACCTTTAAAGGAAATATCCATGGCATGCTTTGAAATGTGGCACCTGCATTTGACAGTGAAAGGGCATCTTTTGATATGCATATGTTCCTCACTTGGTTGTAAACACTGTTTTAAATTGATCCTCTTCCTTGACCAGATCGATTGAAACCTAAATACCCATCTAACATCGAGAATATTTGTAAGCCATAGTTTGTAGAATTTTCTCCATTGAAGGCAAAGGATAATGATCCTTTAGATATGCCTTTTTCAAATCTCTGAAATCAACACAGAGTCTGATTTCACTATTCCTCTTCAGCACTAGAACTAGATTTGTGACCCAAGTAGAGTACTTGATGGGAAAAATATTTTTTTCCTCAATGAGTTTGGATAATTCATTTCTCATGAGGGGCTCTATCTTTGGATTAACTTGTCATTGCTTCTATCTGATGGGATTGATACCAAGATTAAGATCAATGGAGTGTTGAACAATACTTGGATAAAACCCTTCGTGTCTTCATACTCCCATGAAAATATATCATTGTATTTTTGAGAGAGAGAGAAGGTCCGCTTCTCCTTGTGCATGTAAGTATTACTAAGAACCAACTCTTTCTCACGCATAATAATAAATGAGGAGTAGTCTTTTTGCATGGTGCGCATGTACCTTTCTTCACCTTTGAACTCATCATCAGGGCTAAAAATTTTCTCTAAGGTGACTAACCCTTTAGGCAACTTGTTTGACTTCAGTTGAATCACTTGGTCACCATAGTTGTCATGCAAGTCAACTTGTATGTTTGATGAGAACTCAACTTCATTTTGGATGAACTTGACAATACGTAAGCGTCATTTGTCAAAAACTTTCTAGATGGTATTGTTGTCTAGAATGGATGGTCTTATCACCATTTTAAAGTATTGAGTGTTTCGTTTGACAAAGTCCTCAATAGGAGAGAACTATGCAAACCAAGCGTGACCATCTCATCGCTTCCTTATTCATTTTGTGTGGCACCACCTACAGATTTAGAGCATCGAAGGTCTCAAAGAGGTCCAAAACTCTATGCTTATAATCTTTGAGGAGCTTATTCTTTGCATGAAATTTGTTGGTATCCTAGTGAATAACCAATTCTGTATCCCCAAATATTTATAGCACCTTAATTTTCTCTTTTCAACAATAAGTAGACCATGCACTAGCACTTTATACTCTGCCACATTGTTAGAATAGGTAAAGTGCAATCAGGTGTGAAGAAGAATTTCTCATCATTGGGAGAAATGAGAAAAATTCCTACTCTGTCTGTTTCTACTACGGAACCATCAAAGTATAAATTCCATAAACCAAGTGTTCTCTTCGCTTCTACTTGAGCGTGCGTGGAAAGACAAATTCTTCTTCAAGAATGCAAGTAAGTACTAATCCCAGTTTCATAGGCTTCCAGTTCCTTATCATATGGGTCAAATTTATGGTTTCTCTCTACCCACTCATCAAGTACTAGATCAAGAATAAAAGGTGAAAGAGGATGCTCTTCAGAACTAAAGCTTGATCTTGGATTAAATAGTTAGCTTGGAGAGGGATGGGACATATAACTCTACATGATAGGAAAATATTGGCTTAGTATGTATGGTAAACCGGCTACCATACCTTGTCTTAAGTAACATATGAGATAAATCAAAAGACAAGTACCCACCCACTTTTGTAGTAAATTCTCTTGATAGACATAGGGCAAACAAAGGAGGTAATTCAATGATTGACACATCTTGAGTAATTGTGAGGCTTGGACATGCATGAAGGGTCAACTCAAGATCCTTGATGATTCCTAAGGTATTAATAGTTGAACCATCAAGTTGTAGGACTCCTTTAGACAAGGGAATATACCTAAGACCTAGGACATCAACTATCTTCTTGGGCATTACAAAGGTACTAGCGCCCGAGTCTATCATGTAATTATGCACTAGGTGTTTACCTATGATCAAAGACATATAAGAGGGTGTGGTTTTGACAATTTTACTTACTTGCTTTTCATATTCTTGGTAGATGTTAATAGAAGTGCGAGACTTGTGAATAGTTAGATCAACACGTGGGAGTTGTACCGAGCTTCATGCAGTGGGTCGCGTTGAGATAGAATGGTCAAGGCATCCCACATTGTCACATTTATATTTTCTTCTTCATCTGGTCTAAAATTCTAAATGGGAGACTCAATGATATGTGGATTTGGATCATAACGACACCCTCTTTTGACTTCTCGAAGTAGAAACATGAGCTTTAGCCGAAGCTAAGGCTTGACCTACCAAAGGAGGGGTGCACGCCACTTCTCAAGGAGCTTTACACGAGCCTTAGGTATAGGCGTTTGAGAATTTTCACTATTGGATGCCCTAGATGCATCTTTCTACTTTTTCTCCCTTGCTTGTGTTGTTGGGATTAAGACCTGCGTACATGAGACTCGAGCATTCATTTCTTGTACCTTGTGTTGTCTACAACTTGGGTGCACGGTCTTCTTGTTTCCTGTAGTAATTTTTACCCCTATCACAAAATAAAGGAACCCCATGTGCACCGGCCTATCACCCAGTGGGTGCTAGGCACTCACCCGAGGCACACGCGGGTGCCGAGTCTCTCTTTTATGTGAGTTTAATGGGAAACATCATCTATGATTTGTGTTTAAGAGATTTAAAAGGAGTTAAGACATACAAGCACCATAGAGCTCGAACGGCCTCTAGATCCTTACAGTCATTCCAGACAGAAAGTACTTAATAAGTGATATAACTTGTACCAAAATAGAAAGAAGTTGTACAAGCATCCATACTTAGTATAAACATAAATGAAAGAGAACTTATGAGAAAGATGTATGCATTAGAATCATCAATGTTCATATTCAAGTAAACTGGTAACCTCATTACATCCATGGAGCCATTACGAATATCACGTAAAAATAGAACGTAGTCATGCATTAATCTTTGGATTTATGTGGCTAGGCTATCAAAAAGAAAAATTACAATCCCCATACCCATTATACATCCTTTCCCAAGTACAATTACCCACTAGCAGAGTTCTTGCAGTATTTCTGTAGAGCTCCGCCCTCTCTCTAGTTCTCTCTATGTTTACTTCGTAGGTGCTTGTATATATAGCCTTTATGGGCTGCCAACTCATACTCCAACACCCTTAGATCCAATGCCAAGTGTTTGAATGTGGTCCTATAGGAGAGAATGCTCCTCCAAGCTTGAGCTTCCAGGTTAGGTGACTTACAAAATCAAATTCATATTATTACCCTTGAGAGTAGGGCCTATTATGCTATATTGATAATGATGATCCTCATGGCAATCCTATTCCTAAAAATATCTATAACCCACCTTTTCATAAAGGATTTACCATGCCTACTTTTACACTCTTTGATGGAATGGGTAATCCTTGCATGTATCTTAAATCTTTTAGGTTAGCTATGGCTTCACATTCTAATGATAGGTTACTTCTCAAAGCATTTCCTAGTAGTCTTATCAATATTTGTTTCTCATCGGCTTCATCATTTGTCTATTGGATTTATTAGTACTTATCTTGATATGGAAGAAGCATTTCTTAACATTTTATCTCTAATAATGGTCCTAAAGTTACATTTGAGCATTTATCTTCTTTGCATCAAGGAAAGAATGAACATGTTATTGTTATATATTACATTTTAAATATTGCATGTATCATTTACTTTATCAACCTATTAATTTATAAATACAATATATCTTTTTTCGTGGCTTGATTCTTCCCTTAACAAGAAAAAATATTATATGATATGTATGAATATTTTACACTTCTTTGTCTTAGAGTTATTCATTTAGAACAAGAGATGTTAAATGTAAATTTAGTTGCACATTATTTTAGCTCTTCTACTACTCCTCACCCTAATACATATTGTATTCCTCTTATTGTACCACCATCATGTTCCTCATCTCTCATTAGACATACTCATGATAATTCATCCCATTTTCGTAGACCTCGACCACACTACACTTCCCCCAAAGCACGAGCCATTGTACTTTTTACATTCTCTAAGTTTCATGATACCTTATACACTTTGATTGATGAGAAGTTGATTTGGCTACCTTATAATGAGAATCCTTCTCATTAGTTACAATAGAATCATAACCAACCATTTTAAAATTTCCATAGGATTAATGCGTTATGTACTCCATGATAAGATTTAGTTGCTTGAGGACAAACACGTCATTATTTTTCGTGCACACCATGCCGATCGGTGACATTCTTTCATGCCATGATGTCAAACACCGGTATATGTTACTTTGACTACCTCTCATCCTCCTAAGGTTATTTTTCTATTCCTCCATCGGCTTCAACTACGCATGAGATGAATACCCCACTTATTATTCAACCCAAGAATGGGTCTCACAGGAGCACCACTCGCTACTTCATGATTCACATATTCCCAATATTGCTACGATCACTTGAGTTTCTCATTTGGTAATTATGTTAATGATAATCTGTATTAACATCACTTGAGCTTCCTATGCATAGTCATTGCCTTGTTTCTCGATAGATATTATATGTTCTTCAATGCTATATGATTCTATGCATATTCTATACATGTATGCCACTATTTCTTGTGTCTCTAACTTTTCAACAGATTTTCAATCATTCTTTAGCTATCTTCACCATTATTATTATCTATACTATGAGCACAATTCGATACTCATACTACATTTGTGTCTATTGTCATCATATGCTACTATCATCACTATGCTATCAACATGTATATTCTACTCCATGATATCATCACAAATCAAAATATATTATATCCTCAATCATGAATTTTAAAAATATCAAATAAAATCATCAACTCACATAAATACACAAAGTACACATCATCATATCATAACACAAAAATGATCTCATCATATATGCATCTCTCAAAAGTTTTAATATAAAAATCTAGTAGACAATACCAACTACAAAATACATCATACATTCCCATCGCTACTACTAGAAGAAACTATGAGAGCTCTCAAACTTGAGGCTTCACCACACGATCTTTGTCTCTACATTTGAGAGCATTGCTCTTGGTAGAGTTCATAATGATGTTGTCCCATGACCACCACCTCTGCATCACCGACCTAGATCTCTATGTATTGCATAAACATATCTTGTGTTAGGGATCCTCCTCCCATGAACTCCCTCGCATGATCTAGCTCATACCTCACCTCATCACGCTTCGATCACAATACCATACATGTGGTTACTACTATTACCACGAGATCAAATAGATGCACAAGATCACCCGCTATATGATCAAACCTCTCCAATAACACCCCTCCAACAAGGACATTTAAGGGCATGTTGTGGGTCAACGTGTGTACTATCATATCCACAATCAAGCTCCAATACTCGGGACTTGCAAAACACCACATGATAATCATATTAGCACATCATCATCATCACGTTATTATATAAAGTACAAATCATACCATGTCATACTTACGTCGTGTTATAACCTTCACTATCGCGTCACCCTCGGAGCCAAGACCTTGACCTATGACTCCCTCTCCTCTAGCTATTGCATATCTCGTGCCTTTCCTACAACATCTACAACCATTGGAAACAATAACACCCATTAATGCTTGACCCACCACCGATTATAGGCTGGTGTGCATCCCACATCATCCACCTAGATCAACACTATGTCGGGATCCACCTCATCTACAAGTAGTTGGAGTAATTGGGCTCTGTGGGACCTAGCCTTGCTTCGCTCTCCTCACTTTGCATGAATCGACCACTTTGCCATATGTACAACTCAAGAAGTACATCTTGCGCTATCCCAAATTGTTGTGAAACCCACTCCCATTGAAAGAGCTCACCACTCCTAAAATCTATCCTTTATCCACATGGTTGGATGTATACATTATAACTCTACTTGGTCCTCTTCCTATACACCATAGTCTCTATAAGACCTCCATATAATATTACATGGCCCCATTCGATCTAGGATCAAAATATAAGATGTAATATCAAACCATCAAATATTCGGTCTAACCCACCTTTACGTGAAGACCTCTGGTCATGCCCAATCCACTCATGGCCCACTTGGGGGCCTCATAATCGTAATGTACTCATAAGCCCATATATGCAATAAGTTGATAGCTCCAATACCACCTCCATGGTCCTCCTATGTGAATCTATAAATATCCCTATATAAATGTGCCAATACAAATGACTCCATGCATACTAAGTCCCATGCTTCTCAATGATCTCAAAATCTCATGCATGTGATAGGATATGGTTAATGCAACTCCATCCATGGCCAAAATGAGGTTAAAACCATTGCAATAAACTTCTACAAACCCGGAACCCCGGATCTCACTATATCATTAAAAATCACTTATGAGTTTACATGTATATGGGAACCTCTAACATACCTCTTATATTCTCTCATATGTCATCATGTATCACCCGGGGCATCATTTGGACTCACTCCCCTACCACTTGTAATCACGGGATGTGATACACATCCTCTAGTGTCACTTTGATCTCTCTAGTAAGAGGCTAAAAGGTACATGTATCTGCACACCACCTCTCACAAAATGTCATGATAAAATGCATATTATGGGGTACCTCCCCCAATCTAGTCACATGTCGTAGACCAACGTGATCCAACAACTCCCACTCATCCTCCTCTAGGTCCAACCCCAACAATGTAATCAAATGTATCCTCGCATAAAACTCACAAGAATGAACATCCTTTTATACACCATAAACAATCAATGAAATCACATATTAGTTTATCAACCAAGAAAAATTTCCTCAAAAACATTAGGACATAAGCACCTAGAAGCTTGGACACTAAAATCTAATACTTGATAGGTAGCACCCATAACTGGATGGTATAGTCCAAAGTACAAAACCAACCCCGCTTGACTCCATCTTGGAAAAAAATTCCAAGATTCTCAAAAATAAAAAAAATTACTAAAAATGCCAAAATCCTACAATACCACCTAGTCTACCTTTAAAAATTAGTATTACCAACTAGTTTGTAGTCTGCGTCAATATAGCCTCCACAATCTTCTAGAATCTTGTCAAAATCACTTCTTGTGCATGTGGCATGATTGTAACCCAGGGCTCAAATCAATATTCCTCGATTTATAGTAAATTATATTACTAACACAATTCCTAAGCTCTTATAGTTCATTCTATGACAACTAATACGCCAACACAGGTTTGGTCCATATCTTGATCCTTGTTCATCCTTTTTCAACACAATCAAGATCATCGGAACCATATTTTTTCATCTACCACATTAAACATTCACTTATACCCCTATTTATGATTTGTTCCACACTTTACTTACAATTCTCTCATAGTTTTTTATCCTACTTTATACATCTTTGATTTCTATCTCGAGAAAATCTACGTATTTTCTTTCACCTCATGGTTCAACGACTCCCTTCTCACCCTTTCACAAAAAGGGGGAAAACATTAGGTGTTATCCTATCACCCTCATGGAATAAACCAATCAATTCTCCAAGACAACATGCACAATCACATTACATATTACCACTCTATTTTCAATCAATCACGAAACAACATTCAAATCCTACAAAGTTAACACTCAAAATCATAAGTTTCAATCTATTTCAAGCATGATACTATCTTTGATTCTCAAAATCCACCCTCAAATGACCTAACTTGGGGGAAATTCATTTTTATATAGCAAATTCAAATCAATTAAATACTAATGTTTAACCAATATACATTGTTTTAAATTTTATTTCAACAATATCATATTTTCTCACATATGACCTAACTTATGAGCCAATCCACACTATCTTATCAATCATTTTTCCATTTGACCAATTTTACACCATTATACCATAAAGTGAGGGCAATAAGACATCATTTCCTATCCTTATCCATTTTATGAGGGTTTTATGTGACTAGTATGCAAAGTAACAATTGGTTCATTTTCGTCTACAATGGTGGAACCTATTTTGAGTAGGTGTTACAAAAGAGAGTGATCGCTCTCCCAACACTTTATCTAACGTCAAGACACTCAAATCCTTAAATTATTCACGTTAGTTTGGGAATTGATCACTCCCGACCCGTCCCACCATTTCCAAGGTTTGAATTTTTTTATATCTCCATAACATGTTACTATCCAACCGTGTGTCTTTGTGACAATACACTCACCCCAAATGGATCAAAATGATGATCCGTGGTTTGCCACACTATGATTCTTACTTCCAACATGCCTTCGCTACATCTTCTTCAACCCTCTATAGGTATGTTATTCTTATATCCTTTATATTATTAAATTTCATCCAAATAGCATAAGGGGGCAAATGTAGACACAAAATTATGCATTTATTAATATTACATTATGCCTTTAGTATGTTGTTATATGCATGATTCCTAAGTGAGAAGATTAAACATTGGTGACACCTCTCCTAGCCCTTATATTCCTTTCGATTGATTTTTGATTATGAGATATACTTTACGGATCTATGCTTTCTGGTTGTGTTGTAAGGATCCTTATTCTTGATTGTTGTCTAGTTTATGTTTCTTATCCTTGGGACAAGTCCCAATAGCACCTAGTAAGGACACTAACACCCGGGCACTAGTGTTTGTTGGGGTTAGCACACCAATTATACAAATAATATATCGATCTAAGCATACATGTAAATAAAATCGGATATTCTACCGTAAAAATTATACAAAACAAGAGACATAAATCAACACCATATTTAACATGGTTCACCCAGTGTGGGCTACGTCCACCAAGAAACAAGCCAATCTATTATCCAAAGCTTTGACAAGATATACAATGAAGATTTACAATCTTCCACACCTCTCAGATGTTTAGTACTTTCTTCCTTCAATCTTTTTATTCTTCTCAAGAATTCTCTCTCACATAATTATCTTGTAATTATAATCCATACACTACTTCTAAACCCTAGATTTTATGCTTATATAGTCGTTTATAGACTTAGGGCACTTAGCCATGTAATTACAATTAATAAATCTATTTTAATGCTAAAAATAGATATAATTCTTAAGAGTTAATTAAAACTTCATCGCACAGTAACCGACGCGGTTCTGCCTAACCGCTTCCAGTTCCTTACTTGCTTGACTGATGTCGGTCATACTTGACCGATGTCGGTTACTGTATTTTCCAGCAAGTTCCAATTACATGCTAAAATGAAGTAATTAAGCTTCACAACTCAATAATCTCCCACTTGGAGTTTAATTACTACACCATACATGTACAACATCATTCTTGGATCCTTCCTTGGCTTTGTTTCTTCCTCTTCAAGTCTCAAACTCAAACCAAACAAGTGGGATGTAGCTCCAACTTCTCCTTTGCTAATGGCTTCATTAGCATATCCGCAGGTTCTTGCTCGTATGAATCTTTTCTAGATTCAACTGTCCATCCTCCAATACCGTGTATGAAGTGATACCTCAACTGAATGTGTTTCATTCTCGAATGAAATGTTGAGTTCTTTTCCAAATGAATTACACTCTGACTATCACTAAATAGTTTACAATTACTTTGCTCCTTTCCCAACTCTTCCATGAACCTACTCATCCATATCATCTCCTTGCTAGCCTCTGTAGCTGCAACATACTCTACCTCTATAGTAGACAAAGCCACAACCTTCTGTAATCTCAAAATCCAGCTAACTCATTGTTCCACCTACTGATGAAAATATATCCAGTAGTGCTCCTCCTACCATCCAGATCTCCAGCCATATCCGAATCAACATAGCCACGTAATGAAATATCCAAACCTCCATAGCATAATTGCATGCTAGATGTCCCTTTCAAATACCTGAGTATCCATTGACTACTTTCCAATGCTCTTTACCTAGATTAGCCATATATCTACTCACAACTCCCACTTCCTGTGCAATGTCTGGTCTGGTACAAACCATAGCGTACATGAGACTTCCAACTATGAAGCATATGGCACTCATGTCATGTATTTGACCTCCTCATGTGATGAAGGACACTGATCTTTACTCAATTTGAAGTGTCCAACCATAGGTGTGCTAACAAATTTTGCATTCTACATGTTGAACCTTTCTAACACCTTGTAGATATAATCCTCCTGAGACAAATACAATTTCTTGTTTTTCCTGTCTCTATGTATTTGCATGCCAAGGATTCTTTTTGCAGCTCCTAAATCCTTCATTGCAAATGTGTGAGCTAGCTTTCTCTTAAGCTCACCAATGTCCTTGCATACTAGATCCTACAATAAGCATATCATCCACATACAATAACAAAATAATATAGCTCCCATTTTCAAGCTTCTTGAAATAAACACAATGGTCAGATTCACATCTCAAGTAACCATGCTCATGCATAAAACTATCAAACCTCATGTACCATTGCCTTGGAGCTTGCTTGAGCCCATATAGGCTCTTTTTCAACCTGCACACTAATTTCTCCTTACCCTTGACTTCATACCCAAGCGGTTGTTACATATAAATCTCTTCATCCAAATCACCATGAAGGAAAGTCATCTTCACATCTAGTTGCTCTAAATGCAAATCTTCTACTACAACTAAACTCAATACAAGTATGAATGAAGTCATCTTAACAACAAGAGAAAATATTTCACCAAAGTCAATACTTGTCTTTTGTGTAAATCCCTTTACTACAAGCCTTGCCTTGTACCTTTTCTATCCACCCTCTTCTTCCTTAATTTTGTAAACCCACTTGTTCTACAATGTTCTCTTTCCTACTGGCAACTTAACCAAATCCCAAGTCTGGTTCTGTTCCAAGGAGTCCATCTCCTCATCCATGCCATGCTCCCACTGAACGTGAGTCTTATCCTGCATTACTTCTTCAAAGCTTTCTGGTTCACCACTATCAATCAATAATAGATAAAATAGAGAAGGTGTAAATCTTTCTGGAAGTTTACTTACCCTTTGTGACCTTCTCACAGAGTTTGGGGTACCGAGGCTCAATCTGACCTCCTGACATTAGTATCAACTTTTGACAGTGATCGACACCGGTCACCTCTAACCGATGTCGGTTCTACTAACCGATACCAGTTTTGATCCTCTATAACCATTGGCGGTTCATCTGACTAATGTCGGTCAAGGCCTAACCAACCACGGTTACTGTGTATTTCTTTAGGTGTTTCTTTAAAACCCGAGAGTTCATTTTCATCAATAAACTTCTCAATTTTCTCATCCTTGGGTACCAAAATTTGATCCCTATACATTCTCTTTTCATTCCATTCAACATCACGACTCCTAATAATTTTAGAATTCTCTAAATCCCAAAAATGGAAACCAAATCACCAGATCCATAACCAATGAAAGTGCATCTCTTGGATTTTGCATCCAACTTTTTTCTATTTTCCTATCAACATGCACAAAAGCTTCTGAACCAAAAACTTTAAGAAAATAAATATCTACCTCTTTTCCGGTCCAAGCTTCCTCTGGTATTCCTCCATCTAGTGAACTTGAAGGGCCACGTTAATCAAATAAACCATTGTATCAACTGCTTCTGCCCAAAACTGCAAGGGCAATCCAGAATGTATCCTCATACTTCTAAAGACATTCCATGATTGTCTTGTTCATTCTTTCTGCAACACCATTCTCCTGTGGTGTTCTTAGAACCATTCTTTCTCTACGTATCCCATTCATTGAACAATAATCATTGAAAGCCTTGCTATAGTATTCACCACCATTGTCAGATCTAAGGCACTTTAACTTAGAATTTGATTCATTCTCAACAAGGGCTTTCCATCTTTTAAAAGTCTCAAAAACATCATATTTATGTTTAATACAATAAACCCATACCTTTCTTGTAGCATCATCAATGAAAGTAACATAATACTAGGATCCTCCATGAGAAGCTACCTGAGCTGGTCCCCACACATCTGAGTGTACAAGCTCCAATTTCTTGCTCCTTCTTAGTTGCCCCAACTTTGAGAAATCTCACTCTTTTTGCTTTCCAAAGATACAATGCTCACAAAATCAAGATCTAAATCTTTCAAATCTGATAACTTACCCTTAGCCTTTAAGATCTGCATTCCTTTTTGACTCATATGACCCAACCGATTATGCCACATGCATGCATCTGAATCAAAGTAGATAATGCAGAAAAGGAATCAATAATACAAGTAGATAAATATAATGTTCCTACCTTCTTACCTCTTGCCACAACAAAAGCACCCTTGGTGACTTTCCAAGAGTCTCCTGTAAAAGTAACCATGCAACCAGATTCACCTAGTTGCCCTGCAAAAATAAGATTCCTCCTGAGGCTTGGCACATGCCTCACATCTTTCAATACCCATGTATTTCCATTCTACAATTTTAGATGAACTTCCCCTTTACCAATAATACTACAAGGTTCATCATCACCCAAATAAACATGCCCAAAATTACCCTAGACATAATTTCTAAATAACCCTTATTAGGGGTTACATGGAAAGAAGCTCTTGAATCTAAAACCCATGATTCAATTCTACTATCTAAAGAAAGAATAAGAGCATCTTACATTACCTCTGATGCAACAAAGATTCACCTCTTTACCTTTGTCTGTTGTTGGTTCTCTTTATCCTTTGACCAACAATCTTTCTTTGCATGTCCTTTCTTTCCACATTTCCAACAAGTAATTCCCTTACTTCTGGATTTAGATCTGTTATCCCTTGACTTTGATTTCCCATTACTCTTACTCTTGGATCTCTCCTTCTGCCTGCCCCTACTTTCTACATTCAAAGCATTTCCAGATGATGTTTCCTCTATACTCTTCCTACGAAATTTCTTCATTCAAGATTATACTAACCACATCATCAAACTTCAAAATATTATTAGCAGATGTTGTATTACTAACAACCATTACCAAGTTGTCCCAACTATCAGGCAAAGAACATAAGAATAAAAGTGCTTTTACTTCATCATCAAATGGTATTGCAAACCGATTTTAACTGATTTACAATAGATCGAAATCATTCAAATGACTAGAGGCAGATTCACCTTCATGCATCTTAGAACTAAATAGTTTCTTCATCAAATAAACTTTATTCAAGCACTAGGTTTTTCATATAAATTAGCAAGAGATTTCATTAAGTCTACCGTAGAAGCCGCTTCTGTAATATTGGAAGCTATAATGTTGTCATGCTCAATCTTATAGATCCCAAAGCCTTTTTGTTAAGAATCTTCCATTCTTCATCAGTCATCTTCGTAGGTCTAGACTTCTCATCCAACGATAAGTACAAATCTCTTTGATATAGATAATCCTCAATCTGCATCTTCCATAATTGATAATTTCAGCCATCAAACTTCTCTACCTTGTATTTATTATCTTTTTCATTGTTATAGCTCCCACTCAATCAGAAAACCCTCTGATGAGTAAATCTGTCAACACACAAAACCTCAAACAAAGCTCTGATACTAGTTGTTGGGGTTAGCACACCGGTTGTACAGACAATATATCAGATCTAAGCATACATGCAAATAAAAGTGGATATTCTACCAGAAGAAATATACAAAACAAGAGACATAAATCAACACCAGATTTAACGTGGTTCACCCAGTGTGGGCTACGTCCACCAAGAAACAAGTCAATCTATTATCCAAAGCTTTGACAAGATATACAATGAAGATTTACAATCTTCCACACCTCTCTAGATGTTCAATACTTTCTTCCTTCAAGCTTTTTTATTCTTCTCCAAGAATTCTCTCTCACATAATTATCTTGTAATTATAATCCATACACTACTTCTAAACCCTAGCTTTTATGCTTATATAGTCGTTTATAGACTTAGGGCACTTAGCCATGCAATTATAATTAATAAATCTATTTTAATGCTAAAAATAGATATAATTCCCAAGAGTTAATTAAAACTTCATCCGCCTAACCGCTATCGGTTCCTTACTTACTTGACCAATGCCACCATACTTGATCGATGTCGATTCGTATTTTCCAAAGCCAGTTTTAATTGCATGCTAAAATGAAGTAATTAAGCTTCACAACTCAATGATGCCCCTTCTTGCACTTTTTCCAACCTTACTTATTTATCAAATTGCCACTTAGCGCTTGATTTTGGGTCTTTTCTATTGGGCTACATTATTCATTGCATAAGAAGGAAAACTTTGAATTCCATTACACACATTTATCTCGAGGGCAAAGTATTTGTAGCTCACTATCTTTGTGTGGTAGCACAAGGGAAACCTAGCTTCAAAGGACACAATTCTATCACACACACACACGCGCGCATGCATGCGTGCACGCACCCATACACACACATGTACGCACATGCACACACAAACTGTGAGACGCACAAGCACACACCATAACGCATTGAGTCTAAAATGTACTTTATGCAATGTTCGGTGATAATCACATTGGGGTGATCATCGAGTCGGTTTGACTCAAGAATATGCATATTTTATTCCATTTAATGTGTTCTTGAGCCTTGTGTAGGTAGTTAGGGTTTGTTTTACAGTACATATATGATAGGAAAACCATATAATGAAGTGAATGTGACATAGAGCAAAGTGAAAGTGACATGATCGGGACCACGAAAGAGCTAGATTCAAACTCACTACCAGGTGACTAGTGCCTAATACAAATACTAGCACCCAAGGTTGTATTATCCCCTTCTAGTCATTACCATCTAGTATATTTACTGGATCATTGTCATATAGGCGAAGCACATACAACCCAAATCTAACCTATTCCATCATTATCCCAACCTAGATTTGGCATAAATAGTGAGTTATCAACTAAATCACTCTCCTCATCTCATTACTTACACTTGTTTGCCATTGCATGTTATATCTTGTATATTTCTTATATTATCTTATTTATCTTAGTCTTCTAATTAAGATTTAAATTTAGTTAAATCACATTGTTTGTGGTTAATTTTTCTAATCGTATTGTCATTAATGTGATATGTGCCTCCATAAATAAGATTATACCAAGATTCATGTTGCTTAAACTTATTCCCATGAAGGCTTCTTCCAATTCCTCATGCGGATTTGTAAATGTCTTATGTGATAAGGGGAATCTGAATGGTAAAAGTAATCCACCAACAAACCACTATGCGTGTTGGGTCGAATGGATATCGAAGATAACTTCGAGATCAAATTTTTGAAATGTGCATCATATTTTCTCACACTCTCAATAAATTCCCTGCTTACTCTCCTTAAGTTCTAGTATACTTTTTTTGCTCGATCTAGATTATATCAAACTCTTTCAAGACATTATCCTTTAGTTGGTCATAGTCTAAAAGTGCCTATCAGTGGATCACGTTTTATGTGCCAAGTATACACTTAATCTAAAAAAGTAGTAACAAACTAGCTTGCCTTCTAAAAAAAGTAGTAACAAACTAGCTTGCCTTGTGCTCTAGAGAGGTGACCCCTTTTGTGTGCCAAATTAACTTGTACTTGTGTACATGTTCCATGGTATTCTCAACTTCGCACTAGAATTTTTGTGTAGTTGTTATAACCCATCCTTATGACACAGAAACTAGCTTAGAGTGTCCTAAAATAACCACATTCTCCACCACTAGCGGTTTGTGTAAACAATCATAGTTTTTGTATTGGCATGCTACTTCCGATGTGCCTCCCTACACACCTCCTTGTGCTTGAGTTGTTTGAGTACTACTCATAATTCCAAATCTTTGTGTTTTTGAAGTGTTAATATTGAATCAGTATCCTTTTCGGTGTTGGTGTAATCTTTCGCAACACCAAAAGGAAACCTACTATCCAACACCTCCTTTCCTTTTTTATTCACCCCCTTATCATTATCGGTCTTAATAAGTACTTGGTATTCTATACTTTGCGATCTGGTCACATGAGTCGGCGTGACATGTCAAGAAAGGATTCCATCTGGATTGTACTACACCTCATCCTCTTGAGTTTTTGTCTCGACATATGTCCCATCATAATTTTAGTATGATTCGTCACTCCTTTTCTCCCTCCTACCTAAACTAATGCCCCTAGTTTCCTATGATAGTTTTAGAGGTTGAATATTCCCTTGAAGTAATTCCCTCTTAGCTATGGTATTTTCTTTGAGCTTCTTCATATCACAATGTTCTCAACATCTCATATGAGGAATCCATGGCGTGACAATGTTTTACCCTCCTTTATGATTTACTAAAACTTTAAATCTTATCATAGGACTGAGATCAAATCAATATATCAATAATAGACAAGATTTAACATGAAAAATACAAAAAAGTATATAAGATAGGAGAATGAGAATGACTTAGCTTGTATCAGAGAGATTTGGGTTGATCCTAGGCTAGAAAACCGATTGAGAAGGATGGATCTAGGCTGCGGGTTCTATTTGAGAAAATGGTATCTAAAACTTCTTCGGACATGAGTATCCACAGGAGGATAGGACCGCCCCAAGTTCTAGTGTCTAATCTGGGCACTAGTGTCCTAGTAGTAGCTCTGCCTTCGGTCTTTTCGGAGTATGAGCTTGCTTCCTTCATTTTGTTGTTTTTCACTTTGGATCTGTCATAGGGTTCTATGTCACACATGTTCCTACAAAACAAACCCTAGCTACCTACACAAATCTCAAGCAAACATTAGATGAAACAAATAATGTATATGCTTGAGTCGGACTAACCTTGATGATTGTCCCAATGTTATAGTTGTTGAGTGTTGCACTACATTTCAAACTCTATGTAGTTATAGTGAGTGTGTGATTTGAATTGTGTCCCTTGAAGCTAGGTTGCCCTTGTGTCAGTCACACCAAGATAGTGGGTTACAACTACTTTTCCCCAAGATGAATGTGTGAGATGAAATTCAAAAATAACCCCTCATATGTAGTGAATAATGCAACCCAAATGTAGTCCTTGAATATTGCTCCTTACCCAAGTGATATATAGTAAGTATTAACTCCTAATTTCCCAACCCTTTATAACAACGAGTAAGTCATGCATATATATGATTCACTTTTTTGAATTTCATCATTAACAACAAGAAAATTCAACCCAAAGTTGTAAGAAAGACATTAGAAAAGGTACCAAATGATATAACAAATCAAAATTAGGAAAAGGGGGAAAGGGACAAAAGTGCCCAAAGGGGATAGTAGCGCACGGGGTGCTCCTGTTCCTAATGGGTGGTAGTGTTTGGGATGTTTAGAATATGTAACTGTCAATATAGAGTTGGGTCACGTGTCATTTAGTATCCAAAGGTAAAGTGGTCATTCCGAAAAGCACATAACAAAAGTATGGGGAAGATAAAAATAATGAAAGAGTAAAGTAAGTGTTGTTAATGTCTAGTCTTCTTACTTAGGAATCATATATATAATGAAATACTTAGAGGCATGATGTAAGTAAAAAGTGTGTGATTTCATGACTATACTTTCCCTTCCCTTATGCACTTTGTTTACGCAAGCGGAAAATTATCAATCCATGAGGAAATTCTGAATTCCTAAGTCTACCATAAGCTTCTTGATTTCTGTGGGAATTGCATCAAATATGATTCGCAAGGCTTCATAAAAGAAGTTGAATTGCACTTCATTTGTGAAAGAAAAGTTGACGCCATGTATTCAGGTCATACTGCGAAACATACCTTTATATCAATAGTCTACATCTTATGTCCTAGTTGTGTCATGATTTACAAGTTTTCTTCAGTGCTCCATAGTGCAAGTGTACTTCCTTCCCATATTTAAATTCTTTTCCAAATAGTAGATAGACCACTAACCAAACATACAAGTTCACTGAAGAAAGTTTGGTGAAGCTCATCATACAAGTTCTTTTCCACCCAAGTTTTGGAGGAAATTGGAAGAATAATTATTTCAATTGGGATGTATCTCAGTGTGAAAGCTTCTTCAATCTTGTCTTGCCATAGTTCAATATTCTCCCACATGAGTTGGAACATATTTCTCTTAGTTCACCATCTTAGCTTAATAATGATGGGTCCCAGTGACATGACCAAAATGTTGCACATCTAGTTTACCACTAACACATGTGTATGAACCTTCACTACTTTGTTGTGCACCAAGCTAACTTATCTCCCTACGCCGACTTGTCACACTAAGGCAAGAAACCTTAACATGCTGACCTAAGGTGTGATAGAGTCCCAATTTCCATCATGTTTAGCATGTTGACAATGAAGTGTTTAACAAGACAATAAAGCATGAACATTCAAATTATAACAAGGGAAATATAAACACCATACTCATATTCACATGTAGGATGCTCCATAATAACCTTCTCCATATTGAATGCAAAACATAACTCTCATACAATAATCACCTTTATGCTCTTTTCACTCGATTGACATATAGATAGTTCATTGGTCCCTTTACAATGATCCCTCAAGGGGTATATATACTAGTGGGGACTTTCCCTTCACTAGTTGAACAAGAACTATAATTAGCCATTGGGTTAAATTAATAACACCTAAATATTACACATGGGTGGTGTTTGCGCCACGTGTCTTCATATCTTAGCTCCTTAACCTATATGGATGTTATGTCGCCCTTGGATGTTCACTCCTTTGCCTTGCATGCTTTTTGGGTTTATCTTTAGGATCTCTATTTTTAATCGCAACTAATTTTCCACGTGCCACCCGCTTTTCTTTATCGGTTGTGTGTCAATATTAGTTAATTTTCTTTTCTTATCCCATCTATCTTTGGCGCACCGACTCCCTTACCCATACAACCTCTCTATTGATTCACCCATCTGCATGTGTTTGATTTATCCACTAAAGTCATGTGTCTATATTTCACCTCTTGTTCTATTTCTATATGGGTTTTGTCACGTATCTTGTGCACAACTTTTCATCATTTTCCCATATATATAATGAAATACTTAGAGGCATGATGTAAGTAAAAGTGCATGATTTCATGACTATACTTTCACTTCCCTTATGCATTGCTTATGCAAGCGGGAAAATTATCAACCCACGAGGAAATTCTCAATTCCTAAGTCTACCATAAGCTTCTTGATTTCTGTGGGAATTGCATCAAATATGATTCACAAGGCTTCATAAAAGAAGTTGAATTGTGCTTCATTTGTGAAAGAAAAAGTTGATGCCATGTATTCAAGGTCATACCTGCAAAAGATACCTTTATATCAATAGCCTACATCTCATGTCCAAGTTGTGTCATGATTTACAAGTTTTCTTATGCGCTCCATAGTGCAAGTGTACTTTCTTGCCGTATTTAAATTATTTTCCAAATAATCTAGATAGAACGCTAACCAAACATACAAGTTCATCAAGAAAGTTTGGTGAAGCTCATCATACAAGTTCTTTTCCACCCAAGTTTTGGAGGAAAATTGGAAGAACAATTCTTTCAACTGGGATGTCTCTGTGAAAGCTTCTTCAATCTTGTCTTGCCATATTTCAATATTCTCCTACTTGAGTCGAACATATTTCTCTTACTTCACCATCTCAACTTAATAATGATGGGTCTCAATGACATGACCAAAATGTTGCACATCTAGTTTACCACTAACGCATGTGTGTGAATCCTTCACTACTTTGGTGTGCACCAGTGACTTATCTCCTATGTCGACATGTCACACTAAGGCAAGAAACCTTAACACGCTGACCTAAGGTGTGATAGAGTCCCAATTGCCATCATGTTTATCATATTGACAATGAAGTGTTTAACAAGACAATAAAGCATGAACATTTATATTATAACAAGTGAAAGATTAATGACATACTCATATTCACATGTAGGATGCTCCATAATAACCTTCTCCATATTGAATATAAAACATAGCTCTCATATAATAATCACCTCTATGCTCTCTTCACTCGATTGACATATAGATAGTTCAATTGGTCCCTTTATAATGATCCCTCGAGGGGTATATATACTAATGGGGACTTACCTTCACTAGTTGAACAAGAACTATAATTAGCCATTGGGTTATATTCATAACACCTAACTATTACACGGGGTGGTGTTTGTGACACGTGTCTTCATATCTTAGCTCCTTAACTTTGTATGGATGTTATGTCGCCCTTAGATGTTCACTCCTCCGCCTTGCATGCTTTTTGGTCTATCTTTAGGATCTCTATTTTTAATCCCAACTACTTTTCAACATGCCACCGCTTTTATTTATCATTTATGTGTTAATATTAGTTACTTTTCTTTTCTTATCGCATCTATCTTTTGCTGACCGACTCCCTTACCCATACAACCTCTCTATCGATTCACCCATCTGCATGTGTTTGATTTATCCACTAAAGTCATGTGTCTATATTTCACCTTTTGTTTTATTTCTATGTGGGTTTTGTCACATATCTTGTGCACAAATTTTCATCCTTTTTCACATAAATGTTACACGCCCCAAGAACATGAAAGAATGAAAGGATAAAGAATGAAAAAGTTTCCTAATGTGGGATTTAGCCAAATAAATGTATATGAATATAGGGGCTTAACAAACAAAACTTATAAAAGCACACTTAACCCACCTATTCAAAGGGCCTCTTATCTCAAATCTTTGGGACTACCTAAAAGATCACAACAAAACAACCATTCTTCTAAATCACTCTCTTAAGGACATCAACCAAAACTAAGACTACACACATCATATATAATTTTCTTGGACCATTTTACAAAGCTACATCCTACATAATAGATCATTTCTAAGTGTTGAAGGTCCTATTGGGGTCTTTATTTGTAAACACATGATTATTGGACATCTTGCACGCATTCACCGGGTTGGGGAACTACAGGGGTTTGATGCCTCTTAGAGTATTGCTATGTAGGCGTTGTGGAGGAAACTCGGATAAAATTAGACTAACCTCTTTTAGGTCTTCAAAGAGGAGAGCTATAGTTTTGAAGAAGGAGAATCCTAATCTACTACACAATCATGGTCGTAGAAATTAAGCACATAAAAAATGAAGATAAAGACACAAAAGATTGCAATCTTTAGAGGTGTAATTCAACAAAACCTTGCATATGACAAATCCATCCATAAATGATAAATCCATCTAGGAGACTTTGTCCTAATTAGGAGACTTCATCCTCCCCTTAATTTTAACTCTCTATAATTTCGGGATAACTCAATGATGGTTTATACAACCTTTTTACACAATTTTAGACCACTTTCACTTCATCTCAACAAATAAATGAGTGCAATCTCTTCTAACCCTAACCCACACTTCATTTATCTCGGATTTTTAGAGCTTGTTTGGAATCATACTATTACAATACATGTAATTAGGATATGTGATTTACTATATTTATGGTTCTAATTCATATTTACACATTATAATTAATATATATTAGGAAAACATTGCTTTTGATATTGCGTGATTCTATAAATAGAAGGAGCTAAATCATGTAAGGCAAATTGAATTGTTGGTTGGGAATTAAGAACCATCTAACCAGAAAGGCATTTATTGTTAGGCTATCAAGTTGAGCCATGTAAGGTTTTGTAGAAGCTTTGTAGAGTTTGCAA
Organism: Taxus wallichiana var. yunnanensis; assembly: GCA_018340775.1. NCBI lineage: Eukaryota > Viridiplantae > Streptophyta > Pinopsida > Cupressales > Taxaceae > Taxus > Taxus wallichiana. Next base: position 765,766,602 of record CM031234.1, read on the forward strand.
TCTTAAGATAGGTCACATGATTGGAATTCTTAGCGAGTTCTTGTAGATCCTTGTCATAAGATTTTCATTAGAGTGTAATTCCATTACGCCTAAGTATGTAATCTTTTTCTTGTACTAATTGAAGAAGCTTTCAATTTTTATTTAAAGTTGCTCTAGAGGTCTTGCTTCGACGAGATCTAACTTTAACAAGGGTCTAAGGCATCCCTTCACTAGGACCCCTAATTGCAATTCGTTGCATCACTTGTCACTCTTCTATCCTCGTTGACTCTTATCTCATCCATCTTGTTAAATGCTTTGATCTCTATATATATAGATATGTTGGAAAACACATTCCTCTTTTGTCTCACACATATAGCACATCACAATCAATATTTCATCCTCACAATCATCATGTCAACACTTCTCAATGAAAGCTTCTTACCTCTTTATTTATTCTCTTTTCCATATTCTTAACCAACTCTTATACAATTTGATGTAAGAAATGGTTGGGACAAAGTGAATGGCTATATTTTCCTTCTAGCCTAAACTTTAGATCACTAAAAATAAACACAATTTGATTTTGTAGACAATAAGATCACACATGCCAATGCTTGTTCGGTGCCACAAAGGCCTTTTAATGCTTGAAATACATAAAAGTTAGAAATAATAATCATTTATTTTACAAGCAACTAAATAACATGGTATACAACTTAGATTTCTCCATAAAAACTAATTTCAACTCTCACTCACTAGTGAAATTTTAGTGTTTAGCATTAAAATCTAGTGTCGAAACACATTTTTCACTGGGTTTGATGTAACTTTTCATTAATTTTTCCATTGATGTAGAGCACATCAAACTTTCTTAAAAATTAATAAAATAATGACTCTATTTAAAAAAGGAAGTTTACCCAAGGCTAATTTGTGTTAGAACTCGTGGATTATTCAAATTGAATTTCTCGTGAAACCATTATTTAGAAATTGATGTTGATCATGATGCACCGCATCATAAATAGTGTTGATGTAAGTGCATCGGGATTTGTATCATGATATACTATAATTTAAAATATGTTGCCCAAAAACTTGATTTAACACATTTAAAAAACATTTATTTCACTTACATATTCATAAACAATTATTTTAAAGGGTTGAGGTATTATTTTTTGAGTTATTGAGTGTTGTTTCAAATATTTTCAATTTGAAAGGGAAAGAAAGAGGATGGAGAGAAAACTTAACAAAGAGTTGTGTTTCAAAAATATGGGGGATATTTAAAAATAGGTATTGAGAAAAAGATGTAAATGAAATTGTAGTTTTGAGCATTATCTCGAATCCTAACTCAAAATTTTGCACACATAGCTTTATTTATTATACTAACTAATTTTTTATGGTTGTCATTGTTAGTATTCTTTATTGAAATATTCACGTCCAATGATAGTACACTCTACTAGTAGCATGTACATTGAAATGTATATTATAGGAAATCTATTCATATTATAATAATTTTATGAATGATATTGTAGGGAAAAAACACATGCACTCATATTGGAATAGGTGGGACTCGAGGAGTTCTCTCTTGTGTCCTGGGCAGTTCAAATTCTCCAAATATAGAAAACATTGCTATATTTGCACAAGCTTTGCTTCCATACTCAAACCACTTATTTCGAGTCCTAATGAAGAGTGGAGAGTTACAAAACTACTTCAAAACCCGAATATATTATGTAATATGACAACATTCATATATGTAACAAGATTATACATAATCCATTGCTTTTGAACATGCTATTATCTAAAGAACAATTTGAGATTTGGTCTTTAGAAGTAAGAAAAGAAAATAACCATATTGGACACATTTTAAGCTCGCTTAATGTAAACTCCTTAATGTTGATGCAAATTTGATATCTTTGGTGCAAAATTACTAACACAAAAAAGTGTGAATGCAAAACACCATTCTTCAAAAATTCCAAACTTGAAATTTAGAACATCGACGCAAAAATTCTAACATAGTTTAATGATGCAAAAAATAACACCAAAAACACTTCTTAGTCATTGCTAAATTTCTGACACGGGAGCATCAATGGAAAAAGTTGCTGAACATCAACGATTTTTTAGTAATTTTTTTATGTTAGGACCTGCAAAAGCAAGCCAAGAAACCTACACAATTTGATGCAAAAAGTGACACAAAATCATGAAAATCTATTAATGTCTCTAGCTTCATTATATCTCTCAAATCTCATTAATTACAATTTAGGTTCAAACCCATTACAAACGTATCCACAACTTTTACAAACTTAGTATGAATGGCGATGTCATAGAAACTAAGTAAATTCTTCAACACTAAACAACACCTCGCTTATAGCCCAAATAGATGGGCTTGATTATGACCTTTCATGTCTCTTCTTGATACTCTCTAAGCCTCTTCCCCAAAGAGGACTCCCTTTGGGCTTCTCTTTGAGAGTTTTCCCAACCAAGATATCTTTATGCCTTTTGATGTCGTCTTTTTGGAGTCCTAAAGCATTTTTTTGAACCGACTACGATGATAAAAACCATATGTGTGAAATTGTTACTTTTATTTTACAATAAGCACAAACAAAACAATAGCTTATTGTAGAGCGATCATTACAAACCGCCCACGATGGGTACACAATTGTTGGTAAATACATGTCGATAATGTTACAACTACCCTTGCAATAGCCGATAATTTCATCACCAAACATGTAACACTCGGCGGTTTGGGCCTTGCTTGCTAATTAAAACCAAATTCTCTTAATCCTTGGAATTTGTCTGAGTTATGATGCCTCCCATGGATCCTTATGGATCAAATTCCATAATGCAATAATGAAGCACATTACCGAATTCACCTCGTACACTACACCTATTTTTTTCCGATGTAATACTTTTAGTACTTCCTAAATGCTCTTCCATCATTGACATGCATGATTGACATCTAATAGTTAGAACGTGAAAGTTGAGAGAGATAGACATACTAATCCACTTTACGAGACAGGCTTAGAACATTTATGAGGATTTGTCAAAATGTTCTCGGCAACATAAGATGATAACCACGAGACAAATGTGAGGGTTGGATGAAAATACACAAAAGAGATTTTTTTCTCATTGAGAATCATTGAATTGCATGGATATCAACATCTTTGCTCATATTTTGGATTACATTTAACATATTACAATGACGATTAATTGTACATTTGAATCAATTTTTCTTTTGGCCAAGGAACTACAATTAGGAGAAATCTAATATGTGAATGTCACTAAGGAGTAGACCTTGACCCTATTTGATTTACTTGTTGTGTTAGTTATCTAGAAAGACTCGTGTCTTAGTAGATAGATACAAACAACCATCATCCTCACTCGTGGAACCACATCACTTTCGATACAATTTTTTTTTGTTTTCAAAAGTCATCGCAATGGTTCAATAAAATCAAATCTTACCCATATACACATAAATATGCATAACATAAACAAAGCAATGCCAAATAAATGCCAAAGGGGCCATTTTTGAGTGGGTACAACAAGAATCTAACCATTTAGACATCCCTTTAAAGAAAACGTTCAAACCTTTACGAGGAGAGCGAAATCCTTCCACCAATTAAGGCATTGTATTTTAAACCGGGCAAACTCCCTATATTCCCCACGATCTCGTGAGCTCGTTTGTTCCCCATATTAGAATTTTTCCGTTTCTATAGTAGACAAATTGAATCCTACCACGTGCCTTTGGTAACCTTTGCGTATTTATGTCTATTTTAATAATTACATATTTCGATTCCATTTCTGTTTAAATGCCACGTCATTGTCCAGTCACCGCTTAACATCTCCTGTTTGCCACGTCATTATCGATTAACGGAATAACAAATTAGACAACTTGCATTACATAACAAAAACGGGCAAAAACAAATAAAATTTGCCACGTCATTCACTGAAGACAACTTGCTCCCGCTCTCCGAGCTTGAAAACGACCTTCCCCAACCTGCCAACCTGTCCGCTAGCGGGTTTCATTAACCCCCCGGTTCCCCATGTGACCTACCGCGTGTCATACGCCTCCCTGACATGCGTCACACTCACGGTCCTTTTTCGCTCTGCCTTCTCATTATGAAGTCTTTTTTAATCATCATCATCATTCGCCGAGCCGGAGCCCGCCAGTCAGCTTCGGGAACCGAGCCTGAGCCGCGGTGCCGAAGCTAGGAGGAGAAGCCCAAAGGATCTGAAGTATCCTTCCTGTCTCAATACGAAGAAATTTCAAGCTCTTAAATGGCCGAACAAATTTGACCGCAGAGAGGAATCGATGGAACGAGCCACAAATTCGAACGGAGGGAACAGGGCTTAGAGGTTTTGATCAAATTCGGCGTTCAAATGCAAAAGTTTTTGCACTTAAATCATGTTTTTCTCTTTCCTCGTGAATAATTGTCTGGTGAGTATTTAGCTCGTGAATTTTTTGGCTCGAAAAGTCACAGAATGGGGTGCCTGCAATCGAAAACGAGTCACATGCCGAGCCCTTACGCAGAATCGGTTGAAAATGAAAAACCAGATCCAGGTACGCTTGCAGTTTTGAGCCGTGCAATTTTTTTTTTTGGTTCAGCATGTTTTGCGCCGATTAATAGCTTCAATGTTACGTTTATTAGTTTTTTGACGGGTTTGGAACGGGTTATGATGCGATTCTAGTGCGTATTTAGTGATATTTGAGGAATTTCATGTGTATGTGGTGGTATTCGAGGAGTTATTTATTATGTTTTGTGGTTTTCACGGCTTTCAACGAGTAATGATACGTTTCTGTTGCATAGTTTGAGATATTTGAGCTGTTTTGGTGCGTATTTTGTGATATTGGGATAGTTCTTATGCTTTATTGTTTTCACGCGTTTGGACGAGTAATGACGTGATTTTGTTGAATATTTAGGTGTATTTGAGCACTTTGTAAGCATAGTTTGCGGTATTTGAGCTGCTTTTATGCCTAGTAGTTGCGACGTTTCCGCAGTTCTTACGTTTTGTAGTTTTTCACGGTTTGCGCGGGTCACTTGTTAGCTACGTTGCATATTTGGTAATATTTCAGTGGTTTTAATGCACATTTTGCGACATTTCAGTGGTTTTGATGCATATGCAAGCAGTTTTTGCATCTGTAGCCATATTTAAACGGTTTTATGAATATCTGTATGTATTTACATGGTTCTTATGCATATTTGGCTATATTTAAGCGGTTCTTGCGTTACAAGAGTTATTCCTGTTTGAACAGGTTCAATGCTGACAGCCTAGTTATTTTCTTACAAGCGGTGATGTTATTTTGGTACATGTCTTACATGCTTTGCTATACGAATGTGTAGCTGCGATGATATTGTTGTCTTATTTAGGATTAACTATGACGTTCTGTATTTAAGGCCGCAAACTGTCACAGGAAAAGTTCGTAGTTATGCGCATGAAAATGTGATGCTATTTTGTTGCATGTTTGTGGCTAGTTACAGGCAGGCCTTAAAATTTTACCGAAATAAAGTTTTATTTAATGTTTTTGATCCAGAAAATGGCGATCAATTTGAAAATGAGAGAGTTCCTACATTAAAGGAATATACTCTTTCCGAGCTCCGAGCTGCAACAGGAGGATTCATTAACGAGAACATTGTATCTGAGAGCGGCGACAAAGCTCCAAATACAGTTTTCAAAGGAAGACTAGAAAATAATCGCTGGATTGCTGTTAAACGCTTTCCGAAACAGTCCTGGCCGGATGCCAGACAGTTTGCGGTAATGATGTTTTAGTTTGCTCACAGTGTGTTTTTTTGTGCTTCGTTAGGGTTTTAATCTTAGCATAGCTAGGGGTTTCTGCTGTAATCTTTGCTGTAAAAATCGAATTATTCTTTATTTGAGGTTCAGATCTGTAACACTGCCTATTGGACTGGCGGACGAGTCCTTGGTGGCAAGAGCCATATGTGCCCTAAAGTTCACCCTTGATGGTCGAAGCAGCAACAAGTTCCTCTTCTTGCTGAAGAAGTTCCATGATAGGCCAACAGGCAGTGTTACAATATCCATTTGTGGAATTATTGAGTTTTTGTATTTTGCAAAGATTTTGTTTAGATTGTGGGATTTTCACCAGTATCGAGGCATTCAGCTGAAATAATGTTTTATTTGTATAGGCTGAAGCAGCTGGCGTTGGAAGAGTTCGACACAAAAGATTAGTCAACTTGATAGGCTGCTGTTTTGAAGGAGATGAACGACTATTGGTTGCAGAATACATGCCAAATGATACGTTGTCTAAGCATCTCTTTCACTGTATGTATCATGAAATTGTTCTTTTGTTTGCAATGTACTTACATCAGATGTGATGCATGTTTTCAATTCACTGTACAGAATAACAGAGAGAAATTCGATTTCACTTTTAGATGTTAAATGTCATTTTTCCTTTTCAGTCTCAGAAATTCAATCATCTACCCATTGTTTTAGATCATTGGGCCTTGTGGATACAGGGTTGGCTGAAGTTTTAAGACCTTTCAGTGACAGTGCCTCAAAATATAAGAGTATGCACCACAGGAACAATCACTTGAATAGTCATGCAGTTGTTTGCAAGGAGTATGCACCACAGAAACTGTCACTTGAATGTGTGTAAGGGATATGCAGCACATGAACTGTTACTTGAATAGTCAGGAAGTTGTTTCTAGGTTCAAACTAGTAACAATTCCTTCTCCCTTTCAGGATTAGCTGAGAAGGGGCTTCAATGAGAGCTTTTTAACAGTCACTTGCACTAGGATTCTTGGTTAATCACCCTATGGAGGGGGCTAGTCCCTGCGAAATGTTATTCTTACAAAAATAGCAAAAAAATAATATTTTTCTTAACAAGTGGAGTCACCACCACTCAGGAAAGTTTTCAGGGGCTGCTGGAGAGGGGGACTGAAAGTTTGTGGGACCTGCAAAGTGTTTTTTTGGTACAGGCAGCACTGAGGATTCCTTGTGTTAGAAAAACGAAAATGGCATATATGATGTGGTACTTTTGAAATTGTGTAGAAGAGTTGAAATATAATATATTTTAAGACCATTCGACTGCAAAAGGCTCCTAACTGTACTCAGAAACACCAAGGAAATATAGGAAACCCATCTCCGTGGGATCTTTCCTTACAGAACGATGAGAAGCCCTTATGTCATTAAGGTCCATGTAGTTTGTACACTTGATCTCATTCCATAGTTATCCATGGAATTAGGTTTTATGTTATGTGTGCACACTATGGATAACTTGAGCGAGTTCTAGCTTGTCTATAGTATATACTTGCCAAGAACATAGCTGCATCCGAATGTCCTACAATTCAGCTTATTGATATGTTTGGAAGGCATTAGACAAGGAGATGGATCCAAACAAAGGAAAAGGAGACCTAGCTTTACTGCAACAGTAATACTGATGTATGTTAAGCGTAGTCCTTCACAGAGTATTTGCATAATATTTTAAAATATAACCTATTATAAGGTTTAGAGCCTATTGATAGTTACTTTTCCCCTTCAGTTCCTGTATACTGTCGCATTTTGGTTTTTGGACAAGTAATTTGACAAGGGAACTTTATACTATCTTTTCAACTTAATAACTTAAATTCTCTTTGTTACAAAACAAACATGTAAGTTTTAGTATCTCCTAACATCTATGCAAGTCCTAGCCCAAAATATGGCTTCAAAACTCCCCTAGTTCATTTCAGCCAAGGTAGACTCCAATGTTTCTGATCCCTCATAGCTGGACGTGCATACAAGGATACTTTAATAGAGCTAAAAGATGGAGTTATTATTCAACATAAGAAAGCACTTGCATACTCACTGAAGTTTGGGTTTTCAAAAAGGTGAGGAAAAGTTGAAACTGCGGGCAATATAGAATTATACATAGAATAATCACAAGACTAAATTGCTTAAATGCCGGAAAGAGATATTCTCAGTGTTTACAACATTTGAAAATTCTATATAAACTGATCATATATAACATTAGAATACAAGGTAAATCAAAAGTGGGAGCATTGTTTTTAAAATCATATAACACTCGAATCACTGTCACCATTCCCACGATTTTGTTTCAAACAAATTGTCTGGAAAACGATACATGTGTTCCATAATGCAATTGCTATCAAATGGTAATGGAATGTAGTCATCTACCCTCTCCAAGGGAATTGGAAGTTAATGGTGACGAAATGAGTTCTAAGGGGCACATTTTTGATAATTTTCCTGCATTATCCCTCCCGAGGTGAAGTAAAATTAAACTTTTGGTCCAAACTGCTCGGTTCAGCTGAAATGCCAGATTTTTGCAAGCCTTTGCCGCATTTGGTCACACCTGCGAACTTTGGGGATGGATTGTGAGAACCATTATGCATCAAAGGGTCACAATATTCATAGTCAAGATATGAAAGAGAGGTAATTGTCAAAGGAAATAGAATTATAATTAAAATTGGGAACCAAGGCATCGCATGGTTTAAGATTCTCAACAGGATATGTTTATACTTTATAATGACTTCGAGAACTATCTACCATTCAAGTGATTAGATTCTTCTTTAGGTGCCCTCATTTGAATCACCATCAACTAATATGATACAAACTCAAAAAAGAGCTTTCAGCAATTCTCGGAAAAATTATTCAACATGATTTGATGACAAAAAAGGTTTTCAGTTATTCTCGGCATAATTATTCAAAATGATTTGATGACATATTGGTAAAACCAATTTGGCTCCATGACAATGTTGTATTTACTTCATTTAGGGGCTCTCATGCAACACCATTAGCTCAATGCACGACTTGAACAGGAATATATTGATGCACAAATTAGGATCAATTGTACACCCTGGAAAATGAACTTGATGTTTCCTTTTGGTCTTCATATCCTATTCTTTACAGTGGATTCTTCCATCATCATTGTTGTATTAGGGATCTATTTTACAATGCAAGTTCTGTTTTGGCACTAGTGGGAACAACAAAATCTAAGCTATATAACTGTGAGTGTATGATGAGGTAACCAAATGGAGCTTCTGATGAGGCCTGCTATCTATGAATCCTTCATGTATTAGGAAACAGTTGATCTTCTCGGTGGACTTTCACCCTTGAAATTTCAGTGGGTATTTTTTCATTTCGGCCTTTGAGGATTAGCAAATAATTTGCTAGATTTTTGATAAATTTGCTCTTAGCAACACTGTAATAATTAGGTTATACAATGCTAATTTTAATGCTCCCAAATTTGAGGAATGTGCTATTGCTGGGACATCATTTTCTTTTACATAATTAAATTGACTTTAATAAATACAGCAAAGATGCATGAAATATTTAATATCCATTGCTTTACATACATGACTGAGGCACAATATTCATGCAGAATAGTTTTATGTGTATATCACCTGGATGTACATCACACTGTAGCTTTCTTTTTGTTAGGAATTGTTGTTCAATTTTAGTATTCAGGCTTCTTAATGATCTTGTCATTGAAGTTGAGTTTAACCCGGATACAGATGAACAATTTCTCTTAATCCCTACCAATCGCCGATTCTTTTTATTTTTCAGCTGCTGTATATAGGCTTCTATTGTGGTCTGATACAGATTGAAATGGTCGTATATTATTGTTGTTCAAGTGAAATTATGTCATACCATTATTGGCTGTTTTAGATCAATTTTCAGATTGTAATGAATTACGTGGCTAAGCTGGGTTTTCATCGCTTTATATGAATGTTTGTTCTTATGCATTGCTGACTGCTAGATTCCAAGGGATTGTTTTTTTCTGTTATCTATTTAGTATGCCCAGTCTCACTTATATGCAAGAATTATCATAAATTTGTAGATATATTTTTCCATAGTTCCCTGAATTGCTCAAGTATGGTCATCAAAATTGTTTCATAATCAAGCTTTCTGATCTTGAGAACCAGTCATTTCTTTTGCAATTAAAATGTTTCTACCAGATCTGTGTCTATATTTAGTTTTCAGGATATTTAGCATGCACGGAAGATTTGTGTGTAGCAATTAAAGAGTTAATTATTTGCAACTTGCAAGAGATTATCCACTGTCTTACAAGTTTGCATGCTGTGTTCAAATGTCTCAACTTCAAACTCATTCTGGTCTCTTATGTTCAATGCGTACTGACCTTGTAGTTGAATAGGAATGCTGGTCAATGATATACCTTTTTTCACTGCCTGTCATACTCCATTAGAGAACTGCTTGTAGTAGCCATCCTAGAGTCTTGGCCCTTCGCACCTTCTGAGAGTATTATGTAAGCAACATCTTATATTCTTTGGACATTTGAAACTGTGCGGTAACTATTTGTGACATTTTAGGATTTCTATTGTTCTCCCTTCCCTCTTGAGTCTTAAAGCTACCTTTCCCTGACGTTCAATCTTATTAAATTGCATTATATCAAATAATCCATCTCTTTTCTAATTGCATGAATAAAAGCCTTTTCTGTGTTCTTGCAGTTTCTCAAAGTACCGAAATAAAATGCATGCTATAGTTATCTTAAGGAAGTGAAAGAGTGTAATATGTCATGTATTTCGTATTTTAAAAGCTTCTTGCATAGTGATATGGGCTTTATCAACATTAATGGCTTTTCACTTCAACATTAGTTGAAATTGACTAGTTTCAATTGTAATGGTAGTGCCTCAGAAATTTAGTCTAATGTAATACTGTTACTGATGAGGTGGAAGATAATTATTAATAACATTGATTAATAAATGGTCAATGCTCATATGACTTATATGGTCACATTGAAATTAAACATCTGCCTCTGCGCCCTCTCCACCCCCTTGTCCCCTTCCTGACCTTCCATGATTATGAAATCTGTTCCTTTGTTCCTTCCTCAAAAGGGCCTTGTTTTTGTTGTGCATATGATTAACTGACTTTCACATTGCTAAAACAGAGCTAGTATTATGATGTAATTGCATGGTTAATCTTCACTTCTATTATCAAGAAGCTGCACCTGGAAACTGCAAATGTCACAATGCTTTGCTCTCAAGTATCTCTCTAGAAAAATCAGAGCCAAAGTTGAATCTCCTCAAGCATAACTTGATTGAAACCTGTCTCCTTGCGAATCAAGGTAAAACACGACCAGCAAAACAATGAATTTGTAAGTTTTATGACCTCTTCAACTGCGACAGAAAATGGCTTTTATCAAACCAAACCCACAATGGCTTGCATTTGGAAATAAAAATTGCTATCATACTTCTCTAGGAATGATGCATATACTGATCTCAAGGATTTTTGGCAATAGGGTCCTCTCGGGCTTATTTTTAGTCAATAGTGAAATAAAGTTCTGCATGTTGCAAGCATTATGAAAAGGTTCAAAGTGGTATAGCTACTTATTAATAGTTGAGGGCATTCCACACGAACATATAATGTCATATACTTCTCAAGATTCAAACATTGTCGATGTTGAATCATCTCATGTTGCTAACTTCTTTGATTTGAGAGGATTAAAATAATAAGTAAACACATTTTCACCTTATACTTTAATATCATGGATCATGTGACACAAACTTTGATAAAAATGCTGCTGTGTTTTGTATTCTGGCAGGGGAGAAGCAACCAATGCCTTGGGCGATGCGATTGAGAGTTGCATATTATATTGCACAAGCACTAGACCACTGTAATTCTGAAAATCGCCGCATTTATCATGATTTGAATGCATATAGAGTGCTTTTGATGAGGTGAGGCCTTATGGTCAGAAATATCTTTTGTTTTTGAGGAAAACATGTACACTCCTGTTTCTGGTTTAAAAATTGAAACTTCTTGGTTTCTTTGAGTATTTACCACATTAAATGATAGGGAATATATAGTTTCATGTTTGCTGGTGTCCTTCAAATGCCATCTAACTTATTTTCCATTGAGATTTGTATCATTCTGAAATTTGAATAGATATGCTTATATTCTCCATGGATGCAGATTATCCAAATGTAAGATGGGCTTAAGTTTTGTCTTGTGATGAACTCCCGATAACAGTAATGAACCCACAAAAACTTCCGTGTTAGTAAAAAATAAAAATTGATTTAATCAAGGAATAAGTGATCTATTCTATGAGGGTGGCTCTGTAGAAGCGCGTCCTATGGGTGGAAAACAGAGAACTGATCTGATCTTGGAGATCGTTCTGGATTTTCTTGAGGCTAGTATTGCTCGTAGAATGAGGAATAATGTTCTGCAGCCTTCAAATATCTATACAAGATTTTTTAGAGGATATAACTTGACCACACATGAATAGACGGTTGATACACTTTTCTGTTTTGATATAAAAAGATTTTAATGAATACGAGAGAGTATTTCTGCATAAATTAAGATGAAGATTTCTGGATAAATTATGTTGAAATTTTTAGATTGATGACTTGGATCACACTCTGTGATCCATCATCTGGGCGAGAAAGTTGTATCTTAGATTGAGAAAGTTTGTAGAAGAGACAAACATGTACTGTGTGCTTCTAATGAATGGTTGTAAAGTTATGGCAAGCAAAGGTACACAACAAAGATTCTAATATATTTAAGAATCACAAAAATCGAGAAGCTTATCAACAAAAGAATGCACAGAGCCCCACAAATTAATATGGCAAGTGTGCTAAAGCACAGTCAGGGCCGGAGAGTAATCTTCCTCATCTTAAACACCAAGAGAAAACCTAGCATATGTTCACACAATAAATCATAAATCTGCAAAGAATTTAGGATAGGTGTTGGACATAGCCAATTATTATATTATGCTCAAGATAATAGACACAACAACATGAGATGATAGAATGGTGGCAAGAGACCATCTAATTATATACACATCATAAGTGTGGTAAACCCGGATCGGATAAGGATGCCAATTAGAACAAACCCTAAAAGCAAAATAATAATACGATCCCTTGAGGCCACAAGTCAATGACTGAAGGTGGTTCCAAAGAAATATTACAACATAACACAAATTCCTGAGCTTACTTGAAAGAGTTGAAATTATTAGTCTGAACTGCCATTAACAAGATATCCATGGTAAGTCTTTTGATACATTTCTTGGCAATATTTCCATAATATGATTCAACATGTAAACAACCTGCTTTAAAGATACCATATGCTTTATAGGATATTATATTTATTTGTATAATAGCTAAACACTTTATTTTCATTACATTTACTTGCCTTATTACAGTATTATATATATGTACATATACGCAAATAAACACATGCATAACCTTAATACATAATAGACTGTTCTTTATTCACAGTACGGGACTTTTCATTTATATAAATAGACATGAAAAATAGGAAATAGACCATTCTTTATTCACAGCATAGGACTTCTCATTAATGTAAATAAACATGAAATTAGGAACCCTTTATTAGACTTCAATGCAATATGTTTTAAGTATATAACTACACCTTCGTGTTTGTGGAGGTACTTGTTTCTTGTTAAAGTGCTCTTTTGAATGCCAATCAAAGAGAGATGGATAAAGTCATGACAAGTATAGTAGTTGATCATCACATCCTGTATGTAATCATTCCACAAGTAATACTATCAACAATAAAAAGGTGCCCAAGTTTGTTACACTTTATTTAAAATTTCCTTTTATTAAGTCATATTGTTATTTATGAATTTCAGGTAGATAAATGTCTGTAACTAAAACTCCTGCCTACATCTACCCCCTTTTCTAAAGAAGTGGATGTTTAACCGACAATAGTTAGAAATTAATGTCGAGTCCAGATGTAGGGCCAAATGTAGATTAGACCAGGATTCAAAAGCTGAAGTTGAATAAGTTTTTATCACCATAATGACTTGCCATGAAATTGGAAAATGTGAATTGGACTCTGGGTGGCATTCTTCTTGTTGGGCATACCAGTTCTGAATGAACCAAGTGCAGGTACTAACCCTTCCGTGTATTTTACTTTTCTTTGCCTTCCACTGTTTTAGGCATGCATCTCCTCATCCGACGCTTAAAACCAAAACCTGTAATATTAAGGCCAAATTTATGTGTCAAACTTGAGGAACTTTTAGTATCTGTAAGTCAGCTTATGATCGCGTTATGTGTTGTATGGATGTATTCCATGATGTCATAATTAGGTTTTGACTGCAATCTTTTCCTCAAATAGCCTGTTAATGTCAATGCAGGGTGAGGATAGTCTGCTGACATGACAAGATTATAAGGATAGTTGTATGAAGAGTTCATTCATCGCCGAATCTTTGGACAACTTGCTTACATGCCCAGATGGCTAGATGACATCGCTAGCTCCCTCAGCTGGCAGGAAATGATGAAAACATTCTTCTTACCACACTTGTGAAAATACAGGTTCCCGTTCTTGTGGTGTTTCTGCTTTTGAGAGGCTACGCTGCAATAGTAGCTTAATGGACCCAGCCAATAAGAAACTCTTGATAACCTAGAAAATATTTAAGGGAAAGACAAAGGACTTGATAATACTAAATAGTAATACAGAGATTCCAATTCCTATTTGAATGGGTTGATTCTGTTACACATCTTCAGAAGGCCTTTCTCCATGGGTGGATAGGTTAAAAATATTGTGCATCCTTTTTATTCAAACAATGGTCTGGTATTTAAATTCAAAATAGATCAAGAGTGTTTTTCCTCTTTGTTCTGGCCAATTTGCTGGTTGTAAAATGAGTTTGCATTGCAGTGATGTTTGGCCTTTCCAGAAGGCATATTGTAATGTCATGTTCATGGACCAAGCTGGGAAAAACCTGTTGATTACCTGTAAAATACTGAAGGGACTGTTGAAGGAATATAGAACTGGAGCAGGGCGTTCATGATTCAAGAAATCAGTGTAGTATTTAAAGGTGCTGCTGAAAAGGTGGGAGGCAGTGAGTTTTTGATGCAGCCACTGTCAGGGATCCCAATGAAGGGAGGCCTTGCACCATGCAGCCCATGTCAGAGTTGCATCCTTACCTAAGCAAGAGCAGAAGCACAACTATTAACAAGAAACAACAAAAGCTCCCTCTGTTTATGTAAGAAAAAATTACACACTCGGGCACCATAGTACAACACTCCAATAACAATCTGATGACAAGATTTTGCAAGAATTCTGCTAACAATTCCAACCCTAGACCTATCTTTAGCTTGGAGACTCTATGAAGCTTCTGCAGAACCCAAAATTGGCTCAACCTCACTATGGATAGCTGTTCGATTCCCTTGGATTTTGATTGCTTACAATCTAATAGCTCCCTTCTATTTATAAATTTGCAGAAGCTTTGGTGGGAGTACGAAGATGCTCTTGCAAGAGAAGATGCCTTGCAGAATATTCCTTAGATTGCCCCAAATTGCCATTGATCTGTATACAAAGTTTTACTCCCTTGGATCAAATGTAAACAGATCATTTTGTTGGTCCCTAGCTGTGAAGGACAGATCAAGAACCATGTGTTCCTACCTTTAACTGTGTTGATGTTGACAAGATTGCAGAATATTCCTTAGATTGCCCCAAATTGCCATCGATCTGTATACGAAGTTTTCCTTCCTTGGATCAAACGTAAACGGATCATTTTGCTGGTCCCTAGCCATGAAGGACAGATCAAGAACCACGTGTTCCTACCTTTAACTGTGTCGATGATGACAAGAGATCATATTAGACGCAAATTAAATTATTTAAACGAATGGAGGTGGTCCCACAAAAATGCAGTACTTTGCGGCATGTGATAGGGCTCAATGGCTTAGGAAGTGTATGGCGACATCGGCTAAGTATCGACAATCTGTGCAAGGGGTGCGTGACTATATCGCAAAGGATAGTATTCTGTGTTTTAGAATGTTGCGCAAGATATCACACAACTCAATATAGTGTTGTGCAGGTGAGGGTAATGCTGTGTGACATGTGCGGCATGCTCATTTTTGTGCAACTTCATCGTTTTTATGGCCAAGGTGGAAATGCATGTTAATGCTTTCACAACTGAGGATAGGTTTTTGCAGCTTCTGCAAGAAATGGTCAAGGCACCAGGTTTTTGTGCGCCGTGCTTAAGAGTGGCACGGCATTGTGCAAGTCTTTATTTACTAATTCTAAATGTTTTTGGTTGGCACAAGATTGTTTGTGAACCTAGATGCTCCTGCATCATACACCTTAGGTAAGAAGAAACTTGAGCCCCTGCTCAAGCATCTTTTTAAAGGTCTTAAATGGAATGACCAAGTCTAGCAATCTCTGCTTCACTAAGCCAAGATGCATCCTCGACTTCTTTGCCTCTCCATTTTAACAGTTACTCCTTATGCTCCTTTATGTGTCGTCTTCATTAGGTAGTCATCCAGAATGTATTCAATTTCTGTGTGCCTCTAATTTGGTAGTTGGTGCTTCGTGTCTACTTTTGCAATCTACTCCACTTGTCAACCCCTCAAAATATAGGCATAAATCTTCTATATTAAAGACATGCGAGATGTATAACCCTTTTGGTAGCTCCAACTCATATCCGTTCTCAAATTTCCTCAAGACTCTGCATGGTCTAATCTACTTCCACTTGAGCTTTTTATACATTCCTTATGGGATCCTCTCTTTGTGCAAGTGCGCAAGAACTAAATCCCCAGCCTTGAACTCCAAGCGACTTCTTAAATTTGCACACTTCTTGAACTGCACATTGCTCTTTTCCAACTTGTGCACTTGTTCATGCACCTCTTTCATGTATTGCATGAAGTCCTTAACTTCTGCAGTTCTTCCTTATTCGCATGGCAACTTTCTTAGATCTACAACTCCTCGTAGACTTGTTCCATACACAATTTGGAAAGATGACTTCCTAGTGCTTATATTGACAGAATTATTATATGCAAACTCTGCTTGCGCAAGAATTGAATTCCATGTTCCTCCCTTCTTACCAAACATCTCAACAAGTTGCCAAGGCCCCTATTGACAACTTCCCGTTTGGCCATTTGTTTGCAGGTGATATGCAAAACTAAATTGCAACCTTGTGTTCAACTTCTTCCACAATGTGCACCATAATTACCAAGGAAGTGGATTTAGAAAGTTGTCACTTGAGTGGATATTTTGAAAGAACATACAATGGTCTCTCACTTTTATTTAATTTACCCAAACAATACAGCGGAGAGGTTGTTTGTCATTATTGTTTTTCAACATTGTCCTCTTTGAGAAAGTAATGAACTAGTATGGATTCAATTATGAGGCATATTTTTTTAATCGTGTTTTAGGTTCCTTCAACCATACTGGATTGCATTTTGTATACTTTTCTGCTTCAAATACCTGCATTCCTTGAGGACAACCTTTTTGATGCAAATTTCTAAAATGCTCAGTGTGCATACATTGCCATGTCTATTTGCATCCTGTGATTAAGTGCTTCTCATTTAGTGGACAGCCATGCTGATACCTGTGTCTCGGAGTCTACCTTTGAGGTCTTAGCAGTAGCTTCTTCTCCGTCTTTCTGGTTGAGTTGCTTTACATTGTTACAGCACCTTTGTGCGCTTGCAACTCTTGCAGGGCTTGGTGTCACTTTGCAAGTTAGCTCTGGCTGGTTCTGCCTCTCCAACACTCTCTAGCTGCGTCTTTGTGTATTTCAACTCATTATTCCACACCTTGAGATGATGTCACCCCAATGGCAGACACCCCCATGCCTCCCTTTCAGGTCTTAGGAGGACAGCGCAGCCCTTTTTAAAGAAGCATCAGCAGTGTGGAAAACTGCCACACTGCAGATTTTATGAGACAATTGCAGTGTCACTGTGGTGTGAAGCCGATCTGATCTAAGATTATAAAGTCTAACATCTGGCTCTATGACCCTTACCACAATTGAGATCTCTCAAAATACGCAGCTAAAAACATGGAAAATTTTAAAATTAGAACTAAATGTGAAAAGTTTTCTACAGAAACTTAAATTTGATGTTTCTGCAACCCGAAGTCTTTTGAGAGGGATATGCATAATTTTGGAACTACTGGAAACCCCATTATTGAAAATGTGGCATATCTGAGATTGTTAAATACAAAATATGTATTTATTCTTTTCGTTGAAATAGAAATTGGAATTTCCTGCAAAAAGCCCTAGGCTATTTGAACAACAAAGAAAGTACACCAAAAATATTTGGAAAGATTCTTTTAAGTTTTTTAGGACAAAATCTTATAGAGCTCCTTCGAATATTTCTTAGGAACATCTTACTTTTTTGTATGATAAAGTAGTATTACCTAAATCATCTTTTGCTTTTGCGTGTCAACAAATTTGCATACAATTTCATCATACATAACAGTGTTTAGATATGTGATAATTTTTTTGGGATTCAGCTGTGTAGTTTCGAGCCAATGTACATCAACCCATATTTCACGAGTAATTTTCTCTACAAATGGACCACTTGGCACTCATTGCATCTAGTTGATGCTCATAGGGGTGAACATTGGGACTTATCGGGAGGTCACTCGTCCTGGTACTACTCTAGCTCAAGCTTGCTACATCAGTTGCCGAAGGTTTTGCAGATGAGGTAGCAAGCTAAACTGGCTTGACTGTTGGTGAGACTTCATGGTTAAGTGTGCTTGAGCCGGAATGGGTGGCCTCCAGAAAAGTTCTAGTGGTTCAATTCAATTAGCATCATCTAGATGCAATAAGTTCCAAATGGAACATTCATGCTTGTGAGAGATGTATATTTTCTTGAAATCAGACATCTGAATCCTGAAAAATAATATCACATAATTTGATCCACTACAGAAACACCACTTATATAAATGAATGATCTAGGGAGCTCCTCGATGAATGGTTCATAAAGCACATCAATTGCCGAAGCCTGAAGGTTTTGGAAATGGGTTAGCAAGCTAAGCATGGTTAATTGTGGAGGAAACTCTATAAGTGCGCTTGTGCTGGAGTAATATTGGGATGGGTGACTTCTTGGGAAGTCGTGATGCAATGAGTGCCAAGCAGACCATTCATGCTTGTGAGAGATGGGTTCTTTTGAACCACTATTCATGAAATATGGGTCAATGTAGATTAGCTCAAAACTAAGCAGTTGATTCCTGAAAAATCATATGACATAATTTGATCTACTGCAGAAACACCTCTTGTATAAGTGTTTATTTAGTTTATTAATGGCATCCTAAGAAGATACATAGTTATGAAATCAATTGGGGAGGCATTGCACAACTACTCATACCTGTGATTTTATTTTGATTCCAATTTTTCGGCCTTTTGATGATATATTTCATAACATCTTGATCTTCGTGCATGCTCGTATTACAATTTATTTTTTAAATCCTTTTTTATTTTTTTTGGCTAGCTTGGACAAATATTTTATATGATATTCCTTACCTAATATGAATTGTCCTTGTTTACCACAAGACGATAGACACAAGATGCCGCCAACAACCTGATAAGTGCTTCTGCCTCTTGACATTCTCATTGTCTTTTTAACCAATTGGAGACAAACACAGTCATATCTAACAGCAGTGTGAGATTATAATGCAATTCAAAGACAGATGGGGAATGCTACAGCAGTTCTAGAATGCAATTTTGAAAATAATATTATATTTCATAAAAGTACAAAGGCAACCAGTTATAAGAACAATTGCAAATACACTAGAAGAGCTTAATTTAGCTGACACAAACAACACTCATTTACAGAGAAAAAATAAGATGTCCTTTAGAAGCTCATCTTCCTCTTTTTATTTCAGTCATTTAGTAGTTACTCATAACCATTCCCTGATTATCTTCGTAAAATTAATAAGATGTGAGATTGTATGTCCCTTTAATCAAAATATGCATGATTTCAACTTAAAACAAAATTTGCCCGTTTTGAAGTATCGAGCTCATGAGCCCATGGCAATCATTTTGGTTAACTTATTAAGTATGCCTGCCTCTTTAAACTTTATTTCAAAATTACAAGTTTAGGAGTGATCATAAGTTTTTCTTGAAACTTTTACACGGGGGAAATCAATGGCTATCTAACCTAGGGCTTTCAAATAATTGTTGTTCCTCTGCGCTGTTGATAGCATTTAATCATGAAAATGATGGCGTTTATATCCTGGGTTAATGGGATTATTCTGAAAAAATATTTATCCTTGGCTCTCTGTTTAGTCTGGCGAGATAATTTCCAATTGGACTCCTTGCATGAGGTGTTCTATTGTCTTTGCAGATACTGAACAGATATGATTTCTCATTTTTAGGCTGAACAAAGAAATGAGAGTTTTCTGACCTCCAAATAATTTAATTTTGGTATTTACTAGGATTCTTCAGTTCTGTGAACTCATTTTGTTTGATGTAAAATTCCTTGTTTATTTCACTCTTGTTTCTTAGGATGGCGATCCTCGATTGTCAAGCTTTGGCCTTATGAAAAACAGCAGAGATGGAAAAAGCTATAGCACTAACTTGGCATACACACCTCCTGAGTTTCTAAGGACAGGTATCCTCATAAGCTTTAATGCATTTGAATTATCTTTTTGTCTTTTTCCTTGAGTGGAATTTCATGGAATTTATTGTCCTGAAAAGCTTAAGTATGGGACTTAGAAGTAGTAGGTGATACCATCTTCTCCTAATTCCATGAGGAAATAATTACGACATCTATAGTACAAACCACTAAAATCTGAATATATATCCGACAATTTAATTTTCTTATGAGTTTAGAGATGGGATTCCAAACACATTTAGAAATGTAGAGTACATCTCCCATATTTTTACGCGATGATCATTGAGTTGGTATTGTTAAGGTTATCTGTATTCTTCTTGCTTTCATAGAATTATGATCTCTGATGAATAACATAGATTGACATATTTTCTATCTTAAAGTTTGAAACACAAAACTGGAGTCTCCATTTTTACAACTGTATCTCGATTGCTAATCGCTAATCCTTATGCCATAAAAAAACATTTAATCAATTCCTCATGTGGATAAGTACTGTTTTTAATGTTTTTGGAGATGTGTTCCTTGTTCAGTGGAAAAAATTGGTTATTATCTGTCATCGATGGAACTAAGCAATATTTTTGTTAATTACAATAGTGTTAACTATAGGGGAAGCCAATATAAAACATGAAATACAAAAAGGAGAAGTAATCCTGCAACCTATCAATAAAACGGTTACTGAAATGACAGAAGGCCTCAGAAAGACAGGGGTCAAGACTGGAGATAACTATCCACAGATTCGAGATTAAGGTCCTAAAAATGAGTTGAAATTTGAAAACAGAAAAATGATCCAGCGGGGCAAAACACTTGCCATTGCTTATCATTCTCTCATGTGTTAAGGCAAGTTCCCATTTTGTTATCCTTGTCTATCTTCTGTGGAGACAAATTAATTCTCAAATTGTATTTATTGCTCCACCTGTTTCTGAAGGCTGTAAATTCCAGAGCCAAACTAGATTCTTAAACTGCATTTCTAGAGGACTATGAACTAGAAAACCAAGACAAGACATCATTTTTTTATGCCAATGGAATTGACTCTGTTTCAAATTATAAAATAGGCACTGTATTATAATTGGTTTTATTTAGTCTTAAGTATTATAATTCTTCTGATCTTCTTAATTTTGAAGGTTTAAAATATAAGAATTGTTGGCTTTATTTTTAAAATGCTATCTTGCTTTAGGTTGATCCATTCCTTCAGAATAAAGTTGGCAACTTTGCTATCAATCTCTTTGAGGAAATATCAAATGCATTTAATGTATGTTCTTGCTTATTGGTGCAGGTAGAGTGACTCCTGAGAGTGTCATATATAGCTATGGGACAGTTCTCTTGGACCTTCTTAGTGGAAAACATATACCCCCAAGTCATGTACTCTCTCTCTCTCTCTCTCTCTCTCTTTCCCCCAACTTACTTGCCCACCCACACACAAGCACAATCTTTGTGTTCTCACATGCTTTTATAAGCACTCCTTTTTAATGCTTGCATGTTATTGTACTAGGTGTGGGAACACATATATCTTTCAGGTGAACAAGTTCCTATCTGTTGCATTGAGTACTGGTAGTAACTAAGGTCTTGCAACTCAGTGCATATCAATTACCATTTTTATGCTTTTTGAAGCCAAAAGTAAATCAACAACATAAATGCTATAGCATAAATAAGAGTGCATATTTGATTGTTTTCCCATTTTTACTGAGTAGAGTGTAATAATCATTGCTTGTCAAAATAACTACGGTTTATATGAATCATTAGATCAAACTTTCTTAATTTTGTTGCCTTTTAAGATTTTCCCATAATAGTTTATCTTTGTGTTTATTATTTATGCTATGTTCGGATGAGTTTGGTGCTCTTCCTCCCTGTCAGTTTTCTATGCATATTAGTATGCCAAAAGGAAAATCAGAAGTAAAAATCTATTATCAAAGGCATAAGTATACTATTATTTATATGGTTTTACTGGACTAATATAGAATGTCTGCCAGAGAAAGGATCTTAAACTCAAGAATCCATAAATTTCTGCTGTGTTCAGAAATACCGAATCCCGCCAACACAACGGCATACCTCATACTTCTACACATTCATGCCAGTTAGCATAAGATACTAATTGAAATCACTGGCGTTCCTTTTTCTATTAGTTTAAAGATCTATTATCAAAGGCATAAGGAGACCATGTCTTATGTGGTTTTACTGGACTAATATAGAATGCCCTCAGAGAAAGGATATCAAACTCAAGAATCCATGAATTTCGCTCTGTTTAGAAAGACTGATTACTAGCTGATACAATGACAGACCTCATGCTTCTACACATCAATGCCAGTCATCATAAGAGACTAGTCAAAATCACTTGCATCCTATTACTGTCATTGTATATGATGTTATGGTTAATATTTACGCTGAAGGCATACTCCAACTCAAACTTATATGGGGTGGAAGTGGCTGGCTCTGACAGCCATATCAACGTTCATATCCAACGGCGGTAAATTCTCAACGAAATCTGACAGTGCGAGTGGCTGACAAATTGGATTTAATCAATGGCATAGGTTTTGGCGACCCTTCTCTTCATACAGTGCTTTTACTCCCCTCCCCGCAAATTCCTCCATGATCATCGATCCATTGCATGCATTGCTTCCGTCCCCCATTGTGAAGCTCAGCAGATACGAATTCCCCACCGCCGTTCTCACGATCTGTACGATGGAGCTCTCTCTTCTGGCCAGCAATTCCACCGCTCTTTTCCCCTGCGGCACTGCTGAATAGTCTCTGTATGCTTACCATTTCTAACCGGAGCTGCAGCAACAATCCTGCAAAGGAATACTACAACATGAAAAGTGCAAACGAGATATCTCAACATCTTCCACAGACAACTTTGCTTTGCGATCTGGAGATTGATTGGAATATGGTGATTTTATAGAGTTGAATTACTATTACAGAAACATTACCATTATAGAGTTGCATTAGCATTACAGGAATATGGTCAGATGAAACTCGCAACGCAACAGCTTGCCTGGCGTCTGCAATGAATCCTTTTCCTGTAGCAGCTGCAAGTGCATTCCAATCTAGGTAACAGTGATTTTCACGGTAAAAGAACACTCGGCGAGGAACATGTTTGATCTGTTGCATGTACTTTAAATTTTATATCATTTTTATGGACACCAAATTCACAAATAAAAGTTACTGGAATTATTGTAACTTAATACGTAGGTATGTAGTGCTTTAAATCAAGTTTCAAAAACAAATCAAATATAAACTAGGTACCTAGGTAAGGTAGGCAATGAGTGTAAAACCAATTTTTCCCCATTCTCCTCAATCATTTTGTCATTAAACACTTTTCCTTAGAGAATTATAATTTTATTGCGTGTTAAGGCGGGACTGGTAGTGGTGTGTACCTTAAATGTTTTTAGTATTCCAAAAGCGTATTCTATTTTAGGAAAATTAGAGCAGATAAATTTAGAAAAGAAAAAGAATAAAAGGCACATGGTTGAATGTATCTATAATTTATCCATGCTGGGAATGAACATGTGGCTCTCAACTTTCCATTTAAACTTATTTTATGTTGTTTCTTTTCTTTATCATGTTGGATCCATAATTATTTACTTCCCACATGTTTATTTCCAACTTTCCATTCATGTCCTCGTCGAGTTTCCCAACATAGTTTAGATATATAGGGGACGATGTTTTCCAGAGTATATATAGAGAGGACGACATGATGTTGATTATGACACTGCTTGTACAAGACACATCAACACAAATCAAACGATGCAACGACATAGTTTGTTTGGTTGTTCACAAACAAATTTTATTGTAAACGCCCACACGACCCATCTCCGTGCATGAATCTCTCAAACTTGATGGTGCTCGTTTTTTCCATATGGCGTCACCCTGTTAAGAAATGTATATGTGACCATGCATATAATAGGGGTTTTGGATCGATTGAAATCACTTATAATCTCACCCACAAGAGCTTCCATGTTGGGTGGCGAGTGAAACAAGAACGCCATGTTATCCACCTTTGTTAGGGCTCAGCCACTTAGTCTAGTATGATATGTGATCGAATTGGGAAGCCAGAACCTTGAGCACAAATGAAAGCATTATCTTAGGCCTCTGTAATAGATTTGTGCGACGCCTTTGTGAGCACGAACGTAACGTAGATTCCATTAGAGGAATGCTTTGTGGTGAGCTACATCAAAGGAATGACGAGGCCTTTCCTAGGACATGGAGCGAGATCAAGACAATATAGTGGAGCAAATGTAGTAGATGTACTTTGGCTAGGAAGAATTTGATCTGTGGAATAGGTGCATGACATGCAGGGTTTTAATTCCCACATTTTTATTTCCAACTTTCCGTCCATGTCTTTGCCTTATCTAGCAAATTAAATGTGATGCAACCAAAAAAATTGACACCATAAAAAAGTAAAATAAAAAAATAGCAAACCTCAATTGACAGATAGAATCTTCCTTTTGTTCATATGTCCATTCCCGAGGCTCAATTATCAATGATTGTTTCTTGCATCGCTTGCTATTTTGCAATTACTTAAGATTAATACTGAAAAGCGTGCTTGCAAAGTACTACAAGAAGCAAACACTATGGTTGAGTTTCAGACTTGGCCCCAATTGAATTATCACCATTTTTATTTTGGCCCCTTTAATCTCACATTGCGTTGACATGAATAATGCACATGAGGTTGAGACGACTAGGTGAAGCACATGTAACATATATTATTTGTGTAGGAACAATATGCTCTTTCGAATAGGTGCGGGACATGCGAGTATTTGATTCCCACCTTTAAATTTCCAACATTCCATTCATGTATACATCTAACCTATCAAATTAAATGCTTTCCAATCATAAGCCTTAGTGCTATGAAACAAAAAAAAATAACAAGCTTGATTGACAAATAAAATCCACCTTTTACTATTATATCCAATCACTTGAAGGCCTCTCCTCTTTTTTGGTCCCTTAAAGCACCAATTGCACTCTTTTGAATAGCGCACACGAGTTTGAGATAATATAACAGAGTACATAAAACAATAAACATTTGCGTAACAACATTCTAAGTTGTGGTGTGGGACATGCATGTATTTAGTTCTCACCATTTTATTTTCAGAATTCCATTCATGTCTTTGCCTTATCTAACAAATTAAACACTTCCCACTTGAAATTGTTGATGCTAAAAATAAAATACAGCACCCCCAATTTTATGGTAGTCACCATGTTGCTGCTGCCAGACATGCCCTGGTACATGCCAATCAATTCTTTATCGAAGCTTCGCCATCATAACTTTTGCAAACATTAAGCACCGTATCTTTGTTATGATTTGGGAATGAACACATGGGTTTCAACTTATTTTATGTTGTTTTTTTCTTTATCATGTTACACCCTCAATTAATTACTTCCCACAAGTTCATTTCAAACTTTCCATTCATATCAAGTATCTCAAAAAACTTGACAATAAAAACCTTGACATCTTGACCTCAATTGACATATAGCTTCTACATGTCGCTCATATGGCCAGTTCATGTGCGAGCTACATTATTGTTGATTTTTTATAGATTACTTGTTTACTGCATTTGCTTGAGCTCCCACGTAGGAAGGGGGGCTGCAAAGTGCTACAAAAAAAGCATTGTGGCAGGGTTTTTAACCAAAATCCTTTTATAATTCCCCCAATTTTTATTTTGGACCCTTTACTCTTACATATATAGTCATGCTATGAAATCACATGTATGGAGCTGAACACATTTTCCGGATTGTTAGAGGGTTGAGTTTCACATTGTTTTCCCATTCCATTTTCCCAACCCTCATGTTTCTCCACCCTCAAACACCCATCACCCCAGTTCCTCTCTCACTATATCTCTCTCCATTTTGACGCCTTCGACAGATCCCCTTCGGCGTTTCCATCGTACATTTCACGTGTGATTGCTAGTTAATGCAATATTAGGTTTTATTTAGTTAGGCTTTTAGGGAGTTGTTTTTGCATTACTTTTGCTTTTATGTCACAAATTTATATTTGTGCCTTAATGACCTATTTTAATCATCTGTGGACATTAACATAGTTTTTTCCTTTTAACCTCCCCCGGTAATAGGATTGTGACTTGCAATCGGTGACCGTCCTGCAAACATTTCTTGTGTGTTTCATCATTGCCCTTGAAGTTCACATTTTATACCACTTCTGTTTATTTAATATTTTAAACCTTCCATCATGTGGCCTACGATGAAAAGTTTATACAGGCTTTTTTCTGTAAAGGCTAGAATATCTTGTTTGTTGTTCAATAAGCTTATTTTCTAGATATAACAGCGGGTATTGTTTACTCTTTTATTCATGTGTGTCCAATAAAGCACGAATTTGATGAAGATTTGAATGTGTTTTCGATTGATTGAAACTCAGTCGGAATATCTAATGAGCTAGCATTGATGTTGCAGGCCATAGATTTGATACGTGGAAAGAATGTGTTGGTGCTAATGGATTCTTCCTTAGAAGGACAGTATGCAAATGATGATGCAACGGAGCTAGTTGGACTGGCTTCAAGGTGTTTGCAGTCTGAACCCCGAGACAGACCTAGCACTAAGTTTCTTGCAACAGGATTGGGTCCACTTCAAAAGCAGCCAGAGGTATAGTAATGTATCAGAAGGAAGCAACGGTTTTCTCGCATAGGTCTTATTGGTGTATATATTTTTATATTAAGGCTCTTACGAAATACAGGTTCCTTCCAATGTACTGATGGGTATAAATAAAGTAACCTCATCATTACCAGTGATGCTCTCTCCACTTGGAAAAGCTTGTGCAAGGATGGATCTTACGGCTGTACATGATGTGCTGGTCAAAATAGGCTACAAAGACGATGAGGGTGCAGAGAATGAGGTGCTTGTTTCTTTTTGCACTTTCTTTGTTGGACACTTGATTGTGACATAAGATGTTTATTTTTGCCTCAAGTATTGTTGAATACTCCAGAGAAATTGAATCAGTTCTGACTGTGGCATGTTTTATATTCTGGTATTTGCTATTCAGAAAATAATAGTTAGTCTATGTTAATCTTATATCAACTCAAAGAGACCTGAAGCTTGCATTTCTTTGTTGTGCAAAATTAAAGCTATCATTTCAAGAGTGGACTCAGCAAGTCCAAGAGATGCTAAATACAAAGAAATTTGGAGATATTGCTTTCAGAGACAAGGACTTCAAGACTTCTATTGAATACTACTCCAAAGTATGTTGTTACATCACTTGGTTCAAGTTCTGTTAGTGCTTCATTTTTAAAAGAGCAAATTTTACTTCTCTCTGCTCTTATATTTTTTCCTGAATCTTCCAGCAGTATTTTTGTGATTTATTTTATGAATAGACCTTGGATTTATGTCCCTGTTATTATTAATACCTTTCTATTTGCAGATTTCTTGACAAATAATTTCTTTTGGGAATTTATTATTGTCTGTTATTACCTTGAGTATATATCCTTAGGTATGTTAACATGTGGCATATCATGTCTTGGAATTTCTGCATCAAGTAGAATATATATAAATCTCTTTGGCTCAAATCAGTGGCTGTGATTGATGGGAAAACACATGATATGAAATCACAGTTGTCCAGCTTTAACGGTCAGTTGCATACAGCCTCCAAAGAATGTATATAACTAAATTTCTTCATGTTTTTTCTTCACAGCTGGTCAGTGTTATGGCAATGCCATCTCCAACTGTTTTTGCAAGGCGTAGTTTGGCATACTTGATGAGTGATCAACCTGAACTTGCTCTCCGGGATGCAATGCAAGCACAAGTATGTCAACCAGAGTGGCCAACAGCTTTTTATATGCAAGCGATAGCCCTTGCCAAGCTTGGAATGGAAACTGATTCACAGGACATGCTTAGAGACGGGGCTGCATTAGAATCAAAGAAGCAGAACATGCGACATAATAAGTAAGTTGGCATAATAAGTAAGTTCCTTCTGTTATGACATAACATGACAGAGAAATGCTGACCTGGTTAGAAAGGATTGATTTAATATCCTTTTATCACAGATAATTTATCTTCTGTATAATCATGAATTGTTAATTGCTGGTTTGCTGTACAAATCTAATGCATAGCCAGATGAAGAAGCAAGAAATGAGGGGAAAACTATGTAAGTGTATCTATTGTCTCATCTTCATTGAGACAAGGAGAGATGGTGTGAGGTTAGTTTTTATTGATGGGTAATAATTGGTATAGTGGTAAAATCTGCAGCCAAGGTACCGATAATATTCACATTCCATTAAACTATTGCAATATTGACCGGCTGCATGTCGGCTTGTAAAAATTATTGAGTGGCAGATGGATGGATTCTGCGTGCGAGAATTTACATATGATTGGATATTCGTTTTGTTTAACAGGTATATATTATCACCAATAATATGTTTTAGTGCCCATTAGCTTTCCCCTGGTGCTAACTTGTTTTAGTGGTTAGTAATATTGTGTATGTTGTAACCTTCAAAGCAAAGGCTTGATATACATTGTGGATTCTAGTTGATAGCATCAAGATTTTTTTACGTGCTCACAAGCTTCTCCAATAAAATATACTGTATCAATTTATCAACACGTCTCTTGAGCTTGCAGCTTTAAGATGTATTGCCTCTTTTCTTCTGCTGGTTGCATTTGCAGTATACCTACGAAGTAAATGTTTATATATGGTCTGAGAAATGTACGATATTTTAAAATTTTCAGTACAAGGATAACAATGATTGGAGTTGCATATATTACTTTATATGGTAAAAGGGACTTGGTAAATATCGTGGTATTTTTTAAAAATATTTTTAATTATCGAGACTTTCTGCTTTATTGCTTAATTGTGAATTCATTTGTGAAGGCTACATAAGCAACGCTGCTACAATTTTTGTTTGTAGTATCTTATTGTGAAGAATATGGAACTGTAGTATTTTAAAATGGCCTCATTGGCACTCTTATTTTATGTCAATTTATGTATGCTATTCAAATTAATCTGTTTATGGTTTAGTAGGCCAAATTGGTACCCTTGTTGATTTTTTAATCATGAAACCACTTATGTACAATTACCAGAACCTTTGATCCTATTGTCTGGGCCGTATTGTATGGTATCGACAATTTTCCTCTTGCTCTTTATCAAATGAGTACCTTTTTCTACTTCTATTTCTAGCCATTGGAAACCGGCATGTGTGCCAATTGCCCAATTTGAATTCAATTTCAATCATAAATAGACAAGTGTTGTTCTAAAATCAAGCATATCTAGCATTGAGCATATTGCTGATACATAAAAGACAATCTGTTATTCTAAGCTACACAACGATTTTATTGTTCTATTACATGGGGTGCATTTACTAGAGGGTGGGTTAGTGAACACTAGCCACCCAAACCACTACGCAGGTACGCAATTTTTTTCTTAACAATTTAGTGCAGAGATTAAGCTATTGCAGGGATATGAGTAGACAAAAATGTGTAGGGATACATGAACAAACCCGAAGCCTTTAGTTATTGAAATACTATTTATATAATCTCACTTCATGATAGACCTTTCCAATGTTTTCGAGTGATTTAGTCTCGAGAGAGTTTCATGCCTCATTATGATAGTAGTTAAGGAACACTTGCTGAGCTCACGTCAAATCACTAGTGACCAAGGAACAATAGTTGAGCTTGGTAAATGTAACCACAACGAAGATGAAATAGATGACATGGATGAAAGATTAGAAGATTAGGAAGATATGGAGATAATTGGTGTTGGTTCCCTTTGACAAATAAAACTAACGGTCAAAGCCACTAGAACAAATTAGGAAGGCAAGCAACCGACACAAGATGGCACATGTGCTATAAGTGATTGGAAACAAAAATTTAATGAATGCAAGTTAAAGAAAAAGGATTTAGATTAAGATATGCGCAAAAATAGGGTATAAAGGAAAAAGATTGGGAAAAAGAGATCAAGGTACAAAGAGCTAATTTCTCCCACTTAAATGGGAGAAAAAAGTGTTGGTTCACAATAATGTGCATGATGATACAACTAATGTTCACATAAAACTCTTAAATATTGTAAGGTGTTGTGGTCTCCCATGCAAATAAGTTGCATGGTGAACTTGATGTTTTTCACAAATTATTGATTTCACTATTGAGCACGAGACATAAATGTGAACACCTCCTTAAACGATGAAAATCTTACTAGAATTTATGGGAACTAATGATGATTTTCATATTACCATAAGTGTATATTGTTTATTTATGTAAGGGAATATGCTTTACTTTGGTGAAGAGGAACATTCCCATCACGATGACATAAAAACTTTAAGATGAATTACGCACTAAATATAGTGGCATTGTTGTATGGTCCTATATTGTATGTTGGGTTTGTCTTGTTTTGTTTTGCATAGTCTGGTTGTCTATTATGATGCTAATCCTATTGAATATAGGATTTGAAAAATGCATCCAAAAGTGTTTTATTAGTCTAAGAAGGATTTTAGAAACAATTTATTAGATCAATTGACTATTTTGCTTGGATATCAAATGTTGTATCTGTTGGAAATTTGTAAGGGGGCATTAGAGTATGCACTAATTTTTGTGATATCAACAAGGCATGTTCCAAAGACATTTTTCCTTTATTTAACACGATAGTGGACTCTACCACCGAACATGAGATGCTTTATTTCATGCACGAGCTTTCTAGGTATAATAAATTAAAAATCAACTCACAATCAAAATAAGACTAGTTTTCCTACATAGGGGTACATTTTGCTATGTGGTTATGTCATATGGGCTAAAGAGTGTTGATGTCACTTATCAATGAGTTATGACACATTTTCACACATATGTGCATGACAATCTTAAGGGTTTTGCGCATGGCATTTTGGAAAAATCAAATAAAAGGAAATATTAAACATTGAAAGGAAAAAACATCCCAAATTTGAGAAAGATATGTCCGAGAGATCAAAACGTGACAATATGCACTTAAATCCTAAGAAATGTGTATTTGGAGCCACTTTTGAAAAAATGTTGGGTTTCATTAATTGTAGGACAAATATAGATGTTGATCCTAATAAGGTGAAAGCACCATGGAAATCCCTCTAACAAACCTTAAGCAATCAATCAATTTAGAAGACAAAATTAAAAACATGAGAAAATTCATCTCTCAACTTGTAAATAAAATCCAATCTTTTAGCATATTGTGTCGAAAAGATGTTGCATTGATACATGTCGATCAATGTTAAAAGTCCTTCAAGGGCTCAACTATTATCATTCAAATCCTACTTCAATAATGCCCCTTATCCCAAATCAATCATTGTTGCTTTACATTTCATCCACTTGAAATGCTTTAGGAGGCTTCAAATTGATGGTGGAAAAAGGGAAAGAGAAATATGTTACATTACCAAGACCTTGGTTGACTATGAGACAAAATATACAATTGAGAAGCTACACATAGTTTTTTGTCTCTGTACCACTCAAAATCTTATATGTTATATGTTAAACAATATGATTTATATGATCGTGAAAGCCGAGCCTCTAAAATACACGATGTCTATGTCTTATTCGTCTAATAGAATATAAAAATGAGTAACGTTATTAATGGGATTTGACCACAAGTTTGCTTCACAAAATTTTGTCAAAAGAAAAGTCATTATGGTTTCTTTATGGATCAATTAGTTGAAGTTCCTTTAGTTGATCATGTGTGGAAGAATGATACTTTCCTTGATGAGTTTAACATGAATGTGGATGAAAACAAAACATGAACAATGTATTTTGATGGACTTAAATGTGCTTTAGGTCAAATGTAATAGAAGAAAATTTTCACCTAAATTCTCAAATAAAAACAAAACATTTTTTTTTCTAATTTTGAAGCACTTCTCCTAACTAATTTAAAAATAAGAGAAACAATACATCATGTGGGCTTTTTGATTTAATGAAATACAATTGTTTTCTATGCCTTGCAGCTTATAGTGCCGATCGATGTAAATAAGTTTGCCATAGATGCTCATCATTGTATCCGCTACAAAGATTCCTGTGAATTTATTTTCTATTGTTTTAGTCTTTAAGATCTCTTTCCAAAGTGATTGAAGTTTGATCCAACAAATAAACATATGCTAAAATGTGTCATTCAAAGGATTTTTCTCTATTTTGAAGCTTATATTTCTAGATTAGGAATGCAAATGAATTTTGAAACATGATAAAACAACATCTTAAACTGCCATATAAACTTTGATTGAACTTTTTTGTTTTGTTTAATCATTGCATATAATTAAAGTTCTTGAGCATATTGCAAAGAAAGAAATGATGACTTTACCTAGATCTTTTGCAAAACAAATATTGTGAGACTTTAGAAAGTGGTAAGAAATGATATGCATATTGCATACACAACATAGGAGGACATAAATTTGAATTTGTCATCTACACACAAGGGTTTATATTGGGATGAAGTAGCATATCCCGTTATCAATGTTGAGGCACAAGGGCCAAACTAGGTCAAGGGATATTCACATATGCCTTTATATAGAAAATTAGGGGAACTACATTGAGTTTAAATATAGTACAACACTTGGTGACTCACAACGGAGTGACTGTTGAGGTCAGTCTGACTCAAGCATCTTATATCTTTTATTTTTAGATCTAATGATTTCTTGAGTGTGTTGTAGGATAGCTAAGGTTTGTTTTGTAGGTTTTGGGTGTGAAATATAGGGTTTCATGCAAAGTTGAAGATATCAAAGAATGAAAAAATGACACATAGAGACACCGCAAGTTGTATATTTCCATCCACCATAGGTGAAAAACCATACAATTTAGTTAGTTTGTGATATATGGTCCTCATAGTTTAGTAAATCATTTTCAAGGAGACTCAAAACCATGGGAGTTAACTTATTTAGTTCCCAAACTTTGTTCCTATTCTCGGATCACTTATTGACACATCTTGACAGCCTTGAATCAACTAAGTGCTTCTTTCTACCCCGATTATACTTCCAATTACATGTAGCTCAATGTTATTTGATTTACATGTTGCACTTCCTTTTAATTTGATATGAAATAAAAATTTGAATGTGTTTGTAAGAATGGTTATTATATTATCAAATCTAGACCTTATTTATTTAAATTACGGTTGATACATTTTGGTGAATTGAGATCTTTGGATGGGGAAATATATATTTGGAAAGATGTACCTCTTCTTCTCGTAGAAATATGTAAATGCAAAATAATCCCTTCTCTTCTAGAATTACTTCTTTTCAATATTTGTGTCATGAGTTGGGGCATTAGATGCTTCAAAATATAGCAAATGGGAGTCACCAGTGCTTGAGAATGTGGTTTGAAAAATAGATAAGATAAAAAAACACAAAAACTTAGCTATTTATTGAAAATACAAATTCCTACATCAATAAATATTGCACACATTTTAAAAAGAATGAATATTAGTCCCATGTCCTGGGTATGCCAAAATTGTGGAGTTTGAAAACGTGTAATGTGAAAATTGAGTTTGCTATCAACACAACATGGGATTGCTTAAAAATGTGGGGCTTACACGAGTGAATAAAACCTATAGATATAGTTGTTTCTCATCTATCTCTACTCCTAATGTTATCACTAATCTACCTACTCTAACACATACGGTGGAAAAGGGAGAAGGAAGCCACATGAAACAAAAATGGTGATCGTTGAGAGAGAAATATGTATTTTCTTCCACTATGTGTTTGGAAATAAAATAGTAAACTAAACAAATGAAAATATAATCCACACATACATTTATCAAAGAGTATGCAAGAGGAAGGAAACACAAAGCAATAAGTAGGGTATATATAAACCACAACAACGTAACTAATGCATAAAATATACACAACTATATTAAAATACAAAAGAGAATATAGACAAATCACAATCACCATCATAGAGGCTAAGATAAAGGGAGAATAAGAAGAACTAGAAGTCGCAAGAGAAAGAGCCCAAAAGTGGCCGAAAGTTCCCAAAATGGATAAGAGTATAGATAATAGAACAATCTATTATTTATAGAAGAAAAATGAAGAAATAAGTGGGAAGGATATTTAAAAATCAAGTCAAGATCTATTAGATACGGGTGTCATATTCTTCCCGATCATAGAAACTATGGGATCCTAGATCGAGCATTTGCTTCAAGCTACAATTGGTGCTTTTGGCAGGACAATTTTAGTGGTGAATATTCGTTAATTCACGAATATTCTAGTTTTCAAAATTTGAAATTGGTGATTTTTTTGGGTATGAATAGGGACTAGGTCGCCAAAATTTTCCAGGTATAAGTTAATGTTAGGGGTCGGTTTGCCAAGGAGTTTCCACCGACAATCGATTATTATCATTAAAATCACCCTTATAGCGAAATTAAAATATGTCAAATTCGCCTCATATATATATATATATATTCTATTTAAGTATTTATAATTCATTATATGATTATTCATACTCATAGTTCTAAACATCGAACTTTGGAACCTCCCCTTCCATAAATTTGCGATTACCAAATATTTCATTTAGGCTTTCTGCTTTCAAAATTGGAGGACTGGTCACCAGAGACATATATTTCCTTGCTACTTTGAAGGTACTTTAGTTTGTTCTGTAGCATGTAGGTAGCATACTGTCCCACATCTCGCATGATGCTTGATCGTCAACATGAAGGATGCTATCGGCCTAGTAGGAAGATGTTGCATGCTACCAGCTGGTAGCATTCTACATGATGCCGAATGGTAGCATGCAATATGCTACCGACCGATAGCATTCTGATACATACTGGGGCCAGGAGCGTCATCGCATGTTGCCTTCCGATAACATGCATTATGCTACCGCCTAGTAGCATCCAATGATGATTTTGATTGCATTTACACATTTTAGAACTATTTAGATGATTACATTTATCTAATTTAAATATTTTCATGGATAGGTACAATGGCTTCTTGAACAATCAACAAAAGGAAAAAAAAAAAAAAAGAAAAGGTAGCATAACAATTTTTTTCATTCCCACAAAAAAAAGAAGAACAAGTTGCTTCTACTAGAAACATTAACACGGTATCGTAATTTAAAACAAATTATCATAACCTTTTTCCTCTTTTTCGTCATCAATTTTTAATTTTTTAATATCTTTGTAACAGTCAAAACATTTTTCGTTTTTGAAAACAGAAACCCCTTATATTAATTTTATTCAAAATGAAACAATAAACCAAAACATAAACCCTAAGGAAACAATTATTTCAATAGATGAAGATTTTATTGACCCAAACATGCCAGAGCTTGAAGATTTTCCCGAATGCCAAATACATTTAATAGATGAATGTTCAAATGAAAATATTCTAGCAGAAGATGATAATGACAAAAACCTTCATAAAAATAAGTCTGGGAGAAAGAAGAAAACATCCTAGACAATTAGAAGGTTGTTTCAAGTAGATTGGGCAAAAAATACCCATTTATTGAACTGTACAACCAGATAATGGTATTGATACTCCCAAAGAATGTAGATGTACTATTTGTACTTGGAAATTGGGTAAAGAACATAAAATGCAACTTAAATTGGACACTATAGAGAAACATTGTGGAAAAGTATATTACATAGTCACTGACAATGATGGAAAAATAACGAAGACTCATAGATGGAAAACTACAAAAAAGAGTGCATGCATGTAAGATATAAGGAGGAGTATGACAATAAGATGAAACACACTAAAAAAATTTAGGAGAAAGGAGGAACCATAAATGCAAATTTTGGAAAAGTTGCAAATGAAAATCTGAAGGCAAAAACCTCCCAATTTTCAACCATATTCTTTATTTTGAAAATGGGTAGACCAATTTCAGATTTTTTAGAATATAATTTTTTTCAAGTTCAATGGGTTTCCAAACCTTCCAAATTCACATTGGTCGAGAGCAAGTGCTTGGGAAATGGTGAGATGTCTTGCGATGATTGAACAAGAAGATTTGAAAGAAAATGTCAAGAATGCAAGTTTCATCTCCCTTTCAATTGATGAGGTTACAACTATTGACAACACTTCTTGGGTTTGCATGCATGTATATACATTCCAGAACCACACCAGACACCTCATCTGCTATCGGTTCATAAAATGCAAGAAAATTGCAATGCTGAAAATCTTTCCAAATTGGTGATATCTAATTTGAAGGACATAACAGAATGGATAATTATTCTATAACCACAAAACTGATTTGTGTTGGTGCTTGATGGTGCATCAATGATGCAGGGTCACATAAATGGTCTATGTGTGCATCTCCAAACATCTGTTGCTCCTTACATGATTCCTATTCATTGCATGGCTCACAGGATGAATCTTGCATATAGGATAGTAAGCACATTCAAATGTGTTGAGAAAGTTGAAGAGCTTATCTGTGAAGTGCATGCCTATATGTCAAGCAATCCGAAAAGATTTCTAGAGTTTCAAAAGTTTTCACTTGGGGTCATAGATGGTAAGAAACTTCTTAAAGATGTTGATACTAGATGGATTTCTATGTATGAGCCTGCACACAAAGTTTTTGAGGAATATCCATCTTTAACTAGTTTCATGTATAAGAATCATAAACAACTTGACGGGAAAAATATCTTCTTTATCGCCTTACAAACTTCGAAACATTGTTAACACTTTATGGGATTCTTTCAATGTTACATGAGATGAATTGCATAACAAAACTTGCACAATAACAATCCATAAATATAGTGGACTTCATTAGGTTCAGGGAAAATGTGCATCAGACTCTTGATATGTTATATAACTTTGATGACTGCTTTAAAGGACATGTATTCAATTACTAACAAGCTTCAACAAATTTAAAGGATCCTAACAGCTACTTCAGATTCAATATATCTGGTCATCTGTGTATCTCTGTTAACGGGAAGGAGATTAAAATGCACACATTCGAAAAACAAGTGGATATTGCTGGAGCAGAGCTTGAAGAAGTGCCTATTACACGTAATTTATATGATGCTATTATATCTGAAACAAGGAATTTTTTTAGAAAATCTCACAATGCTTATCTAGTGAGATCAGAGATCGTTTTAAAAAAAGGAGAGCTTCTTGAGGCCATGAGAGTTGTCAATCCTAACTTTTGGAATCCTATAGGAGGCGCTGTAGCTGATTCATTTAAAAGACACATGGGTACTATAATTAAACATTTTGGACAATCAGTTGAATGTAATGGATTTCAGATTAATGGTATTCTTCAAAAGGAAACTCTTGCATTACAATCAGTTGATTTCGGATAGGTAATGAAGGAACAATTTGAATTATTGGAAGAGCCAACAAAGAAGGGAGAAATTACACTTCTATGGAAAAATTTGTATCCTAGTTCCATCCTTCGTGAAAGCATAAGTGAGTATTTCCGATTGTATGAACTGTGTCAAACAATGATATTGGGATCAATTGAAGACGAAAGAGTTTTCAATGCATTAACATTTATAAAATCAAAATATCGGAACAGATTGATAAAAATCTTGAGACTTGCTTGAGATTGTACATTTCACGATATGATGTGGATACCTTTCCTTATGAACGGGTAATGGTCTGTATGGAATTCTCTTTAAGAGAGGAGAGGGATCAGTAATACTAATACATGGATTGCAGATAATAATGAAACTATGACTGAAAATCGCAACGAAAGATTAGATAAAAGTGTTGGGCAACAAAGTTTTCAAGATAATTTTGCGTTTGATCTAGCTGATATTGAATAAAGAAGAATGATTGTACATTTTTATTAAATAAAAAAATTCATATCAGGACTCAGATTATAATTATGTATATTGTTATTTTTGTTATATGCCTGTTCATTTTTGAATAATATTTTCAATGTTGCAATGTGTTTACTGTTTAGATTTTTTAAATGTGTCATACTTATTGTTATGTTGTCTTTAAAATGAAAAAATATAATTCCATTATTGGATAATTTTCACTATTTTTCAGTCTTACGCATGAATATAGTACATATAAAACACCATATAAATTTTTAGTTGCCAATATTTTTAGATAATTTCAGTTTTTGTTCTTTGAAATATAAATGCTACTTGTAGTTCACTGTTCTATCAACAAAGTATTTGAAAATGATAATAATCAATAATGTACCATGTAATAAATATATCAAATACAATCGAGAATAATAGTCACATTCAGAATCAATTTGAATAGCTTCTACACAATATAACAAAAGTAAAAGTAAAATGCCATAATCCACATTGATTAAAGTTTGAAACTTTCAATATTGTCATACAATTTGAAATAGTTTTATAAAAATATTCTTCAACAACAATTATAATTTCACTATGTTTTTCGAACTTTATCCTTGAGAAGAATCTTCTCTATGTGATTCTTTCTCCTGCACTAAAGAAATTTCTTTTACAACACCTGAATGAACTAGATCCTTTGCAACAACTTCAATATTCGAAAGAATCTCTTTTTCTGGATTTGCCACATCACCAAAGAAACAGTAATGTTGGATCTTGTTTTGCTTGCTTCTTCAATATTATCTCTGGATCCATTCCATTTGCCTTTATTATTCTTCTCAAGGTATTATTCTGCTTGTTTAAGATAACAAGCTTCTCTTTCAATTCAACTGCTGCCTTTAAACTTTTCCTGGCACTTTGTAAATGCAAATCAAGCACACTAGCCTCATTTTTCAATTTTTCGTACTTTGAATGCATTTGAAAAGAGAAAACTATTAGTAAAATTTCAAAAATGTAAATAATACTTGAAAATTTAGTAAGACTTACCAATGCCTTATCTCGTTCTGCATTTGCTATAACTGCAAGGCCCTTGTCTCTCAACCACACATTGTGGTACACTTATGCTTTTGCATTTAAATTCTTGATTCTGTTCAACATAATATTCAACACTTCATCATCATAATTATTTTCAAATGATAAAGAACCAAACATAATCTGATTCAACAAAATATCAATCTTTTCGGGCTCGTTCGATGTGAATAGTATAATACATGTATTTGGTTGTGATTTTTATATTGTGAATTTATTTCTTTAATAAGAACTTTATCCCTAAACTCCCACAATTTAAATTCTTCAACATCCTTCGAAATAATATCAATATTGGCTTTAGTATTATTAGCCAAAAGAACACTAACTGAAAAGTAATTTTCTGGTCATCAGTTAAGACAATGCCAGCATGTACTGGAGATGGTGTTCTTGATCTATCCTCTCTTATTGGAGAAGGCTACCTTCCTGCATGAATCATATCTTGGGGATTGAATGTTCCATACTCCTGAAGTCCACTTTCAATCCCAAGATACTCCTCGTCCAAGTCAATATCATTCAATACTGAAACACACCATCCACTAAGAGCATTGCCCAATGAAAACGTTGGAAAATCAGAAGCAAAATTAAGGGTGCCCCTGCTTGAAGCTACATGAGCGAATGAAATATTCTTTCCAGGAACCTGGTCCTCATATTTTGTGTTGGGGGTGGCGGAGGTGGCATCTGCATTTGTAGTGGACGTGGAATTGGAGGCCCTGAGACATTGAATTGTAATTTTGTAAATAATATGACAAAATTAAAAATTCAAACATAATAGCAATGAAAAATAAATAAATTCATATAAGATTATAAAAATTACTTTGTTGAGAGGATTGTTGCTGAGGTGCAAATAAAGCCTGTTTCTGTTGATGTGGTGGTTGTGGAGGAGTAGAATGAAAAGATTGGTAGGTGTGATCTAAAATATAATTAAGAATTAAATATTTATTGACTTATTGAATTTTATATCAACAAATATAAGCAAAAATATAAAAACAAAAGATTCAAACCAGGGCAACAAAGTGAGGTATTGAAGATATTTCTACCTCCCGCATTTGAGCCCGATGATATGATCCTATTCTGTTGGTGGTTTCTATAGCAAAGCAATATAAATTGTAAGAAATTTTGAAACACATACAAGTTTTAAATAATTAATTACATTTATTTTTAAACATTTTGAAACATATATACATCATAAATTAAAATACATGCGATTAATACCTGTGGTATTTTGGATGATTGAGTTTGAGGGTTTATGAAACTCCTCATCTTTTTAGCAGAATGTGGAGGGGTGTCCTCTATTTGATGATCATTAGAAATAGTAACAACATCTCCTGAACCTGGTGGGAAATGACCTCGATAGCGATTTCCCTTTGTGATACGTATAATAACCCATCTTCTGTGATAATTCAACAATAAACTGTTAATTAATTTTAAAAGATAAATATTACAATAAGAAAATTAATAATTAAAAATCATCTAATCAAAAATTGGGACTCACCTCTTGCTCTTCAACTGTTAGTGTTAACGACAAAGCCTTTAACTTTGAATGCATTATTGTTGGAGGAGAGGTGCCACGTAAATTATAGAGAGATTCATAATATAAACCTAGAATAAAATTTGTTGAGCTGATGGTAACATTATCATTCAAATGAATATTTTCCAAATCAGATCTTATCCTGGAGGATAAGAAGTTGCACTAGTCGGCTTTTTTCCCATTAAAGGTGCGAACTATATACACTAATGCCTACCACAAAATATCGTATATCGACCTTGTAAAATAATTCTAGCCTAGAATGTAACATCCCAAAATTTCTTGTAAGTTAAATTAACTATGGTTAAGTCTAAACAGGATTAGACGAGATCATCATTGGGTGTAAACTTCATTTGGTTCATCGTATCATGACCCACAACTTCTGCTGCGGGGCATGACATTGCGAATGAATAACCCCGCACCCACCTTGATGATCCTTCCTAAAACATGATTAGGCCTTAATCATAGGTAAAACAGTTCATAAATGATAGTGAATCTTTTGGTTATTTGTATTCTGGTTACTTTATTTTAATCGGTTTGGTCGTCTTTTGTTTTGTTCGACTTTTGCATGACCGCGATGATAATTGTCTCTATTTAATTTGACAATGCTATATCAAGCCAGCTTTATGAGAATATTCGAATTATTATTTACAAACTTGGTGATTTTCATAATGGAATGTTTTATACAAACCTCGATAATTCAACTAATTTTTATGGTAATATATTGTTGGAAATATGTGCACTTGTATTATGAAGGTTAATTTTAACTTAACCATTAAGTTGGAGTAACAACTAAAGTAAAAAAATGTATGGAATATTAATTAGTATATATATATATATATATATATATATATATATATATATATATATCTTAGATGGATTTGACATGTAAGCCAAAAGTTTTATTTAGTTATTGAAATTTATGGGTTTCATAACGTGAAACACCTTCACATGGCACAAATGTGTGGCATGCACTAAAACACGTACCAACATTGGGAAGCCTAAAATTCTTCAATATGCCGCCCAACTAAAGTTCTTTCATTATATTTTTCTCATTATTTTTCCTTCGTCTATTTTCATTCTCCCCTTCGGGATACCTGCGTGAGTTTTGGAGGAAAGAAAGATTCAACTTGTTGGAGCGGGAAGAGTAGAAGGTTGCGATTCTCGGGTTTAATTCGGGCATGAATATCTTCTCCTTTCTCTGCTGCATTATTTGTAAAAAAATGAGGAAATACACATTCTGTTTTTAATGACAATCAAGGAAATTGTGGAAAACTTTTGATTTAATTGTTTAGAGATGAAGTATGAAAAGGAAATTGATGGATTCTGTATTCTTTTTAGTTTTCTTTGTGTGGATTTAACCTAACCCAGAAAAATATGCAGATGGGATTTTGGGTTTTGATCAACAAAAATAAAGTAAAAGAAAGGTTAAAGATTCCTTCTCTACATTATAATAAATTATACCCAAAAGGAAAAGAGTTGGGTTTTTCTTGTACATGAAGAAGGAAAACGTTTTGTGAATTTGTGTGTTTAAAATCGATTTATGCTTGTGGGTTTTCATTTTGTTAACCGAAATTTGGTTGTGTTTTTTCTATAAACAAATCGATTTGGGTATATAAATCGATTTGCATAAAGGAATCGATTTGGGTAACCCAATCAATATGGGTATGCAACCGGTTGGGGTTTTGTATTTTTCTTCTTGGTTGTTATATGCAAGTCTGATTTTTAATTTATTGAGATCTTTTGAATGATAATTTGTGGGTGTCAAAGCTCTTACATGGGGCTGCATTTTCTAGAAATTTTATTATTATGGATCCCTAAATCGGTTCATGTATAAATGAGGGTGTCTTGTTATGTGTGAATAATTAAAAAAAATGTTATTTAGCTTGTAACTTCCAGCCTGACAATATGACTTGGATTCTTGTAAGACTGTGAAAAAGAAATTGCTTGTCTTGGTAAGGGCATGAAAGCCATGACAACTTGACCAAGATGCACCAAGGAGTAATTGTAGGCATGATTGGGTTTAAAATAATGATATCTTATGAAAGAAATTATTAGATGTTCTTTTTACTAAAAATAGTATGTTTAAATGATGTAAC
Organism: Taxus wallichiana var. yunnanensis; assembly: GCA_018340775.1. NCBI lineage: Eukaryota > Viridiplantae > Streptophyta > Pinopsida > Cupressales > Taxaceae > Taxus > Taxus wallichiana. Next base: position 765,809,151 of record CM031234.1, read on the forward strand.
CATGGTGCTACTATATTGTTGGTTGGGATGTTTGTTTACCATATAGAACATGTTAAAGTGATGTAAATATGGTGATATTTGTGCTAATTTGTAGACTTCATTATTGATCAAAAAAAAAAATACTCTTCTTAATCATATTGTTTTTAGGAAGTTATGTAGAAATTTTAAATGTCAAATACTTATTGATTGAAGAATACGATGTATTGACCTTTGTGATCGAGAGGGAAACATGATCAATGAAATAGAAATTGGTTGTTTTATTTGTGTGCATCCATAGCTATATCTTTATAGAAACCATGTAGTAATACATTTTCAGCTGTATTACCATGTGCTTGTTGATAAAACAACATATATATCTTTTCATCTTTTATTAATTAATTGCATCGAAAATGAAGTTAATATTCATGCCAGCTTCATTTTGAACTGACATTATACCACTACTCCAGTCTTGCAGACCATTAGCCGTTACATTCGGATGTGCAGAAACTCATGTCTTGTGAAATTTTTATCGTAGCATGGATCTAAATGAGATACTTGGATTTCAATTGGTGAAAGGATGATATCCTTGAATTTTTGGCTGAATTATTGGGATCTTGGACCCATTGTAAATATTCAAACCTCACTATGTGAGAATTATTATACCGGTTATATATTTCACCTTAACGACATATGTAATATATGATTTTAATAAAGAGATGATTACTTTGTGTGTAATAATATCTCAATATGAGTAAATGATGAATACTTGAGTTGTGAAATCTTACTTTTCACAAATTGTTGAATACATTTATTTGATAGTTATCAATGTATGAAGCCGATAATTGGGCAATTATTGTAACAATCAATTGTCTTTAATTTCTAAATTAAATAAGCTATTTAGTGGCATATTTAATCGAAGGAATAATTAAATATACATGTTTTAATATATATTTAATTCGGCATTTCAATAAACTTGGTATTAATATGATAATATTGTAAATCCTGTTGTATAGAGAATGGAAGAGTATCATTGTAAAAAGGTAATTTAAGGTTAAAGAATCAAACATCAGGAAAAAGAGACTAAATGGGATGGTAAATAAATGAAAATATCCATTAGACTTATCTTATAAAGATCCTAGTTGGCCTTTGACATCTATCTCAATATAAACTCTTGCAAGATAGGTTTAATTGGAAATAAAAAAATAGACTATAAAGATCTAGATAACTATGAAAGGGATAGTTGTGAGGTGACGGAAGACTTAAAACTCATAAGACTAGTGTCTTTGTCTTGAGTTTAGCCGTAACCTACACAAAGGAATAACTTTGACCAAAGTAATGCATTGATGGCTATGCATTGTCGATCACCTAGTCCTCCAATTAAATTTAAAAATTGTCATTAACTTTGATCATGGGAAGTTGAAATCCGAACATGAGGTAGACAATGGTCGTATATTGGAATACGAAGTCGGGAAACTAGATTCGTGGTAGACCCAAGGAATTTCACATACTTCCCATGACCTTTAAAAGGTTGAGCCGAAATGCTAGTAAGCATTGTCACTTGAACTAGTGACGAAGGGAGATTGTGGAGATATGGATACACTCTTCTCACCAGCATGGCTTACATGGATGTTATCGAGATAGATCAAAAGAGTAAAATTGATTAATGAATTTGATTAAATAAATCGTATGATCAGAAATGTGTAATTTGTTGTTATATTTGTTAAAAAAAATCCTCATTTTTTAGCTCTTGTAATTTTGAGTGTTACATTTTGGTATCAGAGCCATAGGCTCAGACACTTGGACATTAATGGGACACACGTTCTAATAAAAGTATCCTCATTTATAAAATAGGAGACTATGGCTAGGCCGGCAACAAGAGCTAGTATGGCAAGTGACAGGGGTAAATATTGATGACGTGCAATGCTACGATTTAACTAAGTTAGAAGAAATCCCCAACCTTTTGAATGATACCCAAAACCAAGTTGTTGCCTTAGAACAACAAGGTCAGGGTTGTGAAAAGAATGAGGATCCTAGGGATGAGAATCGGGGTGATGAGCAATATGATGATCAACCCGAGCACATGAATGAAAGGGTAAATAAGAAAGCAAGGCCGGTTCTGAGTTAGCAAGGGTCATTAAAAGAATATCCCCACCTAAATTTGATGGTATAACTCTTGGGGATGGTGCTGAAAATTGGATCTCTGAAATGGAAAAGTATTTTGAGATTAGGGACTTTTCAGAGGAGATAAAAAGCAAAGATGGGAGCCTACCAATTGTCCCGTGAAGCATCTTCCTGGTGGGATAACCAAAAAATAGAACTAGGAATTGATTCTGGTATGATCACATGGGAGCAGTTCAAGGCCTACTTCCGTCAAAGATGGCTACCTCAGCTATACTTTGACCAAAAGATGGCAGAATTCCAAAATCTGACTCAAGGAAAGTACTTAGTTACAGAATATTGAGAACGTTTCACTCGATTGTTGAAATATGTTCCTTTGTATCAAAAGGATCATAAGTTTAGAGTGAGAAAATTTATAATGGGATTGAATCCTAGTATTGGTTGTGAGGTAGATGTTCATGGACCTACCTCAATGGAAACAATGTTTGAAAAAGCTATCAAGCAAGAACTAAAGCTGCAAAGTATTTATGCCTCTAAAGAGGAAAACAGAAGGAAAAATATCAATTTCCAAAAATCAACCGTAAGTAAGTAAATCAACATGGAAAAAGGGAAAAAACAAGTTTAGTCCTCACAATAAAAGAGGAATAGCGGGTAGAATGTTGTGAATAATAATAAAAATGGGCAACAAGGAACAAGTTTCAGCCAGAATAAGATTGAGAGAAAAGGGCCATCGAGAGGATGTTTTAAGTGTGGTGGTGATCATTTCGCTAACAACTATCCGCAAAGAGGACAATGGAATAATCAACAGAAGGGATTTACCACAGTAAATAAAGAGGGGCAACAACATAAAATTTATGCTTTAATCCATAATAAGCAAGTGGAAAAGCAAACGACTCCAATAGAAACTTTAGGTAAGCTTTTTGGAGAACCTGTTTCTGTTTTATTTGATTCTGGTTCAACAAAATGTTTTGTTTCATCTAAAGTTGCTGATAAACTCAAAATAAGAGCTAGGTACATGGAACACACTTGGACTGTACAATATGGAAATAATGTTGTACACAGAGTGAATCAGTGTTTGTTTGAGGCACCACTAGAATTACCTGAGTTCATGACAAGATTAAACCTGTATGTGGCACCTCTTGGATCCTATGATGTTGTCATAGGTATAAATTGGTTAAGTCAACATAATGCAACCTTGGATTGCTTAGGGAAAAGTGTAACTTCTTTGTGATGATCAATAGAAAACAACAAGTGTTTAGGGTGTTAAAAGAGAGTTTGTCACTAGGTAGATTTCTGCCATGCAACTAAAAAAGGAAAAGTGGAAGGGCTGCCATCTATATGCTATAAAAATAACAAATTCGGGACAAGAAATTGAGCCTGAAATTGAAGCATTTACCATCCTAAGGGAATTTAGAGATGTGTTACCAAATGAGTTGCCGGACTTCCACCTAAGCGTGAATTTGAGTTCACAATAGTGGTCAAACCAGCAAATGTAACCAATCTCCAAGGCACCATATAGAATGACAACAACTGAATTAGTTGAGTTGAAAGCTCAATTACATGAATTGTTGTCCTTGGGTCCGATGAAACCAAGTATATCACCATGGGGTGCACTTTGGTTATCTTCGTAAAAATAAGGATGGGACCCTCAAACTTTGTATTGATTACTGAATGCTCAACAAGGTAACAATGAAGAATCGGTACCCACTACCCCGAATCGATGATCTATTTGATCAAATGAGGGACGAAAAGTGTTTTCCAAGATTGATCTTAGATTTAGTTATCATCAACTACACATCAAGGATGAAGATATCCATAAAACGCTTTTAGAACAAGGTATGGGCATTATGAGTTTACAGTTTTTCCCTTTGGTCTAACAAATGCACCTGCCGCTTTCATGAACTTGATGAACAACATGTTTAGGGAATACTTAGACCAATTTGTACTTATCTTTCTCGATGATATATTAATATACTCCAAGAATGAGGAAGAACATGATGAACATTTAAGGATTGTGCTGGGAATTCTCAGAAAACATAAATTATATGGAAAATTATCTAAGTGTGCTTTCTATCAATACGGAGTACAATACTTAGGCCAATTATTAAGTAAAGAAGGAATCTTGGTGGACCCTTCGAAGATCAGTGCCATCATGGAATGGCCAGCACCAAAGGATGTGCATGAAGTGAGAAGTTTTATGGGTCTAGCAGGCTACTATTGAAAGTTCGTAAAGGACTTCTCTAGGTTAGCAGGACCTATCACTTCTTTGCAAAAGAAGGGTAATAAATTTGTTTGGGACAATAAGTGTGAAGAAGCCTTTAATGAGTTAAAAGGTAGACTCACAAGTGCTTCGGTGTTGAAGATTCAGGATCCAAACAGGGAACTTCTTAGTGGTAACCGATGCTTTAGGGAAGGTTTTAACGGAGTACTACTACAAGATGGGCATGTGGTAGCTTTTGAAAGTAGGAATTTGAGGGTGCATGAAGTAAATTACGTACCACATGATCTTGAGGTTGCTATGATTTTCATGCACTACAGGTATGGAGGCACTATTTGATAGGAAAACTTTTTGAACTCAAAACAAATCATCTTGGGCTCAAGTACATTTTTACGAAGCCGAGTCTAAATGCAAGGCAACGAAGATGGCTGGAGTTCCTAGCAAATTATGACTTTGATATAAATTACGTTAAGGGAAAAGAGAATAGGGTGGTGATGCCTTAAGTTGTAGAAAGAAAATTGCTGCTATAATTACATTAAGAACCTAGTTCAAAGATGAAGTTAAAAATGAGTTAACTAATGACCCCTACTACAATCATGTTAAAACAACTCTAGAAATAGATCCAAGGGACAAAAGGTATGATGGTTTCAAGGTGGAAACAGATGGGATTCTGCATTATAACAACAAAATACATGTACGAAAGGTAAAACAATTAGAAATAAAGTCATGAGAGAATTTCATGATGCTCCCTATTCGGGACATTTAGGAGTAACAAAGATGATGGTGGACATCAAAAAGTAATACTTCTGGAAAAAGATGAAAAATTATGTGATTATTTATGTCTCACAATGCCTGGAATGTTAGCAAGTAAAGGCTGAACATTTACATCCAGTAGGACTATTATATTCTCACAACGTGCCAGAATATAAGTGGTAAGTTATAAGTATGGACTTTATCCAAAGTCTACCTATGTCCCAAAATAAACATGATGTTATACTTGTAGTTGTAGACAAGTTAACTAAAGTGGCACATTTTATAGTAGGTAATTTAACGGATAATTCACCCATATTGGAAAAAGGTTTGTACAAGAAGTTTTCCAATTACATGGAGTTCTAGAAGTAATAATTTCAGACAGGACTCAAGGATAACTTCCAGATTTTGGCAGACTTTGTACGCTACCTTAGGGACAAAACTAAACATAAGTTCTACCTACCATCCTGAAACTGATGGTCAAACCGAAAGAGTAAATCAAGTGTTAGAAGATTTACTAAGAATGTATTGCATGGATCAGCAATACAAATGGGAAGAGTACCTTCCCTTGGTTGAATTTTCCTATAATAACACTTACCATTCTTCCATTCAGATGGCTCCTTTTGAGGCCTTATATGGTCGTAGGTGTAGAACACCTATAAGTTGGGATAATCCTGAAGATAGGGTACTGATTGGACCATAAATGCTTTCGGAAATGGAAAAACAGGTTAAATTAATCCAAGAAAGATTGAAAGAAGCAACAAATAAATAGACAAAAAGTTATGTAGATTTAAAAAGAATTGACAGAAAGTTTAACGTGGGAGATAAATTTTTCTTAGGGTCAAACCTAAAAAGAGTTCCATTTCGTTTGGCAAGTCAGCCAAACTATCTCCTAGGTTTGTAGGACCATTTGAAGTCCTAGAGGTCATTAGACTAGTAGCCTACAAGCTAAGCTCGCCTCCCGCTCTATCCAGTTTGCACAATGTATTTCATGTATCCTTGCTTAAGAAATATGTACTTGATTTAAACACATGTACTTAATTAGGATTCATTGCGGTTTCTTAATCTAGGGGTAATCCGGTTGATCCTATAAGGATATTAGAAACCCAGAAGTTGCACTTGAGAAACCGTGAGGTTTCATAATGTAGGTCCAAATGGGGACCAATATTCGAAGAAAGTGCCACTTAGGAGAATCGGAAGATATCCAAACTACTTTTCTCAGCATCTGTTTGACTGATTTTTATGAACATGTTTTGTTAAAATACTAAATTCAGTTTTTTGTAAAAGTGGTAGATAAGAAAATTCTGTAGATAAACCTACAACTGAATATTGGGACGAAGATACTTTTTGATTAATAGTTACTGTTGAAGATTTTGTTAATGAACCCGAGAAAATTTGTCGTTTAGGTAGTAATGTATTATGTCTACAGATTATATGATTGATTTTCTATATGTACAAGGGTTGTTGTGACCTTTATGATTCAACTGAAATAATATTGCTACAAATTCTAAGCTGATTTGAAAAATATTTATGCAACAAATAAATAATGGGTTAGTTTATTTGTTTATCTTGAAATCATCGAGACGATGATTATTCTAACGGGTGGAGTATGTAACATCCCAAAATTTCTTGTAAGTTAAATTAACTACGATTAAGTCTAAACAGGATTAGACGAGATCATCATTGGGTGTAAAATTCATTTGGTTCGTCGTATCATGACCCACAACTTCTGTGTACGTGGGGCATGACACTGCTGGAATGAATAACCCCACACCCACCTTGATGATCCTTCCTAAAACATGATTAGGCCTTAATCATAGGTAAAATGGTTCATAAATGATAGTGAATCTTTCAGTTATTTGTATTCCAATTACTTTATTTTAATTGGTTTGGTCGTCTTTTGTTTTGTTCGACTTTTGCATGACCGCGATGATAATTGTCTTTGTTTAATTTGACAATGCTATATCAAGCCAACTTTATGAGAATATTCAAATTATTATTTACAGACTTGGTGATTTTCATAATGGAATGTTTTATATAAACCTGGAAATTCAACTAATTTTTATGGTAATATATTATTGGAAATATGTGGACTTATATTATGAAGGTTAATTTTAACTTAACCATTAAGCTGGGTAACAACTAAAGTAAAAAAAATGTATGAAATATTAATTAGTATATATATATTAGAGGGATTTGGCATGTAAGCCAAAAGTTTTATTTAGTTATTGAAATTTATGGGTTTCATAAAGTGAAACACCTTCACATGGCACAAGTGTGCGGCATGCACTAAAACACGTACCAGCATTGGGAAGCCTGAAAATTCTTCAATATGCCGCCCAACTATAGTTCTTTCATTATATTTTTCTGTTATTTTTCCTTTGTCTATTTTCATTCTCCCCTTCTAGAATACCTGCGTGAGTTTTGGAGGAAAGAAGGATTCAACTTGTTGGAGCGGGAAGAGTAGAAGGTTGCAATTCTGGTTTACTTCAGGCATGAATATATTCTCCTTTCTCTGCTGCATTATTTGTAAAAAACGAGGAAATACACATTCTGTTTTTAATGGCAATCAAGGAAATTGTGGACAACTTTTGATTTAAGTTTTTGGAGATGAAGTATGAAAAGAAATTGATGGATTACGTATTCTTTTTAGTTTTCTTTGTGTGGATTTAACCTAACCTGAGAAAAAATATGCAGATGGGGTTTTGGGTTTTGATCAACAAAAATAAAGTAAAAGAAAGGTTAAAGATTCATTCTTTGCATTATAATAAATTATACCCAAAAGGAAAAGAGTTGGGTTTTCTGTCTGGGAAGAAGGAAAACGTTTGTGAATTTGTGTGTTTAAAATTGATTCATGCTCATGGGTTTTCATTTTGTTAAACCGAAATTTGATTGTGTTTTTAGAACAAAAACAAATCGATTTGCATAAAGGAATCGATTTGGGTAACCCAATCAATATGGGTATGCAACCGGTTGGGGTTTTGTATTTTTCTTCTTGGTTGTTATATGCAAGTCTGATTTTTAATTTATTGAGATCTTTTGAATGATAATTTGTGGGTGTCAAAGCTCTTACATGGGGCTGCATTTTCTAGAAATTTTATTATTATGGATCCTAAATCGGTTCATTCATGTATAAATGAGGGTGTCTTGTTATGTGTGAATAATTAAAAAAATGTTATTTAGCTTGTAACTTCCAAACTGACAATATGACTTGGATTCTTGTAAGACTGTGAAAAAGAAATTGCTTGTCTTGGTAAGGGCATGAAAGCCATGACAACTTGACCAAGATGCACCAAGGAGTAATTGGAGGCATGATTGGGTTTAAAATAATGATATCTTATGAAAGAAATTATTACTTGTTCTTTTTACTAAAAATAGTATGTTTAAATGATGTAACCATGGTGCTACTATATTGTTGGTTGGGATGTTTGTTTACCAGATAGAACATGTTAAAGTGATGTAAATATGGTGATATTTGTGCTAATTTGTAGACTGCTCATTGGTGAAAAAAAAATACTCTTCTTAATCATATTGTTTTTAGGAAGTTATGTAGAAATTTTAAATGTCAAATACTTATTGATTGAAGGCTGGAATACGAGATGTATTGACCTTTGTGATCGTGAGGGAAACATGATCAATGAAATAGAAATTGGTTGTTTTATTTGTGTGCATCCATAGCTATATCTTTATAGAAACCATGTAGTAATACATTTTCAAATTGTATTACCATGTAGTAAGGGCATGAAAGCCATGACAACTTGAGCAAGATGCATCAAGGAGTAATTGTAGGCATGATTGGGTTTAAAATAATGATATCTTATGAAAGAAATTATTAGATGTTCTTTTTACTAAAAATAGTATGTTTAAATGATGTAACCATGGTGCTACTATATTGTTGGTTGGGATGTTTGTTTACCATATAGAACATGTTAAAGTGATGTAAATATGGTGATATTTGTGCTAATTTGTAGAGCTACTCATTGATCAAAAAAATACTCTTCTTAATCATATTATTTTACGAAGTTATGTAGAAATTTTAAATGTCAAATGATTATTGATTGAAGTGGAATACGGATGTATTGACCTTTGTGATTAGAGGGAAACATGATCATTTGAAATAGAAATTGGTTGTTCTATTTGTGTGCATCCATAGCAGTATCTTTAGAAACCGTAGTTATCTTTATCATTTGTATTACCATGTGCTTGTTGATAAAACAACATATATATCTTTTCATATTTTATTAATTAATTGCATAATAAAATGGAGTTAATATTCATGCCGTTCATTTTGAACTAACATCATACCACTACTCCAGTCTTGCAGGACCATTAACTGCAATACTGATCGGATGTGGAAACTCATGTCTTGTGATGTTTTATCGTAGCATGGATGTAAATGAGATACTTGGATTTCAATTAGTGAAAGGATGATATCCTAGAATTTTTGGCTGAATTATTGGGATCTCGGACCCATTGTAAATATTCAAACCTCACTATGTGAGAATTATTATACTTAGGTTATATATTTCACCTTCACGACATATGTAATATATGATTTTAATAAAGAGATGATTACTTTGTGTGTAATAATATCTTAGTATGAGTAAATGATGAATACTTGAGTTGTGAAATCTTACTTTTCACAAATTGTTGAATACATTTATTTAATAGTTATCAATGTATGAAGTGATAATTGGGCAATTATTGTAACAATCAATTGTCTTTAATTTCTAAATTAAATAAGCTATTTAGTGGCATAGCTAATCGAAGGAATAATTAAATATACATGTTTTAATATATATTTAATTCGGCCTTTTGGTAAACTTGGTATTAATATGATAAGATTGTAAATCCTGTTGTATAGAGAATGGAAGAGTATCATTGTAAAAAGGTAATTTAAGGTTAAAGAATCAAACATCAGGAAAAAGAGACTAAATGGGATGGTAAATAGATGAAAAGATCCATTAGACTTATCTTATAAAGATCCTAGTTGGCCTTTGGCATCTATCTCAATATAAACTCTTGCAAGATAGGTTTAATTGGAAATAAAATAAAAACAAACTATAAAGATCTAGATAACTGTGAAAGGGATAGTTGTGAGGTGACGAAAGACTTAAAACTTATAATACTAGTGTGTTGTCTTGAGTTTAGCCGTAACCTACACGGTGGATAACTTTGGCCAAAGTAATGCATTGATGGTTGTGCATTGTATGATCACCTAGTCCTCCAATTAAATAAAAAAATTATTAGTAACATGATCATGGGAAGTTGAAATACTGAACATGAGGTAGAAAATGGTCGATACTGAATATGAAGTCGGAAACTAGATTCGTGGTAGACCCAAGGAATTTCACATAGCTCCCATTACCTTTAAAAGGTTGAACCGAATGCTAGTAAGCATTGTAACTCAAGTAGTGACAAAGGGAGATCGTGGAGATCTGGATACACCCTTCTCAGCCACACATGGCTTACATGGATGTTATTAGATAGATCAAAAGAGAAAAATTGATTAATGAATTTGATTAAATAAATCTGTATGATTACAACTGTGTAATTTGTTATTATGTTTGTGTTAAAAAAATCCTCATTTTTCAGCTCTTGTAATTTTGAGCGTTACATGGAAGAATTGCACAATGACATGCAGAAATGGGTGATTGAAATCCTTGAGTTGAATCCCTCTTTTTGAAGGGTTTTGGGAAGCTGTAATTGTCAATACAAGGAGAAGCATATTGTTAGTAGTGAATTTTAAACATAATCAAACTTTGTTAAATTAAAAATAATGAAAATATAATGTTGTAAAACAGAAAATAAACTTACAAGCAGTAGCAGTGCAATTGCATCAATAGATAATTAAAAACTAGACTCCAAATACTTGCATTCTTCATCCGATAAAACAACCTTCGTCGTGACAGGATCCACATCTTTGTGTGGTAGTCCTGTGAGATGTTTAATGTCATCAGGTGACGTTCCAAATGACTTTGCATGAGATGGGAGTGTATAATGAAATGTGAAAGTGGAAGTGTCGTAGTTGAGTAGAAGATTGTTAAGTGTTCTGTGGTCTATCCGAAATTGGGACATATACACTAGCCTTGTGAAACTGGCTGCTTCAATCCATTGGGAAAATGCATTAGGATCCTTTAGAAATGTGTACAGTTGAGGAAATACCAGGATCTTGAATGAAAACTTCTTCATATTTGCTGTTGACGCAACTGGGCTCTTGGGCTCTCTGGAAGTGTTCTTTCTTCTTGGCATTTTTTCAATCTATTATAAAATTCTGAATCCTGGTTGTAGATGTCCTTTGGTGTTCAAGTTTTGTCTTTAGGATTTTTCCTTGTATGCTCTAGCTTCTCTCTATTGTGTGGAGTGAAAATGAATGCCTTCGTGTATTTATAGCCGATTTAATAAGGCGACCGACATTAACCTTTATGCTACTAGCCGAGAACATTAAATGTGCTTGACCGACATCATATTTAATGCTTTCCGGCCGATAGCATGCAAAATACTACCAGTAGGAAACATGTAGAATGCTACCGGACGGAAGCATGAAGAATGCTATCGGCCGGTAGCATGAAGGATGCTATCGATTGGTAGCATCTCAGTATGTTGCCAGCCCCGGTAGCATCCTGCATACTACCGGTCGACAACATGCAGGATGCTTCCGACCAGACACCATGCGGGATCTTTGGGTGTTTGTGCAACATGTAGGATCTTTACCAGTAGCATTTATAGTACCCCCATCCATTTTCATATATTATTTTTGTTGCATCATAAGGCCAATGGATAAGGCCCAACCATTCCCACAATCATGTTTAAAAATCGCTTGCCACACGAAACAAATTTTCTTACAATTCACCATACATGTGAAAGTGGTTTTACCAATATTCACAAAATATTTTCTAAGGATTTTTTTGGAGGGACCCTTAAAATTTTCCCTTCATTTGGTAGGTCGATGTCCTATTATCATCCAATGGATGACATTACTTGAAACATTAACTTCACGTAACCGGTTGAGCTATGACAACAAGTTATAAGGTTATTTTAAGTTCCTCTATTGTAGTTATGAATTGAGGGATTAATTGATTGAAACGCCAATAACATCTTCTTGTGACATGAGAAGAAAAGTGGAACTAATTTGAGTGAATGATGACATTGGAAGATCTTTAATGATTGAAGAAAAAGCTCCAATTTTTTTTTTAACAAGTAGAAGAACATTGATTACATTAAAATACAACAAATAAATTTGGGAATGAATCACCAAACTATCGAGAATTAAGAATAACATCGTTCTGAAAAAAATAAAGTGTTTCACCACGTGAGGAGAACAAAGGGGAAAAAATGAAAGGCGACACAACTTGATTGAGAGCTCTTTGTGAGTGAATATCACACTTTTTGGGATCCATTTGAAGGTTTGAAAGTGATTTACATCTTTGATATGTTATGCATGGATTTCATAGACATATGCAACAAGGTGTAGTCTACTAAGGGTTGGAACCATATTGCAAGGTTGACATAAAGTACTCTAAAGTGAACGTGAAGTTGGGATTCAATTATGAGAAGTGTGGGAAAGTGAGAATTATTGAGAAGCTATGTGAAGTGTGGCATTCCAAGCTTGGAATATTTTATGACATTAAATAAGTACGTACAACTTTAGAAGATCTTCGTGATATTCATGAGTTGAAGACAAGATGCGAAAGGATGAAGATGAAGGAAAAATATGAAAATATGGGGGAATGTTGCAAAATAATTACCTATCATAAATGAGGCAAGGAAAAGATTTGTGGGAATCCATGGCTTAAGATTTTCCCTTATAGGAAAAATGAGATTTCCTAATATTACACAACTTGGGATAGTGTATTATGAGCCAAGGTACAAAGGAGAATGGTATAGATACAAAAATAGGAAAGTTATTTCTTGAGGGGCATTCTCCCCAAAGGCATAAGGTTGATCAAAATGGGCATGATAATATTTTTGGTTGATAGAAAGTATTTCCTTAATTTTAAAAATGCAAGGGCATACTAGAATCATGTAGCATGAATAAATAAAATCATTAATTATAAAAGGAATATCAATGGTATTAGATTGGCCAAAGTAAGAGGAAAAAAATGTGTCTAAAACATGTTTAATTATTGAAGTTCACATATTGCTTAGTAAATCCTAGAGATGAAAATAATGTGAATGTGCACATATTGCATTTGGTGTCACTATCTATTAAGACACCATGGATGGGACTTAGAACAAAAAAAGATCGAATGTAAAGCACATGATAAATATCATTGAAGACAACATCAACATAATCGAATCTAATAACATGCCTAAGATGTATAGATGAAGTAACTACATCAATCAAAAAATCAATTGTATGATCATAAGTACTATAATTGGATTGGCTAAGAAAATAATAGGTAGAGTAAGCTATGAAATCACAAATGAAAATGAATACAATAGCTAGCGAAGGATCATGCACCAAGGAGGAAGGAGAACCCATAAGGAAACTAGAGTTCTAGTATAGAGTAGGTCCCCTAAATGATTAAACCCCAAAATAAATAAATAATGCATTAGAGGGTAAAGGGAGTCCTAACATATTTAATTTTTATGTTGAAGGTAGAACAAGTGATGTATTCATTCTAAGTGATAAATGTTGATGCCAAACTTAGAATTTACCATTCAAAGAAATTTTCAAGATGCTATATTATAAATAATTTATAAAACACAAGAAGGTAGATACACTTAGTTGATTACAAATATTGAGAAGATAATACGGTTATTTTATATGACTGAGCATGTTGGAAATGATCTGTAAGTATTTCGTGTGTGAAAGTGGAGAGCAAAATTGAGTAGGTATGGAATCATTGAGTGTGTATGGAAGTATTAGATAGTTACTTACCTAGTGAATGGTTCTATATGATGTGTTGCTAATGATATGCATATTTTTATTCCACTGGTAAATATCAATAATGTGCCTCACCGTGAAACCTTAGGTGTCACACATGCGTGAAATCCTCGTATGATGAAAAATAACTATTAACCCGAACCATAGGAGGGAGACCCTACAAAAAGGTTCTTGGTTGGGTTGAAGTACAATCATGCACAACACCTACATTGGGAATACTCTAAAAAGATCAGAAATTGTATATAGTTTTCCACCTAGCATGTGATATCTATATGGATGTAACTAGCTTTGGAAAATTGATCACTTGATAATGAGAAATAAGGAAAAACTTAGTAGCTTATATTTTTAATTTGGCTATTTTATGGAGATTTTAAAAGTCTGATTTGGCTATTTGGACACCATATGCATGTCTAAGATTTTCCAAAAATAATATCAAATGTTACTATTTCGCACTCACATAGCCAAATGAATTCTAATATCAATATGTTTTTAAATGGATCACCTTTAAATTGACAGGACATGATTTTAAAACATGTTTAGATCACCATGAATTCTATGGGCCCTTAGATCATAATCACCAACATTTTAGAGGAAAATATGAAATTTTATCAAACTTGCCACTTGTGTGCTTTTTTTGTGGGCACACGTGTGTGTGTGTGTGTGTGTGTGTGTGTGTGTGTGTGTGTGTGTGTGTGTGTGTGTGTGTGTGTGTGTGATATGATCAAATATATTAGAATATGGATTCTATTCTATGTGATATGCTTTAATTAAGGAATTCTTGGGACCATTTAATCCATAAAAATGTATTGTTTGCATCCTGGTTTGAATTGGTTCAACTAACAATCATTTGGAGCCTTGACAATGGAGACCTTTGTAATTTTTCTTTAGGAATTATCCCACATTTCCCAAGGAGTGAAAATCATGTGTATATATAAAAAATTCTCTCTTAGTATATTGGAGGAAAGGCTTTGCAAGACACCTTTTGGAAAAGTGTTGAAAAGTTTCAAAGTAAAAAAAGACTAAGGAAGGAGACTCCATAGCCAAAATAGCATAGGATGTTGATACATTACAAGAGATCAATGGATGTGATATAATTATAGTAGGATTTATAAGGAAGGCTTGAGAGATCATGGGTTTTCCGAAATTGCATGAAATGATGACACATGGCCAATGGATCAACGATTAAGGTTTAATCATAGGAAAGAATGGGGAAAATGGGTCCAATTTTTCTCTCTCGATTGATTAACGATTTTGGCGGGAGCTATGAACCGGAGGGTTGCATGGGACCCCGCCCATTACAGCCAATGTCCAGAGACAAGATAATACAATTAAACCAACCCAGAACGTGACGAGTGAGCCTGCACCGATGATGTAATTTCCACCACTGCCGTTTTTAGAGCTACCAGCCGCCGCGAACGCCAATGCCAACAATGCAAAGTCCGCCATCATCGAGAATAACTGCTAGTGTAACCACCGGTGATGAAACATTTGCCACCATCGATAACCACCCCAAAGGGATCACGCCCAGTGGGATTTGAATATGGGTGGATCCGGACACAACCGTCCATCTTAATCGATCCACCCAAACCCCATTGGCAAATGGGTCCAAATTTTATAACTCAACAATTTTTTTGGTTATGGAATGCATATAATATACTTCATACCATCAATAGATTATACAAATGAAATCTAACTTGAAGAGGACAATTGAAATTTGCCAAAATATTTTTTTAAATTAGAAAAATTAGGTAAGATTCACCTTTACATATGCAACCATTTTTTAATGATTTTTTCCATTTTCGCCATAGTCATGATACCCATTTTTGTAAGATTCGCCATCCCATAAAATCTTGCTTTAGCAAGATTTTCCATCCTTTCTATAAGTTTATTTTTCATGGGTTCCTTAAAATTTTCAACGGTGAGCAACAATGGAATTACATGTTTATCTTTACTTGGCTTATTAGCTTGGGAAGTGTGACTTTATAACCTCGTTGAGTGTTCTTAAAAACTTTGTGGGGCTATTCCTATGATGTGTTGTTACTTTGAAATAATTTATGATAGGTGATTAACTAAAATTGACTAAGTATATAGTATGTGGGGATAGTTAATCTAAGCTACGAACAAGCTGTAATAAAGTAAATAAATGCAGTAAAGAAATATGAAAGTAAACTAAATAACTATGGAAAAGGAAATGTCAACACTAATGTGCAAGAAGGAAGATGAAATAACTTAGCTGAATAGAAGATGCTCGCAGGACAGTGTCACAATGATGACTTGAAAATCCGTAGGAATAGGAATGACATGCGAAGTACTTAAAAGGATGGATATAGAAAATATAGCTGGACTAGAGTTCTTGGAGAGGGACTGGGGTGCTTGCAGGTGCTCTGGTATGTAATTTGGGTGTCTGGTGCATGCAAAACTAATCTCTGCAAGGTTGGGAGGTGATCTGAACCTTCGCTCACGTGTCATATAAGATTTTACGTGCTCCTTCGAGATGTCGCCAATAATCCAAGATGAAATAAAGACTTGCAAGACCCCAAAAGAAGTATCAAAACCCTAAAAAGAAAGATACAAATAAATGGGTTGGGTAGGCCTCACTACCATAATAGTGGGCTTACTAATCGGCGTTGCACTACATTTCAAACCCAAATGTAGTTCTGGTGAGTGTGTGCATGATGTGCCCTAGGTGCTCTTGTGTTAGTCACACTTTGTGAAGTAGTGAGTAATAAATAAATGTAAAAATGTAATAGCATGTGTGCATGGAATAGAATAGAATCCTCCCCCTATGAAGTGTGTGATGTAGATGTCCTAGCCTTGTGCCTTGATGATGGAGTTGTGTGGATGCAAGTGATCTCCAATGCAATAGATGGATGCAACTCTATGTGAGTGATAATAGTGAATGATACTAGGTCCCTCATTATGGTCTCATAACTTTATATTTATAGGGTTCTCTTGGTCTAATTTCATAATTAACCTTGAAAAGGTGACCACAAGAAAGATAAAGATCTAAAACAGCTAGAAAGAGCCCAAAAGTGGTGGGAAAGTACAAAAGGATTTGGGCACCTCGGGTGGGACAAGGCACCCACCGGGCCCCAATACTAATCTGGGCACCCTAGTCAAGGAAAAAATAATATAGGATAACAAAAGATGACTGGGCATATGGGTGCAAGAGGTCGATAATGACGAAATAAAATAAAACAAGATGGACAAAAGAAAAATGTTAATTAGTGCTTTCTTCAGTCAAGAACCTTTTAAATAGTAGTATGAGACCGATACTAAATAATGTCTAAAGTGCATAATTTTGTGTCTAGAATAGTTTGGAGTATTATTGGAATTGATTTTATAAGTTTGCTTTTGAATGTTTACGGTGCATCAAATAGGTGGGTTGGACTTGCGTATATAGGATTTCATAAGTAAAGTTTCTCATTAATTTTGGCTTATAGGATATGAACCGACCCATAAAAGATATAACAAAATTGACCATTGGGTGGCTTTGGATGCAAATTTCATCCTCAATCCAAATTATTGGATGGTTTATTCCTAGATGAACAATCTCATATATGCGATTTATAAGATTATGTAAAGTTCGAGAATGAGGCTTGAGAGGAATATACTTGACATGGATCAATACAATTAGTAATGTGAGTGGTGAGCAATGTGAACAAAGAAGCAAGTCATGTAAGAGAGATAAGGATAGGTCACCTAGGCTTGGAATGTGTGTGCAAGTCATGATCCAGGGATAAAGCCAAAATTTCCATTGCCAAATGATGAATTGCTAAATTTAGGTGTCTATATGTGCATATTTATTCAAATATGGGTGGTGATTGGTTTAAATTCTAAGTTGTTATTTAATAATTATGTTGAATTTTGTGGCCTAAACCCCTCTTTCACTTGTCCTTATGGTAATCTCCATAGCCATTTAATATTTATCATGTTCCACTTTGTTTATATTTTATAGTTTTGCCTCATTCTTTATGCCTTTTTTTTATTAAAGGGACCCATTTGTCCCTTTACTTTTTCTCATTTCTAACCGTTGGAATTAGAATCGCATGCACGAATCTCACCAAAGTTTGAATTAAATATACCTATAAATAAACAAATTATTAGGTTCATTTGATAATCATCAAGCACACTCTTGAGCATTTATCATTTTCTTGTAGTTAGCATTCTATTGTGAACTCACTAAAGTTTTTGATTTATTCATCAACATATTTTTTTATAACATAAACCACCAAACCAAAAAATATTAACACTTCATATTTGTAAATTCAACTCATTGTAGGAGGAGGGCGGATTCGAAGTGCATGTAACTAGGGAAATAAGTGAAAGAGAAAAATGGGTGAGAAGAATTACAAGTTGAGTTTATAGGTGGTAATCACTAACCAAAAATTTGTTTGTATGATCATGACGGTTGACCAATATCATCGGTATGCGGTCCTAACAACATGTTATAATCATATCTAGATTTTAAGGCAATGGACTTTTTATCACCTAAAAACAACACCCTCTGTTTTGCTAGCATGTATGTATGAGGTAATCAATGTTTTTGGGAAACATGGAATTACCTCTAGGTGTGGGACCATGAAACTGAGATAATTCTCTAGAGAAGGCTGGTTCCTCTTCCTAATCTAAGCACTAAACTACTCATAATGAAGGAAATGCAACTAACTACCCCTATTCTATCAATTCCAAGGGAGCAGGGAGAGAAAAGAGAATGGAAAATGGAAATCCTACACTAAGGAGGTGATAACACTAAGAGAAGGGTGGTATGGACACTCTCCACGAGATGAAAATGGGTAAAAATGGAAACAAAGAGGGTTATTGAAACACCACAGTCTAAAAACACATTCACAACACCATTTCCATTAAACATGATCATTTAGAGCTTGCAATAAACCATTAAAATGCACAAAATACCTTTAAATGTAATGTAGAGGCCAGATAATGCAATGAAACACAAGAAAGGGTTGCAAAATAACCACAAAACTTGATTTTATTGCTTCAAATGATGACACAGTCCATTATAATGAAGAAAAGAGGCATGAATCTCTTGGAAAATGCTCAAAATGGAGGTTTGGAGCTCACAGACACCTGCGGTAACTTTTGTAGAGAATAGAGGAGTAGATAGAGAATGTTCAACCACACAAATGAGCCTCTTTTTACATTATATAGAAAAATGGGGAGAGAAAGAGAAGGGAGAATAGAGGGAAATTCAGATTCCCTTTTCAACCACCAACAAGGTGCATTAAATTTCTGAAAAAATGATGGGCACCTTGCCAAATCCAGCCCTCTATGATATTTTACTTGTTGGAGAAGAAAAGGGCACCATACTTCATTAATTTTGGTGGTTGAGCTACATGTAACTGTGCACTTCAATGCTGGAGATATTTTCCACTTTTTCATATATCTAACCTCAATAAAATTAAGAAATCTAATTTTGTGGCATAGAGGATGTTGAGAGCTTTCCGAAAAGTCCAATTTTGTGAAAATCAAAGCATCTGGGTGAAAGTTATGCCCATTTTAAGTGCAGGGGTCGAAGGTCAAAACAGGTTCCCCGCGCGACTCCACGATCCGCATTTAATTCACTTTTCTTCAAATTACGGGTATTGCGGGTTTTCGGGTATAAAGGGTAATGGGTTACTTGTGCCTCGCGAGTCCGCATTCCCCATGAAAACATTCCAAACGCCGCTTCATTGTGTGGTAATTTCTCCTTTGTGGGGAACTCACGTCCCTGCGGCACCTATTCCGTTCGGGTCACTTAGGCTGCATCGATTGATCCACCCGCATTCCATTGAACCTGGTGCCTCCTTCACACTGCGGATGAATTGGTTCCACGGGAACTTGAACCCCGTTGGACTTGTTCCTGATGGGTCCCTGAAACCCAACTTCTCCGCACGATAAAGCCTCTCTTTGTATTGCGGCTCCAAACCAAGGGCGGGGAACCTTAGTTCTACCCGCACCCCATACTTCCGCAATACACTAAAATAGGCCTTTTTCACATTTTCTTCCATTTTTAGCTAAGTATGAGAGTTGAGCCAAGGGTAAAAACCTTCTAATGACTCCATTTTTTTCCATTTTTTTAGTTTATCCTTGTCTAAGCCAAGATAAAATGCAAGTTATCAAAATTACCTCTGGGGGGAATTTTGGATAACAAGACTTGCTTATATCAGATACACATTTGCAATTTAGATCATTCTGATATATTTAATGATATCTCAACAAATAAAATACCTTTTATCCCCTCTATTTTAACATTTGTTTGATTGAAAAATCAATTCTATTATTATGCATTATAGGCATTCTACAATGGCAAATTGGGGGAAGGGGGAAGGGGAAGGGAGGTGGTGGAGTGGATGGCCAAGGTGTAATTTGTGTGAGTTATTAATAGTTAACTATGGTCTTAAATTTAACACTCATTTGAATACCACTTAGAAGTTTTCTTTTTCCTTGAAGAAGTCAATCGGAATATCATAATATCTTGGCCATCAAGTGGATTTTTGTCCCCACTTTTATTATTGGAAAGATTTTTACTAACCTTGACACATTGGTCTAGCTAGATTGACACCATTTGTCACCAATCAACTTGAAATTTGTGAGGAAGGTAATGAACTTATTAATAATTATGGCATGTGAAAAACCCAAGATAAAGACTTTTGAATTGATTCGTCGACATTTTTGAGATAGATATCTTTAAGGGGCATTGATAAATAAGGGATGAAATCGGGATCATATCCTGGGTGAATTTGGCGAAATATATACCCTTAAGTAATTGGTAGTTAAGCCTAAAAATTATGTGCACCTAGCTTGTGTAATCATTTAGTTCAATCAAAAATATATATCCCTAATTTACTATATTCTATTTATAATAATAAACACCCACCATCATATAAAAAATATTAACTTAGCCATCAATTTGTGCACAAAAATTTAATTAAATAATTTTTATATTTTTGGTTAGGCCAAGGAACCGACAACATTTCTATTAAATCAAATATTTTTACTTCATTGAAATGTTATATTAGTCAATGGTATGTACGTCGGTTGAAGCGTAGGTTGGTTGTTATTTAATCAAAAGCCATTATAATTTTATTATGTTAATTTTTTATTCGTCCCTTCAATAATTATATTATAATTTTGATAAGAAGAATGGTTTACATTCTCAACTTATTTATATATTGCTGCCAAGCCTCAACTTTTATGACTTCGTTTGTCAAGAACTACAGATTCAGTATAGTTATATTTAATTATAAATATTATTTAGAATAGACATTTAAAGTATTTCTTTTAATTTTTTTAATAATATATGAATTAATAATTTTAGTTGTAAATTTATATGTTGTTGGTAAATGATTTTAATTTAGCTATAAATTTTATCATGTGATTGTAAATTTATTTGATTTGGGAAAAATTAGAAGAAAAATATGAGTTATAAACTCTATCATGTGGCCAAGATTGTATGTTATTTAAATTGACTTCTTAAACCAAAAAGAAATTATTTTAAGTAATATTCAACGGATTTAAGGTTAAAATTTCTTCATTATAATCAAATGAATGTTAAATTTAGAATCAATTATTAATTGTTAAGAACTGATGAATATGAACTATCCACCACCCCCTTTATCATTATAAAACACATCTCACTTCTAAAATTCTTAAAAAATAACAATTAATTAATTTATGGTCTTTCATTTAAAATACTAAAGAGTTATTGAGTGGTGAAATTATATAAATTTAAATATTTTTAATTTCAAACTAAAGTATAATACACTATATATACATGTGGAGTACGTTTGTTTAAATATAACTAAATTTGGTCAAAATTGAGTGATGTTGTACTCTTGGTGCTGATTTTTGAAGTTTTGTAATTTCCCTTTTTCCATCCCTATGACCATGCCTCTTTTATTCACTATTATATGAAGCATAATTTATATTAGAAATTGGGTAAATTTTGTGTTATCATACTTATAATTTTTTTGATTAATTAGTATTTTAAATTTGATGTTGATTCGATACAAATTTGTAATGTAAATTCAATGTAAAATTGTTGCGTAAATTTGAAGTAAAGTTGAAGCGAATTCAACACCAATTTGCAAAGCAAATTTAGCTTCAAATTTATGTCGAAACTAATTGATTTGGGAAAGTTGGTATTTTACTTGTATTAGATTTGTAAAGTTAAACTCAAATTTAGCGGTCAATTTGGACAAGTTGGTTAATTATAATGAACTTGCTTCATATTTTTGGCATATTACTATATCTAGGATGAAGTAACAAAGGCTAAATTCCAGCAAGAAACTAAAGAAATAGACTCAAACCAACCCACCAAACACCCATCAAAATTTGAGCATAAGAGAACTTTACATCCCTAAAAATATAACATAAAGATTGAGTGCCTCTAAATTTTATTTTATAAAGAATAGAAATCCTTCAAGAACAAGGCCAACACTCTCCTACCCCGACTAAAAACATAGATATTTCCTAGTTTCATTTGAGTGTTGTTACCAATGGCATCCAAATCCTCTATCCGAAGCCGCTCCAATGTGGTTTTATCTCCACACCTCTTCTTAATCTATGAGGAAGAAGATACCAAATGCATTTAAGAGATCTTACAAAGATTAACATCATCCTAGCTAAGATACTTAATAGAAACTATATTATGTATCAGAGGAGGCAGATGTAGATCCATTGCAACAACTCTAGAGTTTGTAGTTGCACCACAAGAATCAATTGCAACGTAATTGAAAGTCTTTCTAATAGAATATAACGCTCCTTTTGTAGAGCTCTAGGTCTTTGAACTCGAACATAAAAACCTTGCCTCAGAACTTTAAACCTTTGTAGTCAAATATGAAACATTTGTTACAAATCCTGAGACTTCTGATACAAATTTTGAAGACTCTCCTTCATCATTATGTCTCTTATTATCCTCCTAAAGGAAATTCAGAAATATAATCGACAAGAGAATATGAGCTCCAACAAACCTATATTCTACAACACAATGGAATCCCATCAATGGTTTTTTCAATACATTTAACTGTATGAGTGTGATAGATTATAGTGGAACTACATTATCAAACAAAGAATAATATGCCATTCAATTTGAGAAAATTGACACATTAAGGGAACCCATCAAGCACAAAGACAACCCTACCGTAACCCACATAGTACATTAAAGAAAAAATCTTTATATCCTCAGCCACTACGAAACACACAAGACAGACAAAATGGACGTGCCATAATTCATTTATCCTTAAAAATTCTCATATTCTATTCCCTTATTATTATAATGGGAGGACGACGCTCAAGAACCCTAAATTTTGTTTGTAGTAGGAAATGTGGTAATTAAGCATGCCATAACACATAATAATACTCGGATGCACTTTAATTTTAATATACAAAGGTTAGAAACACATAAAAGATTCTCCTAGGACCATTTTTGGTTTTTATGAAAGTGGAAAGGTCCTCTCCTCCATAAGAGTTTGACAAACATATAATAATAACATATGGTGAGCTTAGTTGATAACTTCAATTGTTTTAAATAAATAATATTTAAAAGTTTTTATTGGTCTTTTTTATAAAACATTTTTATATGGGGTTATAAATTGGTTTTGACTCAAAGGGATCAAGTTCCTCGATGGGTAGGGGCATGAGAAGTGTGGATATCTTTTGTTGACCTTTTATGAAGAGAGGGATGTCGGCGATCTATTCACACGGGTTTGATGTGAGGATTTAATCATACGAGAATGCCAATAATAGTTTTAAAATATTGTATTAGTTTCATAATTATTTAATTTTTTAATTGTTATTTTATAGGGGATTTTACTCATATATTTAAATCATTTCAAGATGTTTTTTTTTTTTTTTATGAATAGTCATTATTTTAATGACACTTTTCTTCATATAATTTTGGTAATGATCATAGCAAAGAATACCCTTCGGACATACCATAAACATTTCCTTTTCTTTTTTAGAATCAAATATTTAGACATGTATTTTAAGATATTCCTATTCTTTTAGCTTTAATATATATGATATATATATATTTAATATTTTAATAGTTATAAATTATATATCTCCTATAATCAAAAGTGTGGTATAATAGGATGCGATGCCCGTGGGGAATCAAATTGAGTGGTGTTAGACTCAACAAGTGTACACACCTAAAAATGGCCACTAGGCATTACTAATGAACATTAAATTGCATGTTTTTAGAGTGTTTGTATGTTCATAAAGTGTTGGTCCAATATTTGGCTTTATTGGCACATTTTGTTCACTACCGGTTGTCCCTGACACTCTAAGTGTCATTCTAGACTCTCAAATTTGGTAATTTGCATTTTGGCAACCCTTGATTTGATTATGCACTCTTGCTATGATAAATGCTTCTTCTTCATTATTTCTTAACACTTCTTGATTGCCATTAATTAGCTTGTTTATCCTCGCAACCGACACGTCAAAAACTCGAGAATGTAATATACAAAATCTATAGATAAACATCGGTTACAAGCACCAAACTTCATTTGGCACGTTTTTTTAATCTTGGTCAAGTTCGTACATTTTTGTTAGGGCCGTACAATTTGGTCAATACCGTACCATACGACCCTGACCTCTTTATAGAGTCTTAGACCAATATGTCTTCCAACTGCACTTTCAAATTAAAATATTTCTTTTGGTCTTATACTTCATCTGGGTCAAACTTTCTTAGAAAAATCATCTACGGAACCCTATATAAGCAAGTAAACATTACCTCATTTGCTAACCTAGAACTCCTAAGGCAATGCACTAGAGCACTCACTTCATACACTTGCAAAAGGTATCCAAAGCTCCTAAATCTTAGAATTGCACGTCTATAGTCATTAAGGCAACACCCAAATTAGGTATGAAGCTCTGAGCCGGGTCAAGGTAGCCATGTCTCTCATCTACAAGTATCCAAACATCCTCTCTACAAGTTTTTTAGCAAGAACCAAATCAAAGTGAGCACAAATAAAGTACTTACAAAATCTAAGTGATCTATCTAGATATCATGTGCTAGGTGGAGAACGATGTGCGGTTTGAGGCCTCTTGAGTAATGCCAACGCCGATAGTGCACAAGGGTGTCCACAACACTTCTAATGTTTGTTTTGCAAGAATATTCATCCATAGGTAGGGTTTGAGATGATGATCAGTCCATCTAGAGACCCTTATTGCATATGAGACAACTAGGGTTTGATAAAGAATGGAAAAATCCAAGAAGGCGAGAAACCCATAAAGCTATAAAGGGGACTCAAAGCAAGTCTAAGATCATACTTAAGGGGTTGGATCATACAATACCGTCCTAACTGATAATATGTCGAGAACTAGGTGCAATTACAATTCCAATCTAGGTTGTGAGGGTTACTCAAGCTCGGATATCCCTATTTCATTTTTGCATGACCTCAAATCTCTCCATAAATCATCATAAACAAGCTAAGTGCTTATATACCTCTATTTTATGCTTTCAATTGTATGTTATGTTATTTGGTGTATGCAAATTCTTCATATTTGATCGAGTTACAAATCTTAATTAGTATTTTTATTGTATTATGTTTTTTAGATTTATAAATTAACACTATTCTAATCTACACCTACTTAAATTGACCTACAATTTAATTAAGGGTTATAGAGTCATTTCACCCATTTCCCTCACTTTCCAATATTTTGGGCCCCTCGTGTCTAGAATGTGAACTCCACATTCTGACATATGATTCTAGCAAGATTGCACTCTAGCCCCTTTACTTCTTCATCTTGTATGAACCTTATCCTATATTTTTCATTTTTCCAACTATTGGAGCTCCACTTGCATGTCAACATAGTTTCAATTCAAATTTCAATTGTTTATAATTAAATACACAAACGTCATAGTCCATTTATGGATCCTTTACTATCCAACATCTATCTAAGCATCCGTTATTTTATCAAGGCATTGATGAAAATTTCAAGTGAAAATTATATAAGGTAGTAGTTATTCAACACTAATTTCAAGAAACTAGAGAAGTTTGGAAATCATTAGAATGTTCATTAAAGCAATGAAACACATGGTAGAGACATGTTGCACCAATTTATTGGCTAAAGAGTTATATTACAATCATTGGTATTTTTTGGTATTGTACATTATTGAGGGATTTAACAAATATCAAGATAATTCAATTATTCCACAGTGTAATACAAATACAATCCATGTGTTGTTTTCCTTACAATTTCATGTTTGATTGCCCAATTAGGGTTAGAAGAAAGAAGAGTGGGTTTTAATGTTGATCCAAGTGAAGAAAAAATGCGAGTTTTCAATAAACAAAACATGCGAACACATACATTAAAGAAAAAATTACAAGTATTTATTTATTTTGAATGTCCACTCATGTGTATTGATGATAACCACAAGACTATTACAAGGTAAAAGGGTTCATAAGACATTTTAATTGTGTAGGATAATTTACTAGGTAAAGTATTTTAATATTTAAGTCACCGGTTTGATAACTCAACCTTTTATTCATGCACATTACACATATAATTAGAAAAATAATATTTACAACGAGAGGCGTAACTTACAATGGCACATGCAGGTAGCGGTGGATTGTAATGTCCATGAGATGTTAACAATTAATGTTTGTCTTTAAAGTTGACATTCATTTGATCATAAAAAAATTAAACTTAAATTTTACCTCTGTTTGGCCAATCATGTATGTGTAATTTTTCTTTGTCTTGGAGAATTTAGTCAAAATATCATAATATATTGCAAGCAAGTCATGAAGTTTGGAATCTATTTGTTTCATAATAAATTTTCAAGCTTAAAAAAATGGTGCATCTAGATTGAGGCCATCCACCGCAAATTAGTGGTAAATTTGCAAAAAGGTAATGGAGTTGTTGATCAATATAATATGTGGAAAATCTAAGTTAGATGCCTGAAAATCACTATCTTTTAACGTTTTTAGATAGATTTATTTTGTATATCATATATATATGTGTGTGTGTGTGTGTGTGTGTGTGTGTGTGTGTGTGTGTGTGTGTACATTGATTAGGTCGAGAGGTGTTCTAAAATGGAATTGGGGGTTGGGATGTAATAACGTGAACCCATTCTTTTTAAAATTTGAATTTAATTTTTTTGTCCATTTGACTATCAAATGGTAAATTCAACCTTAAATTTGATGGAATTATCCCCGAGAGGCATAAGGTTGATCAAAATGAGCATGAGGACATTTTTGGTTGATAGAAGGTATCAACTTAAATTTTATAATGCAAGGAATAATAGAAGCATGTCGCATTAACAAATAAAATCATTAATTATAAAAGGAATAACAATGGTATCATATTGGCCAAAGTAAGAGGAAAATAATGCGTCTAAATTATGGTTTTTTTATTGAAGCTCACAAATTGCTTAGTAAATCCTAAAGATGAAAATAATGTGAGTGTGCACATATTGCATTTGGTGCCACTATCTATAAAGAAACAATGGATGGGACTTAGAACAATAAAAGATCGAATGTAAAGCACATGAGAAATATCATTGAAAATAACATCAACGTCATCAAATCTAATAACATGCCTAGGATGCCTAGATGAAGTAATCAGTATCAATCAAAGAATCAAGTGTATGGTCATATGTAGCATTATTGGATTGTATAAGAAAATAATAGGTAGAGTAATATATGAAATCACAAATGAAAAGGAATACAATAGCTAACAAAAGGATCATGCACCAAGGAGGAAGGAAAAACCATAAGGAAACTAGATTTTGAGTACATAACTTAGGTTCACCAAATGATTAAACCCTAAAATAAACATACAAGGCGTATGAGGGTAAAGGGAGTCCTAACATATTTACTTTTCAAGTTTAGGGTTATAAACAAGTGATGTATTCATATTAAGTAATAAACATCAATGCCCAAATCAAAATATACCCTTCATAGAAATTTGCAAGATGGAATATTAGAAACAATTTCTAAAACACACGAAGGTAGATGCACTTAGTTGATTACAAACTCTAGAATATAATATGGTAGTTTTTATGATTGAGAATGTTGGAAATGATCTGTAAGTGCTTCGTTTATGAAACTAGAGTGCAAAATTGAGAAAGTATGGAACCATCAAGTGTGTATGGAAGTAATAGATAGTTACTTACCTATTGAATGGTTCTATATGGTTATGTGCTAGTGTTATGCACATTTTTCTTCCCACAGTAAATATTAGTAATGTGCTTCATTGTGAAACCACGGGTGTCACACATGTGTGAAACACTATGTATGATGCAAAATAGCTATTGGCCCTAACCATAGGTGGGAGACCCTACTGAAGGTTGGTGGTTGTGTTGAAGTACAATATGTACACCACCTACATTGGGAATACTCTAAAAGGCCGTAAACTATACATAATTCTCCACCTAGCATGTGATATCTATATGGATGAAACTAGCTTTGGGAAACTAATCACTTGATAATGAGAAATAGGGAAAATTTTAGTGGCTAATATTTGTAATTTGGCTATTTTTGAGATTTTGAAAGTCCCATTTGGCTATTTGGACACCATATGCATGCCCAAGATTTACCAAAAATAATCACAAATGTTACTATTTCCCACTCGCATAGCCAAATGAATTATAATATCAATACTTTTTAATGTATCACATTTAAATCGATAGTTCATGACTTTAAAACATGTTTAGATCACCACAAATTCTATGGGCCCTTGGATCACAATCGCCAACATTTTAGAGAGAAAATATAAAATTTATTTAAATTTGTCACTT
The DNA here is from genome assembly GCA_018340775.1 of Taxus wallichiana var. yunnanensis. Classification (NCBI taxonomy): domain Eukaryota; kingdom Viridiplantae; phylum Streptophyta; class Pinopsida; order Cupressales; family Taxaceae; genus Taxus; species Taxus wallichiana. The sequence continues at coordinate 765,837,855 of CM031234.1, forward strand.
GTGTGTGTGTATGGATATGATCAAATATATTAAAGACACCAATTCAAGTAACCATATATTCAATTAAAGGGTAAGTGCACGAAGTTGGGGGCCAAAAGCGGACAAAAACCCAAAAAAGCAAAATGCGCATGTGTTCTATTATAACACGATCACGTTTTAAATTGTTAGGTTTGGGATTTATCGAGGCATAACACATACGCGTTACATAACGCGTACCCATTTATGCATTACATAATGCGTACGCGTTATGCCTACTATAAAGAAAAAAGAGGCCTGATCCTTTATCATTTTATCTCCCTCAAACGCGAGTTTCAGAGCTTAACCATGCCCTTGCATTTTTTCATTCACTGGATCTCAAGCTCAAAGGATCGTTTCTGGATCGCCGGGAAGATATGAATCGACGATGGCGCCACAAAGAAGAGGTAAGCACAATTCTTTTCTCAAAATTGCATTGAAATATGATAATTATAGATTAAAATTTGAATTGAATACATATTTTTTATTGTTACAGTTAGAGGTCGAGGGAATCAACCACAACCAAACCCTACTATTCCTGTCATCACTCCCGACACTCCCACAATTGCTCAACATCCCTGGGTAGTCAAGAAGATTTAACAACCCACATAGTTGAAAACAAAATTGAAATTGAGGATTTAATCAAAACAATGAGGGATTTACATCTCACAACCCCACTATGCCTCTCTTGCAAACACATTGGAGGCATTACTTGTTCAAGTTGACGTGGCAACGGGAAAATTGATCGTTGGAAAACTTATAGAGAGGGTTGTAGGGTTTATTATTCCAACAAATTGTCATATGTGGATGTAAAGAAAAAGAAATTTCAAAATACCTCATATGCGCCTTATTCACGGACCCCCGCACTAATTTTCTTGTTCCGTTGTCATGTAAATGGTTTCCCATCCATTGGTGCAATAATAATTTGATTAAAAATAATTTTTGGGACCGATGGTGGATGGTGTTTGATTTTCCACCTTGTAATAAAAACGAGGTGCCACTATAATTTCTGAGGAAACTCTATTGCGAGTTTATCCTCAACAAGATCCCAAATTATTTTGATTTCTGAGATTTCCAGGGCCGAGGCAAAGGATCTCACGCAGATCGACCGTGTGCACAACATGCACATATTCAAAGGGGTAGATTCCCCACACGTAAGCCCCCTCACCCTAAGATCGTCCTTGGCAGTGAAGGAGACAAGTAGATATTGATAGACTCCACGCACTTTAGGGACTATCTCGTGACCCTTGTTCGACATACGAGGGAGATTTCTGAGCTAGATGCTCGTGAAGGTACACAGAGTATTCCCTCAGGGATTACTAGCATGAGGCCACATCTTTTCTCATCATGTGGTAGCATATGTTTGGGGCCCGAGGAGGACGATACTTTCATGCGTACTGATTTTGGTGCACCTGGTGCTAGGGGTGCACATGATAATGTCACTATGTCAGATGTCCTTTTGAGTGAGACATTTGGATTACATTCATTGGCATCACCTTCATAGGTAAATTTGTTATGTGTGTTACAAAAAGTTTGGAGTACTTGATTTACTTATATATGTTAAATTTTTGAAATAATTGTATTTGTACATGTATATGCATTGATATTATAGCGCGCGGGAGGCACATCTTCATCCCGACCACAGGCGCGAATGAGCACCATGCATACACATACATTCACAGAGGTAATTTAGAATGTTAATTATGTAAAATTTTCACATACATGTGTGTGTGTGTGTGTGTGTATTAGTTTTGAAGTCAAATATATGTATGTTCTTGTATGTCCATCTAACTCATGTGATATACATGTTTGATAAAGATGTTGACTTCACTAGACACCCCACCATCTTTGTGACAAGTAGATAAAGGTGTTGCCGCTGCGATTTCATCTACGCAACAACTCACTGAGGTATTCAAACAACACATAAATTTTGTTAAATTTCTCGTGTAATTCATATTATGTTAAATTACATGTTAGTAATGTCTTTCATTGTAGAATTATTAAATTATGTTAATAATGTCCTTCATTGTGTATATGCAAGAGTTACTTGCGATAGGTAGCAGCCTTGTTCATTTGATTCACAGGCGTGGCGGGGTAAAAACAATAGTTCTATATTGATAAAATTAGTTAAAATATTGTCATTATGTACATACATGTACTTAGTTCTATTTTCGCTAATTCTGATGTTAGATTTTCTGATCTTATGTGTATGTAGGGAACTTCAACCCCCTCCATTTTGACTTTGAGGGCACGAGACTCCTCCATCTCATCGTCTTCGTACCCTTGTTCGTACTACAGGAGCTCCCGATGACTCATCTGAGCGTGAGATGCAAATTCGGCGTGATCGACAACTTGCGGTAAGTTTGTGTATTTATGTAAATACTTTCATTCTAGCATGGTCTTAAATACATGTTGAAAACATATATAAATTAAGTTTTGACAAAAAAATATTGTTTACATTTACATGCTCATCTACAGGCGAGTATTCACAGAATAGGACTCGCAAACATGGGCCCGATGATCGAAATTCATCTCATAGATCTCCATCTTTGTCTAAGGGAGGGCCTTCTTCGAGTAAGGCTAAGAGAGGGATAGATTTTGATGAGTAGGAAATATATATGTCTTACATGACATTGTTTTTGTATGCCTATGTGCATGGCATTGTATGTACGCCTATATGGCATTTGAACTTGATGGTATATGACCTATTTGGGCATTTTGTATTTATTATGCACATTTAAATACTATTTGGAACTTGATAATTTTGTATGAGACCTTACATTTCGAGATTATTTTTGCATGAAACTAATATGATGTGCACTTGATAATATTTAAGACATTATGGATCATTTTTTCATTTATTGGTGATGTATATGTACTAACATTTTCAATGTATAATATGCATCAAACTTTGAAATCAATATTTATATAATGTATGTATATAAAGAATTACCTAATCGAGTAATTATTTATTCAATTTATTAATGTGTATATGTGTATTTACCTTACTTGCACTTTTTCTTGCTCATGATATCTTTGTATTGGTTCCTATCTTATCATGCACTTACTACATTCTTCTATGCTTCTTAGTCTTCTCCCCTATTAAAACACCCAAGAGTCGTCACAATTTGATGCCTTTCATCTGTTGATATTTTGAGAATGTATCTCCATATACATTACTCCAATGCTTGAGAATGTCTCCAGATGCAATGACATTCTGATTGAGACACTCAATGATTCTTGATTGTCTAATCCTATCCAATTTGTTTTATTACCTTTAAATCTGTAGACATTTCAAGTTATTTGGAAATCACATCACACCCTTCACTAGGATTTATGACTACCCCTATCCTTTTGAAGGCACTTTTGAAAGCATCCATGGGTTTATCATAGCCTAAATTATCAATGAATAGAAGGTCACTAAGCCGTAGGCTAACTGACTCCCATCTAGAACTAAACAAGAAAGATTTACTAGGCGAATGATAACTCCCATGTGTTCATAGACATACCCCTATCAAATTCATTCTTAAGCCAATCTAGTCATTAAGGGCTCTTAAGGGACTACGCCCAAATGAGGTATCCCGAAAGCACGAGTAGTGTAGGGAAGCAAAAAAAACTCCACTAGCGTTCACCTAGCCACCCCGATGTGTTGGTGTAGTTGGTTCGGTCCCATGAGCTTCTGTTTGTAAACTACAACATCTAGGAGCCCTACATTGTCTCATCTGCAGATTTTACACGTTTCCAAACAATAGGACAACGAGAGAACCGAATGGAGATGGAGAAAATTGGGAGAGAATTTCACAGAGGGCTTCAACATAGAGGTTTTGAATTTGACGAGATGTCTCTAGGTGTCACGGAGTTTGAGAAATCACATGTCGAAGATATAACGTGTTTTGGTCTCATGGCTCTTAAGAGACTACGCCCAAACGAGGTAGCCCGAAAGCACGGGGCGTAGGGAATCAAAACAAAGTCTCCACCAGCATTCACATGGCCACTCCGATGTGTTGGCGTAGTTGGTTCGGTCCCATAAGCTACCGTTTGCAAAATACAACATCTAGCAGCCTTACACTGACTCAGACTACATTATTTCACACGTTTGCAAACAATAGGACAACAAGAGAACCGAATGGAGATGGATAAAACTAAGATAACATTTCATAGAGGGCCCCGATGTGGAGGTCTCAGATTTGACGAGAAATATCTAGGTGCCATGGAGTTTGAGAAATCACCTATTGAAGACATAACGTGTTTTGGCCTCATGGCTCTTAAGGGACTACGTCGGGCGAGGTAGCCCAAAAGCATGGGTAGCGTAGGGAACCAAAACAAAGCCTCCAATAGCATTCACCTAGCCACCTTGATGTGTTGGCGTAGTTAGTTCGGTCCCATGAGCTTCCGTTTGCAAACTACAATGTTTGGGAGCCCTACACTGACTCAAAATGTAGTATTTTGCGCGTTTGCAAACAATAGGACAGTGAGAGAACCAAATGGAGATGGAGAAAACCAGGGAGAGGCTTTCATAGAGGGCTTCAACATGGAGGTTTCAGATCTGACGAGACATCTCTAGGTGCCACGAGTTTGAGAAATCACCCGTCGAAGATATAGTGTGTTTTGGCCTCAGGGCTCTTAAGGGACTACTCCCAGCGAGGTAGCACAAAGCACGAGTAGCGTATGTAACCAAAACAAAGCCTCCACTAGCGTTCACCTGGCCACCTCGATGTGTTGGCGTAGTTAGTTTGGTTCCACGAGCTTCCGTTTGCAAACTATATTGTCGGCATGCCGTGACACCGAATCGAATCGGGACTGCAGTATTTCACGTGTTTGTAAACAATATGAAGTCTTTTTATCCATATCCATCCAGTTCTCTCGTTGTCCTATTGTTTGCAAACACACAAAATAGTGTAGTCTGAGTCAGTGTAAGGCTTCCAGACACTATATTTTGCAAATGGTATCTCGTGGGACCAAACCGTCTGCGCCAACACGTCTGGACTACTTGGTGAATGCTAGTGGAGTCTTCTTTTTGGTTCCCTACGCTCCCGTGCTTTCGGGCTACCTCATCCGGCATAGTCCCTTAAGAGCCTTGAGGCCAAAACATGCTATATCTTCGACGAGTGATTTCTCGGACTCCGTGGCACCTAGAGATGTCTTGTCATATCCAAGACCTCCACGTTGGGGCCCTCTACAAAAGCCTCTCGTGGTTTTATCCATCTCCATTCAGTTCTCTTCTGTCCTATTATTTGCAAAGGTGTAAAATACTGTAGTCCGAGTCGTGTGTAGAGGGCTGCCGACGCTATAGTTTGCAAAAGGAAGCTCGTGGGACCAAACCAACTACGCCAACACGTTGGGGTGGCTCGGCAAATGCTAGTGGAATGTTTTTTTGGTTTCCTATGCTCCTCGTGCTTTCGGGCTACCTCGTTTGGGCGTAGTCTCTTAAGAGCCCTAAGACCAAAACATGTTATATCTTCAACATGTGATTTCTCGGACTCCGTGCACCCGGAGACGTCTCGTCGGATCTGAGACCTCTACATCAAGACCCTCTACAAAATCCTCTTGTAGTTTTCTCCATCTCCATTTAGTTCTTTCAATGTCCTATTGTTTGCAAACGTGTGAAATACTACTGTCTCGATTTAGTGTATGACCGCTGACGCTATATTTTGCAAATGGTAGCTCATGGTACCAAATTGTCTGAGCCAACATGTCTGAATTGTGTGGTGAACACTATCTTCATTTTGGTTCCCTACGTTCCCCGTGCTTTCGGGATACCTCATTCGGGCGTAGTCCCTTAAGAGCCATGAGGCCAAAACACGCTATATCTTCGACGGGTGATTTATTAGACTCCGTGGCACCTAGAGACATATCGTCAGATCCAAGACCTCCATGTCGGGGCCCTCTACAAAATTCTCTCGTGATTTTCTCCATCTACATTCGGTTATCTCGCTATCCTATTGTTTGCAAACACGCGAAATACAGTAGTCTAAGTCAGTGTAGGGATGCCAGACACTATAGTTTACAAACGGAAGCTCGTGGGACCAAACCAACTACGCCAACACATTAGGGTGGCCAGGTGAATGCGAGTGGAGGGTTTTTTTGGTTCCCTACGCTCCCCATGCTTTTGGGCTAACTCGTCCGGCGTAGTCCCTTAAGAGCCCTGAGGCCAAAACATGCTATATATTTGACGGTGATTTCCCAAACTCTGGCACCTAGAGATGTCTCGTCGCCGATCCAAGACCTCCATGTCGAGGGCCCTCTACAAAATCCTCTCGCGGTTTTCTCCATCTCCATTTGGTTATCTCGTTGTCATATTGTTTGTAAACACACAAAATATCTTACATGATGTGAGTCGAAGTAAGGTTGTCCATTGCCAATCACTTGAATAATATAGGTGGTTCATACAATATAGGTGGTGAAATGAGAATTTTAATAAGATATTTTTACAATATAGGTGGTGAAATTAGAATTTTTGTTTGTTGTTCCTTTCTAATATTTAATTTCTCTTAGCTTCACTTGGCTTCGAGAATAATAAATTCTCTACTGACAGTGTCAACCATGTGAAGGTGGAAGCTTTTTTGGCACCACTAACCTACATAAACATGTTAGTAAGAAATTAAATAGAATTTTAAATCATACAAAATTTAAACAAAATCATTTAAGTAAATATTCAAATTAAATTCATGAAGAACATATCTTTGCAAATTCAATCCAATGAACTGCAAGGATCAACTCTATTCTTGACAGTAGCAAGAATTGCTTCATGATCTGATTCACGAACCTTCCACAGATTCTTGTTTGATGGCTGAACTCGATATTTGATCAATTTAATATTTGTTACAAGGACCAAATGTGAACAGTGAAATATCTTCCGATGTACTTCATAGTCTTCAAACAACCAAATGTTTGGTTTTTGATAGGATATCGTCGGCCAAGTTCCAATGACTACCACCGACCCGAGTGGGATACTCAAGGTCTTCAATGACCGTGGAAGTCAATTTTTCCCCCTCTACACAACGAGACAAGAAGTAGTATGTTCCCTCTTCGTTAAATTCCGTCACAATAATTGCAAAAACGTGCCCTATGTATCACAAAGTAAAACTGTTAAGTCAATTTAAAAATACATTAAGAGTTGACCATTTAATAATTTATAAATCTAAAACATGGCATGTACATTTATGTATGTACCTTGTTGCACTAAATCAGAGACTTGGTCAAAGTCAGGTGATGTTGTCATTTGATCTGAAGACGCTGTAAGTTGTAATGCTCATAGAACTTGATGTGTGTCGAGTGGAATTAGAGATCTAAAAGTCCATTCATCCACCCACCGCATTGTGACTCACATTCATTCCATGCAAAATCAATTCATGATATACAAAACATGTCATTCACCTAGTATAAATAGTCTAAACATTTGCATCTCGAACTACGGAATGAGTGTATATCACTTGATCCCTAAACTATCATATAATCTTCAAAGTTTTCCGAGATGTTGTTCCTCTATCAACTAAAAATATCTACGAACCATTGATCTCTCTTGAGATTCACGGCCCATACTCTTGACACACCAATCAAAATTTTTTTACATCTGTAAATTTAGCACCATCCTTAAACTTTAACTCTTCTCTTGTAAGTGCTCTTTTCACACATACTTCGCACCATCATGCTCTATTTTTCCATGCCCTGCCTCAGTAAAACTCTAGATATGTTGTACGTTTGTTTCTTTGTGCATCTTGCTTAGCCAATAAAACATCTCATGCATTCTTGAATTGTGATGTGCAGTTGTCCGACCAAATGTAATGTTGATCGAAACTAATGTTCCTCTCATTCAAGTTCGCATAAAACACCTGAAACACCCTTATACATATTTTGTAGAATGTGTCCGATCATCACTGATGTAGAAATGATACTCTCTTAATATTTTTTGATCTTGCTCAGTGCTTTCAAGAGAGTGCATGAATGCTATATGCACGAAAATAGAAACTTGCACTGAGTTATAATATTGAGACTGAACCTCCATTTGTGGCTGCAATGTGTAATTCTCTGCGAAGTCAACTACAAAACAATAGTACCAAGTGGGAATGTGTCCTTTCTTAACTTGAATTGTTCATCCAACCATCGAGCTCTATGTGTGTGCCTTGCATACTCATAAAAATTTCTTCTCTGAATTTGACTATATATTCTCGATACACGGTAATTGCTTTGTAACAAACTCACACCTCTTAGATTCTTTTCTATCTTTTAATTAATATGCCACTGATTTATATTTGGTGAAAACAACCAATTATTTTCCTATTGAATATGTACTTTCCTCATGGATATAACTTTTCAGATTTGGCAAGCCACCGCATACATTGCACATTCCTTCCAAACATGCTTTGTTATAAAAAAATTGTCTTGTTGATTTTTCACAAAATATTGTCGAATAAATTCCCTTGAAGATTTTTATGGGACATTTAATCTAGACTCTGCAACATGATGTCGGTATGCAAAACACGCGTATTTGACAAAAAACATCATAATGCCTTGAAAATTCAACATGATTCTTGCAACAAGTGGTACGTGAGTAATTGATTTTCACATAAAAGGTTTTGATCATTTCAAAGAATCTTTGGCTAATGTTAATTTATGGATTTTCATTCTTAAACTTAGAGAACAATTCTATTTGAGTCATATCTAAGAAATGTTTTGCACACAATTCACAATTACGAGAACCTATTCTTCTTTTTAATATATCTCTTCTATTCGGTGACACCCTTGTGTTCTCATTCCAAAATTTTACAATTAATTCTTTTAGAATATCAGATGTATTCTTGTCTTTTCGTGGAAGTCTACTAGAGAAAGCCCAATAGTTAGTGTTATCGACCGACTCAAGACATTCACGTCTCTCTACTACTTTCATTAGTGTTTTTCTGTTTAGGTTCAAAGCACTACTTGTTTTTCTAATCAAGCGTTTGTTAACTTGTTTTATCACTTACTAGTAGCATTACTATCTTTGGTGCGTCTTTTGCCACCTACAATTTGGTATGCTTTATGTATGTTTTCAACAATTGATGCATTTTGATCAACAACATTAGATGTTTTTAACCCCAAGGTATTCATTATAGGTCCCATCTTAATTAATTTCATCAATGTAATAAATAATTGACATCTTTCTCAAAGTAATTATCCCAAATTCCACTAACTTTTCTTCTCGCATTTCTTTCGGACATTTTGTTAAGCATTGATTTTATAATGCTTTCATCAATTTCAATTAAGTGAATTGGTTTTCTTTGCAAAATGGAAGGAGGTGTTCTTAGAGGTGAAGATTCGTTTACAAGGTTACTTTCTTCATTGAATGTTTTCATACAAAATTTGGGGTTAATATTTAGATTCTCGGTAAAGGTTCAACAATTGGATTCATATCAATTTCTTCATCCATACCAACATTATCATTCAATTTAATATCATTATTCATTGAAAAATTATTATTCTCTACATTTTCATTATGTATTTCATCCCCATTTTCTAATACATTAGCTACATTTGATATAGCAGATGTACCTTGCCTTACTCAAAGTTTTTGCATTCTCTTCAATTTCTTTATTCTCTTCTCTTCTAATTGCTCTAGTGTCTTGTTCTTGAATTTTCTCTTGTCCTTAGCTCGACGTTTATCACCCATGATTACAAAAATCAACTAGTGGGGTAGGGGACAAAATGAACTACTAAAAAATCGTGCAAGAATGTAGAGAAAATTATAGACAAAACATAATGTTTGTAGAATTCCCGTGAAAGAGATGAAAGGGACATTGGGGGCCACAATATATAAAAAATAAAAAAGCGTACGCGTTTTGTGTTTTCTCTTTTTCCAAGCCATGCCTCAAGGCTTGGGATCCAGTTTGGATCCCCAAGCCTGAGGCATGGACTTGTACAAACATAGCAAACAACGTGTTTTTGCAAGAAAATGTAAAAATGCCACTTCCTCTATGATAAATCAAAATAAAACAATCGATCCATTTAAAAAAAATTATACCATGACATAGAGCAGAGTTTCTTCTTTCTAAAAATATAAATTTTCAATTTTTTTACTAATATAAGGTTTTCATATTATTTATTTTCTAACTATGCCTTTTTATAGCTATTTTTTGAAGTGTAAATATGTCTATCTTTCATGGTGTATCTTTTTTTGGGTGATCAAAATTTAAAAAAATTTATACTAGCCCAAACTAGGCATAATTCTATACATATTCAAAAAAATCTAATTTTTGATATTTTTTGAGGTAGTTAGCGGGGGAGGGCACGGTCGAGCTCCATTATTTTTCAAAACATAAAATTTTTGTACTAGAAAAATCATAAATAAAAAAATATTCGCTATAAAAATCTATAAAAAAATGGAGCCCAAACTAAATGCTCCTAGCTATCTTTCTACCTTGAAGGTTTTCAAAAATACTAAATGGTGCTAAAAAAGTGGTGGGGGCACGAAAGTCACTCTATTATGTTTTTTAACAAAAATAGGAGCATCTGTTGGTATTTTAGTTGTTTGACCCACTTAAACTTATCCATTTTCAATAAAATTTAGTAGCTTAGAAACTAGACTCAAAATGCTACAATTCATATTTCTACAACATCTTCCAATTTTGAGTGTAACTATTTCGAAAAACTCGTACAAGTTGAAGTTTTTTTTTTTCAAGAAAATGTGTCCACTTAAGACCCCCTTTTGGCCCCCCAACTTGGTGCACTTACCTAAAGTATTATCTAATCTTAAAATTAGAATATGGATTCTATTTTATGTGATATGCTTTAATTAAGGAATTTTCGGGACCATTTAAGTCATATAAATGTATTGTTTGCATCATGGTTTGAATTGGTTCAACTAACAAACATTTGGAGCCTTGAAAATGGAGGCCTTTGTAATTTTTTCTTTGGGAACTATCCCACATTTCCCAAGGAGTGAAAATCATATGTGTATATATCAAAAAATTCTCTCTTAGCATATTGGAGGAAAGGCTTCATAGGACACCTTTTAAAAAAGTGTTGAAAAGTTTCAAAGTAAAGAAAGACTAAGGAGTGAGACTCCGAAGCCAAAATAACATAGGATTTTGATACATTGCAAGAGATCAATGGATGTGATATAATTCTGGTAGGATTTGTAAGGAAGACTTGAGAGATCACGAGTTTTCCTGAAATTGTATGAAATGACGACACATGTCCATGGATCAAGGATTAATGTTTAATTTCGGGAAGGATTGGGGAAAATGGGTTCAAATTTCAGAAGTCAATAAAAAATTTGGTTAAGTAACTTGAAATGCATATAATGTACTTCATACCATCAATAGATTAGACAAATGAAATTTATCTTGAAGAGGACACTTGAAATTTGTCAAAATATTTTTTTATTAGAAAATTAGGTAAGACTTACCTTTACATCTCGTAACCATTTTAAATTATTTTTTCCATTTTCGCCATAGTCATGATATCCATTTTTGTAAGATTTGTCATCCCAACGAATATTACTTTAGCAATATTCTCCATCGTTTTTATAAGTTTTTTATAGGTTCCTTAAAATTTTCATTGATGAGAAACAATGGAAAGACATGCTTATCTTTACTTGCCTTATTAGCTTGGGAAGTGTTACTTTATAACCTCGATGAGTGTGCTTCAAACCTTTGTGAGGGCTATTCCTATGATGTAATGTTGCTTTGAAGGAATTTATGATAGCTTGGAGTATCATTAGAATTGATTTTATAAGTATGCTTTTGAATGTTCCAGTGTGTTAAATAGGTGGGTTAGAATTTCTTATGTAGGCTTTCATAAGTAAAGTTTTACATTAAGTTTGGCCTATAGGCTATGAACCGACCCATAAAAGATATAAAAAAATTGACCATTGGGTGGCTCGGGATGAAAACTTCATCCCGGTCCCAAATTCTTGGATGGTTTAGTCCTGACGAACAATCCCGTATATGCAATTTATGAGATTACGTAAGGTTATGAGAATGATGCCCGAGGGGAATATAATGACATGGACTTATACGATTAGTAATGTGAGCGGCGGAGCGGTGTGAATACATAAGCAAGTCATGTAAGAGAGATAATGATATGTCACCTACGCTTACAATGTGTGTGCAATTCATGATCCAAGGATAAAGCCAAGCTTTCATTGCCAAATGACGACTTGCACTTTTATTATTGGAAAGATTATTACTAACCTTGACACATTAGTCTAGCTAGATTGACACCATTTGTCACCATTCAACGAGAAATTTGTGAAGAAGATAATGAAGTTATTAATAATTATGGCAAGTGAAAAATCCAAGATAAGGACTTTGAAATTGATATCTCTCAATGTTTTTGAGATAGATATATTCAAGGGACATCAATAAATAAAAGATGAAGCTAGGATCATACCTTGTGTGAATTTAGCGAGAATGGATACCCTTCGATAGTTGGTAACTAAACCCAAAAATTTCAAGCACCTAACTTACGTAATCTTTTAGTTCAATCAAAAATATATATCCATACTAGTGTACTATAATCTATTTATAATAGTAAATACCCACCATCATATAAAAAATATTAACTTATCATCACTTTGAAATACATAAACATTTAATCAAATAAATTTTATATTTTTATTAATTTTTGGTTAGGCCAGGAATCGAGAATATCTCTATTAAATCAAATAATTTTACGTCGATTGAAGAAGAGAAGGTTTGTTGTAATTTTATCGAAAGCCTCTCAATTTCTCAAACCATTATAATTTTATTGTGTTAGTTTTTATTCGTCCCTTCAACAATTATATTATAAGTTTGATAAGAAGAATGGTTTACATTCTCAACTTATTTATATATTGCTGCCAAGCCTTAACTTTTATGACTTCGTTTGTTCCATTAACTATAGATTTAGTATAGTTATATTTAATTATAAATATTATTTAGAATAGACATCATAAAGTATTTATTTTGATTTTTTAATAATATATGAATTAATAATTTTAGTTGTAAATTCATGTGTTGTTGGCAAATGATTTTAATTTAGTTATAAATTTTATTATGCGGTTATAAATTTATTTGATTTGGGAAAATTTGGCAAAAAAATGAGTTATAAATTCTATTATGTGGCCAATATTGTATGTTATTTATATTGACTTCTTAAATAAAAAAGAAATTATGTTAAGTACTATCTAATGGATTTATAATTTAATGTTGAATTTTTCTCATAATGATCAAATGAGCGTTAAATTTAAAATTGAGTATTAATTGCTAAGAACTCATGAACACAACTATTCACCACCCCCTTTATCATTATAAAACACCTCTCACTATAAAACTTTTTTAAAAAATAAAAAATAATTAATTTATGATCTTTCATTTAAAATAGTAAAGAGTTGTTGAGTAGTGAAATTATATAAATTTAAATATTTTTAATTTCAAACTAATGTATAATACAATATATATACACATATGGAGTACCTTTGTTTAAATATAACTAAATTTGGTCAAAAATTGAGTGATGTTGTACTCTTGTCGCTGATTTTGAAGTTTTATAATTTCCCTTTTTCCATCCCCATGACTATCCCTCTCTTATTCACTATTAAATGAAACTTAATTTATATTAGAAATTGGGTAAATTTTGTGTTATTATATTTTTAATTTTTTGATTAATCGGTAGCTTAAATTTGATCTCAATTCAAGTACAAATTTGCAACGTAAATTCAATGTAAAATTGTTGTGTAAATTTGAAATAAAGTTGGAGTGAATTCAACACCAATTTGCAAAGAAAATTTGGCTTCAAATTTGCATAAGAAACTAAGTTGATTTGGGCAAGTTGGTATTTTAGTTGTATTAGATGTGTAAAGTTCAACTCAAATTTAGTGATCAATTTGGACAATTTGATTGATTATAGTGAATTTGCTTCATATTTTTTTTTGGCATATTACTATATATAAGATGAAGGAACAAAGGCTAAAACCCAAAAAGAAACTAAAGAAATTGACTCAAACCAACCCACCAAACACCCATCAAAATTTGTTAATAAGAGAACTCTACAAAGTAGAACATAAAGATTGAGTGCCTCTAGAAATAAAATTATTAAGAATGGAAATCCTTCAAAATAATAAGGTCAACACTCTCCTTCGAGAGACTAAAAATATAGATATTTCCTAGATTCATTTGAGTGTCATCACCAATGGAATTCAAATCCTTTATTTGAAGCCGCTCTAACGTGGTTTAATCTCCACGCCTCTTCTTAATTTAAGAAGGAGAAGGTGCCAAATGCATTTAAGAGATCTTATATAGCTTCACATCATACTCTAAGCTACTTAATAGAAACTATATTATGTATCGGAGGAGGCGGATGTAGATACGTTGCAACAACTCTAGAGTTTGTAGTTGTACCACAAAAATCAGTTGCAACATAATTGAAAGTCTTTCTAATATAATATAATGCTCATTCTAGAGCTTGAGGTCTTTGAACTCGAACATAAAACCCTTGTCTCGAACTTGAAGCCTTTATAGTCAAATATGAAACATTTGTTATAAATCCTTCAAGACTTCTAATACAAGCTTTGAAGCCTCCCCTTCATCATTATGCCTCTTATTATAAAGAATCCATAAATATAATCAACAATAGCTCCGACAAACCTATATTCTGCAACACAATGTATTATTACCCACCAATGGATTTTTCAATACATTTAACTCTATGAGTGTGATATATTATACTGGAACTGAATTATTAAACAGAATATACCATTCAATTTGAGAAAATTGACACATTAAGGTAACTCATCAAGCACAAAGACAAACCTACCGTAACTCACATAGTACGTTAAAAGAACAAATCTTTATATCCTCAACAAATATGAAACACACAACCCAAGACAAAATGGACGTGTCATAATTCATATATTCTTTGAAAATTCTCATATTCTCAAGAACCCTAAATTTTGTCTATAGTGTGACATGTGGCAATTAAGCATGCCATAACACATCATAATACTTTAATTTTAATATACAACGGTTAAAAACATGGTTACATGTCATGGTCACATGAGGGAGACTTTTGTGGTGAATGTCACTTCAAAGATTCTCCTAGGACCATTTTTTGTTTTTATGAAAGTGGAAAGGTCCTCTCCTCCATGAGAGTTTGACAAACATATACTAATCACATAATAAATAAATAATTAAAAGTTTAATTGATATTTTCAATTGTTTGAAATAAAAATATAATAATTAAAAGTTTTTGTATTAGTCTCTTTTTTAAAACACTTATATATTGAGACTATGAATTGGTTTTGGCTCAAAGGGATCACGTATCCTCTAATGGGCAGGGGCATGAGAAGTGGGGTGAGGGATGTGGGGATTTAATTCTAAGAGAATGTTGATAATAGTTTTAAAATATTGTATTAGTTTCATAATTATCTAGTTTTAGTTTGTTTGTTAACGTATTGGAAATGGATACGTTAGGAAACGAATACGATACGTACTGATACATATGGCAGCCACATGATCAATAAAAATACCAAGTCTTAAGTATATTGAATGTTTTGAACATTGATTCAAGTTTTGTATTACTATTTCAAAGTGTTTTATGGACTAAAAATGAGTAAAATGAGTAGATGTACAATATATATATATATATATATATATATATATATATATATATATATATATATATATATATATATATATATATATATATACGGACGTATCCAAGACGTATCGTATCCAAGGGTTTGTTTTCTATCTAAGTGCAGAGTAACTAGTTTTAGAAAGTATGTACAATGTCTTTGTTTGCATGTTTTATGAGAGATCAGATTTTTCCTTTTCTCAGTTTTTGGGGTTGCCTCTAAATATTTGGACTATGTTGAATGCTGGCACAGGGATTTGCTGGCGAGCCACAACAATTTTTTGCTCTCTTGGCATTGTATATGTATTATTGGTAATAACCATTTTCTGGTTTGTATATTATATTCTTTTGGCTTAGCCTGAGTAACGAGAACAAATTGATTTGATTTGACATTTCTGTAAATTGCAAAAAATACTTCACAATCTTAGAAAGTTTGTGAAGGATTCTTTGATATGTACTCATGTTTTGGTGAATGTAAAGACTCTACTTGAGAGGCTGATGTTCATTTGCCTTTGTTCAGATGTCCAAATTTTGTCAAAACCATTGTATATGTGTCATGGAAACTAATAATATCCTTGTTATTTTTATCACCATTACTTCTACCGTATGATTTTTACACAGGAAATAATTCCGATGGTTATTGATCTAATGCGGTTTTATAGCTGATAATAGATAGGCACACATTTGGTGCACATTTGCACTGAAGTTGAGACTTATAAAGGGATATACTTCAAGTTTGATTCAAAAAGACTCAAAAGATATATACTCCAAGTTTGATTAAAAAAGACTATAAGAGATGGTTTCAAGTACAATTCCAACTCATCGCATTTGTGATTTTCTTTTTTAATGTGTTTTAGGTTATGCCGGAGGTTGTTTTTCTTGGTTTTGGTTGTGATTTTATTTTGTAGTTGGAAGATCATTTTTTATTAATAATGTCTCTGAATCTGCACGCATATCTCAGAATTTTATCCACGAATATTCATATTCTTCCACTATGCCGATTACCATGCTTATGGTGGTAATTTTTAAAAATCTTTTAGCAACCATTATGACTATTAATTAAAAAGTGACCTCACATATTGGGGCTGGGTTTCGGTATTATCCTTTTTATCATGAATGGTCACGATGTTGATGGTGGCTTAGTGGATGGAGGGTGTCGACTTTGATTGGGTAGAGAGAACGCCGAGGTTTGCTTTTGGTTTGATTCTTTTTTTTTTTTTTACCTCCAATTTGTAGAGAAGATAGCTTTGGACCTCTCAGGGCCATGTGAAATAGTCTTGTGTTTTTTTCAATTGGAGAACATAGCACTCTGTTGGAACTGGGTGCAGGGATAATTATTTTATTTCAACTTAGCACTAGGGATAGTGGGCTTATCCAATCCACTAAATTGGTTTGCATCTTGCACCTGGCCTAATCTTGTATTTAACACCCCTTGGTTGGTCAAGCCTTGGTTTATTCTTTGTGATCTAGCAAGCTTTGTCTTGTTTGGTGAAATGGCAGTAAATAGGTTGGGAGGTGGTGGAGGGTTGCTTTTGGTATATTGTTTTTTTCCAATTTGTAAGGAAAATGGTGTTGGGCCTCTGAAGGCATGGCCGACTGGAGGCCAAAGTGATCTGTTGGGCCTCAAGTCATGGCCGACTGGAGGTCAGTAATTTGTTGATACTAGGGTGCATGTATAATTGTTTCATTCTGATTTAGTGGGGGAGGCTTGAATCTTGCATTTGATCGCATCTCTTATTTTGAGATATTCTGGCAGTCAAACTATGGTTGACCTCTTGTAATCCAATAATAGAGGGTGTTCATAATCTCAAGTTTAGGTTGTCCTATGCAGTGTTTTATATTCTATAACTGTAAATAATATAATTTTCTCTTAAATTTGTGTAGAAAGGGTAGTCATATGAGTCTAAGTGAAGTGTGGAACATTGGAAATTTGTAGATGCAAGGAGATTATCATTTTTTAAAAATTGATTTGTTTATTTTATTTTAAAACTATTCAAAGTTAGTGAATCTCCAATAGCACTCTTAAATGCAAGTAGAGCTTCAGCTGAAATGAGTAAAAGATACAAGAGTTATGGACACCTAAAGATACCCTTTAAGTGATTTACAAATGTTTATGTACGAATTTGTAACAAATTTGAAATGTACACATAAAACCTTTCAATGTAAAGTTTCATGTATATTCCTACACTTCCACTATCAATCACACCCCTTATCAACATGTTATCGACAATACAAAAAATATTTTTTCAACAAAAAACCAACCAAACAACCAATGCAACCACTGTCTCAAACATGTTGCAACACTAACACAATTTCTCCCAAATAATTACAAAACACATCAACTACAAAAGTGATTAACTATACAAAGTGATATCAAATGTATTCATGTTTAGTCCCAAAAAAATTGGCCACAAAAGGCTACCACTCATGATATAAAAACAACAAATGCGGGAAAGTCTTCATGTATTCATGTTTAGTTCAAATAAAATAGTCTGCAAAACGCTTCCAGTCATGATATAAGATTTGTACATGTATATGTACGAATTTGTAACAAATTTGAAATGTAGAGATAAAATTTTTAAATGCAATGTTTCATCTATATTCCTATACTTACAAAAATAATCACAGCCCTTATCAACATCAACTACAAAAGTAATAACTATTCACCTAAATCAAATAACATATACCATTCGGCGTTCACATTGCATTGTACAAATGCGATTGCTAGTAAATAAATAATTAAAAGTTTAATTGATATTTTCAATTGTTTGAAATAAAAATATAATAATTAAAAGTTTTTGTATTAGTCTCTTTTTTAAAACACTTATATATTGAGACTATGAATTGGTTTTGGCTCAAAGGGATCACGTATCCTCTAATGGGCGGGGCATGAGAAGTGGGGTGAGGGATGTGGGGATTTAATTCTAAGAGAATGTTGATAATAGTTTTAAAATATTGTATTAGTTTCATAATTATCTAGTTTTAGTTTGTTTTTACTTTTTAATTTTTAAATTGTTATTTTTTAGGGGATTTTATTTGTATATTTAAATCATTTCAATATGTTAGGGGATTTTATTTATATATTTAAATCATTTGAAGATAATTTTTAAGAATAACTATTATTTTAATGATTTTTTTTTCATATAATTTTAATAAAAATAGATTAAGAAATCCTCTTCACACATACTATAAACATTTCCTTTTCTTTTTATTATAGAATATTTAAACATATATTTTACGATATTTCTATTCTTTTAATTTTTGATGAATAAGATCTTATATTATATTAACAAGTAAAATTATACAAGATTATTCACAAAAAAACAGGTGGTATGGAAGTATGCCCCAAAGCCACGAGGTCAAACTAGGCAAACAAAAAGCCTAGGAGTACATCCGATTACAAAACATCATAAGACAAAGAAGTAAAAGAAGTTAACCCGCCGGTGTGAATTGTTGACAAGTAGGGGCATATGTTGATCATGCCAGCTAGAGCCGGGCGAGTCCTTGCCACTATTTGACACATCCCAACTAGAGCCGGTTGGCTTCCTTTTTAGTTTCTTAGAAAGTGGCTGAGTGGGCGAGATGGCAAGAGACATCCTGGGAAATTTGTCGGGCGAGGGCATAAGGCTCCAACCGTCATGAGTGCATGGATCGGAGGCAAGCCGAGGAGCCCTAGCCAAACCGCCCAGGGCGGTGGAGGGCATCTCATCCCCTATGGTGGGTTGAAGGTGAAGGCGAAGCTCCTATGTGGAGGTTGACCGTGTAGGGATTGGCGAGGCTCGACTATACGAGTGACATTGTGAGTGGCTCCGACGACCGCCACCTTTAGGACAACTCACTGCACCGCCGGTGGTAGTGAGCGGCGGAAGGGGGATGATGGCTCATGGGAAACATTATGAGGGCATTTCCCAGAGTGCTAAAGAAGAGTATGGAGATGCTCCACCTCGAGCACCACCTTGTTCGCTTGAACTTGGATCTGCAACAATACATTCGTGATAACCACAAACTTGTTATAAATAGAGAATTGTTGGTCAGCTTCAACATTAGCAAATAAACAAGAATTCCTTTCTTTCCAAATCCAGTAAATTTCCCCTTTGAAAGCATGCCAAATAAGGAAAAACTTGTGAGGTATTTGAGAATTGTCTCCTAGGAGAATCTGTTGCTAAGTGAAACATTCTAGACAAAAGGGAAGGAAGAAGGAGTGAATCCAATTCCAAGCCTTTTGGGCTTTGTGACAATACTAGAAGAGATGAGATATAGTTTCTAAGTGGCCACAGAAGGGACACTTGGGGGATAGAACACCAAGGTGAATCGGTGGGCACCCATTGGAAGGCCCTCATGAAGGATACACCACAAAAAGTGAGAAATTTTGGGTTCCACACAGGTGGACTAGATAGTATTGAATCTCCTTCTCCAGTTTGATGGAGAGGAATGTAATCCCCACCTTGAATTAAGCTTTCCCACCATGGGCAAGTGAGGTGAAAGCCATGCATAACCATGCCCAATTGAGTAATTCCAAAAATGGGTGTCCATATGCCTCTTCTAGTCTATCCACCAAGGATGAGATGGAAGAACATAGATCTTATGGATCATGCAATCTGGCACAAAGGAAATGATGTTGTTAATGATAACACGATTAGGAAGAGCCAATTTGAATTGAACCTTGAGCTCATGCCAGGGACGCCAAGACTTTGAGCGCGTTTGCAGAAGAGGTCTTGGATAGTGTGAATACCTCACTTGAAATGGTAAAACATAGGAATCCAAGAGACATCTGCAAGACAAATATCCTAGAATTGAATGATAGGAGACCACCACAAAGAGTGATGATTGAATGAAAGTCCATCACATAAGCCATTTCCCTTCCACAGAAGCCATGGTTTGATTTGCTCCCAAACTTTCCAAATTCCAAATACTTTTGAGCACAAAAGTGCCAACCACTTTGATAGGAATGGGGGCAATGAGAAGATTGGAAAATCCAATGCCTTTCCAAGCCAAACAACCATAGGGGAGCCTTCAACAATGCCATTTTATAGAAGAACCTTCCATGTTTCTTCACCTTCTGTGTTGCGAATCATCCATTTGGTGCAAAGAGCTTGACCTTGATGTAAAATTTCAATGAGACCTAACCCTCCATAATCTCTGGGAAGGTAACAAGTCTCCCATGCAACTCTGTGGAAACCTTTTCTAGAAGATGCATTAGTCCAAAGAAAAGCTTTGACAAATATTTCCAAATTTTTTACAATTTTTTTGGAGGGTACCCAATATGAGAAGTAGTAAATGTGTGTGGCTTCCAATGGCTTAGAACATATATGAAATTTGCTCGCCATAGACAGAGGCTTAGTAATCCAATAGTATAACTTTCGAGCCACCTGTTGAACGACATACTACCAAAGATATGTAGGTGAAGCTTGAAAAGTAAAAGGAATACCAAGAAATTTAAACATTTCACCATGGCCTAGCATTTTCTAGTCATACCTATCCATCTAAGGGGATGAGGGAGGAAGGATTGTCTGTAGCATTGAGTTTTACGCCATTGAATGGAAGATCCTAAAGATAAAAAAGTGCTAAGGCACTACATAACATTACTAATGTTGTTTTCTTCTTGATAAGCATAAAAGAGTCATCTGTGAAATGGCCATTAAGCAGTTGGGAGTTATCGGAAGAAGGTAAGGTAATTCCATGACGAGCCCCGAGATTGTGCTTTGGATAATAGATAACCAAAACCTTCATTTGTTAGGACATAAAGGGCAAGAGCCAACATGCATCATTTCCATATGGATTTGAAAAGGCCAAAAGAAGCCTATTTGTGTCCATTAATGGTGATTTGAGTGGAAGCATGCACAAAAGCATCTTAACAAATTGAATGAAATTGGGACCAAAACCTAGGGCTTGAAGCATGAAAATGATGAAAGGCCACTCTATCCTATCATAAGCTTTCTTTAAGTCAATTTTAATGAAGAGGGCTTGCTGGTTGGATTTGCATGCCCATTCCATGCCTTCCTAGACCGCAATGATATTGTCAAGGATATATCGTCCTTGGATGAAACCAGGTTTTCTCATTTGGACAATGACATGAAGAAAGTGTCGCATTCAAATGACAAGAGCTTCAAAATTAATTTTGTAAGGCACATTAAGTAAGGTTATGGGATACCAATTTCTTACCACTTCGGGATATCCGGGATTAGGGATAAACTTGATGTTCTCCTTTTTAATAAAGGGGCTAAGAGACTAGCTATAAAATCCTTCCATGTAAACTCTGAAACAAGTTTGGGCCAACTGTGTCCCATAACGATTTGTAAAATTCACAAGGAAGCCACCCTCATGTTGCAATCCTTTGTCAATCTTATTATTTTAATTTTAATATATCTGTTAATAATTTTTAATATTTTAATATTTATAGATTATCTATCTCTTATAATCAAAAGTGTGGTATAATAGGATGTAGTACCCAACTAATAGTGGGGAATCAAATTGAGGTGGTGGTAGACTCAATAAGGGTACACACCTAAAAATGGCCTTTGGGCATTGTTAATCAACGTTAAATTGCATGTTTCTAGATTGTTTGTGTGTTTATAAAGCGTTGGTCCAATATTTAGCTTTATTGACACATTTTTTTACTATTTGTTGTCCATACACACATTAAGTGTCACTTCACCCATTTCCCTCACTTTCTAATATTTTGAGCCCCTTGTGTCTAGAATGTGAATTCCACGTTCCTCGACATGCGATTATGGCGAGGATTGCAATCTAGGCCCTTTACTTCTTCATCTTGTATGATCCTTCTCCTATATTTTTCATTTTTCCAGTCATTGAGCTTCAATTGCATGCCAACATAGTCTCAACTCAAATTTTAATTGTTTATAATTAAATACACAACCACCATAGTCTATTTAGGGATCCTTTATCTATCCAACATATATCTAAGCATCCTTTATATTATCAAGGCATTAATGAAAATTTCAAGTGAAAGTTATAAAAGGTAATTATTGAGCATTAATTGCAAGAAATTAGAGAAGTTTGTAAATCATTAGAGCATTCATTAAAACAATGAAACACATGGTAGAGATATATTTCACCAATTTTTTTGGATAAAGAATTATATTACAATCATTGGTCTTTTTATGATATTGTACATTATTGAGGGATTTAACAAATATCAAGATAACTCAACTATTCCTTGGTGTAACACAAACATAACCCATGTATTGTTTTCCTTAAAATCTCATGTTTGATTTCCTAATTAGTGTTATAAGAAAGAATAGTGCTTTTCAATAAACAAAGTAGGCGAACACATAAGTCAAAGACAAATTACAAGTATTTCTTTATTCTACGAATTTTCAATCATGTGTTTTGATAATAACCACAAGACTATTACAAGGTAAAAGGGTCCACAAGACAATTTAATTGTGTAGGATTTTACTAGGTGATGTATTTTAATATTTAAGTCACCAGTTTGATAACCCAAGCTTTCATTTGTGCACATTAGACAAAAAATAGAAAAATATTTATAATGAGAGGTGTAACTTACGATGGCACATGCACGTGGCAATGGATTGTAATGTCCATGAGATGTTGAAAATTAATGCCCAAATTTAAAGTTGATGTTCATTTGATCTTCATAAAATAAAATTTAAACTTAAATTTTACCTATGTTTGACCGCCTTATGTATTTTTTTCTTCTTGCTTGGAGAATTCAATCAAAAAATCATAATATCTTCCAAGCATATGATGACATTTGGAACCTATTTGTTTCATAATAATTTTTCAAGCTTGAAAAATGGTGCATCTATTTTGAGGCCATCTACCACCAATTAGTGATGAATTTGCAAAAAGGTAATGGAGTTATCAATCAATATAGTATGTGGAAAATCTAAGATAGATGCCTGGAAAATTGATATTTTTCAACATTTTTAGATATATGTATTTAATGTGTGTGTGTGTATATCAATGTACATTTATTACATTGAGAGGTGTTCTACAATGGCACCGGGGTTGGTATGTAATAATGTGAACCTATTCTCTTTTAATGTTGACCTTAAATTTGATGTTCATTTGATTGCCACCTAGAAGTTTTTTCTTTTTCTTTGAGAAGGAAATAAAAATTGTAATATCTTGACCATATGGTTTGAGCCCATTTATTTTTCACAAAAAATATTTTTCAAGCCCGACATGGTTTTCGGTCAAATTGATACCTTTGTCAATTGTCTCTAGGAAATTAACAGAGAAGGTAATAGATTTTTTTATCAATGTAGTATAAGGTAATGGAGTTATTAATGAATGTAGTATGTGAAAACTACAAGATTAATACCTTTAGATTGATATTTGTTGGCATATTTTAGATACATGTATTTAAGAAACATGTATTAATAGTTAAAATAGATTTACAAGATATCATTTGTACACTAGCATAAAAATCTTCAAGTTAATGTATTAACACTTTCTTCGAGTTGGCCTAGTGGTGAATAACTCGTGCTCTTGAATGAAAGTTCACAAGTTTGAATATTGTAGATCTTAGGATATATATGTAGCATATTTAAAATTTAGTTAGGTAACTCCTACATAGTGGGAGTATGAGGTGGTCGTGTATGTTGTGAGCTACCCTACATACCCAAGATAAGGTGTTTGACATTGTGTACCTTAGAAGTACCTTTCCTTTTCCCATACTAACATCGTCTAGAAGAAATTATATGATTTATAACCTTATTACTAATATACACTAATGTAAATCCATATAATATTTAAATTTCATAAAGATATATGTGATATCCAAGTAAGTTATGAACTAGCTCAACCTCAAAGGGACCAATAGTGGGTACCTTCTAATGGGCCCTTCATGTAGAGAGGGTTTCAAATTTCTATCCAAGGGTTTTATCTAGGGACTTAGTTGTAAGTAAATAAGGTCCATATTGGGTTGATATTGTAAATGTTGATAATAGTTTTGTAAGTATTATGTTAGTTTCATACTTATCTAATTTAAATTTGTTTATAATGTTTAATCTTCAAATTGTTAATTTTTGTGGATTTTATTCACATGCTCAAGCTATATCAAGATGCTTTTCACAATTTGTCATTTCCTTAATGAAAAATTTCTTCATAAAATACTTGTAATGATTACAAGACCAAGGGATTTGTTTAACACATAATCACCATAAACATTTCATCATTGTTTTTATTAATAAATATTTAGACACATATATTTTGAGTCATACAAATCCTTCTAAATTTAATATGTGTGATAATTAGATTTTAATAGTTTAACATTTATATTATATTTCTCCTATAATTAAGGGTAAGAATCTTAGAGGATGTAGTACCTAACTCATAGTGGGAATCAATTTCGAGTGGGATTGGAATCAATATAGTATTATATTACCCTAAATTTATACTAAAGGCACTCAAATTTAATCATTTGGAATTTATCCCTGCCTATTCCCATTTATACAATTAATTGAAATATTCCTATAAACATATTACTCAATTATGCATTCCACGACTACTACATCACATCTGTTACTCAACTTTAGCTCACTGGGAATTTTCACACTATATAGAGATCACATATTCGAATCCCGACGACATATCTCCATTTTTAGATCATGTCATGTGTTAAGCAAGGGAAAAGTCAACCAAAACGGGTAGAATCGGTTGATGGTTCTAACCCTATGCGCCATTTTTATACTAAGAACTTAAAATGATCAATGTTTCAAATGCACAAGTTACCTAGATCATCTTAGGTTTGATTGAGTGGAAAACCATTCAAAAAAGTCACACATAAAAACACATACACCGTACACATAAGGGGATACCTTTCACATCTTTGGCTATCCATAGGATCAAAATTACAAAGTGCCCGACGTAATGACTATCACCGCAATATCGCTCCTTGAAGCACATAATCATGTTTTCAAGTCTCGATTACATCTCATGTTTCTTCCCTATATCACTATGCATGTTACAACCTACACCAAATATCATTTACATGTTTCATGAGGCCTTATTTTGGTTCTCTTTTCAATTCACATTTCTATTAGAAATTTGTAAACATTCATCAAGTAGTAGAAGTACATCGGTGTGAGGCCTCTTCACAATATTGATATGTAGGAAGCTCTCAACTTAAAGGAGGGTTGAGGAATCTTGACCACAATCAAATTAACCCCATTTTAGATACTTAAAGTAAAGAGAGCTAGGGTTTGGAGAAGAAAGATCTTATAATTTGTTACAAAAGAATTATCATAAGAATTTGAACATAGAACCATAAATCTAGAACACATAGCTTCCAAGTGCTAGAACCTAGAATCAACCAAGTGGACTAGAGGGAAAAATCATCCATTAGGGTCAAAACTATCTAGATGTTTCTTTCCAATTCAGTGAATCTTCCCTACACTCATTTTCTCTCTTCTATATTTTACAATCATCTTAACGACACCCCCACACAATCTATTTCTATATTTTTTTCCTTTGTTCAACATATAGATCTTATGTAATGATGCAATATTTATAACCCTAACCCTATCTTTAATTTATCAAGTTTGAAGATATTTTTATTTCCATACTTGATCATCACATGATTTAGGATCTACATATTTACTATATATTTATGAATTTTTCTTCATAATCTATATTCTCACTTTTAATATTTAACTTAATTAGATCAACTCTGATTTTGATATTACATTTTGGTGAACCTATTTATTTATTTTTACACATGACATATAGATTCATGATTTTCCTTTACGCTTTAGATTTCTAAATCTGATCGCTAAAGCATAACTCTTTGAGTTTTCCTAAAAACCCCTATTTTTCTATTAGATATTTACATTACTATGGCCATTAATTATTATCCATGCATCATCTTTGGCTCCCATATTGCATTTGAAATACTCCTTGTAATTACCCATAAGGAGTAAGCTCTTCGAAAACCTTTTTCCCTCCTGTCCTATACATTATATTTTATTACATCATCACCCAATAACTAGGTATTGGTGGTCAAATACATGAGGTGGAAACAATTACAACATGGAGTGGTAGACCTCTTCTCAACCCTCCCCGGAGGAAAATTTAACAATGGCAATATAACCATCCCACAACCTAGAGCTCATGTAACATCCACAAAGGAATATGATCTCTTGGACCTACTAAAAATACACATGCTCAAATTTCTATTTTAGAATTACTTTGACACTCTGTCACACATTAGTATATTCTATATCATACAAAGTAGAAGAGGTAACCACCATAAATCATAATGAAAAAATTGCATATTTTCGATCCTTGTTAAAAACATTAAGGCCGATGATCACCACATTTCCTTTGAAAAATCAGGTTCTCCACCACAACACATTATTGATCTTGATTTTCCATTATATATCCATGTTTAGGTCTTTTATAAATTTTTTAAATGAACTCTTGTGTATAATTGATTGGGAATAAATATATGTAGAAAAACTTTCTTAACTACATCACGTCTCCATACATAACTTCTAGGAAAATTTGACACAATGATAAAATCATTTAACAATATTTCTCTCCCAAAAATAGGTGTCATTACCTTACCCATCACTTTGGGTCCTAATTCTATTTCCACACAATTCCATACTATTTAATCAAACTTAAACCACAATCTATTATTGAGATGACCATACCGTAAAATACCCTCCATGTGCATTGTTTCCTTAAATACATACAATATGGATACAAATTTACATGCCTTGTATATAGTGATTCTTATATTTTTAGGTGGTGTACTTAGATAACCACTCTATCCCAAAAATAAGTATATTATAACCACCTATTGAACCTATTTCAATTCAAAATTTAAGTGTAATTGATCCAAAAGAAGATATTAAAGTCAATACTATTCACAAGGACCATACCACAATACCACAAGAACAACCATTCATTCACAAATAGGATAACAAGAAAAATGTAATGATGACTCGATAATGAAGAATATGATCTTGAAAATATAAAAACATATTGGATACACTGAAATTTACTTTAATAGGACCAAGTGAATACCGTGATAATTGGATCTCATTTAATATGCACCAATTATATGATTAGACTCAAAAAAATAATAATCCTCATCAAAAAAATCCAATTGTTATCCAAAAAGTTTAGGAAAACCATGCCACATTTGTTTCTAGATCATAAGTTGCTATTAAAAATTAATAAAATTTGATTATAATATATAATGCATGTAGTTTCATAGTTAAAACCACCAAATTCCCTAGTAAACACTCTACACTTAATTTTATACGATGTCAATAGATCCTACAACATAAATTTAATCATTGAACATTAAAGAACCCAAGAAAAATATTGAATTAATATATGGCCCCATAAGTCATATGAGTCTTATAGCCCCATGTGTCGAATGATAGATCCACAACATACTTCCATGCATGACCCATTAAGGACACCACCAGATATCCCTATGGTGATGCAACCTCTATTTGGCCCTTGACTTGACTCTACATATTCCTCACATGGTTTGATTGTTAGATATCACACTTTGCTTGAGGTTGCTTCTCTTATTCAAATACCCACTCTACTTCTATTTCCGTAATGTGACACATTCAATAAATTGATAAATACATATCTTCTACTTAAGTAATGTATATTTATCATTAACAACTTATGTATCCTCACTTTTATGTAACATCTTACTCTCTCTCTCTCTCTCTCTCGGCAGATGATTAACATTTTCTCTTAGTTTTAGACTAGGTTGTTACTGATGATGAAACATATTTCATGGGTGTGATGTGATTACTAAGGTAACTATTCTTATCAAGGACCTCACCTCGTGTAGACACAAAATCATGCACTTTAGACATTATTTAGTTCTAGTCTCATACTACTATTTAAAAGGTTTTTGAGTGAAGAAATTACTAATTAACCCCCATATTTTGGCCATCTTCTCTTATTTTATTTCGTCATTCCCGACCTTTTACACCTACATGCCTAGTCGATTTCGTCACTTTGCATTATTTTAGCCTCGATTGGGGCACCCAAGATAGTACTAGGGCACCCATGGGTTCCTGTTCCTTTTGCACTTTCCCAAAATTTTTGGGCTCTTTCTATCTGTTTGAGATCTTTATCTTTTTGGTGGTCGGTCATTTCAAGGTTAATTACAAAATTAGATCAATAGAACCCTATAAATATAAAGTTATGAGACCATAATGAGGGACTAAGCACTAGTCACTACTATCATCCATCTAGAGTTGCATCCACTTGGAGATCATTTGCATCCATTAGCTCCATCACAAGGACAAGGCTAGTTCATCTACATCACACAAGCATAGAGGGAAGGATTCTATTCTATTCCATGCACACATTCAATTACATTTTCTAAATTTAGTTATTTCTTGCTACTTCATAAAGTGGGACTGGAAAAAGAACACCTAGGGCACATGAAGCGCACACACACCAGAACTACATTTGGGTCCAAAATGTAGTGCAACGCCAATTAGTAATCCCACTGTTGTGGTAGCTGAGGTCAGTCCGACCCATTCATTTGCATTCTTATTTTTTATGGTTTTGATACTTCTTGTGGATTTCTTGCAGGTCTTTCCATCCTCTTGATTATTAGCAACACCTGTTGTAAATGCAAAAATTTGATGCGACACACATAGAGGGTTTCAAACCACCCATCGACCTATGAAACTCAGTTTCAGATATTTTACACAGACCAAGGTGCCCATTCTATAGACCAAAGCACCCGTAGGCACCCCAATCCCTCTCCTGGGCACTCCACCAGCGAGATAGTCCAAATCTATCCTTTTCTAACCTCTACACAGTCATTCCTACTTTTTGTTTCTCCAAGATTACTTCGTGACACAAATGCTCGAGATCTACCTTTGAATCAAATAATTCATTTCCATACTTCTCTTGCATATTAGGGTTTTCATTTTCATTAGATTAGTTGTTTGTGCCATTTATATACTTCTTTCTTTGCATTTATTTATTGCATTTACACGTCTTCTAGATTAGATTAATTATATGATATTTCCACATTTTAGTTAATCATTTTGGTGAACCCAACGTGAAGACACTTCCTTTTGACCATGTCATATCCTTATCAAGTTATGGCTCAATCTTCTTATCTCACCTTTGCACCAACTAAGATCTCAGGCATAATTACTACTGGTGCTGATTTCATGTGTGTGTGCACCCAACATCCTCCTTGCTTTTTCACACCTAGGGCTAATCTATCCACCAATGTTGTTACTACTCATTGTACTCGTCCTAATCCATCTATGGCTCCACCCGTGTCTATTCCTCCACCCATTACTTTGGCATCTCCTCCCACTACTTCTAAGGGCTATGACATCATTGAGCAACTTAAAAATACGCCCGCTAAGATCTCTCTTTATGAATTATTGCGTAATGCACCGATTGTCATAACACGCTAGAAGTTTCCCTTTGTGCCATTCATATTGAAAGTGATAATTCCGCGATGGCCTTTGCACATCTCATATAGTCTCTTCATAATTTACCACATGTTATATATTTCACTGATGAGGATCTGTTGCCTTTTTCTAAAAGCAATTTGTGTGCTCCTTTTCTCATTACTACTGTTATCAACACTAACATTAAACGAGTCCTCATTGATAATGGATCAACTATCAATTTATGTGCTCATTCTCTTTTAAAGCAATTAGGTATTAACGATAATTTAATTTCTAAGAATTCTACCCTCATTCAAGGTTATGATTCTACCACTCACACATGCCTAGGGACTATCTCATTACATATTTGGGTTGGGCCTAAGACTGTTCTCACTGAGTTCTATGTTATCAACGCCTCCTTTCAGTTTAATCTCTTATTAGGTAGACCTTGGATTCACACAATTTATGCGGTCCCATCTACTATTCACCAATGTGTCAAGTTCTTACATGATGGCTATGAACATACTATTACCACTGATCTAGAGAGCCATTTAAATATTGTCACATAAATCCTATTACTTCTATGCCTATACCACCTTCGCAATGTATTCCATATGGTAGCACTGGAAACACATGACATTGGCCAGTCTAGTGCTTCAAAATCTCATACTACCACTATAAATTCTCCAGCTTATCTCTACTCACACTACAACTATTATTTCACCTATGGTATCAACTCCTATTAATGTCCCTTCTCCACCCGTCATGGCACCCTCTATTACTCCATCTACGGTGCCACCTACCAACATACTTGATAGTGCGATACAACATGATGATGCTCACACCGATGGTTTTGAGGATTCTGATGATGAAGTTGACACTATCAAACTTACGGATGAAGCATTAGGACAACTCAATTTTACTCCTCTTGGCGTAGATGAATCTTATTTTCAAGACACCTTTGTGGCCGATGGCCTAGGTGAATATCGATTCAAGACACCTCCCTCTACTAATGTTATGGTACTATACCAAGGGTATGTAAATAGTGTAGATGCTATTTCATCTTCTCCTCCATGGGTTATAACTCTGTTGCCTCCTTTACATGCACACTATTTATCAACATGTCCTTTTGGCAACACATCCCTATTGATTCTACTTGTTTAGATACTATTTGTACATGTGACAATTTGGTTAGGTTTGGCATGATGCTTAATGACATCTTACCACCTCTCCATTCACCACATATTTATCATGGCTATTTTCACATTACGACAACTTATGGCTTGCATGTCTTTCATTTGATGGTCTTTGTTGCATATACTCCTTGTGTTTCTCCACTCACACTTGGACAGTCCTAGCTTGACTATATTGGTGTTATAATCAACTCTCATCACTTTGCTTGAATTTCCTATCCCTTTTGCAATATCTTCATTCCTAATGATTATTCTCCACCCTACGGTCCTAATATCTCTTGTTGACATAATCATGGTTATCCATTGTTCACCTTTACTTATGAAGAATATGCAATGAATGTGTATCCACCGAAATGGGTCCCTATATGACCCTCCTCATTCTATAGCTTATCAAGTTTATAATGCCACCACGATCAGCTTTGATCATGACAATGACGATATCCTTGATAACGGCACATAGTCATCTTCTCTATCATACACTTGGGGGGCATAACATTTAACACATTCCCCTATCACATTAGCATTAGCATTAGCACATTTCTCATATTTACATTACTATACATTCCTCTCATAACATAGGTACATACAAAATATCCGATCATTACCCAATTTTTGGGATGATGAAATACAACCTAAGTATGAAAGGTGCGAGAAAGATTTGGCGCACGGGCATAGGGTGCATATCTCGAGCACGTAACTATAGTGAAACATTGCGTACCTTGGAAGGCATGATATCGTGGCTTAGCCATTTTCCTAGTTGGGGCTAATTTTGGACATGGAGTGCAAAGACAGTTTTGTAGAAGAATTGAAGAACATGCAAAGGATATTTTGGATGAGTAGAAGATCAAGCACTATGTATATTTTGGAGGCTATTAATAGGATTAAACTGTAGATGTATTATTAGATAATCTATTATTAGCGAGTTTGCATGCTCTTGTATTTTTCATGTAAGGGCGCATGGCTATTATTAGCATGTAGTCTATTTTTGAAAGGTGCATGGGCGGTGAAGGGAAATTCCCCACCCCTATAAATATGTATTGATTTACATGGTTTAAAAAGTTCCTTGCTTTGTTAGTGTTATGCTGCGAGTTTGTGAGCGCGCATGACTATGGTGACTATATTATGCATGTATACAAAAATTAATATAATGGATCTTTGAGGTTGGATATTGATTGTTGATACACACTGCACTATGGTTTGTGTATGGTAAAGTTAATCTTAGTTCTTGTTTAATTAATCTTGCATATGGTTAATATCTAGATCTGGTTTATACATTGCAACATACTTAATTATCTGTTATGGATCTAGAATATTTTTATAATCATGCTAACTCTGGAAAAATATGACATAAAAAGGAAACTGGTACCCTTATACGCTTCGAGTGAGCGCTCGCTTTAGGGTCGAGAGATGTGCCAACATGCCTTGGGATGTTGGTGGTAAAATCTAGGCTACATTTTGGTTCCGTTGTCGGGACCTCTTTTTCAATTTTTGCCAGGATGTTACGTGATGAAGACGTACAAAACACCTTGGTAAGTATTTAAGAGTGGTTAAATGATTTGGAGGAAGATTATGCTCACAGATTTCACACTAGACCTGATTTTAATACATGCGTGTGGGTTGAACATAACTTGTATCACGAGTTGTATGAGATGTTCTTTGCTATCTTCCTATAGAGTTGTACGAGTGGTTGGTTTCTTACGCATCAAAGAGAAATTGGAGGTTTTGTACACTTGTTTAGACATAGGAAGAATTTTAGGCTTTGTATGATGTAGATTTAACTTGGACACGTGCTATAGATCATTGGTGGATTGGTGTTATAAATTGATATATTTTGGAATATGCAGTTTCTACTTATTCTGTCCGGAGGTTGTTGAGTTCTAGTTCTTGTGTGAACCTAGAGGATCATATTTGCGTTGTATTCCTTTAGTAATTAAGATCTTGATTATGACCTTGGATTTGGAACAACGTCCTATGGCTAGCTAAACCCCACCATGCACGGGGGTGGGAGCAGGTGTGGTGAAAGATGGTGGATCTAGCGGCAGAAAGATAGAGAGAAGAAATTAGGCTTAAGTTTAATGAAGCACATGAGAGGGATTTGGAGAAGTAGTGAGAAATTGTGGAAAGAATCATGTTACGGAGAGAGATGACTCATGAAGGATTTAGAGCTCACGTAGAAGATGTGGAGCTGGAACATATGGAACTCCCCATTTGGGAAATCATAGTAGAGAACCCTCTTCGTTTCAGATGAAAGAACGTCTAAAGAAATATTGAGAACCATGGGTGCACATTTGATCCTACTTGATGACCTAGCCCTTACTCTTGGTTTTCTAGTTTCTACGATAGCTATCAGTAAGCAAGCTAGTGTGGGCAAGCGAGTGGCGTAAAGAGATAGAGATAATTTGTAGTCAAGTTCAGGAGTTAATCAGTAGCTTATTCATCTATGGTGGCACAATCATCCTCTGTGTTATTTGGAGGTCCAAATAGATGTATCTTTTTGGCACGTCATCAACACAAATTGTGAGCGCGTAAAAGTTAGAGTCACGTCTAGAAATAACACAACTTTGCAAATTATAGGAGTTCATTTTAGCACAACTATTGGAACATAAGGAAGTGCATCCTCTAGTCTGTTACTTGATACAGGAGGGGGATTAGGAGGATCAGGTGGCTTGAGATCTAGTTGATCTGGTGGTTCTGGGTGCGGAGGAAACACATGAGGCAATATAGGTTTTGGATCTGGTGGGAAAGGACCACACCATCCCCAAAAAAATTTATGGATATGTCTCTTCATCTCTTAGAATATAGAGGAATAGAAGATGCAGCTGAGCATGTGCATATGTGTGAGATATTATGGCATGCAAAGGGGATTACAACTCCAGAGTGCAAGGTAAGTCAATTTACAACTACATTGCAAGGGCATGCACATAGTTGGTACAAGAAATTTGATCTAAACCAGACTTGTGTAGACTATATTGCATTGTGTGATGCCTTCTTACCAGAGTTTTATATACCTGATTTTGATCAGAAGAACATCATCTTGTTGAAGGATATCAAGCAGGGTATGACTGAGAGTGTTCGGGAGTATGATGCACGATTCAAGACCTCTTATCAAAGTTATCTTATGAAATTCACCTGATCCAACATGCTCAATGGTTTGTTAGAGGACTGATCACACCTTTTAGAAGGGCACTCTCACACAAGACTTATACAGATCTGCGTGAGGGAACTTGAGGCAGCTCTACGTGCGAGAGGCGGTTGGGAGTGTAGACATAGGAATTAGCCCATTTTAGAGGTTCAGATTGTAGAAATGGTGAAATAGTCGGAGAAAATTATCGGATAATTCAGCACATGAGACACGTAATGGATTTTTGTGTGCACAAATTGTGAAGTAGAAGGAAATACTAAGGATAGTTGTCCTCATCAATCAGTGTGCACCATGCTACTAGACTTTGAGATTTTCCACTTGGATCATGATTCAAGTAGGTTCCCATTATTTCAACATACGATAAGGAAGAATGTGTCATGTTACTATAAGATTTGTAGGTCTACCACTTGTGATATAGAGAATTACAGGTTGATTGATCAGATTCATGATGCTATTAATTCTAGTGTGCGACAAACTAGTTTTGCAAATAATTCAAAGGAGAAAGGTGAGAATCATAATCATGATCACAATGAAGGGTGCTTTGATGGAGGCTGAGGTAGAGATCGAGTTGACCGTGGAGGATTCAAAGGCCGAGCTCGTGGTGGTGGAAGGAGTGAATTTCCACGAGGAACATGTTATACATGCACATCCCCTGATCATTATAGGCATGAATGCCCTCGAATATTATTTTTTCTTTTTGTGGAAAGAACCACAACTATGAAGAATTCTTGGATTTGTATGAACACTTGAGTAAGAAGCATAAGAAAGACAAGGGCACGGGGATGGTGAGAATACAACGTGTTGTGGAAGATCAATGGATGCCGGTTAGTTCTTAAACTTGAGTTGGTACCTGTGAAGATCACTACACGTGCTAAGGCTGCATGCACAAGGGAAGTTCCAAAGAAAATTCCTATCTTTACAAAGGAGAAGGTACTACATGTAAAGTATCCAGAACCTATACATTAGAAGGAAGTTAATCAAGAAACTATGGAGTTGATTATGAATTTACGGGGTGAGATACAATGTTTGAAAGAACAGGACGTGAAGTTCGAACAAAGAAAGCCACCGAGCTACCTCGAAGAAGGATGTTGATGATTTAAAGAAGGTTTGCAAGAAGTCTGCAAAAAGAGAAAATCATTCCTTTGTTGGGGGAATGGTTAAGGGAAAGGCACTTTGTGCATTGGATTTGAGAGTGAAAGACATATTTTTCATGCTAACCTTCCTCCTCATAGTCTGGATTATGACAAGGAGATCACTTTGAATGTTGTTGTTGATGGATGGATTTTAAGTAATATTTTGATTGATACATGTGCAGAAGTGAATGTGCTCACTTTGGATGCGTGGATTCAGATGGGGAGACCACCATTTGTATCCATCTTCAAATGTGCTATAGATGGAAAACATGACTAAAGCCACACCCATTGGAGTTTTGAAGGATGCTACTATTACTATATAGGGGGCCAAGTTTACTGGGACTTTGAGGTCTTGGCGCTTGCAGAGGGATAGTTTTCCAACACTACTTGGGTTCCCTACGTGTTATGAAAATGAATTTGATCTTTTCTTCAACAAAGGATATATAAGTTTTGAGAACAAGGAAGAGCGCGTCATCATTCCTTTGATAGACGGGAAAGTTGCACCTTATGTAGAGCCCTTAAGTGAAGAGGATTTGAATAGAATCTATGTGCACACCATTAGAGATCTAGAAGTCCTTGAGCCATCAAAGGAAGGAGTTCTCCAATGGGATGATGCATAGTCCATGAGTGATACTACAAGTGTTGCATGTGATAATTGGGTACATGGAACTTATGAAATGGTTGGGCACGAAGTGAGGAGTGTAGTTACACACATAAGCATGCCGCATTGTGTTAGGCATTTGGGCAGTAACCAGGTACCAAGGTACATGAGTGAAGGAAACTATGAAGTGTTCCTACACGTAATGGAATTTCAGTGGATAGATCAAGTGGAAAGAAGGAATATGTTAGTTTATACTCTATGTGGGAAAACAATGTGCTGGTGGATGATTTGTAGGGATAATCTCTTAGAGTGACGAGAAGTGAGAATCACCTTCTCTGCTATATTTCTCTGGAGTAATGTGCCTACTCAGATATGTGAATTTCATGGTAAAGACCCTATTCAACACCATGTTTAATAGTGGGAGAGCTTCTGGACATAGGGGTAGGAAGATTTACCACATTCGCTATGGGTGCATCAATTTTACTACACCTTATAAGGTTGTGTGTGCACATGGTATGTCTATGTAGAGTTGAATAAGGAGACATGGAATTGACAATAATTGACTATAGATATGATTTAGACCTTTGACTACTTTTCCACTAAACCTCCAATGAATGAGGTATTACAGGTTATGAAGCACTTAACTATGGGAGATAGTGCAAAGGCTGAGGAACTTATTCAAGAGTTACTAGGTGAGTCAGACCTGAGGCATGCTTTGAAGAGGAAGAGACATATGCAGAACAACTTGGGTGCACCTGCCTAGAAAAAGAGAAAGGTAAGATGGTCTATGTGATTGATGATGAAGAAGTGGAGAATCTGGATGTGGATCATACAGAGGGTACACGTGAGGTCTTGGATAGTGTAGATGATAAGGTACACACCTACCATGAGACGATGAAAACAAAGAAGGTCAACATTGGGACAAATGTTGAACCTAAGGAGGCCATCATTGGAGATTATTGGTTTGACTCTGAGGTTGCTAAGATAATTAAGCTATTGCGTGACTTCCAGGACTTGTTCCCTAGAGGCTATCATGAGTTGAAAGGGGTGTATGAATCTTTGGGTGAGATGAGAATCAAGCTAAAAGAAGGTGCACACCGGTTAGGAAGAGGCCTTACAGGATGAATCCTAACCTGCATGTCAAGGTGAAGGAAGAAATATATAAGATGCTAAATTATGGAATCATCAAGCCCATCGAAGATTCGAGAATGGGTTAGCCCTATGGTGAATAGTATAAAGAGAGATGAAGGAATCAAAATTTGTGTGGATTACAGGAGTTAAATGCTGCATGTGTAATTAAATCCTTTTCCCACACCATTTACTAAAGAAATCTTGGAAGGTGTTATAGGGTGTGAGATCTACTCCTTCACTGATGGTTTTTCTAGATATCATCAGGTGAGGATAGATAAAGAAGATCAAG
Source organism: Taxus wallichiana var. yunnanensis (assembly GCA_018340775.1). NCBI lineage: Eukaryota > Viridiplantae > Streptophyta > Pinopsida > Cupressales > Taxaceae > Taxus > Taxus wallichiana. Next base: position 765,875,340 of record CM031234.1, read on the forward strand.
AGAAGACAACTTTCACCACAAAATGGGAAAGTTTTGCATACACCATTATGCCCTTTGGATTAAAGAATGCACATGTAGTCTTTTCCCACATTGTTGTTCAAGTATTCCAGGATTTTATTTATAAGTTCTTGTAGGTTTATCTGGATGATTGGACAATGTATGGGCTAGTGAAAGATCATTGTGATAATTTAAGGCTTATGTTTGAGAGGTGTCGGGAGTTGAACATCTCTTTAAAATTTAAGAAGTACATTTTTGCTACACCGCTTGGGGACTTTTCTTGGAAACATCATCTGTAAGGAAGGCTTGTCAGTGGATCCTTTTAAGGTTCCTGTTATTTTGGGATTAGAGCAATCTACTAACTAGAGTGAGGTGCGCAGATTCTTGGGGCACACAGGATATTACAGGAAGTTTATCAAAGGATATGCTAAGATTTCTATGCCCTTAGAACAATTATTGAAGAGAAAAGGAAAGTTCCATTGGAGTGAAGTGCAACATCGCGCATTTGAGACATTGAAGGAAAGACTTACTACAACACCTATTCTACAATTTCCTTCATAAACCAAACCTTTTCATGTACATGTGGATGCTTTTGGCATGGTCATTGGCATGGTATTAACCCATCTTGGAGACGGTATTGTAGATCATCCTATTTTCTTTGCAAGTGGAAATTGACACACCACCGAGCAAAATTATACAACTACAGAGTGTGAGGCCTTGTCCATGATCTACGCGCTACATAAATTTCAAAAATACTTGGCTTGGGCAACAACTTTTATTTTCTATACAGATCACATGGATTTGAAGTACTTGGTGAATAACCTTGTTTTGTGGGGGTGCATATGCCCTTGGATATTGTTATTCTAGGAGTTTGATTTTAATGTGGTAGCTAAGCCAGGAAAGAGAAATTCTAGACAAGATCATTTATCAAGGATTAATAAAGGAGAGGACACACAGAGCATTGAGGACACAATGCTGGATGCACAATGATTTAGATTGAACCACACACCCTTTAACTTAGAATGTATTGCTCTCCTTTTATGAACTAGTGTGGCACTTGAAGGAATGAAGAATATAGAGAAGAAGCAACTTGTTATATGCGACGTGGCCTATATGTTGATCAATGGAGACTTATACAAACTAGGCCGGGATGAATTTTTACGCCGGTGTGTACTTGAGCATGAGAATAGAGCTATTATAGAGGATGTTCATGGCGATTGCAGGAGGACACTATGTAGGAGATACCATTGTGTGAAATATTTTATTGGCTGGTTTGTGGTGGGAAACACTATATAAGGATTGCACAAAATATTGTAAGGCACAGGACCATTTTCAAAATCTTGGGAAGCCTGGGCATAGAGATAAAATGCCTTTGAGGCCTATTGCTAGTGCATAACCTTTTGAGAAATGGGCAATTGATTTTGTGGGTCCTATTTCAACACCCACATGTAGGACTGGATCACGCTACATCATAACTTGTACATATTATCTTACAAGGTGGGTAGAAGTGACACCTACAAAGGATTACATGGTAGCTACAATAATAAGGTTTATGTGGGAAACCATCATCAACAGTATGGATTCTTGTTGAGTTTGATAAGTGATAGGGGAACTCATTTCCTTAATGAGACCATTAGGACACTCTTAGTAGAATTTATGGTTGCACGCCATAAAAACGACACTCTATCACCCTCAAAGCTAATGGAACCGATGAGGCCTTCAATAAGGTATTCAACCACACATTGACTAAAATTTGTGATGTTGGAAGGAAGGACTGGGATGATAAAGTCTCCACTTTACCTTGGGCATATAAGACAACCTACAAGAGGTTGAATAAGGCCACACCCTTTCAATTTGTGTTTGGAAAGGAGGTTTTTCTACCAATGGAATTCAAGTTACCTTATCTCAGTATATTACGTGCAAAGGAGGTTTGGCTAATGAGAAAGCACTTGAAGAGCGTATAGATAAAATGACATAGTTGGATGAAAGGCATGCTATAACACAATGAAATTAGAAGATAGAAAATTCCAGGTAGAAGGAATGACATGATAGACATATTAAGGATAAGAAGCTTGAAGTTGGAAAAATGGTTATTCTTTATGACTCAAAGTTTTTGTGCCACCTTGGGAATCTTAAAGTGCATTGGTTGGGACCATATATTGTGACTTATATACTTGATTCAAGTGCTTTCCAGTTAGAGGCGCTAGATGGAACATGGTTTCTCGGTATTTCAACGGGAGTAGGTTGAAGCCCTACTATAAATAAGTCTTCTTGGTGTTTGTAATAAGGCAGTATTGCCATTAGATTATGTTTCCTTAATGCATTTCCTTTATATGTGTTTCCTTTCATCATTGTAATGCTTTGTCAATTTAGTTTAGTGTTTTGTGTAATAAAAATGATTGCGCACCAAAAGTTGATTATTATCTAAGTGTTTTCATGTGCAAAGGACCGCACATATCCTTAGTGTGGGATGGAATATATACAGGGTACATGCACTAGGTTTTAATGTTCTCTGAAGATGAATATGCACAAAGAGATATTGAGCATGTGCTTGAAGTAAAGGTATGGATAGAGAAAGATTGCTCATGATTGAAAACCATGTATGGATGAATGGACACACAATGTAATGTGAGGGAGGCTGCAAAAATAGAAACTACTTGGTGAAAGGCACAGTGGATAGGTACTTTGGCACATGAAGGTGTGTGAAAGGAGGTTTTTGGATGAGGAGTAGTAGGCAAGCTAGAAGGTTATGACTGTGGTGTGGAAAAATCAAAGCATAAAAAGCAAAGGAACATTAATTTAAGGTGAGAATGGTGGTAGGTGGAGAGCAATAAATGTGGATTTTTTAAAATCTATATAAGGAGGTGTGGGAAATAATTTTTACCTTTGTGATCAAGAGAATTCGAGCGAGTTGAAGTTGAGCAAGCTAGCAAGTGAGTTGTGAAGTACAGAGAGCTACGAACCAATCGATTCGTCATATTTATGCACGTGATTATCCGACGCCCATTGGAGAAGGTGTTTGAGTGACAAAAAGGTGTGCGGGAAGGAGAAATCAATTGTTAGGGTTTGGATTTGAGCTAGGGCATGCGGATCAAGAATTATAGAGCTTGAATTAGTTACAAGAACACACCGTTATTGTTCCGATGTCACCTAAGCGAGCACCAAGTGGACATAATGGGAAGGAAGCGAGAAGGAAGTTGAGATCGAAGAGGAGGATGCCCTCAAATCCATTTTTTGAGATGCAATACCTGAATGGGTTTTTACGGTCATGATTGGGATTCTCACATTCACTGGTACAAAGTAAGTGACTATAACCACATGAACAAAGATAACACATGTAATGAAATTACTTGTATAATTTAGATTATGAGCAGCAATAGAACACTAAATAACACAATATTTCAGAATAATGATCTCAATATGCAATTAGAATAGCTTCGCCACTTCGAGGGGGCAACCTCCAAACCATAAAATAGACTCAAATTCTCCAATGATAAATCATCTACTACCTACAATCCCCTATATATAATATTCCTATGTTATGGTCATCACCAAGGCCGACCTACTAAGCATGAGAAAGTATAAATGATATAATAAAATGATATGGTAAGCCATAAGTCAGATACTCATATCCTAATACAAGCAATAGGTTAAGGGCGTAGCATGCCCTTCCCCTTCAAACCAACATTGTCCTCAACCTTGAATAATCCTAGATGTTGTTGTAGAAAACCTTCATCCTCCCAAGTTGCATCTTCTATGCTCATATTCTTCCACTTGATCAAATATTCCTTAATGTCTCTGGTTCTCAACCTCTTAGTACGTGTTTGCAGAATCTTCTCTAGTTCCAAACTGATTCTTCCTTCCTCATCAAGTTATGGTAACTCTATCTAGGCTTCAAATTTCTGTCCAATAACCTTCTTTAGGTAGGAAACATGGAGTACTGGGTGTAAGCGTGAAGATGGAGGAAACTCTAGTTTATAAGAAACACTGCCAATTTTCTGTAGAACTTGATAAGGGCCATAACATTTAGGAGCAAGTTTGTTTTCCTTTTTCTGTTGCTTTAGGGACATTTACTTGTAATGATGGAGATGTACAAAAACCCAGTCACTAATTTCAAAATGTCTTTCACTATAATGTTGATCTCGCTTGTTGTTTCATCCAATTTTGTGTCAATGCTAAATTCTCCTTCAAACTAGCCAAAACCTATTATTGATGTTGAATGTGTTCCTCAACATCTCTAACCTTAGTTTGCACCCTCAAGGAAGAAGTGATAGAATGTGGATGGTAACCATGTAATTCTAAAAATGAGGTCATTTGAGAAGGGCTATGAAAATATGTGTTATACCACCATTCTGCAAGTGGTATCCATTTAATCCACCTTTCCTTCTTATCTGATACAAAACAACGTAGATACCCCTTTAAGAATTTGGTGACCACTTACGTTTGCCCATCAGTTTGAGGATGATAAGATGAACTGTGAGCTAGTTGAGTACCCAAACATGAAAATAATTCCATCCAAAAATTACTTGTGCAAATAGGATCACGAACACTTACAATTATCTTTGGGGTTCTATGTAGCCTTTGAATTGTCTCCAAAAAATAGTTGCGACTGTACTGGCTGCAAATGGATGTGATAGGGCACAAAAATGGGCATATTTTGTGAGCCTATCCACAATCACCAAAATAACATTCTTACCCTCTGAACAAGGCAATCCAGTGATGAAATCCATGGATACCTCCTCCCATATCTGGCTAGGAATTGGTAAGGATTGCACAATGCGACTTGGTGTCTTAATTCTTTCCCCTTTGTTACTGTTGGCACACTAAACACTCGATACAAAATTTTGTACACCGTGTGCTCGAGTCCTTCCCAAAAGAATTCTATTTTTATTCTATGATATGTCTTCAAAAACCCAGAGTGTCCTCCAACAGGTGAGGCATGTAGCTTTGCAAGAATATTATGCTTCAACTCAGAATCTTTACTCAAGTATAACCTATCCTTGTACCATAGCGCATTACCTTTCCACTAAAATTTGTTAGATGTTATAGAGCCTTGCTTGATATTATGTATTAGAGATTATGTATCCTTGTCTTGATCCCATTCTAATCTAGATTCATCCACCCAATCACCCGTCAACATGGACGTTCCATATAGTAAGGCATCTGCAGATGTATCCCTTTTGGACAACACATCAACTACTACATTTTCTTTACCGTTTTTGTATATGATTTCAAAATCACAACCCAACATTTTTGTTACCCACTTTTGTTGTTCCTCAGATGATAAGTTGTTCTCCAAAAGTATTTGAGACTATCATGATCATTTTTACCTTGAAGTGTCTACCTATGAGATAGGGCCACCATTGCTTGACCGAATGAAGAATAACCATCATTTATTTCTCATCGACTTGTTTGAGTAGATATTTTCCTTTGAATTGGTGACTCTCAAATGAAATTAGTCTTCCTTTCGCATTATAAATACTCCTAATCCCGATCTTGAAGCGTCACTTTCAACAATGAAGGTTTTGAGAAGTTGGGAGTAGCCAAAATTGGGGTGCTTTGCACATGGATTCCTTTAGATGCTCAAAGGATTAAGTGGCTACATATGTCCAATGGAAGGCATCCTTCTTTAACAATGCAATGAGTGGGGTCGCTATTCTATCATATCCCCACACAAATCTTCTTTAGTACCCTGTTAGTGCTAGGAAACCACGAATATTTTTGAGAGTACTGGGCCTTGGCCATTCCACCATAGCTTTGATCTTCTGAGGATCAACTTTGACACTTTCATGGGATACAATGTGACCCAAGTACTCTACCTCTTGTACACCAAACGAACATTTGGATGGCTTTATATAGAGAGTATGTTTCTCCAAAACTTCCAACACTTTATTTACATGCTGTAAGTGTTCTTCCCATGTCTTACTGTAAATCAACATGTCATCAAAGAAAAATAATACAAATTTCCTTAAAAATGGCCTAAAAATAGTGTTCATCAAGCTTTGAAATGTTGAGGGAGAATTTGTAAGACCAAAAGGAATTACCAAAAACTCATAATGGCCTTCGTGAGTCCTGAAAGCCATTTTATGAACATCTTCCTCTCTTATTCTAATTTGATGGTACCCTGAATGAAGATCTAATTTTGTGAAATAAATAGCACCATGAAATTCATCAAGTAAATAATAAATTATTGGAATATGAAACTTATCTTTGATGGTGTACTTGTTGAGTTCTCGGTAATTTGGATACATCCTCCATGTTTCATCCTTCTTACATACCATGACCACTAGCGAAGAATATGCACTCTAGCTATGCTTGATGATATCTGCCTTCAACATTTCCTGTACCATTTTCTCGATCTCACTTTTCTGGGAATATGGGTATCTCGTATGGTTTGATGTTAGGTGTTTAGCTCCTAGGAATCAATTGAATGGCATGATCATGATCCCTAATCGGTGGTAGTCCCTTTTGAATTGCATCAAAATAGAGCGAGTGAACATCAAAATATTCTCAAGATCGGGTGGCATTGAAGACTCGTATTTTTACTTCTATGAAAAATAAATTTTCTATAAATCCATCTACTCCTTTTCTAAGAACCTTCTATTTCTGATGAGAGCTAATAATATGTGGAGACTTAGCTACCATTCCATTGAAATTTATTGTCCTTCCATCTGAATGAAATCGCATGAACAATTCTTGGAAATTTATCTCTATAATACCTAAGGTTGTGAGTGATTGGACACCCAAAAAATATCTGCCCCTCCCATAAAAATAACAAACATAGGTGAGTCTAATAGGTAGTCTCCCATGGAAAGCTTGATATAATGGAACTTTCCTGTGCACTTGAATGTCCCACCATCCACAATCATAACTTGCATTTTTGGAGTAGGGTAAATAGAACAATTGAGGAGGGAAGCCAACTTACTATTTATGAAGTTATGAGTACTCCCCAAGTCAATCAACACCGTCACCTTCTATTTTTGATCTATCCAATAACCTTGAGTGTTTGAGGAGTACTAATACCGACAATTCTGGCAAGAAATTGTAGGTTGGTGATCCTCTACTTCATCTTCTACTGGTTCCTCAACCTATTCTATAATTTCAGCTTCCTCATTATCCTCATTACCTTCATCAATATAAACCAACTTCTTCTCAATACATTTGTGTCTCGGTCCATATTTGCTATCATAGTTAAAACATAATTCTTTTTCTCTCTTTTCTTCCATTTCTTTGAGGAGTCAGTCTAATTGGCCTAACAAAGAAGGGGAAGAGATACTATGATCTCTCGTGTTAATTAAAGGTGGCCTCCTACTACAAAGAAATTTTTCCTCTCTTTGGACGTGCGATGATAATAGAATCGAAAGCTTGAGTGGATTAAACATACGTACCTCATGCTCAATGTGGTCCTTACGACCCCCAAGAAATAGGTCATTCAAATTCTCTTCTCGGAATATTCTCCACCCTTAAGGAGAGGTTCTAGAATTGATGAACATAATATTTGACCGATCCCATTTTCCGTAACTTTGCTAATTGACTAAAGTAGTTCTCTGAAACACTGGAACTATAGTGTAATTGCAACTCCTTGGTAAAAACTGTCCAAGTGACATTGAGACCATTCTTTTGCCTCTGAGCACATAACCATCGATACCAAACGAATTGGTCTAGTTCAATATACAGGATGCTAATGTCACCTTTTTCCTAATGGTTTTTGATGTAACTCAAAGAATTTCTCCATTTGATTTATCCAATTCAGGGGATCCTTACCATCAAATTTGTGCATATCCACTTTTGGCATCATGTTCCGTGGTTGCGAATAAGTTGGATTTTGATTGGGCTGGAAAAGTGATCCAACATGGTTATTTTGTCCATGATTTTGAATTGAAGATCCTCCTTGGTTGATATGGGGTGGATTTGGGCCATATTGTTTACCCTTTACATGTTGCATGATATCATCCAACCATTGATTGATTTGGTCTATGTCTCCTTTAGAGGCCATCTCAGATTGTACATTTCACAACTCATACTCAAGTTGGCTCACCTTATGATCAACTGAGGTAAACCCTAGTGTTGAGGAATCTGTATTTACCCCTTCTGACTCCAACTCTTCAATCACTACCCCATCTTTATCTGGGGTTTTACCCGGAGTGACCGAATTCTTTTTGCTCTTGTGGAAGGCCTGCCATGATGTCAAACCTTAGGGTTTAGGGTTTTGATACAAATTCAGCCAAACAGGAAAACACATAGAGAATATACTAATACTATGTTTTTTATATCTTTCCGAAAATGTAAAGAACTTGAACAAATTCCACAATTTGCACCCTAGGGAGCGATTTTATGAAAAATCCTAAATTTATAATAACTTTTGCAAAATAAATCACAGCTCGATACCACTTGTAATGAAATTACTTGTATAATTCAGATTTTGAGCAACAATAGAACAATGAATAACACAATATTTTAGAATAATGATCTCAATATGCAATTAGAATAGCTTCGCCACTTCAAGGAGGTAACCTCCAAACCATAAAATAGAATCAAATACTCCAATGATCAATCATCTACTACCTATAATCCCCTATATATATTATTCCTATCTTATGGCCATCACCAAGGCCGACCTACTAAGCATGAGAAAGTATAAATGATATAATAAAATGATATGGTAAGCCACAAGTCAGCTACTCATATCCTAATACAAGTAAAAGATTAAGGGCGTAACGACACATATGAATTGGATAAGTTGTTGGTAGTGAAGACGAATTTGAGGACAGAGAACGACGATATGGTTGTGTATGATGACGCGGATGAAAAATTATTGATAAAGGTACAAGGTTTGTATTTATATGAGCTCCTTACTTTGGAAAACTAGAAAAGTTATACTAGTGGTTGATGAGAAAAGTCCATGAGGACTTCTTCTATTTTGTTGGGCGACAAATGAGGCTCACCACACCCTTGATTGGGAGTTTGATAGGACTAAGGAGTTTGGGTACTGAATTGAGTAGTGACCTCATTGATAAGGAGGTGATAGAAGCAACAAAGAAGGCATTAGGATATACAAAGGGAGGGTGCGTGATGGATATCCATAGTTACGAGTATATCTAGTTGTTCGGTGTGGTCTTTGCCCTAATACTAAGTCAATAATCAAGAGCGTTGGTCACAGGTAAATAAAGCATGGTTGCATGTAGCAAATAAGATGAAAGAAGGTGTAGTGTATATTTTGGTTGGTTTCATTACTGAGACCATCATTGAAGAATCACATGAAGGTGAGAAAATAAGTTTTGGTGTGATACTTTTGTCACTTGTTTTTGTTGAAATTGGAGTGCCCGATGGGCCAAAAGATAAAATTTGGCAATCTCCCAAAGAGAAGAAATATCTTGCAGAGATATTTTCTAAGTACACATGTGATGGGACCATGAGTGGTGTCATTAAGCAAAGAGAAGAGTTGTGGTATGATAGCCTCCGTGCTGCATTTGAGGAGGAATGGAGAATACCAAAGGAGCTTCTTGTGGTATTGGGAAAATAGGTACAATTTGTAGTATATCAACACTTCTACATCACACATTTTGGTATGAAGGATGGAAAATGGAGCCCCTGGTGTAAGCTCCCATATGCCTTCACCATGTGCTACTTTCAAGCATCTGTACATAGGTTCTCGGATGTGTCTGTTGGTTGTTATTTAACGCAGATAAGGTATATTTTGACTACCACACCCTCAGGAAGACTTATGTTTATCCATGTAAGTATGGATATATAGAAAAATCAATTTCAAATGATATCAACATGAAGGCTATGATATCGGCCATTGTAAATTTTGGAGCAACCCTCGTATATATTCACCTCAAGATAAGGTTAGAAAATGGAAAGCATGTTGAAAATGAGTTCAAACTTCCAGACCACCCAAGAAGAAGCATACTTGGGAACATTACAAGATGAAGAAGACACCTTGCCCCTTGAGGAAGAAGAAGGAGAGGAAGAAGAAATTCAGGAAGATAGTGGTGGCTTGGAGAATAGGGGTAGAAAAAACCTACTATTGGAGAGAAAAGAGAGCGCGAGGTAACCCCTCCACTGCAAAAAGAAGATGAAGTGTTGGATACCGATGCAATGGAGGTGGACATAGAACAGACTACTGAGGAACCTCAGTTTAAAAGAGTGCTAAGAAGAACAAGGAATCAGAGTGTGGGGACATCACAACCCCTTAGGAGGTCACCTAGGACTTCACCTATGAAAGTAGAACTTGAAAAGAAGAAAAGGTGCAAGTACATTCCTCGGAAGGATGATGAGGAAGATAAATATGAAGACAACACACCGAATACTCCAGGAAGACTGAGGATGTAGAAGAGTGTTAGGCAGATGAATTAAATAAGGAAACAAAGGAGTTGAAGGAAACAGATAAGGGTGATCCTTCGTGCTCACTCCATACTACACATAAAGGTAAAGGACCGGTGTTGGATTCGAAGTGCATACCTTTAAAGGTAGGCATTCAAGGAAAGGAAAGGAGTAAGAAATTTATGAGATACCAATAGTTGGGTACATTGATGACCCAACTAAGATCATATATGCACAGTTCCAAAGCACTTTGGAACCTAAGGACCTTTATGGATGGGAGCTGATGGATGAAGACATGACAACTACATGCACACAAAAACAACTATCTTGGAGCATGCAAAATCATATGGATGAGCCTAAATTTGATGTATGTGAGGAATCATGTGTGTCACGCAGGTTGAAAAAGGAACCAAACTCATGCCATGTCACAATTAAGCCTATTATGATGTTTGATGAACAGGTGAGCAATGCTCTAACAAAGGTATCTGCAGAATTTACACACGAAATGTAGAAAAAGTGGAAACTATTCTGGCACTCTTGGAAGATAATAAGGATAAGGATGCTGAAATAAAGTATATGATAGAAGAAAAATAAATAGCTAGGGCAAAAACACGTTCGATACTTAGTATGGCCGAATAGATTGGGGACGAGATTTTTAAGAAGAGGCCGGATTTGGAAGATAAAGTTACACAAGAGTTTCTTTTTCTTTAAACTTCTTATGCAATTTAGTTCATATGGTGTTAGATGAGGGGCCCATAAGAATGCCAAAACCCAAGGATGCTACGAACAAGCGCAAAAAAGGCTAAGGCAACAATTGTGCACAAAATTACAAGTTATGAGTCCATACTGCAGACCTTGAAGGATGAACTAAAGAAAGCAGATTTGGCATTGAACATGTGTGCAACCCCATATGTGATTATCAAGACAAGAACCATGGCCAAAGAGGATGAGGTTCAGAAATCAAGTAAAGAATGAAACACTTGGATGTGTGGAGAGGCTTACTTTAATAATAAAGAAGTGCGGTGTGCTTGTAGTAGCCCATGATCCACATAAGGAGAAAATCAAAGAAATTGGGAAATTGATAGCACATTGAATGGATGTCATGGATAGAATGGTCTCAAACATGGCCAATGTTCTCAGAGTGCTACATAATGAAGGTGAGAACATGAATCTTGATGAGATGGAAGTAGTCCTTGTAGAAATTTTGGATAAAACAAATAAAGCGCTAAGTGATTTGAATGAATTAGAGGTAGAGATCAAAGCAGAATATCCTGAGTTAATTCTTCATGTGGAAGAATAGGGCGCCAAGTATTTTCTCATTCTTTGTACATTTATTCTTTCATTCTTTATTCTTTTCATGGAGACATAAGTTATGATTACCCATTGCTGGGGATGACAATGAAATTAGTGTGGGGTAATGTTGGGATGATGAAATACAACCTAAGTATGAAAGGTGTAGAAGGATTGGGTGCGTAGTCATAGGGCACATATGTGAGCACGGAACTATAGTGAAACAGGTGCGCCCAGGAAGGCATGAATTCAAGACAACCATTTTCTAGTTTGGGGCTAATTTTGGACATGGAGTGCGGAGCACGTTTTGTAGAAGACTTAAAGAACACACAAAGGCTATTTTGGATGAGTAGAAGATCAAGCGCTATGCATAGTTTTGAGGCTATTAATAGGATTAAACTGCATATGTATTATTATATAATATATTATTAGTGAGCTTGCATGCTGTTGTATTTGTCATATAAGGGCGCATGGATATTATTAACATGTAGCCTATTTTTGAAAGGTGCATGGGTGGTGAAGGGAAAGTCCCCACCCCTATAAATATGTATTGATTTGCATGGTTTAGACAATTCCATGTTTTTTAGTGTTATGCTACGAGTTTGTGAGCGTGCATGACTATGGTGACTATACTATGTATGTATGAAGCTTCTGTGTTTTACAACAATTAATATAATGGATATTTGTGGCTGGATATTGATTGTTGATACACTTGTTATTGGTTCATGCATGGTAAAGTTAATCTTGGTTCTTGTTTAATTAATCTTACATATGGTTAAGATCTAGATCTGGTTTATGCATTGTAATATACTTAATTATCTGTTATGGATATGGAATATTTGTATAATCATGCTAACTCTAGAACAAGCTGACATAAAAGAGGAACCTGGTACCCTTGCACACTTTGGGTGAGTGCTTAGTTTTGGCTGAGTGATGTGCCAGCACACCTTGGGTTGTTGGTGGTAAAATCTAGGCTACATTGATGACACACTCTTGTGCTTTGGTTCACACTTAACTATTGAGGGCTTACTACACATGAACCCCACACACTACACAATAATTACTACACACCGCGTCTATCCACACATTACACGTCTTACATCACACATTCTATAACTCGTTTACATATCTTTGACATTTACACATCCACCCGTCATACATCGTACTAGTACTCATCATACTTATGTCACACTTACATCTAGCATTATATCCTACTCATAATACACATCACATACCACACATTTCACACTATTAGTCTATCTATGCCTTTTTGCATTATAACCTATACGTTGCATATCACACATCCCACACATCATATGGTTGTCTATTATTATCACACATACTACATTGTCTTCTATGCATTGCACTCACTACCCTATGATGCACTTTAGTTCCTCACCCATACTTAATCTGTTGAGGGTTTACAAATCAAATGGACCTTATCATACTCACACATTCATCATTCGACATTCCATCATGTGACATTACTAGGTTAGTGACATACACTTTAGGCTAAATGGTCACCTATCCCTTCATCTTGTAGTGGTATATGCTTTAGGCTACATCACCACTCCCTATTATTCATCATATAATGCTATACGCTTAGGGATGAATCATAACTCATACATTCATTTTTATGATATACACTTCGGTTATAGGGTTCACGCACATCTCTTCTACATGTCGCATATCATCATCACTACGTATACATACTCATCACAACGTGCTAGACACAACACACATTATTCAACCATTTCCCGATGATGCACTCTCATTTATGGTTCATTCTTGACTGCTGAGGGGGAAAACCAAATGAACCTCACTTTGCATAAAATTCCATTCACTCGGGGGCACGAAGCTCCTACCATCCATCTTGCATTCCATTTCATCCATCCACAACATATTGCATATTATGGTTTCTTTTACTCTTGCTTAATTTTTCTTGTTCATGGTCACTTTATTACACATGCTAGTTAGATTACTTGTATGTCATTTATCTATATTATCCACAAATGTGCATTCACGTATTTTTCTATTTTTGATCGCAGATACAAGTTTCTTACATGCAATATGAATTCTTGCCTTATACCCTTCCTACACTGGTCACTGGGGGCATCTAAATTCGTCTCTCACAGGTGCTATTATTTCATTTCATATCAGCACTTTACGTTACTTGGTTATATACACTTTTACATACAATTTATCTTTCTAACATGTTAATGAGTGCTTCATGTGTAACATTTGTTATGCAAGGATATTTACTTCCATACTTGTTTGTTATATTGTTTGTCTATTCCTTGTTCTTGTTTGTGGGCCTTGCCTTATGTTTGGTGTGCACACTTTCTTGTTTTTATGCAGCCATGATGGCCTTTCATGTCTTGAGACATCATGAGTGATGTCCCATATTTATAGCCTACTTTGTGTGACTTGTCTTTTTGCATGTTTATATTAATTTTCTTGGTAGCTTACACACTTGTTTGTGTATCTTATAAAATGTTTTCTATATGTATGCTTGTTCATACTAACCATTGTCTTTAGCTATCCTTCTTGTTTTTACGTGCCTTGGTTTCTACCAATCAATTTCCATGGTACACTTCATGATTTTGGTCCTCTTTTGATGCCACATTCTCCTATCGACGATTGCGTCGCATGCACCCCCAAAGAGGGGGAATCATTTGGGGTTTACATACTAACACAACGTGGTTACACTGGTTCGGTTCAATGCACTTTCCGCCATTGGAATTGTGGTTTACTTACAATGAGTGGGTTCAAACTAGTCTACAAATCCCATACACAATGAATTTTATGGGACATGGTGTCCTTAGCATTCTAGGAAGCAGTTATAGGCTCGTAGGCTACATTGGGTGTGCCTCCCTACACTACTTCGGCAAGTGGCATTGGATCACCCAAAAAACCAGGAGGTACAGAGATATCATCACACACATTTAGGGACACGCTTAGAGGTTGGAGAATAATGAAACTTTCTCCCTATAATTCTTCGGCCTATGGTGTGAGATCACCCAAAAACCCCAACAAGACAAGATATCCTTCTACACTCTCTTTTTCAACATGGATCAGGTGTAAATGTTCCATTTACTCTTTTCATTTACATATTTTACATTTACATACTTTTACATGCATCTTTTACATCACATTTTTAGACATACATACATACATATTTGACTACTTGATCATTTTCTCCTTGTAGGTCCCATCGTATGAGAAATAAGCGAGTGAGATGGGGGCAACAAAAATAATACTTCGCAACAACACACATTATACTAACCATGTAGGTACATCACACATATCATCAGCTACTGAGACAAGTTTTTACCCTAGGTCTACTCTCATCACATTTTTTTGTGCATTTTCATCTATAGTTTCCACACTCCATAATCTTTTTATCATTCCACACTTTGTCTAGTCCTTCGACACATTTTATAATACAATATTCATGGACATCGGGGATGCATCTCTATCTACTTTATGTTACTTGAGAATTCTGCTCACCAACATAAAGCGAGGGAAAATGTAGACAAAAGATCATGGACTTTAGAAATTATTTAGTCCTAGTATCATGCTACTATTTAGAAGGTTTTTGAGTGAAGAAAGTAATAATTCACCGCAATCTTTTGACCATCTTCTCTTATTTTATTTTGTCATGCCCAAACTTTTTTACACCTACATTTCCAAAGAAGATTTCATCACTTTGCATTATTATAGCCTCGATTGGGGCACCCATGATAGTACTGGGGCGCCCATGGGCTCCATGGACCCATCAGGGGCACCCTAATCCTTTTGCAATTTCCCACCACTTTTTAGGATCTTTCTAGCCATTTGAGATCTTTATCTTTTTGGTGGTCATCCATTTTGGGGTTAATTACAAAATTAGATCAAGAGAACCCTATAAATATAAAGTTATGAGACCATAATGAGGGACCAAACACTAGTCACTACTATCATCCATCTAGAGTTGCATCCACTTGGAGATCATTTGCATCCATTAGCTCCATCACAAGGATAAGCCTGGTTCATCTGCATCACACAAGCATAGGGGAGGGATTCTATTTTATTCCATACACACATTTTATTACATTTTTACATTTAGTTATTTCTCGCTACTTCACAAAGTGCAACTAGCACAAGAGCACCTAGGGCACATGATGCACACATACAAACACATCGAACTACATTTAGGTCTGAAATGTAGTGCACCACTCAGTTAATAAGCCCATTATTGTGGAAAATGAGGTCATTCCAAACCGTTCATTTACATTCTTCTTTTTTAGGGTTTTGATACTTCTTTTGGCTTTATTGTAGGTCTTTCCAACCTCCTGGATTATCAGTGATACCTAGAGTAGTGCGAAAATATGATGTGACACACAATGAGGGTTTTGGACAACTGCTAGATCTGTGAAACTCGCTTTTGATCTTTTACACAGACCAAGGCACCCATTCTATAGACCAGGGGAACTTGTAGGTTCCCGACCATCTCGAGGTACTCTATTTAGCTAGATAGCCTAGATTTATCCTTTTTAGAAGCTCTACACAATCGTTCCTACTTTCTATTTCTCTAGTCACTTCTATGACATAGTTCGATTTTCCTCCAAATCAACTAAGTCACTTCCATACTTGTCTTACATATTATGGTTTTCATTTTTATTAGATTAGTTGCTTGGGTCATTTGCATACTTCTTTCTGCATTTATTTACTGCATTTAAATGTCGTTCTAGATTAGATTAACTATAGGATATTTCCACATTTTAGTTAATGACCTTGTCTCTATATCATTTACAACATATTCCCTAGGCCATAAGTACCAAATCTGTTTAAATTTCTATCTTTTCAATCTCCTATTCTAAAAATAAAAAATATTACAATATTATGAAAATATCAAACCAGGATCTATATGTGACATGTTTTTCATTGAATAAATTTGAGCCTTATGATCATTTATATTCAACACTCTGCATTGAATATATCTTCCACACTTGAGATTCATAGTAAACATCAAGTGATAATATCCCATGGACATTATACATATTACCACGGGATCCTTACTATTTACACCCTAAACAAATAAATAAGGGTTTAGTATAGAGTTATTTCCTTATTTATTAAAATGCATAAGGGTTGTATATTTTGAATTAATACGTAAACATTGATAAAAGAGAATATAAATTTTAATGTAATGATCGATATAGAAACAATCAAATTATAGCTTACAAAATAAGGAGGGAAGAGTACTTAACTAAATTGAGAGGTACATAGGTGATGTGGGTGTGTAAACTTGTAAGGATCTATAAGTGCTTCATCTTTGGAATTTTTCTACAAAATGAAATGATACAAAATCCTATAGAATTTATAAGGGAATAATACGTTTTGGTCTTGGGATGTATGGCTTTAAATCGATATATCTAGGATTTGTGCAACTTTAGGTGGTCATCGGTAGCCTAGATACATACTTCAATGTTTGATGCTAGGGATTTCCAATGTGTGAAAAAATCTTGTAGTTATTTGTAATAGATAAATCCATAAATACCATCTTCATCACTTTATGAGCACGATTATAAAAAAAGAAGAAATCAGCGTGTGGTAGATTTTTACTTACCATGGAATTCGACCCCTACTAAACCAATTCAGGAGTTACATTATATCCTCTCACAAGTGGGAGAAAACTCTATATATCTCTCCTAGTATTTACAGATATGATCCAACCCCTTATGTTGCCCTTGTGTCTCTTAACACAAATAATAACAAGTGTAACTATAGATAGAGTAGAATGTACCATGTATAATAGTGATATAGTGTGATGTGCTTCAAATGCTATATTGATTCCCTTTGTTTCTTAGTAAATTTGGCAACACCTCAAATTTACTTGTTCTTGCTATGACTTGGCTCTATGACCTTTGGAGGCTTATGGATGGGGAAGATATAATATTAAACATATTTTGGGTGCTTCATACCCTAGTGGTGCATTCTCTTAAAGATGTTCATGTGATGATTCTTTAGGAATATTTAGGGGATTCTAGAGTGTTTTAGGAGTTTATTTTGTAATAGGCGATCTTAAAAATGCAAGGTGAGTTCTTCAATGCATTAAAATGATTTAGAAAGGATTTTGTAGGTTATTTGTTGCATTAAGGTTGAATTATAAGATTAAAATGACACATAAAAGATATGAAATCAGGGAAATATTTGTTGGAGAGTGGGATACATGACCATATGAGTCAATCCTTACCGCAGTAAGGCTTGGCCCTGTTTCATGCACGCTTTTAGATAGGTAATTTATGAAGTATGTGCAAGATTCTAGGTGAGATTATTGAGAGTGATATACTACTTTAGATAAATGCATATAATTATGTGTATGATAAGTAGTTTTTGTAGTCAATAAAGTCACATAAAAGAGAGAAATATAGGTCATTTAGTCTTAGGACATGTGCGCAAGTCATAGTATTGTCATTGTCGAAAGGATAAGTTACCAAATTTAGGTGTCTACCTTTATCCCCTTTAAGTATGAGATGAAATTGTGTGCTTATAGGAAAATATACTTGAATTAGCACACACACTTTGTCTTTGGTCATATTTGTTGATTTTTCATTGACATTAACACCCTCCATGATGAAACCGACAACACAAAGTGCAATCAATGAACACAAAGTGCAATCAATATACATAAAAAAATTGAACTATAACTCAAATGTGAATTGTATATTTGTAACTTTCAAAATGTAATTTTTAACATAGTAAAGTAAAGAGACAAAGCATGAAAGGAATACACCTATTCTCTTTTCCAAGAGAGAATCTCCTATCTTATTTTACTTAAAGATTTAGATTTGTGCTAAGCCACCGAAGGATTGGGGTGATCATTCCCCAATTTTTTGAAGGAGAAACTGGAGTAAGAGAGGAGATATTTTGATTCACTCAACACCAAGAGGATATGTGCCATAGTAAATTTTTCCTAAAGACCCCAATAAAAGGAAGAATAACCCAAAAATATCTATTCACTTTGATATCTTCTAGAAAGGACCAAACCTCTCGTGGACAGATCTAGGACCAAGAGTAAAATAACACAAATTTGAAAGGGGATGATATGTGTCTCGTGCTGCACCACCTATTTTAATTTTTAATTCTAATATATGAAAATGTTGAATATAAAAAGGAGAAGAAATCCCATGCTTCTATACCATGTACACAAACTATGTATGAGTGATGTAGTCCGGAAGAAGGAATGAAATATGTACATCCCCCACATTCTATACCAAAATGTAGTAAACCCTTCTTTAAAATATGCAATATATCCTTAAACCTATAACTAATTGTAGAAATCTGAGTATTATGTTTTTTGGAAATCTACCTAAGAATGGAAATGTCCATTCTAGACCATAGTGTATGATGGTTTCGTCCCTTCTTAATGGTCATGTACTAGTGTAAAATTTATTCTTATTCTATGTATAAATATTTTTATGAGGATTTTAACCCTTTATAATTCTATATTTGAGTCCTAAGTTTTTAATGTCATAAAATATCTATGTAATACACCCCAATGAATAACCCCTTCTTTTGAGAGTATGTGTCTTAAAAGAAATGATATGTACCCGTGTTAGATATATCTAATAATCTATGTTGAATCACATGTAGGGATGTCTTGGGTAACCACCATTGAGATAATGTTTCTACAAGGGGTGAACATGGTAAAAATCATGGCACACAAATATAGAAAAAAAGAAATAAACACCAATAAAAAATCAAGCATGCACAACAATGAACAAACGTACAGGACAAAAAGTATATAATTAATCTAACATACAAGTACACAATCAATGTCACATATGATATTCATATAAAAGGAATATATCCACAAACAAGGACATAAAACATTATCACACACAAAACCAACATAAGAAATAAGCTAGAGAATTTGCAAACAAGGGACACAAAATGTGTTCCCAAAATAATCATAAAGAAAGGTCATAGGACACATACATAAAAATAATCATATAATCACACAGAAAGTGAATATAAATAAAAATAGTAGCCAGGGGCACATAGATCAAGATAAAATAAAAATTCACAAGACGTGCTATTCATGTATTATTCTAAAAAATAGCATATGCACATATAATATACTCCGAATAGTGAGGAAGTGAAAGTAATTGTACTAGTGTTGGAGATCTACTTAGGAGATAAAGGTCAAATGGAAAGGGTGTAGGCTTGCACTTGTTGTCTTGTATCAATCTTTGTATATTGCGCACCAAAATCAACACACCTCATGAAAACATGCATGTAAAACTTATATAGAAAATAATGTTATCTATCAAACCATATGCCAAAATGTATATGTAAAGTAATAAGCTAGAAAATATAGTCACATATAGGTTATAATTTTATACTTTTGTAAATATTTGAATGTTTTTTGTATTTTTGTAATTATTTTAATGTTTTTTGTATTTTTTGAAAAGGTGTACAAAAAGATAGAACTTATTCAATATAGAGAAAATAATCCATTTTGGGATCAAATCATATGGGTCCTAGATCAACCTTATCATAATGTGTTTGAAAACAAGGGTCATTTAGTTTTCCCATTCCTGAAGTTGGTATAGTGTTGTAATGTATTCCTCATTAGTGTAGAGTGGCTCTTGTTAAGCCCTAATATGCCTCTAGTGTGTCATATTGCGTTATTAATTATTAGGAAGGCCACGAATTCGAAGAGTAACTTTACTATGGAGCAGACAGAGAATAATAATAAGACTGTTCTCATCAATAATAAATATTAAGTGTCATAACCAATATTGTCCCAAGGAAAGGGGAGTAGGTTGAGGGTAAAAAATGACCCATACTTGTATTTTTATCACTTGTAAGACAAAATAAATAACGAACATATAACACAACCTTCAAAGGTGTAGGATGGGACAAACAAAGATATGCTATCCAATGGGGTATGACAAAGGGTGTAAAATTCCTCATAAGTAAAAATACTCTAGTTTTTATCCAAATTTAATGGGACATGTTCTAATATTTTACATGAGTATAAAGTATGCTGGTAAAGGTATCAAAGTGGGCCAATTTTTAATGTTGTTATATCAAGAGAGTATGATTGCTTTAATTATGGAATTACATCAAGGAGTATGTTAATCATACTATTAGCCCGTAGATTGATTTTGGTGGTTAGGGATTGTAAATGGTCAAAATCATGTCGAGATATATAGTGATAATCACAAAAGGGATTAGATGGTTGTTGCGAAGGTTATTACTAAAGATATGTCATGTAGTCAATAGTGTAAGTAAGTTATGATCAATCAGTAGACACAAAATCACACACTTGGGTACATTTATAGGTCCTAAAAGTATACTAACATTTACATGATTCCTAAGCAAGAAAACTAGTAATTGACAACTATCTTTGGCCTCTTTTATGTGTCTTTTATGTTCTCTTTGGTCTTACACACCCTACATCCCAGTCAGAACTTTACTTGCTTATCTTTTATGACTTTAGGCATCAACGCAAAACTAGGGCGCAAACGCCTAGGCACCCTTGTCCCCTCCGGGTTCCCCCGACCTCTTTACACCTCACTCTCTCTTTTTGGGCCTATTTTATCTTTTAGGCATCTTATTTTCTTATGGGTCATCCTTCTAGTTGTCAATTACGAAATTTAACCAAGGGAATCATATAAATACATAACTATGTGATCAAAATAAAGGACCAATCTTTAAGCATTATTAATATCACCTAAGCTTGCATTCAAAAGGCACTTAAAGAACTTCAAAGAATCCATTTAGCATTCATTCAAGGGACAAGGGACTACATTTTCTGCATACACTGCATAGGAAGGGGAAGTTCATTCTATTCCATCCACACATGCTATACATTGTTACATTCTATATCTAGCCCATTATAAAGTGCAACTTGCACTAGGGCATATTAGGGCACAATCCTTACACACTCTCACAAAAAATATATGGATTATGAGATCTAGTGCGGGTCTCAGTCACAAGTTCACTATGTCGGTGAGGTGTTGGGGTCGATCGATTGTCCATACTGCATTTTTATTTTTTGGATTTGATGCAGTTTTATGGGTTTTACAGGTGAACATCTATTTTACAGGTTACATGTACACTCGGTGATGAAGGTGTGACATACTGACGACCAACAACAAATACTAGCGAAACTTGTGCGATAAAGAAACAATCAAGTTTTGATCATTTTTGTAGTCATTGGATGCCAGTAGAGGTCTTTGGATCCCAAGCATCATCGCCCTAGCCTAGGTGCCCTAATTTGTTCTTATCCGTGAGCTCCATAATTTATAGAGAACTATGACGACACATTTTACTTACCGTTCAACAGCTTTTCCCGGTTGCATTAGTCCCATATCAAGTGAAAATCTGATAAGTCCTTTCCTATATCTCTTGCATTTAGGGTTTCATATTTTATTAGCTTATTGCTTGTGCCAAATTGTATCTAGCATCGGTATAGCATGGTTTACATTTAACTACTCTACAATTAGGGTTTAGCATAAAATCTATTTTTGTTAAATCATTTGGTGAACCAGCTCCATACATGCCCATTATCGGATATTTCATGACTTCTCATGCCTTTGATTTCAATGCTTCCCCATTCTATACCCAAGTTTAAATTTATAATATCCTTGTTAAGCGTGTCCTAGTTGATCTTGGATCTGGTCTTAATGTATGCAATCTTTCCTTTCTCCATCAAATAGAAATTTTTATTACTCATCTCAATCCATCTACTCTTTGTATCCGTGGATTTGATAATACACCTAAGCGAGTGTTGGGAAAAATATATCTTCCCCTTACTATGGGATATTGCACTCTTAAAGTTCTATCTCATGTTATTCCTCACATGGTTCCTCATACTATCCTTCTAGGCCACCCTTGGTTACATACTATGTATACACTTCTTTCTACCCATGTCAATACACATAATGCACTTTCTCCACCTTCTTCTATGGATACTGTTATAGTAGATTACACACCTCATGTTGTTACTCCTTGTGATATTACTCTTATACATGATGTTCATGACATTACGAACATTGTCACGACCTTCTCCTCTTGGTATGCACCCTAGTGCTATTGATTTACATGCTCAATTTTCTATTGGGATTGATGATACTCCTCCCATTATGTTTCACTCTCAATGCACTTCTATCGATCATATGCTTTGTGCTTCCAAGGTTACATCTCTCTCTGCATCTTCCTCATCACATGTTAGAACACCGTATGCTGATTTTACACTCGATTCCTAATCCTTACACTTTACTCAATCATATGCATGATTCATTTACTATGGTTATGCCTTATCTTTTTACATTCATGGGGGTCATCTGTTTCCCTCTTTCTACTTTTTTTTCATAATCATAAGGGCTAGTTTATACTGCTTCATTGCTTATAATATTCACAAATTGCACTTATTGTTTTCATTACTCTTGATGAGTATCCCAGCATAACATATATTACACATCTTTTGGCTCACATCTTGTTCTTTATGTTTACACTTACTTTTTCCATTATTTCCAACAAGCACAATTCTGCACCTATTCTATTTTCCCCTCATGGGTACACTCTTATTGCTTATACACTTCTTATTCATTCAGTTCGATCTTAGAATCTATCGGGTTTCCCCCTCACCATGTTGACATTACTCTTTCGTAGATTTTGAAATCTTCTATCTATTCTACCTTTTCCACAATGGCATAGTCTCTCTTTCATCATCACATAGGTCTCTAGTATTCACACACTTTGAAGGCATCAATTTCTCCCCTACTCATAGGCACATGTTCTAATAAACAACTTTCTATCCCTATTATTCACATATGCATCTATACATTACTCTTTCTTTACAATTCATGTCAATATTTCTAGAAGAACTTTCTCATATCTACACTATGGGCACACCTTGCTACATCTCTTTATGCTCCTATACTACCCCATACATGATTTTATACTCATTCTTACTTATGGATCCTTCTATTCCTAGTACACAT
Organism: Taxus wallichiana var. yunnanensis; assembly: GCA_018340775.1. Lineage (NCBI taxonomy): Eukaryota > Viridiplantae > Streptophyta > Pinopsida > Cupressales > Taxaceae > Taxus > Taxus wallichiana. The sequence goes on from CM031234.1 coordinate 765,898,955, forward strand.
ACTACTTCATATATATGATACACATCCTTTAGTGCACTATACATACTATGGCTATTATTGCTTACAATGATCACATCTATTTACCAAAAACTCTTGATTTATACACTTGAGGGAATTGCGCTTCCTCCCCCTTTCATCAATGTCGGTTTTCTATAATATATACTATCATGCTTTGTGCTTCACACTTGATCTTTCTTACTACACTTACACATCTTGATACACACTTTATATCATCACTACCCTTTTACGCACTCTAGTTCCATGGTTCATACTCGACTTTTGAGGGTATAAATTTGAAATGGACCTCACATCATTCAATCTTCACACCCTACGCTTCATGATCTATATTTCCAAAGACACATTCTCAAACCATTTCCCGATGACACACTATTGTTCTATGGTTCATTCTTGATTTTTGAGGGGTATTCTATAAATTAACCTCATCTCATACTTATCCACATTTGTTGGGGCGTGATACTCTTATCACATTCACATTGCATACCATTACATCCCACTCATACACAACATATTGCATATCTTGGTTGTACTTATTCTTGCTTGCTTATACTTACATGTACACTTTTTTCCCATGTTAGATGGATACTTAGTATGTCAATATCTTTTTCTATATACACATGCACGTTCACTTGGTCTTTTGGAGTGAATGTAGATATGTTACATAACTTTATACGTTGTAATGATGCTTGGTAATGTACCTCTTACTAGTCCCATCAAGGCTCCTGGAGGCATATACTTTCTCACACATTACATGTGCTATTGTTTCATTATTTACTACTTCTACTTCCTAGCACACTACTTTCTATTGGTACATACATACTTTGACATACTTTTTATCTTTCTAACATGCTAATGGGTGTTTCATAAGCAATGTTTGTCTTGCATGACTATTTTCCACCATGGTTATCTGACACTTTTCTTGACACTATTTTTCTTTAATTGCTATTGTATGCCATTATTTGTAGGTTATGCCCTATCTCTTTTTTATCACTACTTATATGCCTCTTCCGCCCTAATTTTCTCGTTGACATCATGAGAAATGTCCCATGTTTGAAACCCATTTTTGCGGTCTCTCTTTTATGCACATGTGTTACATTATTTTTCTATAACATGATTGCTAATTTTTCTACTAACACATGCATCTAGCCACTTTTTTACATGTTCCTTAGTTTCTACCATGCACATCCCCTCCCCTTACAAGTACACATTTTTAGATCAACATTGGGTCTTCTCTTTTGGGCTACACACTCCTATAGTCATTGCATCCACTCAAAACGATGGGGGCATACATTGGGTGAAAAAATCACCCCATATAGTAGCTTAGAGATACAACATAGTACAATACATCATAGAATTAACACATGTTACGTTATAGGAATGACCTAGAATCTGACTTGGGTCCTCAACATAACACAGACACCAACGCCCAACATGATACATCAACATCTCGGGTGCTCGTGTCCTCCCTTAGTTCCTATGTCCCGGGGCACACATAGTCACTTAATCGATCAATAAAGTATACATAAATTCATAGAGTAGATTTACGATCAAGTCTTGGCCTTAGAATACGAACATAGTTAATCTCCTTCAATCGTAATAATCGGTACATTCAGAACTAATTTGGAACAATCAGGGACAACAAGAACAAAAATGGATGTATCATCCGAAGTGGTGCTTATTTGGGAAGCATTCATGGATGGAGAGTAAAAATAGACCTATCTCCCTAACACTCTTCTTCCATGGTGTGAGATCACCCAAAAAACTCGTGTTTGGCATGAGATTGTCAAAAAACCTTGCACTATTCGTGAGATCACACAAAAAACTTGCTCTCATCATGAGATTTCCCAAAAACTTGTGCTTGGTGTGAGATCACCCAAAAAACTCGCACGTAGTGTGAGATCACCCAAAAATCATGTTTGGCATTATATCTCCCAAAAAACTCGCAATTGGTGTGAGATCGGCTAAAACTTACTCTTGGTGTGAGATCTCCAAAAAACCTACTTTACACAACATTTCACAACATCTTTTTATACTTTACACTCTTTCACATCAGGCCCATCCTTAATGTGCAATAAGAAGCAACCCTAGATTAGCAATTCAAGCACAATAACGAGTAAAAATTAGTAGCATACACTTCACCCCTATGGTCACTTTCCTTTCCTAATTTCCATTCTTCATATTTATTACTTCACACTTTCACTTATCTCTTTGACACATTATCGCCATCACTCTCTACAGGGAACAAAAGGTACACATATTCTAAACTACTTTATGCTATTGAGTATTCACTCAACAACATAAAGTGGGGGAAAATATAGACACAAAATCATGCACTTGGGTACAGTTCTAGGTCCTAAAAGCATACTAGCATTTACATGATTCCTAAGTGAGAAAAATAGCAATTGATAGATATATTTGACCTCCTTTTTTTTTTTCTTTCATGTTCATTTTGTTCTTGGACACCCTACAACCCACTCAAAAATTTAATTTCTTATCTTGTATGACTTTGGACACCGGCACCCAACCAGGATGTTAGCGCTCGACACCCTTGTCCCCTCTGGGCACCCATGACCTCTTCACACCTTACTCTCTTTTTTGGGAATCTTATTTTCTTATGGGTTGGCCTTTCAGTTGTCAATTACAAAATTCAACAAAGGGAATCATACAAATACATAGCTACGTGATCAAAATAAAGGAACAAGCTCTAAGCATTATAACTATTACCTAAGCTTGTATTAAAAAGGCACGTAAAATAATTCAAAACATCCATTTGAAATTCATTAAAGGGACAAGGGACTACATTTTCTGCATACACTACATAGGAAGGGGAAGTTCATTCTATTCCATCCACACATGTTATACATTATTACATTCTAGATCTAGCCCGCTATCAAGTATAACTTGCACTAGGGCCTCCTAGGGAATAATCCTTACACACAATCACAAGAACTACATGGATTATGAGATCTAATGCAGTTCCCAGATCCTTGCAAGTTCACTTTGTCGGAGTGATTTTAGGGTCATTTTTACTCCCATACTACATTTTTTTTTGGATTTGATGCATTTTGTGGGTTTCGTAGGTGAACATATATTTTGTAGGTTATAGGTACACTCGGCGATCAAGGTGTGATATACGAGGTGACCAATGGTGAATAATGATGACACTTGTGTAACATAACAAAAATCAAGTTCTCAAGCATTTTCATAGTCATGAGTGCCTAGTAGAGGTCTCTAGCAGCACAGGCGTCTTCACCCCAAATCCAGTGCCCTAGTCCGGCCTTATCCGTGGCCCCCAAAATTTATAGAGACTGTGACGACAAAATTTATTTCTTGTTCAACAATTTTCCTAGACTGCATCAGTCCCAGATCAAGTGCAAATAAGTTAAGTCCTTTCCTCTCTCTCTTAACTTAGGGTGTCATATTTTATTAGTTTATTACTTGTGTCAAAGTGTATCGAGTATCAACATATAATAATTTACATTTAGTTACTTTGTAATTATGGTTTTACACAAAATCTATTTTTCATTAAATCACAATCAATATAGAAAATAAATCTCGAGGTGTGTCTATATGTTTAGGAGTAGTAATATAGCTAAAATTGTAAACATGATCAAGAAAATTAATAATATTCTTTATGATATTATGGCTAGCCATAGTGAGTGTCTTATGATCAACAAAATTTTCATCATGAGGACTTGGAGGAATTAGTCAATTTGGAAAGAGGTCAATCATTACGTGAGTTGCTTAAATAATCTCAATAAAATCCTTAAAAAATTTCAGGATGAGTAGTAATACACCTATTAGAAGCATTTGTAGGTGTGTAGTAGAAACATTTCACTATGTAGGATTAATATCTACCATAGTATACTTAATCGATGATTCCCACAACTAGTAGAGACAAAAAGAGAATAAAACATGGGATCATATTCATCTATAAGAATGAAATTAAGCTTTAACATATTCGCATAAGTGAATTTGATAGTATCATCATTTCTATTAGAGTAATAAAAACTCTATTTTTTTGCTTTGTATTAACTAAAAATTCAAGAGGATTTATCGATGAAAGTCACATAAATAGTACATATTTGAATTGACCAATGGGGATCTCAACCACAAATATACAAGGTAAGATTAGGATTTTCTCAACAAGTGGTCTCAAAAATGTCTTGTATAATAAGTTTTGCTTGACTCACTAACCACATATATATGGAATATATCCATAGGAATGTGATGCAATGGATGGGTAGTAATGGGATCACTAAAAGCATATGAACCAATATTGCGGTATTTGAAAAGTGATTCATCTATGGTAATAGTGTATTCATAACCATCATGTATAAATTTGACACATTGATACATGGTAGATGGGATAGCCTCCATAACATGGATCTAAGAGGAATCCTATGAGAGGCATGTAATGAAGAGAAATTTCCATAATGTGAAATGCGGTAGGGAGATTCTTAGGGCCAACTAAGAGATACAATCTAATTTAACGGTATAGAGTGAATGATATTATCAAATCCTCACAAACTAGTACTAATATTATTAATTGTAGTCATTGAAATACCCATATATTCGAGCAAGGATCTAGGATATATATTCAAACAAAATCTATTATCAATCAAAACATGTTTAATGCTAAATCATTTAATTTGAGTAGTTATAGGAAATGACATGCATTGATCTATGGTGTGCTTAGGAAAAATCTTGGTGGGACTAAAATTAAATGCCTTATCAAAATGCTGCATGTTTGATTCAAGTTGTGTTCACTAAATGTTTACACCCTAAATAAATAAATTAGGGTTTAGTATAAAGTTCTTTTGTTATTTATTAACAAGCATAAGGGTTATATAAGTTATATATTTTAAATTAATTAATAAACATTAATGTTCAAAATAAAATTTAATGCAATGTGTGACGTAAAAATGTTCAAATGATTTCTTAAAACACAAGGAGGGAAGAGTAATTAGTTGAAATGCTAGGTACATAGGTGATCTAAGCATATATACGGAGTAAGGATCTATAAGTTCTTTGTCTCTGTAATCGTGTATGCTCCAAAATGAACTAGCATGGAGGTGTACATACTCTTATTGGGCATAATAAGGTATGGTCCTAAGTTATGAAATCTCGTCTTTGGTATATCCTACAGTTATACAACTTTGGGTTTGATATCAAGGATATATGCTTCACTATCTGATGTTAGGGTTTGCCAATGTGTGAAAAAAACATGTAGTGTCTTGCAATATATAAAACCATAGATTCCTACTCTAACACCACATGAAGATGATTAGAAAAAAAAGGATAAATTAATGTGTGGTGGTGTTGGAGTGACCTTGTGGTCAAGTGTTGCTAAAACAATATAAGAACTAAACTACATCCCCTTGTAAGTTGGAGAAAAATCCATGTAATTCTCCTAGTTTACATGTAATTATGTACATGAAAATATAATTTAATCCCCTATGTTTCCCTTATGTCTCTTAACAAAAATAATAATGTGTGTAACTATACCTAGAGTAAAATTTACCCTTTGTGGTAGTGATATAGTGTGTTGTCTTTCGGATGTGATATTGAATCCCTATGTCCCTTAGTAACTTTGGTAATGCCTTGTATTAAAGTGTTCTTTCTATAACTTGAATTTAGGACTTTAGGAGGCTTGTGGATGGGTTACAACTTGCTTGAATCTTGAACCTATTTTGATGCTTCATATGTGAGCAAAGTGGCTACTTTAGGAAGATTTATGAGAGGCTCTAACACTTAAGAGTGTATTTTGTAATAGGTTCTCTTAATAATTCTAGATGATTTCTTAAGTGCATTATACTTGATTATGTAGGATTTTCTTGGTTAATTGTCACATTAAGGCCATCCTATATGATAATAAATGACCTATAAAAATATGTAAAACTAGGAAAAAGTTGTTGGAGATTGGGAAACGAGGATTGTATAGGCTAGCCCGGATCGTAGTACAACCTACCCCTATTTCATATAGTTTCGATAGGCAATTTATAAAGTCTCAGTGGGAGATTTTAGGTGATATGATTAAGAGCGATATATTACTTTATATTTTTATAACCAAGTATATGGATGACTAATGAGTGTGTGTAGTAAAAGCAATTCACGTAAGAGAGATAAATATAGGTCATTTAGGATTAGAACATGTGCACAAGTCATGATGTAAAGATGAATCTAAACTTTTTATTTCCATATGATAAGTTGACACATTTATGTTTCTACACTTACCCTAAGTGGAATCTTATATACTATGCTTTATTAGATTATATACTTATCATATTTTGGATTTTTACAACCCCATATACCAAGGGATGCATACCACATTGGGGGTATACCTACACCAAGGAATCTACGTAATGAGCTTATAATGATCACACCCTTGCACACTAGTCCATTAGAATCATAACATTATTATTACTTCACTCTTGTTGGAGTGAAGAAATGGATAAGTATTAGTCATCTGTGAAGGATGAAGACCACGCGTAGGAAGGTGCACATAGACAATAAATAGTTATGCAAAGAATAGGAGTGTGCGGAAGTACACATGTAAACAAGAAGGTTATACAACACAATACATGAAAGCATGCACACGTGAACATGAAACATAGATAATTTAATACGTGAGGGTGCGCACAACACGAGAGAAGAAGGTCGGTGTATGAGAGCTCACGCATATGCACACAAAGTTAAGAACTTAGCCATTTTTAGAACAAGGCTAAAAGTAGAAGAAAGAGAAGGATGATGTGATATGCAAGCTACGTCTTGAAATAGGAAATCAAATGAAAGGGAAGATAAGGATGAAACATGAAACCAATATAATTATGGGATTAAAACATGTTGATGTCGAGTTTGTTGATTTTTTTAAATCATGCGATCTATGTTTAGCACATCTATTATTAGAAAAAACACATGTAAGAGGTGAAGGGAATGTCCCCAATGTGTATAAATAGGTATAACATTCCTTATAGAGGTACCTTGGTATGTTTGCATGAGGAAAGGTTAATGTTAGAGTCTGTAAGTGAATTCTATATGCGTGCATGGTTTAGCGCATGGATGGAAGTAACACATGAATGTAATCAACATGTTTGTTATGTAATTCAAAGTCTTTATGATGGAAAATTGTATTTGGGTTATGGTGTAATGGGAATTAAAATCTTATTTGTCATTGTCTATATTGAATGATTTCCTTATTATATGTGTTGCCTTTTCTTCTACTTGATATGTTGTGTCTTTATAGGTGTTGTAATGGTTGTGATAACTATGTGTGATCCAACCACATCTTGATAAGTGAACAAATGAGGTACATGGTGGTTACACGTGCTTTGGGTAAGTGTTTAGACCTTGTTTGGATGAAGTACCAGTGTGACCAACTAAGAATTGGTTAACAAAAAGGACTATATTTTGGTTCCATTTCCAAAACATCTTTTCTTCCTGTTCATAAGTATGTGGCATTCATATGGCATTTTGATTATAATTAGAGAATATTGATCTTTAGGTACATGAAGACTAAGACACATTTACTCAAAGATACATCACTATACCAGATTTTAATGCATGTAAGTGGGTGGAAGATAACATCTATGATTTTTGTATGAGACATTCTTCATCTTCTTCCCAAAGATAATTATACAAGTGGTTAGTAGCTTACATGCAAAATAGGGGTGTCTCGACTAGGAACAAAGTAAGTATGGATCCATGACAATTATAGAGCACTCTCTTATTTAGATACATCATGGAAAAGAGTTGTAGATCATTTGTGAGAAAGTGTGCTACACAATTATACCTTGGAATACACAATTTTGACATACTTGTGCCATGAGCAAGAAGATTTTTCGTTTAGGAAAGCCAAGGGGATCATAGCTACATGCGACACCGTTAGCTATCAAAATCTTGATGATTGAAATGGGAATGGAGAACTTAACGATGGAAGGATAAAACCCCACTATGCATAGGGGTGGGAAGCAAGTTTGGGAAGGATGATATTGGTCCAAGTGGACAAAAGAGAGAGGGAAGAAAGAATGCATAGGTATAATGATACGAGAGAGGGAAGTTGAAGAGGTGCTGAGACTGAGAGGAATGATGATGGGTGGTAGTGATGAGAACCATGTAGAAGGTGAGGGACCACAAGATCATGTATTTCCATTATTGGGGAAGCACGAGAATGCTCCCTTTCACATAAAATGAGAGCGAGTCTAAGGAGAGAATGAGAATTGATGGCGCACATCCGACCCAACCTGACCACCTATCCCTTACATATGGTGTTCAAAACCGAAGTTATTGTAGAAGATCATCATAGTGAAGGTGAGCAGGAAGGAAATCAAGTATCACCATGTTGGGTTGGAGATTCAAGTAAGAATGTATTGGTATTACCTCAAGAGGCACAACATATTAAGTAAGTACATATGGTAACACAATAAAGCACTCATGTTTTGTCGACTTTGTTTGGAAGTAATTTGGTAGGCGCATCATCTAGACAGAGAAGTGGTGCGCTACCCGTTAGAGGTAACACTATAGGTGGAGTAATAAAACAAACAATTGGGGCGTAGGGTAAGTGTAACAAGTTGGGGGCCAAAAGGGGTCATAAGTGGATGTCATATTACAAATAACAACAAAATATCAACTTGTAGGATTATTAGCAATGCATGCACTCAAAATTAGGAACAATTATATAAATATGAATTGTAGCATCCATAATCTAGTTTCTAAACTATAGTTTTTTTAAAAATGGACATGTTTACCTATATTAAACACTTAAAATTCAATGACTTGGTTTTTTATTTTTGAAAAAGCCTATAAGATTGTAGTCCGTTTTCTCATGATTTGGATAACCAAAACTTGATATGTATTTTTTCCTTTGTGAAAAAGTTAGATGTCGTTGTCTATCTTGGGATATATTTTATTTTGTATTTTTTTGAGCAATATTTTTTTTAATGATTTTTTCCATGAAAGTGGTTTGAAAACATAAAGAAAATAGAGTACTTTCCATTTGCTCACAAGAACTTCATCAAAAAATATTGAAATCAAATACTTATTTTTTGAACATGTATAGAATTTAACCATGTTTGGGATGATATAGGTTTTATCACATTCTGACAAGTGAAACAAAAGTTGCAATTTTAAACGTAGACATGAACATTCACGGAAAACATGTCTTAAAGACCTACTATTAGTAAAAAATTATAAAATGATATTTATCATATTCTATTCACTTTAAAATAAATATTTCTACAAAGCTAACAGTCTCCCCTACGCGATGGTACCATTTTTGTGACATGTTTTTGATTTTTCGGCATGGTTCAAGTCCGTGGAAGAGAAAATTTGATGTTTTTTTATTTTGATGTAAAATTCAGGATTTGATGTCTACTTTTTGGTCCCCCAACTTGTTGCAATTACCCTATAATTTAACATTATCACAAGGACACAAGGTAGTATGTCTATTGGTCCCTAGGTCATGGCGGGAGGATTAGGAGGTTCAGAGCCATTTGAGAAGTGGGAAATTGAATTTGTAGACCCAATTACACCACTTGCAAGTTGGAAAGGCACACATTATATCATAAATCTGTATAGATTATTTGAGAAGGTGGGAAAAGTTACACCTACAAAGGATTGTCTTGTAGCAATAAATATTAGGTTTCCATGGGAGAACATTATAAGTAGGTATAGCTGCTCATTGAGCCTTACCAGTGATAAGGGAACTAATTTTCTGAATGAGACTATTCGAATCCTACTAGAAAAATTTATGGTAGCACACCATAAGCCTACACCCTGTCACCCATAAGCCGATGGAACTGTTGAGGCCTTCAATAAGATCCTGGGACAAACGTTGACAAAGATATATGATGTTGGAAGGAAGGATTGAGATAACAAGGTATCAAATGTGTTACATACATATAGAACAAATTACAAAAGGTTGAATAAGGCCACACCCTTTCAGTTGGTGTTTGGCGCAGAGGAGTTTTTTTCATGGAAACTCATGTTACCCTCCCGCATATTTTGTGCACAGGATCAATAGATGATGCAAAAGCAATATATGAGCGCATTAAGAAACTCGATGCGGTTGGATGAGAGACACGTCATTACATGATGGAGTCACAAGACAGAGAAAGCTAGACATAAGGCTTGGCATGACATGCATATTAAGAATAAGTCTTTTGTAGTATGGAAGATGGTGCTCTTGTATGACTCCAAGTTTGTGCACCATCCTAGAAAGATCAAAGTGCATTGGTTGGGACCATTTGTAGTACCTAAGACATTAGAATTAGGTACATGTCAATCAGTAGGTGTCGGATGAAATCATGTTTCTGGTTACTTCAATGGGAGTATGTTGAAGCCCTACTATAAATAGATGTCTTTTGTGATTATAATAAGGAAGTATTGCCATTTAGATTATATTTACCTTTCTATTTTTTTTTGTAATAATCATGTTCATACAAAATAGATGATTACTCTATATTAGAATGACACGCATAGGACCGCACATGATTTAAGTGTGGGTTGAAGCAGATGCGAGTGCACGCAAGGTAAAATGTTAATTTGGTACTTCTTGATAAGTTAGTAGAGATGTGTGTGATGGCACAAGAGAGTGGTGCACTATGGAAAAATATATTGGGGTGAAAAAGAAAGAGTAAGGTGTGCATGAGAAGTAGGTATAAGTATAGGTGTGAAAGCAAAGTGCTCTTGTGATAAAGGTGCAAATAAATTTAGAGTTGATGGAATTTCTCATATTGGAAACCACATGATTAAAGAGCCACACATTGTAACATGAGGGAGGAAGTGAGAGGATAAACTACTTGGTAAGTGGTGCAAAGGAATAATGTGTGCGGTGTAGGAAGATGCATGCAAGAGGATGTGTATCCTGGGAAGTAGTAGCATGCCCGAAGGTTATGGGCTACTTGTGTGTGGGAGATAGTAATTCAAAAAAACGAACGAAAAAAAAGTGCATTTTAAGAAAAAAGTGGTCATAGGTGAGGAGCATCTAATATGGAAAAAGCTAAAAATTTTATAAAAGGGGCGCAAGCAAAGTCATTCTTATCATATTTTTCGTAACTTGTAATCGAAGAGCTTATGCAACTAAGTGCAAAGAAGAGTACAAAATGTAAGAGTGAACTAGAGAGTCGAGGTGAATCAAAGTGTGAAAGTAAGGATACAATACCTTTAAATTAGAGAGCTCATTGTGAGAGGTGCTAACTAGTTGAAGGTTGTGGAAGCAAGATGTAGATGTGGGGTTCATGGACGAAGACAAAAAGCTAGGGTTTGCAAAGCTATGACGTGGGTTTTAGAATATTTCATTAGGGCACGAGACTTAGAGAAAAAAAGGTATAAGGGTTAAAAAAGAAAGAGGAAAGAGCATCACCTAAAAAAATGAATTGGACAATTTGAGAAAGTAGGTAGTTGAGATTGTGGCAGCTTGGGCATGCATCACATCAATTTGAAAGCTGAACCGGTAGGGAAGAGAACAATGGTACCAAGGAAAAAATTGAAGGATAAGAAGAAGGTTGTCGATGAGGCACCTTAGGATTGGTTCTTGGAGATGTAATATCCACCAGAGGTGATATTTGGGAATCCATGGGCATTAAAACTTCACAATTACAAGATTATCAAGTACAATCATGATGTACGTGGGCACAGGGCTAATAACAACAAGGATGTTTTGTGTAAACTAGGCACATGGACTGTAGAGAGAAAACTAATATTGGATAATTCCGCATGCAAGAATCGGAGGAAGTTGGAGTTCTTCACTATTTGAATTTCCTTTCTTTGGAAGGCCCACACGCCTATTTTAGTAGATAATGTCACTCATGCATGAGGACTACTTTTTCTTTGTGGGTAGGAGAATGAGGTTAATTGTCGGGCTAATTAACAAAGTCATAGGTCTACTCGACTCATGGGAAGAAATATATATGGGTTTGTACAATGATAAAAATGTCAAAGATTGAGGAAACATCCACATTATTGCAATACCGGAGGGGGAAGTGTGCATTCAGTGTGGAAAATATTACCGACCTCACTACTAGAGTGGCCGCACAACCGGTGAGTTGCAAGTTGGGAGCCTCGAATGCTAGAGCAAAGTGAATAAGAGGTTCCTCCACATCACACATAAGATGGTGAATAAAAAATATATAACATAACCATGTACATAGCCGAAGGAATTTTTGAAGAGTCTAAGGTACAAATCAAATGAGGGGAGAAAATAAATTTGGGATCAATCCTTCTATTGATAGTGTTTTGGGATATCGGGGTACCAGATGGGCAAAAAAATAAGATGTGGGTGCATTTTGTTGAAGACAAGTCCCCGACAAATAGGTTTACCACTTCACTTCATTGGTGGGATTAATAATCCTGTAATGTGTGCATTGAAAAATGGTATAGGAAGATGCACAAATCATTCGAGAATGAATGATGCGTGTTGAGGAGTTGTCGAACTACTATTCAAACAGATGAATTTTGCAGGTGATGCAACATTTTATCCTTGCATGGTTTCGATGAAGAATGGATAAATGGGGTTGTGGTGCAAACTTCCATTTACATTCACCTCTAAATACTTTTAGTGCATGCTGAACAGAATCAAGGATGTGCAACATCTGAATTTTAATGTAGACAGAGTAGATTCAAATTACCATACATTAAGAAAGACGTATGGATATGTGTCTAAGGAAGCATACTTAGAGACTATGGAATCGACATGATGGACCTCAATCTAATCTTGACCCTTGTAGTTGGAAAGGATGCATGCAAGGTATATTTTGTCCTTCGACCAAAAATGAAGGTTGGAAAATAAGTTGAAGTCCAAGTCGCCACAATGTCACAATCTTCAAAAAAAAAAAAAAAAAAATGAGGATTCCCAAGTGCCTACGCAAGAAGATTCTCTCTCTTGAAGAGTATCTAGATATAGGTCAACTAGATCACAACAAGAGAAAGAAGTTGAGGAAAAAGCATGGATAGGCAAGGGAATCACACACTAAGAAGGATCCCATAGGTGAAGAAGCAATGAAACCAAAGTCGAGTCTAGTGAAAAATAAACCAATTCTAGTGAAGAAGAATAAGAACCCACCAAAGAGTCATTTATGATGTTGAGGAAGAAGAAGAGGACTCGGAAGAAAAGGTGATTGAGAAGTTACCATAGGAGAAAGAGAAGTTGTAGGAAGATGCATTGGTGTGTGATGAGGAACCATGTATAGAGAAAGGACAGGAGGAATTGTAAGTTCGGGAGGAAGAGACCGTACAAAGTGAGCATGAAGAGGATAAGCGTGAAGAGGAGTCTAACAACGATGGAGAACATGAAAAGAGCATGAAGTTAAATGCAAAGAGGAAGAAGGATGAGATGAGGAAAGAGGCACTTGGAGGTGAGATGAGTAGTGCACGATTCCACATTACACAAGAGACACCAAATAAGAAGCACGGCAGAGGAAGGAAGAAAAGGGGACCACTACATACGCCTCCAATGTCTTATATTGATGACCAATTGAAGGTGTTAAGGTCCGTGTTCTAAATCTTAGTGCCAACAGAGGATTTTCTTAGTTGGGATATTTTTATAAGGACGTGACACTTACGCGCATAATGAAGACACTTTCTTGGAGTATGCAGACGCATATGGAAGAACAAAAATTTGAGGTGAGTAAGGACTCATACTCCAAGATGAAGCTAAAAAGGATCTGGGAAAGGTATTCCCTGTTATTGACCCTACAAAGGTTTCGATGAGCAAGCCTAAAATGTTCTCAACAAGATTTCTTCTGAGGTTGCAAGGAGGAACATAGAAAAAGAAGCTGCAATAAGAAATATGGAGGAGGACGTGAGGTAAAAGGATCAGAAAATTCATAAGCTCGTAGAATAATTGAAGGATGAGAAGAAAAGGAAGGAAGAAACATATGATAAGGAAGTTGAAATTTTAAATAACATCACGTGGATGCCAAAATTTGGTCAATCAATCCCAGCTAGAGTACCCCACGAGTTGCACTATTTGAAGGACTTGGTGAGAATGATGTTGTTGGAAAGAGAGAGTAGGAAAGTATCGATGGACAAAGAATTGGCCGAAAGAAAGAAGAAGAATAAAGAAGAGGTTCAAAAGAATATAATAGAATATGAGGCATTGATCACAAAGGTCAAAGAGGATTCCAAGAAGGTAGAGCAATCATTTTACAACTACTAAGATTTTGATTTGATTCTTAGTGAGAAAACCATGATCGAGGAGGAAGATCCTTTCCACAATGAAAAAAATGAGGTTGAGTGAGATAAGGTCATGGCAAAGGTCACGGAAAAGAGAGAGCTAATAAAGGCCTTGAAGGACATTAATGGGACCAAAATATGTCTCATTATATCACCAAATAACACTCTTATTATCTCTTTTAAAATAAAGTTTTCAAGTGAATTTAGGTTTACTTTTAATAACGTATAACATATTTAAGGTAGAATATAGGATTTATTTTATCATCTCTTTAGAAATATATTTGCAATTTAATTGTTGTTATTTCTTCTAAAGTTGGAATGCAATAGTGTGTAGAAAACAGGTCATAAACAACTCTACTCCTAGTTCATAGATTATAGCTATCGAAAGTCTTCACGTAGCTACGAAATGCCCACTATTGAAATTCTTCACGCAGCTATGGAAACACTTAGCTAGTGAAAGTCTTTTGGGTTGTTCCAAATTAATGTAATGGAACACCGAACTATTCAACCCACTCTTTGCTTCGACATCATCAACCAAGAATATAGATTCAAACATGTGGCAATCCAAAGTCATGCATGCATGTGGCGTTCCAAGAAGAATTTAAAGTCATAGACTTAACGCTCCTCCATTTTCTCTTTATGTTTCAAGGATGAGAAAATAGTGGAATAGTATTATGAATGTTGAATAAGTACTCTCCCACTTTGTGTTCCTAGATTAAAGGGATGAGTTGTAGAAATATTCTCCATGATAAGTGGGTTGTTGTAGTCAAGTTTGTTTAGTATTTATTGCTTTGAATAAATCCTCCCAAGAATATGTATTTATTTCTTAGAGTGTGGACCAAGTAAACTAGGAGTAATGTCTATAAATACCTATTCCATATATTTCAAAAGGAGGCATATTTTGTAAATCAATTTTGAATCAATACAAGTGTAGTTTTAAAAGTTAATTGTAGTTGCTCCAAATCCAAAGGGAAGAGAATGGCCAAAAGCCACTCTTCCCCAAGGAGGAGGATTTTTTTGTTATTTCTTAGCATAGTTTATTTACTGCAGATTTATTTCAGTAATTTAGTTGTTGTGTGTTTCCTTTTCATGCATGTTTAATTTTAGTATGTTTTCTTAGGAAGAAGTATTGTTGAATAATATTTTCTTTCTCCTTTTGCATACAACTTTAGACACCACCTTGGTTATAATGACACCAAATTGTCTATGAGTTGGTTAAATGACTGGTAATACAATGACCCGTCGAGACACACTAGTGGAAAGGATAAAATAGATCCACCACCGAAGTAATGTGCAAGATGGATACTTTAGAGGGTGTGACTACAGCCTAGATGTGGTGGTAAAGGAATTGAAGGAGAAGGTTGACGAGATGACCCTTGAGCAAGTTCCAGGTATTGTAGAAGCAATGCCAAATAAGGATACCAAGGAGCTCAAAGGCTAGAAAGAGCTAGAAAATGTAATAAGTAGGGAGTTTCCAGAGCTTCTCCAACTTCCTAAGACCTAAATTTTGAGTGCACATGCATATTCTTGACTTGATTCATTAGGTAAGGGCCCATATTATTTATTCTTTGGATTCTTTCATCATTATTTCAACCATTCTTTGGAGGAAAATTCATTGATTCATATTTATAAGGATGGAAAATACTCCTAGTGTGGGGTAATGTTGGAGTGAAGAAATGGATAAGTATTAGCCATGCACAAAAGGATGAAGATAGGTCAATAAAGAGTTATGCAAATAATGATGAGTACGCGCGTATTAGACAAAAAACATTACATGCCTACACTAACACCTCATGAACATGATTAGACAAAAAGGAGAAATAAATGTGTGGTTTATTTGGAGTGACCTTGGTGGTCAACCGTTGTTAAACCAATATAGGAACTAAACTACATCCCTTCGTAAGTTGGATAAAAATCCATGCAATTCTCTTGGTGTATGTGTAATTATGTACATGCAGATGTAATTTAATCCCCTATATTTTCCTTATGGCTCTTAACAAAAATAATAGTATTTGTAACTATACATAGAGTAAAATTTACCATTTGTGGTAGTGATATAGTGTGTTGTGTTTTAAATGTTATATTGAATCCCTATGTCCCTTAGTAACTTTGTTAATGCTTTGTATTAAATTGTTCTTTCTATAACTTGACTTTAGGACCTTAGGAGGCTTGTGGATGGGTTGCAAATTGCTCGAATATTGAACCCGATTTGATGCTTCAGACGTGAGTGGTGGCTACTTTAGGAAGATTTGGGAAAGGCTCGAGCACTTTAAGATTGTATTTTGAAATAGGTTCTCTTAATAATTCTAGGTGATTTATTAAGTGAATTAGACTTGCCTATATATGATATTGTATGTTGATTGTCACATTAAGGCCATCTTATATGATATTAAATGACCTATAAAAAGATGTAAAGCTAGGAAAAAAGTCGTTGGAGATTAGGAAATAGGACTCTATGGGTCGGCCTAGATCATAGTACAACCTAGCCCCATTTCATATAGGTTTGGATAGGTAATTCAAAAATTATGTGGAAGAATTTGGGTGATATGTTTGGGAGTGATATACTACATTAGATTTTTTTAACTAAGTATATAGATGACTAAGGAGTCTATGTAGTAAATTAATTCACACAAGAGAGATAAATATAGGTCATTTAGGATTAGGACATGTGCACAAGTCATAGTGTAAAGATGAATCTAAACTTGTCATTTCCATATGATAAGTTGACACATTTAGGTTTCTACACTTACCTCAAGGGGCATATTATATATTATACTTTATCACATTATATTCTTATCATATTTTGGATTTTACAACCCTATATACCAAGGGATGCATACCACATTGGGGGCATACCTACATCGAGGGAATATACACACCAAGCCTATAATGATCACACCCTTGCCCATTAGTCCATTACAAACATAACCTTATTATTACTTCACTCTTATTGGAGTGAAGAAATGGATAATTACTAGTCATGCGTGAAGGATGAATATCACATGCGAAAGGTGCATGCAAACATTTAAGAGTTACGCAAAGAACAAGAGTGCACGTAAGTACATGTGTAAATAGGAAGGTTATACAACATAATGCGTGAAATCATGCTCGTGTGAACAAGAAACAAAGATAAGTCAATGCGCAAGGGTTCACGTAACACACAAGATGAAGGTTAACATGCAAGTTCTTGCGCATATGCACACAAAGTTGAGGACTTAGTCATTTTTAGAGCAAGGCTAAAAATAGAAGAAATTGAAGGATGACGTGACATGTAAGCTACATCCATAAATAGGAAAGCACATGCAAGGGAAGATAAGGATGACACATGAAGAAAATATAATTATGGGATTAAGCATGTTGAGTCCGAGCTATTTATAGCTCGATCTATAGTTAAATAAAATTTGTAAAAGCATGCAGTCTATGTTAAACACATCTATTATTAGGAAAAATACATGTACGCGGTGAAGGGAAGATCCCCACCATGTATAAATAGGTATATATTTCCTTATAGAGGTACCTTAGTATGTTTTCATGAAGAAAGGTTGATGTTAGGGTCTCCGTCTATAAGAGAATTATTTATGCATGCATGGTTTAGTGCATGGAAGTAAGTAGCACATGAATGTAATCAACATGTTTGTTATGTAATGAAAAGTGTTTATGATGGAAAATTGTATATGGGTTGCCAAGATTACTAGATCTGAGTATGGTGTAATGGGGATTCAAATCTTATTGATCATTGTCTATGTTGAATGATTTCCTTATTATATGTGTTGCCTTTACTTCTACTTGATATGTTGTATCTTTATTCATGTTGTAATGGTTATGATAACTATGTATGATCTAACCACATCTTGATAAGTGAACAAAGGAGGGACTTGGTGGTTGTGAGCGCTTTGAGTGAGAGTTCATACCTTATCCGGATGAAGTGTCGTATGCACGCCCAACCAAGCATTGGTTAAAAAGGACTACAACTCTTACAATGATTTCCAAAATATGATTTATCCGATGATCAAACTTCTTACTTCTATACATTGGTTTGAACATGCTTGATGCTTAATTGCATATATCATTTAGTATTAGTACTTTCACTTTCTACATAATACCATAATAGTTGACTACTATTGGCCATGGGATCCTATTTTGACTATCTGACACTATTTCTTATACCATTCATTTCCATGTCTACTTCTATCTATGTTCTATCTATTCTATATTTATGTATATTATTTGATTTGATTTCTCTAAGCACTTGTGTTTTGTATACTTTTCTTGCTATGTGATATTATCTTCTCCGACTACTCTAGGTACTTGAATTTGTATGCTTTCACCGCCATATGATATTTTCTACTTTGAATTCTCTAGGAACATATGTGTTGTATCCTATGAATACTATATGATCTTGAAATATTTAAATAATATAAGATCTTTTTCTCTAACTTAGATCTAAGCACTTCCATGTTGTATGATTTTACTTCTATAGGATATTGTCTTCTTTGACTAATTTAGTAACTTGTGTGTCATATGCTTGGAATGCTACACAATATTTAATGCTTTGAATACTATAATTTATTTTTTTCTCTAACTCCTCTATGAACCTGAGCGTTATATGCTTTGAATTCTATATGATCTTGTCTTCTCTAACTTCTCTAATCTGCTCTAGGCAATTGCATGTTGTATGATTTGAATTCTATATGATATTGTCTTCTTTGACTAATCTAGTAACTTGTGTGTCATATGCTTCAAATGATACACAATATTGAATACTTTGAATAATATAATATATTTTCTTCTCAAACTCCTCTAGGAACTTGAGTGTTGTATGATTTGAATTCTATATGATATTGTCTTCTCTAACTTCTATAGGAACTTGTGTGTCGTATATTTTGACCGCTATATGATATGTTCTTCTCTCTCGTGTCATATGCTTTGAATTCTATATGATCTTGTATTCTCTTTTTCTCTACAATCTTGTGGGGATATTGTATGCTCTATGTTTTATTTTTTTATGTTGTGATTTCTTTATGCCCTTGTATGTTTTATGCTCTATTTACCATATACACTTGTATTATCTCTACTTTGTTTTCTCCAGAAATTATATGATTTATGTTTTGTTTTCTTATATTCTATTGTTTCTCTATGCATGGTAATTCACTTCTTATATGATTTATGCTCACACACATTTGGTTTTTTTCATTTATCATGTTCTGTGGACACATTATTTACTACATATGTAGATCCCGAGAAATCTACTATGACATATTACTTATCTTTCTTGAGTTATTGTAATTAGATGCACATTATTTATGATACACTTTGTTCGAACACATGGGTTATTGAAAAAATATACTATCATACATTAATTGATTATATTTTGGATCGATCCCCAATGGATGATTCATATTAAAATTTATTATTTTCTCAAAATACATTACTTATAACACATTTGATTTAGCATACTGATTATTACACTTCTTTCTCTAATAAAACTGATTGGACACTTATTTAGTTTGCAAACATGAGATAACAACTAACAAGTACTAGTATTGATCAAGACAATCATGTATTGCCATTTATTTCCATGTATGATCAGCTTGTCATGTCATGTCTTACTTCACTATGGATTCATTAAGCATTGAATCATGTGTTGTTGTCACACTACTCTTTCAATCACTATTGTGTTAATTGTTGGATTACTAGAACAATATCATTATATGCTTCGTACTTTTGTTGATACACGATACTCATGATATAATGCTTATATCTTACAAACAATGCTCCTTCTCACCATGTTAGTTGATATACTATATATGGTGTACATAATTGATTTTATAACTTATGAACTTTATATATCTAACACTTTCTCTTTGAGCTAAGAGATAGTTTTCAACATCCTTCATCTCAAAAGGGGGCATATTATGGTATTTTTATAACAAGTTCATGAAGATTATAGATGAAATGCTTCATTGACATTGTATGATGACATTCACATAGTTATTGTGAAAACATTGCAAAGCTTTGACACATGCCAAATTATGACACATACATTGCATTATGTGTTATACACCAAGAGCATAAATAAAGTGACTTCATTAGCGGTCTCAATTTCTAAAATTACGTTTAATGGCAAGATCAAGTTCACACATTTGGATTAGTGGAAGGCTCAAGTGCAATAATGTATCCATTAGTAGTCTTGATTTCTACAATGAATTGTGGCATGATCAATGCCAAACTTCTCACATATAATATTCACATCCCTTACATAAGTACACCACGGACATATAGGTGTAGTCATTTCATGCTTTAATTTCAATTTTTATCATTTACTAATCTTTTAAACATATGTATTGAGCATCAACACACACTTTTCCTAGGCTTGTGTTGCTGTTTCTAGGCTTCGGTGTTCTTTGTCAGTAACTTTTGTGCTTTGATACTGCCTTCTCTCGCTTCCTCTCTCTTATTCTCGCTTTTAGGCCTCCTTTTGTACACAAGGGTATAGTCCCTTTCAAAAACTATTTACCAATATTAAAAAAACACACACTTTTCCTATTCCCATTTATAAAATTAATTGACTCATTCCTACATGCATCTCGACTCAATTAAATAAGCCACAACCATTAGGATGCACTTGTTACTTAACTTGATCTCATCAAGAATCTTCACACTATTTAGATACCACATCTTCAATATCCTTGCCACCTACCTTTGCTTTAATATCAATTAGTGATCTAATTAGGGGAAAATTGACCAACAATTTTGACCTTGAATGACATTTTTGTCCTAGTATCTTCCAACGGCCAATTTTTCAAATGCACATGTTACCCAAGTGAACTTAGGGTCAAATGAGTGGGAAAACCATTCAAACAAGTCACATATAAAAGCACTTTTATCCTACTCATTAATAGGGACATGTCACAAATTTGTTTAATTTAGGAGATGACACATAAAAAGTACCCAAGAAAAGTACTATCATTACAATGTCACTTAAAGCACATCAAGTTATCAAGTCTAAACGTGTCACATGTTCTTGTTATCGAGAGGCCTTGTTAGGGTTCTCTTTTCCAAACACATTTCTATTGAATATTTAAACATATTCACCGGGGTGGGAGAATAAACTCAATCTAATACCTCTTCAAAGTATAAGTATGTAAGCAACTCTTAACTTTAATTGGGGTTGCATAAGCTCAACCAAAATCAAACTAACCCATTTTTAGGTCCTTCAAGTGGAGAGAGATAGGGTTTAAAGTAGAAAGATCTTATATTCCATTATAGAAGAAAAATAACAAGAATTTGAACATCGAACCATGAAATTTAGAACCCAAAGCTTTGAGGTGCTATAATGGAGAATTAATCAAAAGTACCTTAGTCTAAAATTGTCCACCAAGGTCAAAAATCTATATGCTTATGTCCAGCTTCATCAAACCTAACCTACACTTAATTTACCACTTTTATATTTTACAAGTGGTTTAATGAAGCCTTCCATAATCCATTTATTCAATATTATTCCTTTGTCCATCTTCCAAATCTTGTGCAATGGTGAAAGGTTTCTAAATCTAATCCTAAATTTACTTTATTAACTTGTAATCTTTGAGTGTTTTATTTCTATACTTGATCAACATGTATGATTTAGGATTTGTGTATCTATTATATGTTACTGTATTTTTATTACTAATTCATTTCAAACATTAAAATCTAGTAACATTCCCTTGTGAAATGTTAAGTTTGATCATGCTCCCTTACTAATAAAAATTCTCATATCTCTATCTCTCATGTGACTTCCTTATCATTACACTATACTATGTTGCTAATTCTAGGAATATTATAAGATAAAATTGTTTAAAAACATGTGTGCTTCATGTCCTAACATTTTTTTAATTTGTTCTTATCCTCTCGTCCAAAATTGTACAAATAATATAGGATGTGGGGTTTGGTCTTGGAAAACTTGTATGTTCTTGGATCCTTAAGTTCACCAGCTTTTTTCAATTTAAATATCTTATTTGGGTCATTTCATCTTCTTAGGGTCGGTCATATTAGAATATTTCACTTGTACATAATGTTATATAAGTAATATGTCACTTTATAACTCACCGATGCTCTTACAAAATCCTATTGAAAATATCATTCCAAAAGTACTCAAAGGGTTCCTAAATCTTACCGATTAGTTACAAATCATTTAAATAAGTCATTACTATAGGTCTAAAACACTCAACTAGGTCAAAGATTCCAGATTTCACTATTTCCAAGTATGTAACGTTCATGGAGTCATTAACAAGAGAAAGACCACCGCAAACATTGTTCAAGGGTTTCAAGAAAAAAAGGTTAGGTCACGTAGGTGAGGTAGGCCACATCACACTAATGTTACACTAAGTAAATTCTACACTATATATTTAGGTCATTATCTTGGTGTCAAGAGACACGTGGATACCCCTAGGGATGGGTTAACTATTCACATTTTCAAAAGCACCTATGAGAATTACATGAGGCTTGATCTAGCAATGAGGGCATGTAACTATAAAAACTTGGATTGTTTCAACAACTACGAGTTTAACTACTAAGGGTAGTCCAAACTCAATCACACACACATGTTTTCTCCTTTTATTTTATAATGATTTGATGAAGGGTTTTACAAGTTTCTAGGGTTTTTAATTTTTGCAGGTCATTACATGCCATCTTAAGGTTGTGTGAGCAAGAGCATCATACAACAAAGGCCATTTCTAGATAAGAAAAGCACACATGAATTTTCAGGTCCAAACTATCAAAGGGTCAAAGAGTGTACATTTCCAAATAAGGATCATACAATTCCATCCTGGACCGTATAATAGTTGTAGAGTCCCACCCCTCTTTAGTTTTCCACTCCATAACTTACAATGAAGAATTTCCAATTTTGATCCACCTATTCCATCATCCTTCACATCTAGATATTCCATGTCTTGCCATGTACATCTAAGTTTCTTTGTCCTCTCATGTATTTAAGAAATTACTTATCATTTATTAGTTGTTACAACGTTATGAATGCATTATTTTGATTGTGAATCATTGATGTTAGAAGCTAATTAGTTCTTAATAGTCCACATGTTGCAAATTCTTACATCCTTCTTATTGTTATGTATTCCATAAAACCTATAGAAATTAATTACGGTGTAAACATTCATGCCTTTAGACTTTTAGTAATAATCTTGATTAGATTAACCCTAATTTTGATATTATAAGTATAAATACCCAAAAAATAATCCATGGGTATCTATTAATCACTAAATTACATGTTTCTAGAGTGTTTGTCTAGTGTTGGTTCAAAATTTTGATTTATTGGCACATTTTATTGACTTTTGGTTGTCCATACTTATCTCCCCACACACTCAAATTGTCACTTCACCTATTTCCCTTTTATTGCATCCCTCTTGTCTTGAATGTGGACTTAACATTCTTATTAGGCATATGATCATGACATTGTTTCACTAATCCGTTCCCCTTTTCAACCATTTTGAGGTCATCTTGCTTATTAAGAGGGTCTTGTTATCTCCAATTCACAACACCCTTTTATTTGCACAAGTGTGTATGCTTGAACTCATAGTGTGATTAGATAACATTGGTACTATCTCCAAGTTTTGGGACTTGCTACTTGAGATAGACCTCCAGAGAAAGTTGGTTCTTGCTCCTAAACTACCTACCACAATCTACTCTAATGCAGACAAAACTATCTAATCCTAATCTAACTTTCCAAGGGACCAGGGAGAGAGAGTGCATGAAAACAAAGCCTACACTAAAGTGGTGATACACCAAAAAAGGAGGGAATGAGGATAGTTTTCCAATGTGTGAAAAATAGAAGTAAAATGCATACTAGAAGGGGTGATAACAGTTCTCCACAATCTGCAAATGCATTCAAAATCATAGTTCATACATACAAAATAATAATGAATCCCCGCAACAACATAAATAGACACAATATACCTATAATGATATTGAAGGGGTAATAAGAATGCAAACAAATACAACATGGGAAGATACATCCAAAAACTTGCGTCTATTACTTCATAAGTATGCACAATCCAATCTATTACAAGATAAGGGCCTGGATCACCATGCAAGGAGTCCACTATAAGGGCCTGTAACACATTGGATTCACAAAATAAATTTGACAGAGTTTTTCTACACAAAAATACCTCCTCTTTATAATGAGCTTAACACTCCAATTTATAGAATTCTGAGAGAGAGAGAGAGAGAGAGAGAGAGAGAGAGAGAGAGAGAGAGAGAGAGAGAGAGAGAGAGAGAGAGAAAAAAAAAAAACCTAAAATATATCATTCAACCACTTGCAAAAGGTAGTAAATGGAATGAAATGATGTTTTGTTACTTGAAAAATTCCCCCATATTGTCCCATAACTTGTAGTAGTGAAATATGTTAGCCCATGCTTCATTGAATGCATCCCAACCACCACTGAAATAATTGTTCTGAACCTGATCACGTTTTCTATAAAATATCTATTAATCCTTCATCAAATTCTGAATATCTTGATTGTTGTGCATCGGGCTTAGAACCATGATTCCAATGGTACAAATTTTGTGTTTTTTTGCTGAGAATTGCAAAAGTTATGGCCTTCTGAGTGCGTGCAACTATTTTGAGTTTGCCAGGGATTTCTTGCCTTTTACGGGACTGAATATTTAAATTTTGGAACTGGATACATTTCCTTCCTTTTCACCCACCTACCCTCACAAAAATTAATATTTCAGGTTTCCATGGCATAGAGGATGTCGAGAGCTTTCCAACGATATAAAATTTATTAAATTTTGAGCACCGGGTCAAAAGTTATGCCCATTTGAAAATTTGCATTAATCCACACAAGAAATGGCAAAAATGCAAATTTGCAAAATGGACCCTAGGGCCTGAAATTGCAAATTGCACCATTTGAAAAAATTGTAAAATTCTCAAAAATTCCTCAGTCCGAAAGCCCAAAAATGACAAAATTCTCAAAATTTCCCCAGCCCGAAAGCCCGAAAATGACAAAATTCTAAAAAACTCCCCCTAGGCCCGAAAGCTAGAAATTGGCAAAATTCTCAAAAATTCCTCCAGGCCCAAAAGCCCAAAATTGGCAAATTTTGTAAAAAATCCCCCATGCCCATAACTTGCAAAATATGAAGAGTTAGAAGAACTTCTTGGGTAAGTGCAGCAAGTTGGTGGACAAAAAGGGGTCATAAGTGGATGTCATATTGCAAAAATAGTGAAATCTCAACTTGTAGGGATTATTAGCAATACGCGCACTCAAAATTAGAAAAAATTATATAAATATGAATCGTAGCATCCAGAATCTAGTTTCTAAAATACTAATTTTTTTAAAAATGGACAATTTTAGCTATATTAAACACTTAAAATTATATGACTTGGTTTTTTTTTTTAAAAAACCTATAAGATTGTAGTCCGTTTGCCCGCGATTTGGATGACCAAATCTTGTTATTTTTTTTTCATTTGGTGAAAAGTTAGATGTAGTTGTCTATCTTGGGATGGATTTTATTTTGTATTTTTTCGAGCAATATTTTTTAATTATTTTTTCCTTGAAAGTGGTCTGAAAAGATTTAGAAAACGGAGTGCTTTCCATTTGCCCGTCATAACTATATAAAAAAATATCCAAATCAAATATATATATATATATATATATATATATATATATATATATATATATATATATATATATATATCAATGTGTATAGAATTTCTCCATGCTTGGGATGGTATAAGTTTTATCACATTTTGATAAGCAAAACAAAAGTTGCAATCTTAAACATAGACATGAACATTCATGGGAAAAATGTCTTAAAGACCTATTGTTAGTTAAAAATTATAAAATGATATTTATCTTATTCTATTCAATTTAAAATCAATATTTCTACGAAGCAAACAGTCTCCCCTAGGTGATGGCACCATTTTTGTGAAATGTTTTCGCTTTTCAAATGGTTCAAGTCTGGAAGAGCAAATTTGAAGTTTTTTGAAATTTCAAGAAGAGGTTCATCTTCAACCCCTACTATTGTAAGCAATGAGGAACCGGGTAATGTTTCTATTGTCAATGTTGAAGTTGAATTAAATACTCGTGATGAAGATGTTTTTACTGTCAATGTTGAAGAAGAATTAAATACTTGTGATGTAGCAAATGTTGAAATCAAGGAGACAATAGAAATGTGAATAAGGAAATTCAAATTGAAAATGTAAACAAACAAAATTTGACAAAAACACCTCCTAGGATTTTCCATAAGAAACCTAATTATTTTATTGAAATTGATGAAATTTTTTTGAAACCAATGTCTGACAAACTTTCTCGAACAACAAATTAGAAGAAAAGCCATCAAATTTGGGACAATCATTTTGAAATTTTAAATGATTCCCAAAGATGTCATTGTTGGTTAGTTTGATGAAATTGATTAAAATGAGACCTACATTAAAAACCTTAGGATTGACAACATCTAATATACGTGGTCAAACCTCTACAATTGTTGAAAACTTTCATGATGCATATCACACCTATCACTGGTGTCAAGAGACACACTAGAGATAGTAATATTTTTCATCGTGTACTTGCTACTAGTGTTGTAAGTGAATCAATAAAAATAACCTTTGATTACGTAAACAAATTGAATGTTGCAAGTTAATCAAAAAATCTAATGAAAGCAATTGAAAGACATAATATCCTTCAATCACTCAATAACACCGATTTTTGGGCATTTTCTGCTAGAGCACCGTGTAAGGACAAAGATAATTCTAATGCTATAAGAGAAGTTGTTATTCAATTTTGGCATGATAACACTAGAGTTTCACCTAATACAAGAGATGTTGTAAAATGGAGAGTTGGTTTTACTAATCATGAACCACATCCAAAGCATTTCTTAGATATGAATCAAACTCAATTTTTTCGTAAGTTTGAACAAGAGCATCTGAAATTAAAATTAGTCAACATTTTTTTGAAATGTTGAAACCATTCTATGTGAAAATCAACCATGCTTACACCACTTATTGTTGTAGGCAACATGTTGAATTTGCGATGCATTATGCTAAATTTTTACGTATTCGTTCTAATTTTCATTCTGAAACTATGTTATCGAATGTGATGTTCAAGTTCCACCAATATTTTCCAGGATTTCATTCCTACGATATTTTGCTGAAAAAGAAGTTGGAAAATTTTTTTATAGTCAGGATTGTTTAGATGGAAGTTGTGGTACATGTGGCAGATTACCTAAATTGGAAAGTTGCATCCATGAGAAAATCAAGGTGCAATAGACATAATTTAGTTGAGTTTGATAAATATAAATCAATTGCATACCAGTTGAAAGATGAAAAAGAGTCTAAACGGTGTGAGCTAGTTACAAAACATATGCTTGTTTTTCAATTTATGAGAAAATTTAAGGATAAAATTGTTTATGAGT
This sequence comes from Taxus wallichiana var. yunnanensis, assembly GCA_018340775.1. NCBI lineage: Eukaryota > Viridiplantae > Streptophyta > Pinopsida > Cupressales > Taxaceae > Taxus > Taxus wallichiana. The sequence continues at coordinate 765,926,546 of CM031234.1, forward strand.
ATGCTAGGCATACACACAGAGATCGATGGTTGGATGAATAGTTCAAGATATGCAAAGACACATTTCCTATTGGTAATATTGTTTAAGTGGCTGATTTTGCAGAGAATTACACATCAGTAACCACAAATGAAGGTTCAATCATAATATTACAACTCATTACAAGTTACCATTTTTGTGCATATAACATTTATACATTCTCTTGATAGTATAGAGAATTATCAATTTTTTTAAGAGAGTACCACTTTTATATCGTGATGGTCGTACTCATTCTACCGAATTTGTGCAAGGGTGTTTCCAGCTTATTTTATGGAAACTTTTCGATAGGGAAATCCACTTCAAACAACATTATATATGGTCGATAATTACACGTCTTAGTTTAAGAATGCATGAATGTTTTATTAGATGAGTAACATGCACGTCAAGATCGGTGTCCAACATATTCGAGTTTCACTGAGGCTAGACATGGAAAAGGAGAGCATGACGGTGCATGGGCATGTGTGAAAAGAGATCTTGCAATAGAAGAGTTGAAGTACAAAGATGGTGCTAAATTGAAAGATGCAAAGAGTATAGTGTAATAGTGTATTGACAACATGGCTCGAGGTTCTCAAGAAAATTCCATAGTTTACAGATATTTTTGGTTGATAGAGGAACAACAAATTGCTAACTACGAGGATTGTATGACACTCACTGGGTCCAGTGATATGCACTCATTTTGTAGCTTAGACACTACTTTGTGGGCCATATGGACAAGAAAGTTGACATGTTTTTGTGCATCTTGTATCGAATTTGTCACTACTGAGTGTGATTCACAAGAATGGGTTGATGGATGGATGGATTTGTAGATGTCTAACTCCGCTTCCTAGTTATCAACCTCCATAAGCATTACAACTTGTTTTTGCAGATGAAGTTGCAACATCCAAGGACTTCGAAAAAAATTTGATTTTGGTGCGATAAGGTATTTATGGTTATTTACAATTTTTGTATTGAGTTATGTCCATTGAAATTTTAATATGTACAATTTAAATTTAAGTGAAACCTTTATTTTTTTGTAGGACATGTCTTTGTAGTTATTGTGTTAGAAGACAATGAAGAAGGAACAAACTATTTCTTATGTAGTTGCATCGAGGAAAGAAAGAATTTGACTTCTCCTGTTATAGATGGCGAAGATATTGAGTACCCTACAACGTCAGTGGCAGTTACTGAAACTTGGCTTCAATGGTATCCATAAAAAATTTCCTCTGTTTGGGTGTTTGAAGACTTTGAGACACACAAGATAATACTCTTATATTTGCATTTAGTTCTCGCGATAAATATTCAGTTTGTATAGATATCGCGGAAGGCCTAATAGCAAGATTCTTTGGAAGGTTCGAGAGTCAGATCATGAAGCAATCATGTCCGCTATTTAGAGTAGATCCGATCCTGATGGTTCATTGGAATGAATTTACAATGCTCATGTCTAGTATATATAACTTATTTGATATAATTTCTTTAGTATATATAAAATTTTTAGTTAAATAAATTTAAGTTCATATATTTTATTAAATTTGTGTATTTTGTACATATCTAGTATGGTTTTGATTTGAAACTTAAATTTCTTTGACTAACACTTTTATGTGCAAGTTAGTGGTGCCAAAAAAGCTTCCACCTTCACGTGGTTGGCATTGTTAGTAGAGAATTGTAAATTCTCGAAGCTAAGAGAAGCTTTCATTGTTTTACAAGAAAAGAGAAGCAATTAACAACGATTTATGTACCTGTGGAGGGGGTTCTTGGCTTCGAGGAAATATCCCATAAGCACATCGAGCTTAGAGAACCAAAATGACACCTCCCTAAGTGTTTACAAGACCATCCCTACATGTGTGCACAGTTGGTTCGGTGCCACGACCCACCGTTTGCAAAATATACTATTTGATAGCCTTACACTAGCTCAAACTGCACTATTTCATGCGTTTGCAAACAATAGGGCAACGAGAGCACCGATTGGAGAAGGAAAAAACTGATACAAATTATTGTAGAGGGTCCTATGTTGAGGTGTAGGATTAGATGAGACGTCTCTAGGTGCCACGGAGTGCGCGTAGTCACCCGTCGAAGTTGAACGATTTTTGGTCTCAAGGCTCTTAAGGGACTACACCCGAATGAGGTAGCCCGGAAGCAATGACGTTGTTGTGCACCAAAAAAATGCCTCCTCTAGCATTCACCTAGCCACCCAGACATGTCGACGTAGTCGGTTTGGTGCCACGACCCACCGCTTTGCAAAATATACCGCTTTGACAAAGCCCTTATACCTGTCTCAAATTGCACTATTTGGCACGTTTGCAAACAATAGGGCAGTGAGAGCACCGATTGTAGAAGGAAAAAACCAAGATAGGATATTTTAGAGGGTCCCTATGCCAAAGTGTAGGTTTAGACGAGACGTCTCTAGTACCACGAGTCTGCGTAGTCACCCGTAGAAGTTGAACGATGTTTTGGTCTCAGGGCTCTTAAGGGACTATGCTCGAACGAGGTAGCCTGGAAGCAACGACGTTGTCGCGCACCAAAATTATGCCTCCTCTAGCATTCACTTGGCCACCTAGATGTGTAGCATAGTCGGTTTGGTACCAAGACCCATCGTTTACAAAATATACTGTTTGACAAACCTTTACACCTGTCTCAAACCGCACTATTTGGTATGTTTGCAAACAATAGGGCAAGGAGAGCACCAATTGGGGAAGGAAAAAACCAAGAAAAACTATTGTAGAGGGTCCCTATGCTGAGGTGTAGGATTAGACGAGACGTCTCTAGGTGCCACAGAGTCCGCGTAGTCACCCGTCAAAGTTGAATAATGTTTTGGTCTCGGGGCTCTTAAGGGATTACGTCCCAAACGAGGTAGCCGGAAAGCAACGACACTGTTGTTGTGCACCAAAACAATGCCTCCTCTAGCATTCACCGATCTCCCGCATTTTGGCACAGTTTGTTTGGTGCCACAACCCACTATTTGCAAAATATACCATTTGTGACCTTTACACTGCCTTAAACTCGCACTATTTGGTGCATTTGTAAACAATAAGGCGGTGAGAGCACCGATTGAGAAGGAAAAAACCGATACATGCCGTTGTAGAGGGTCCCTACACCGAGGTGTAGGATCAGATGAGACATCTCTAGGTGCCACAGAGTCCACGTAGTCACCCATCGAAGTTGAATGATGTTTTGGTCTTAGGGCTCTTAAGGGACTACGCTTGAACGAGGTAGCCCTAAGCAATGACGTTCTCTTACACAAAAATGATGCCACCTCTAGCATTTAATTGGAAACTCAAACATGTTGGCATATTCGGTTCGAGGCCACAACCCATCGTTTGCCAAATATACCATTTGATATCGTTACATCTTTCTCAAACCGCCTATTTTTTATGCGTTAGTAAACCATAGGGCAGCGAGAGCACCGATTGGAGAAGGAAAAAACTAAGACAGACTATTGTAGAGGGTCCCTACACCGAGGTGTAGGATTAGCTGAGATCTCTCTAGGTGTCACGAAGTCCGCATAGTCATGTGTTAAAGTTGAATAATTTTTGGTCTCAGGGCTCTTAAGGGACTATGCCTGAACGAAGTAGCCTGCATAACGACATTGTCATGCACCAAAACGAAGCCTCCTCTAGCTTTCACCTAGCCACCTAGACGTTTCGAAAAGTCGGTTTGGTGCCACGACATCCCGAGGCATGACTTCTCACTACTCACCTCCGTTCATTTCCTAGGATAATCAAATCTGGGCCTCCCTAGAGCACGCCATGATGTGGTCTGACACCAATCCGGCCTCCCTAGAGCCCACCATGATGTGGTCGACACCAACTGGGCCTCCCTAGAGCCCGCCATGATGTGGTCTGACACCAACCTGGTCCTCCCTAGGAATGCCAGAAGGCTCCGACCGGGGGTGGTTTGACACTAGTCCGGCCTCCTACACCCGCCATGATGTGAATTATTTGACAATATACATTACATACATATTTATGTGTTCTTATCTAGATTGATATGTCATAACATATGTACAAACATCCTAAATAAATATGTAAAGAATGTTCACAAATTCCAAGTGATATATCGTTTTAAAATTCATTGAAGAACCTTTATTTTTTTTCAAATACCTTGGAATGGTAAGGATGTGAATTATTTGACAAACCCCCTCACAAAAATATGTATTTGGACTAGAAGGATTGTAGGGTATAAAAAATGGGGTTTTTAAAGTGTGTACTTAAATACAAAAACATATAGGACTTAATAGGGAAGTGAATATGTTGGTACTCAAATTAATCTTGCCCAATTTGTCATTGAAATTCCTCGAGCTTCATGACCTCTGTTATGTTTTCTGTCTCCTTGGGTTCAAATGGTGGTTCTCCTGCATTTTACGGTTTGACAGGTGAAGTTTCCTGGTCAAAATCACTTCTCGGCATCAATTGAAATGTGGCCCTTTCTGGTTGGATGCGGCTCTGCGGGGCACTTTAAAAATTCTAAGGCTCACTTTAACCCAAAATATGTCCACGTGGTGATCCCACGCTTGTTTAGGGTCTTCGCTGTTGGGAACCATCTTGAAGTTGTGCCATAAAGACATGTGGAGGCTTCCGCTAGGCCTTCCTGTACTTAGAATTTTTCAAGCAACTTCCTAAAGGCCCTAAGACACGTGTTGAGCCCACGCTTGTTTGGGGTCTCTACTTTTCGGGACCATCTCAAAATGTGCCAATGAGACGTGTAGCAGGCGGGGAAAATGGAGAAATGGAGCTTCGAGGTAATTTAAGGTTTTTACCTTTTGTAAAAAGGATAAAATTGTAAGTTGGTGCGCAGCCCGATAGGAAAGTAAATGTCAGCGTTGAATTATCAAAAATAGAGGTGCGGGCCCATGGGGAAAATGTTGAACTTTTTCCTTTTTGAAAAAAAAGTATAAAGTGAAAAAATGAAGCACAGGTCTGCTGGGACCCACATCAAAGGCTAAAGGCGAAAGGGCGGAGCTGCAGAAAAAATTTGGAAAATTTTCCTTTTTCCAAAAGTTATAAAATGTCAAAAAGTGCTCCTAGGCCCATTTCCAATCACATTTTTCCATGTGGAGGGCTCAGATTAAAAGTTGAAAGGAAAGATCAACGGTAGTTGTGCATTTCATTTGATTTTGCCACCATTGAAGCTCCAAGATGTTTGGAGATGCATTTTTTGCATCATTCTTCATCAATTTTTTGGTAAATTTGTGTCATTTTGGTCTACAAAGTTCAATTAAATCAATTTGGGAGCTCAATTTGTAAATTTGAAGTACTCTTGAAGTGGATTTTTGCTCGGGCTCATGCAAAAACACAAAATGCCAGATCTAGAAGTTACAGAGTAAAATTTCAGAGGAAAAGGAGGGAAAAATGATGAAATGATGAAAGTGCAAGTGCAAAAGGTGAAAAGGGCATGCCTTGAGACCAAAAGGATGACCTGTCAAAGTCCAGCTATGCAGAGGCTCTGAAAAATGATTAAAAAGGGGATTTCTTGCATGACAAAATCAAAATGATTAGAAGGACTCCCAAAAAGTTGTGGCATGGCATCCTAGTCATTATTCGAGGGTCCCAGAGACGTGATCAGTTCATAATTGGTCCACCTGGAAGATTTCGGATCTGAATTTGTTAAATGTCTCTGTCTGAAAACAAATTGGTAACAAACAAAGGTCATTCTTCTCTTTTGATCTGCAGGGCACCAAGGGTGAAGAATATGCCTCTAGTTAGAACAATGATGCAAATATTTGCAATGATTCACCTTTTTTGAAAACACCTGGCAATTTTTTTGCGAATCTGTTGAATGTCACTTTCTGCAAATCATGATCCGATATGTGCAACAAAGGTGCTTTGAATATTCCTCTTTTGGGGGGGAAAATTGATGTAAAGGGTGTATTATAAATGCAATGAGATTACTCTTGCAAATGGTCAGAGTATGAATTCTTGAGAAAAATTTGAGAAAGTCGTCTTCCTAAGAGGCCAAAGCCGAGATTACATATTATTTTTTTCGTGTTAGATTTTCTATCGTGTTAAGTTGGTTGTAGCTATATAATCATTGACAAGCATTGAGATTTCTCTGGAAGCTTTCCCTGATGATGAATCTAAACAATTTTGGAATTAATTTGTGTCTAATCTCTAGCGATTTTGTGTTTGCTTTATTTTTAGAATGTATGTTAATAGTTTCTTTCGTTCTTATTGCAATCTTATACTGAAATTTTTGTGAAATCACACAGGATTTCATCCCTGTGATAGTCTAATAGTATTTGCAATTTCATTTCAAGAAGAGCCTTCATCTTGGATGAGATGAACAAATTTAAAATCGATTTACTTTCATTTGTTGATAAAGATTGTCTGTAAGTCTTTGGGTGTACCTTAGGCGTAATTAATCAGAAACTTTAGTGTTTAATTGAGTCTTTCAATTTGAGCCTTCGTGTTGGAGTCTCAAAGATTATGTGAAAACGTGTTGATCTGGGCATCCATTGAAGCACACCTTCTAGTTAAAGGAACGTCTCAGCTGTTTTGGAGCTTCTTTTGTGAAGTTGTTCATTATTTTAAAGTCCCTCCAAAGATCCGGTACGATCAAATTTATCCTGCTTCATCTCCCACAAAAATCATTTTAAAACCATTTATCCACCCCGAACTACCCATGTTTTCCCTTTGTATCAAAAAAGGAACAAAATCTACTTGCAAAAATATGTAGAACAATCAGATTCCAAATGTCTTTAGTAACCTTTGCCTTGTGTTGAAAATATCTCCATAATCGAGAAGTGACAACTCATGAGTGTTAGATTTGGTGTGTTGATCATATTTTCCCAAGGTTTTCTTTATTAAATTTGTGTAAATGAAAGATATCTCCATCTCCTTTAATAACAAAGGTTATAAAATAGGTTCTCTTACCTTGGTTAAAAGGCACAACCTAAAATAGTTAGGATAAGATCAAATCCTTTCAAGGTGCTACCCACTTCTTCAAGGCCTAAGTGCTAAAAATTTAGATAAATTGCTTCCCTGGCTATAAAACGATATACATAATAATTTATCTACTTTTGAGTGTCCAGCCAAATCCATGATGTCTTTCACTGGTTCGTGAAGAAGAGTAAATACAGGTACCAACACCAAAATGGCGTTATTTCTGGGGATTATTTGAAGATAGTTTCCAGAAGGATAAAGTATTTGAAACATTTAAGCTTTTGAGCCCATAAACCACGCTTCGGTGCTATTGTTGGGGAACAAATTTACGTTGCTAGGAATTGATCTGTGTTGCTTGAGACAAATTTGTTTATTTGTTTCTAGTTCATATCCATTTGGCCCACAACAACGCTTCATACCTGCCGGGTACTCTTTGAAGTATTTGAAAAAGGTGTACGCATACAAACACCGTAATGTTTCTTGTAGTTTTGTGTGTAAATACGTTTTGTAAACATCATTCTCTAATCATATCTGTAAGAATTGAACAAAGTTATAAGTACTACGCTTTGTATGTCCAAGTTTTCCAAATAGCTTATCAGTACTACTTTTACCTCACCATTGATAAATTTGGGTGAAGGAAGGTCTGATTTGTAAAGCTTTGCATGATTTTTAGTGCTGATAGATATTTGACAGATTATTTTAGTGCATTTGCACAACTAGGGTGAAAATCCTTAGTGGTGACTCCGAGTTGATTTGATTTTGATAAATGCCAGTGTCTTAACCTCTGTCAATGTAAATTTGTTACTAATCTTTGCAAAGATGGAAGGAAGAAGATATTTCTTCACCGTGGACCCTAGTAGAAGGTTGTTTCCAGAGTTTGGAAAGTCTAATTCAGGAGGAAGAATTTGGAAGGTTGTTGGAGATCAAGCATCAAGAAAAGAGATCTCCATTGGTGAAACTGATCGACACGTGATTGAAGATTGCAATGCTTCCTCAACTACTTTTGAATCAGGTAGTCTCTTTGTAAATCTGAATTCTCCATCTGGAGAGGGGCCTTCTCATTCTACCCCTGTATTTGAAAGATTTACATCTCATTCTACCCTGTATTTTCCAAATCTGGTAGTGTCTGCCATGAAAAAGAGCCATTAGGGGATAGTCATTCTGAAAATTGTATCCTTGTACCACACAGACCCCTCACTCCTCATCACTTTGTTTCCCTGTAAGATCACCTCCTCAGAATAATATGGCTCAGCCTCCACCCAGACCTCCATTTGTCATTAATACTTTTGGTCCCATCAGTTTTATAGGTATGGATGGCTATCTGAATGCTGTGCCACAAGATGTAAGAAACATATTGCCTAAGTTTCAAGGAAATAATGCAATAACTGGTGATCAACACTTGAAACTCTTTGTCAATATGATGGAGGATTTTGAAATAGAGTTTGAATATGTATACATTAAATTATTTATTCATACTCTAGAAGAGGATGCAAGGGACTGGTATAAAGCTTTGCTGATAACTCTATTGATTCTTGGACTGAAATGAAGAATGCATTTAGATTGTAGTATGGTGACAAAACAGACCCTAGGTTTCTTTTGTCATAATTTGAGAATATTAAAAAATAATCCTAATGAATTAGTGCATGATTTTAATACAAGATTCAATAAGACATTGAGAATATTTCCTGTGAATTTGAGGCCATGTGATGAATCTTGTCTTATAAAGTATGCTGATGCATTTGACAAGAAGGTTGCATACTATTTGAGGGATAAAAACCCTGACACTTTGAGGCAGGCCTTTACCATGGCTCTGCAAATTGAGAACAACATTAAAGTAGTTGGAAAACCTCCTAAGAGGGAGGGTTTCAAACTGATAAACCTAGAAAAACCTCAAGCAAGCAAGAGTGTGGATCTTGAGGAGGTTGTTAAAACTTTGGTAGGGGTTGTTAAAGAAATCTCTTACAAACTAGCCCGGGCAGAGAAAGGAATTGGGTAGAGTTCACAAGGTTAGCAAAAGGCACAAAATCATGACAGATTCAGAAATCATCTTAGGGGTGATTAGAGGTCAGATGACAGAGGTAAATGACCCATGGGATCTGTAAATAGACATCCCCAAACACGTGAAAGTATAATGGTGCATGATCCTCTGACTGCCCATGTCACTGCACTTTGTTGATGAATCCAATGATATTGATTGGTGTGATAGATGCTTTCTACCCCATCCTCCATGTGAAGTAAATCAACAAGAAGAATAAGCTGATAATGATGATGGTACTGATGATGATGTTTGCATGATGGGTTGCTCTTCAAGCTCACAATAAGGAGCAACTTCAACGAAGTGATAAGTGCTCGAATTGCTACAATGTTTTGGGATTGCATTCACTGGGTACCACTTCTTCCTCCTCATACTTTTGAAGTAGATGTAGTGCAAGATTTTGAAATACCTAATAATGAATTTGAGTATTTAAGAGATTTAATGATAAAGAAGTATGATGGAGGAATCCCTTCGGAGGAAGATAGATAGTTATTGATGAACATTGTTGTTGCTCAAGAAAATTATTATAATACTAGGAGTAGATTTGTCAAAGGAGTAGGGCCTTAAGCCAAACCTAAAACTCCATTGCTTACTAGTATTCCTAAAGAGGCTCCTAAGAAAGATACACCTTCCAAAGGCCTTACTATCCCAAACAAGATTCATACTTCTCCTCATGCCCAAACTGTTAAGAATCTCATGCCATCTGATGAGTTTGCTAATCTCCCTTCCAATGCTACCTTGCCAAAGAATGTTCCATATGACATTGCCCAAGTTTTGAGTCAAATCAAAGTTAGTGTTCCAATTTTTGAGTTGCTTAGGATTCTTGAGCACAAGAAGAGAGCATTTGAGTACTTGGGATTGAAAGAAGAAAAGAGTACCCCAGGCAGAAATGTAAACATTGTAGAAACTCCTCCTCCAACCATTGCAGACCTTGAAACACCACCAACATTGGAAGATCTTGGAGAAGCACCTGAGGTTTACTTGGGGACATCTTTGGTTGAATCCCAATTAAATGTTGATCCATTTTTTACAACTTTGATCATTAAGGACAAACTGTTGCACAATTGTATGTTTGATTCTAGAGCATCATGCAATGTCATGCCTCTTGAGGTCATGAATGAGCTGGATATCAAAGTGACAACAACATATGGAAGATGCACTGCCATGGACTCTAGAGAGGTGCCCATTGTTGGATGTGTGAAAGGATTGGTGGTACAACTTGCAGCTTATCTAGGTAAGAACCTAAAACTTGATGTTGTCATTGTTGATTGCCCTACCAAATGGGGCATGTTGTTATCAAGAAAGTGGGCTACAAGTGTTGGTGGAAGTGTTCAGATGGATATGTCTTTTGCCACCATTCCAATTGAAGGAAACCTTGTAAAGTTGTATGGAGAGAAGAAAATGTTGCATCTCATTGAGGATCCAAATAATGCTTCTTATGAAGTGTTATATGCTGATGTGGATGCAGATAACTTTGTGGGGTTTGTTGATGACAGGGAGCACAAGATTGATCAGTGCGAATGTCTTGAACAAGTTGGTTTACCTTGGACCTTGTTATTTGATGGAGCCTATTCCAAGTTTGGAAATGGTGCCGGCATTGTTCTGATCTCCCCAAGCCAAGAAGAGTTTGTATTTTCTTTCAAACTTAACTTTGAATGCACTAATAACATTGTTGAGTATGAAGCATTATTATTAGGTTTGAGAATTGCTTGGAAGTATCATATTAAAGATATCATTGTCAAAGGAGACTCAGAATTGATTGTCAAACAAATTAGAAAACTGTATGCTACTAAAAATTAGAGAATGAAACAATACAAGCATGCAGTTTGGGATTTGATTGAAATGTTTGACTCATTTAATATTGTGCATCATGATAGAAAGTTCAATGCTATTGCAGACCAACTTGTAGTCTTGGGATCTCGGTTTGATGTTTGTTCAATGTCCCCCAATTGTGAATATAATGTTGAAGTACTAACAAGGCCATCTATCCTTGACAACGTAAAAAATTGGCAAGTATTTGATGATGATGCCCAGGTGAAATGGTTTTTGTAGAACAAAGGGGAGTTTGCTGATCAGTGTATTGATTGGGAGCCAATGGTGTGTGCATCAAAAGGAAAAGAAACTTTGTTCAAAAAGACATTATCCAATTGAAAACTAATACCATTCCTAGAGGGATGGTTGCTCTCAAGTCAAAATTTGATAATGTTGATTGCATTATTAACAGACATATAGTAGCCTCAAGGGATGTTGAAGAGCATGACCTTGGCACAAAGGAAAAACCAAGGAAGATTTGGTTGGGAAGCAATCTGAACAAAGAAGAGAAACAATCCTATGTCCAATTGTTAAAGAAATATCAGGATTGCCTTGCTTGGTCCTATTTTGAACTGAAAGCATACAAAGAGGACTTGTTTCAACATGAGATTCCTTTGGAATCTAATGCAAAACCATTTAGACAAAAGCAGAGGCCAATTAATCCACTCCTCTCCATGAAAATGTAGGATGAATTGAAGAAGCTAAGAGATGGAGGGATCATTCAGCCAACAAGGTATTCTTCTTGGGTTGTAAACTTAGTGCCAGTAAGAAAAAAGAATGGTGATATCAGGTGTGCGTAGATTTTAGAAATCTGAATAGAGCATCAATGAAGGATAATTATCCTCTGCCAAACATGGAAAATATGTTGCAATTAGTGACTGGATCTGAGTTGCTTTCTGTTTTGGATGGTTTCTCTGGATATAATCAATTTATTGTAAAGGTGTCGAAAAGAATAAATACGCCTTTACCACTCCATGGGGCACATATGTTTATGTTAGGATGCCATTCGGTCTGATGAATGCTTTGGAGCTACCTTCCAAAGAGAAATGGATGTTTTGCTGGTTACATTAATGATTTTATTGTTGTTTACCAAGATGATGTGACTATGTTTTCCAGAAAGAGAAGTGATCACTTGTAGTACTTGGAAAAAATGCTGATAAGATGCAGAGAGTATGGAATTTCACTCAATCCAAAGAAGTTCCATTTTGGAGTGCAAAAGTCCAAGTTGCTCTATCACATCAGTATCAAAGGATTGTGTCATGATTGATCTCGAAAGGGTAAAGGCTATCAACAAGGTTCCAATTCGAAGAACCAAGAAGGGAATCCAATCCTTCTTTGGGAAGATCAATTTCATTAGAAGACTTGTGTCTAACTTTGCTGAGTTGACTCTCCCCATCACTTGCATTTTGAAGAAAGACCATATTATCAAGTGGGAAGAAGCAGCCATTCAAGCTTTTGATGGGATCAAAGAAGCACTAAAACATGCCCCTGTTTTGGCAGCCCCAAATAACAAGAAATATTTTCAAGTATTTTCTTTTGCTTCAGAAAACACCATTACCTCTGTTTTGTTACAAAAGGATGATGAAGGGGATGAGAGACCAATTTCCTTTTTCAGTAAGGCATTGCAGGGAACTGAGTTAAAATCACCATCATGGAGAAGCGTGTTTTGCCTTGGTGAAAGCAACAAAGGTTTTCATGAGTTATAAAGTTGTTTCTTATGTTCCCCACACCATGGTGAAAGACATCTTATTAGAGATGGAGGTCTCAAGCAAAAGATGTAGATGGGTGAACAAGTTCCAAGAGTATGACATGGATATCCAAACCATAAAATTGGTAAGAGGTTTGGGTCTAGCTAAGATTATGGTTGAGAGAAACCTATAAACTATTGAGGTAAATGAAGTAGAAGGAGAAAGGGTGGATAACCTTGAAAAAATGGTAAGTTCTGAATGGTACAAAGATATAATCTTTTATCTCGGACATGTATACTACCCTGAAAATCTGAGTAAAAATCAGAAAAGAGATCTTAAGTTAGCCTCTCGAAATATGTCATTACTGATTTTGGGTTAGCTTGGAAGAACCTCGAGGGAGTGCTCTTGAGATGCATTACTGAAAATGAGGCCCCCAAAATAATTATTGATCTCCATGGAGGGGTTTGTGGGGGACATTTTGCTGGAAGAGTTACAACACATAAAATCTTAAGGGCTAGTTATTGGTGGCCAAATCTCTTCAAGGATACAACTCTATTGGTGAGGAAATGTGAAAATTGCCAGCATTTTTCTGGAAGAATGAAGGCTTCAGGATCCCTTCCTTTGCATCATGTGTCAGTTGAAGCCCCATTCAGACAATGGGGAATGGATTTTATAGGGGAAATTTTTGATCCTTCCAGTGCTGGTCATAAATGAATTCTTGTAGCCACTGATTATTTCACTAAGTGGGTAGAATAAATCCCCACAAAGGAAGGCAACACACTAAGTGATCATGGAATTCATGCTGAATTAAATCATATGCAGATTTGGAGTGCTAGCTAAAATTGTTTCTGATAATGTCATGAGTTTCAGAGCCAAACTTTTGGTGGCAATGTGCAAAGAGTATGAGATCAATTTGACATATGCTTCTAACTACAATCCCCAAGGAAATGGACAAGTTGAGTCCAATAATAAAAACTTGTTGAAGATCATTAGAAGAACCTTGGAGCTAAACAAAAGGAAGTGGGGTGAGAAACTGAAGTTTGTTGTTTGGGCTGATAGAATCATTGTCAAAAGAGCTACTGGTAAAAGCCCATTTGAATTGGTATATGGAACTCAAGCTTTCTGCCCCTCCATTTGTAATTGTCTTCATTTCAGTTTGTTCAATAGATTGAAGACCAAGAAGTTAGTTCATATGATGCTCGAATCAATCAGATTATTGAGTTGGATGAAGAGAGAAGGGCATCCCATTAGCGACATGTGAAGTTCAGAGAAAAGTTGAAGAGGATATTTGACAAAAAGGTGACACCCAGAGCTTTCAGCATTAGGGATCTTGTGCTTTTATGGGATAAAAGCATGAAGATAAGGGCAAGCATGGTAAATTTGATGCATTGTGGATGGGCCCTTATTAAATTGATATTCGAATTGGTGAAAATACCTTCTTCCTAAAATACCTAGACGAGGAACTACTTGAATTTCCTATTAATGGCAGGCATTTGAAGCATTTCCTTGATTGATTGCTTAGAATCAAGGTATATTCCATTTGTACAGTGTATAGTTCTTTGTTCTCATCTGCTTTTGTGTTTTTGTTTGTTCTGGTCCTTGGTGACCTGGTTTTGTTGGTTTCTGGTTCATTTTTTAGAGGATGGTTGTGGTTGTTCTACTCTGCAAGCTTATTCTTTGACTCCGTTGCCCAATGGTATGTTTTTGGCACTTAGTCTGTTCTTGGCACTTGGTCTGCTATTTGTTCTTGTGGCACTCATAGGGAGTGCCCATCCCCAAGTCAAAACTCTGTGTGTGGTGCTCAAATTAGTCTCGCCCCATTTGTCATTGAAATTCCTTAGTTTGTAGCCTCTGTTATGTTTTCTGTCTCCTCGGGCTCAAATGGTGGTTCTCCTACATTTTACGGTTTGACGGTGAAGTTTCCCAGTCAAAATCACTTCTCAACATCAGTTGAAATGTGGCCCTTTCTGGTTGGATGCGGCTCTACGGGGCACTTTAAAAATTCTAAGGCTCACTTCAACCCAAAACATGTCCACGTGGTGAGCCCACGCTTGCTCAGGGTCTCGCTCTTGGGGACCATCTTGAAGTTGCACCATAAAGACATGTGGAGGCTTCCACTGGGCCTTCCCATACTTAGAATTTTCAAGCAACTTCCTAAAGGGCTTGAGACACGTGTTGAGCCCATGCTTGTTTGGGGTCTCTACTTTTCAGACCATCTCAAAATGCGCCATTGAGACACGTAGCAGGCGGGGAAATGGAGAAACGAAGCTTCAGGGTTATTTAAGGTTTTTGCCTTTTGTAAAAAAGGGATAAAATTGTAAGTTGAAGTGTGGCCCCGACAGGAAAGTAAATGCCAACGTTGAATCGTAAAAATGGAGGTTCGGTCTCGTGAGGAAAATGTGGTACTTTTCCTTTTTGAAAAAAAAGTATAAAGTGAACAAATGAAGCGCATGTCCACTAGGACCCACATTAGAGGCTAAAGGTAGAAGGGCGGAGCTGCAGGAAAAAATTGGAAAATTTTCCTTTTCCAAAAGATATAAAATGTCAAAAAGTGCTCCTGTGCTCTGTTTCCAATCACATTTTACCATGTGGAGGGCTTAGATTAAAAGTTAAAAGGCAAGATCAATGAAGAATCGTGCATTTCATTTTATTTTTCCACCATTAAATCTCCAAGATTTTTAGAGATGCATTTTTTACATCATTCTTCATCAAATTTTTGGTGAATATGTGTCGTTTTGGTCTACAAAGTTCAATTGAATCAATTTGGGAGCTCAATTTGTAAATCTAAAGTACTCTTAAAGTGGATTTTTGCTTGGGCTCATGCAAAAATGTAAAATGCTAGATCCAAAAGTTACAGAGGAAAATTTCAGAGGAAAAGGAGGGAAAAAGGATGAAATGAAGTGCAGGCGCAAAAGGTGAAAAGGGAGTGCCTTGAGAGTAAACGGATGACCTGTCAAAGTCCAGCTATGTAGAGGCTCTAAAAATGATTAAAAAGGGGATTTCTCATGTGACAAAATTAGAATGATTAGAAGGACTCTGAAAAGTTGTGGCATGGCATCCTAGTCATTATTCGAGGGTCCCAGAGACGTGATCAATTCATAATTGGTCCACCTGGCAGATTTTGGATCTGAATTTGTTAAATGTCTCTATCTAAAAAAATTGGTAACAAGAAAAGGTCCCTCAAATATTCTTCTCTTTTGAGGGGAAAAGGTGTTACAGGTGCCAAGGGTGAAGAATATGCCTCTAGTTAGAGCAATGATGCAAATATTTGCAATGATTCACCTTTTTGAAAACACCTAAACTTTTTTGTGAATCTGTTGAATGTCACTTTCTACAAATCATGATCCGATATGTGCAACAAAGGTTCTTCGAATATTCCTCTTTTGGGGGAGAAATTGGATGTAAAGGGTGTATTATAAATGCAATGAGATTACTCTTGCAAATGGTCGAGTATGAATTCTTGAGAATTTTTTTGAGAAATCCGTCTTCCCGAGAGGCCAAAGCCGAGATTACCTGTTATTTTCTTGTGTTAGATTTTCTATCGTGTCAAGTTGGTTGCAGCTGTATAGCCATTGACAAGCACTGAGATTTCTCTGGAAGCTTTCCCCTACTGATGAATCTAAGCAATTTTGGAATTAATTTGTGTCTAATCTCTAGCAATTTTGTGTCTGCTTTATATTCAGAATGTCTGATAATAGTTTCTTTCATTCCTATTGCAATCTTATATTGAAATTTTTGTGAAATCACACAGGATCTCGTCCCTGTGATAATCTAATAGTATTTGAAATTTCATTTCAAGAAGAGCCTTCATCTTGGATGAGATGAACAAATTTAAAATCAATTTACTTTCATTTGTTGATAAAGATTGTGTATAAGTCTTCAGGTGTACCTTAGGCGTGATTAATCATAAACTTTAGTTTTTAATTGAGTCTTTAAATTTGAGCCTTCGTGTTGGAGTCTTAAATATTATGTGAAAACGTGCTGATCTGGGCCTCCATCAACCACACCTTCTCGTCAAGGAACATCTCGGATGTTAGGAGCTTTCTATTATGAATTTGTTCATTATTGTGAAGTCCCTCCAAATATCTGGTATAATCAACTTTATCCTACTTCATCTCCCACAAAACAACTTTAAAAAACCATTGATCCACCCTGAACTACCCATGTTTTCCCTGAGTATCAACAAAGGAACAAAATCTACTTGCAAAAATATGCAAAACAATCAGATTCCAAATGTCTTTAGTAACCTTTGCCTTGTGTTGAAAATATCTCCATAATCTGGAAGTGACAACTCATGAGAGTCAGATTTGGTGTGTTGATCATATTTTCCCAAGGTTTTCTTTATAAAATTTGTGCAAAAGAAAGGTATCTACGTCTCCTTCAATAACAGAGGTTACAAAATAGGTTCTCTTACCTTGGTTGAAAGGCACAACCTAAAATAGTTAGGATAAGATCAAATCCTTTTAAGGTGCTACCCACTTCTTCAAGGCCTGAGTGCTAAAAAGTCAAATAAATTATTTCCTGCTACAAAACGACATACATAATCATTTATCTACTTTTGAGTGTCCTGTCAAATCCATGATGCTGCTCGGTTTGTGAAGAAGAGTAAATGGGTACCGATAAATCTACTTATGATAATCAAATCATGTGTAACTTCTTAGTTGATTGACATAACACCAAATTATAAAGAGATATTAAGGTGTATCTATTGATCAATGGGATAAGCCCTATTAATGGGATAATCTCTAAAACAATACATATTTAAATGCTTCCTTAATTTCTTAACAATCAGTAATAACAATGCAATCTTACCATAAGAATGTTATATTTATGTATGTTGCACCATAGTTTTTAAATTTTAAATCAAACATACATATAGAACTAATATTTATAGAACATACATACACGTAAGGATATCATGTGCAATGAAATTGAATCAAACATAGAAGTAATATTGTTATATGAAAACCAACACATGGACGTATAATGTATCAAACTAAGTGTGCTAGCCGCACGTATCTGAAAATATAAGTTCATAACATGTGTACATCTCGAACTAAGTGTGTTGGACGTACATCTATGAAAATATAAGTTCATAACATGTGTACATCTCAAACTAAGTGTGTTATACATATACGACCACATGTGGTCGCATAAGGCTATATATACAATGGACTCTTGAAGAATCATGAATTTGGACCAGCTGACCCATATATATATCTATGTACATGCAGTCTTATGAGTCTAATCATGAAACATCTTCCCTCTCTTCTCCCTCGCTAGAAGTAGCGTGTCCACGACTTGGGGATGTAGTTGAGGGAGATGCCACTATGGATTTCATCTCGTGTGGTCTAGGCGTCTCTAAGCAGGGGCTACAACCTAACTCGCACATTCATAAACAACAAGTTTTTAACACCAAATTTTTAAAATACATTCAAAATTTAGAAACTTAGAATTTAGTTAAAAGGCATGTGAAATCTTACCACAATGTCATGATCCCTATCAATTTGTCAATGACAAGTTGTAGGGACAACAATAGACTCACGAGGGTAAGCTACATACAAATAATTAAATTTCAAATTAAATATTTCATGTACAAAATTTGATATTGTAGATTTAATTAATAAGAAATAATTCCTCCAAAATTTAACAAATTTGAAAAATTGTACCTTAATTAGTGGATCTACATATGTTATGGTAGTATCTACAACAACCTCCACAGTCTGCATATATGGAGGAGTCTCTCTGGCAGTCATAAGCTATACAAAAAATATGTACAAATCAATATTAATCTACATGACTGCCACATAACAGACCCAAAACATAATCCACGTGAACTTCCACAATTAGAAACAAAGTGTAAAGAGAAACTAACTTGCGTAAAAGTCACGTGAGGCGTGTCAGTAGCCTCAGTTCCTAGAGTAGATGATGACCCGCTAGGCTCCTGCGTATAAAATACAAACATATATTAATATGTACATGTACAAGTGAAACATTATAATAATAAAAGTGCACAATCAAATGAAATTTAAAATTTAAGTACAACTTGAAACTTACATTTGTAACTTGCCCAATCTGTAGTAATGCTAGCATGTCGACACCGGATGTTTCCTTCACCGACTCTTGCTATTTAAAATAAAATAAAAAATTAGTTTTTACATGTATGTACATGACGTACAATCAAATACATATATATTAAAATCTCAAACATGAATTAAACTATTGTATATATATTAAATATTTATTTGACATTTACCTGTGAAAGACCAAGATCCTTTGCACCAGTTCCCAAAACATCCACCATCATCTCATCTAGAGAAAAGAAATCATGTGATCCAAAAAACGATGTCTCGCTCACAATGCATCTTGCACCACATGATCCACAAATGTGTGTGGTGCACTAGAATCGGAACCTCCACCAACATCACCGGATGTAATCTGCTCACTATCTTTGGGTCGAGTGTCGGTGAGCTCCTCAATGCATGTAGTGTGTCAATCTCACAACCTCCTTCACGAAGGAAGGATAATCAAGGCATGGGGTTTTGGGGCATGGGGATCTTTGGTTGACCTACGCATGCACTGTATACTATGTGCGAGTCACCTCCTCGCCCATAAAACTCAAAATAATTTGGGACCTCATTAAGCACAAACTCGCAATATAATTTCTTCAAAAAATAGAGAGGAACCTCATTGTTGTTGCATGGTGGATAATAAAAAACCATCCACCATCGGTCCCAAAAATTTTCTTGATTCGGTCATCGTGGCACCAATGGATTGGGAACTGTTTACAAGTAGCTGCGAGGGCATTAGTTCTTAGATCAGTAAATAATGCACAAATGCAGTCTTTTCCAAATTTTTGTCTTTTACGACCGCATGGGATAATTTATCTGCATACCACCACCTACAATCACCTCTAAAGGTATTCCATCTGTCTATTTGGTTGGTTGCATAAGTCAACTTCACCAATCCATGTTTCAATGTGTTGGCTAAAGTCATGCGAGACGAATTTATGGCATGATTTTTTCTTATAGTTTGAATAAGGTTCTCAATGAAAATTTTATTTTGTCGGATTCTTCCAATGATATCAACTTGTGTTCCTGCTGGTTCCGTGGGGACAGAAAAGAGCCACAGGAGGCGGATCTATATTTGGAAGAGGGGTTTTAGGAATGTTTTGAGGGTTTTGAAGATGTTTTGGAGGGTTTTGAGTAATATTTTGACAGTTTGCATGATTACGAGCTTCATTGAGAGCAACCGACAAAACAAAAAAATTGTATACATAAACACAAAATTGAAAAACCTATGAAAATCACAAAAAAAAACCTAAAATGCAAACAAATTGATCAAAATTGAGGGCTTACCTCTTTGTCTTGGCGGCATAGTTGAAACTATCGCGATCCAGAAGTCTGAAGAACAATTTCTAGGGGGTATTCAAAGCGCGAGTGCCAAAGGTTTAGGAGAAATCGCAGTTGAAAAGGAAAAATGAGGGAAAATGAGGAGTCACGAGTCTTTTTTTTTTTTGTCTCGAGGGACCGCGATCGCGGTTTGAATAATTTATTTCATTCCTTCTTCTTAAAATAGCCTCAATATCTCGAAGACTTACCCATGGTTTTTGCTTTTAGGATCACGGTTTTAGGTTTGGAAAACACCGAACATTTAAAAACAATTGTGCGAGAGCGGTACCTAAATTTTGGGTTTTTATGTCCACTTAATTGTCCACCAACTTGCTGCACTTACCCTCTTTATATTTTCGAAAGGGGAAGAAATTTCCTATCCGATGAAGATGCTTTTGGAAATCCTTAAGTACTTAAAATATGTAAAAAGTCGATTGAAGCACTAAAAGAGGGGGAATGGTGTTAGTTGACCAAAATAAGCATGAGCTTGTTTTGGACAACAGTCCTAATTTGAATTTCAATTACCTATAAATGCACAAACATCCTAGTACATTAAGATGTATTATTTATTTTTCATCTATCTCGAACATATTATTTTATCATGGTAAATTCAAGAACTTTTAAGATGAAAGTTAGAGAAGGAAATTATTGAGCATTTACAAGTATTTAGAGAAGTTACACAATCATTAGAGAATTCATCAAGCACTAAAATTCATACTAGAGACAAATTTCATTGAATTAGTTTTCATGGCTAAATAATTATTACAATTATTGATCATTTATTTTCGTTTTTGTACAATATTGAGGGGTCAAAAATCAATAAAGCTCAATTATTGCCTAGTGTAACACAAACCTACAACTGACCACATATTCTTTTCCTTACATTTTCATATTAGACTGCCCAATTATAGCTAAAAGGAAGAAGATTGATTTCTAGTAATCCAAGTGAAGATGTAAAATTCTTGGCAAGGTTTTCAGGAGACAAAAGTAAAAGAACATATCTCTCAATTTTTATTTTATTTTTGAGAACTTTTTCCATGAACAACAATTACACGGTCTAGACATAGAATGTCCAGTGTATAGTTCAGACATTTTGAGCATGGTCAAGCTATGAGTGTTTCAAGTACTATATCTTGATGAAAAACCTAATTTATGCTATCAAATTATACCAATTATCTCTCGATCATACTTCTAAAAATTAAATTGATGTTATAAAACTATATATATTCGAAGCCCAAGTAATTCATGTATTATGTTAAATGCATATGCTTATTTAGATGTTTAATGTGATTTCCACATGATTTTTAGGAGCTAACTTCAATAAACAAATTATTCAACAATTTTTACTTAAATATTTTATATAATTATTAATTATGATATTCCAATCTCATTGACTTAATAAATTATGCCCTATGAATTATATTTAAATAATGGTATTTCAACCTCATCAACTTAGTTTAATATATTTTGTGTGCTTTGTTGTGATTTTTTTGGGCACATATACATGTAAATATTAATAAGTACTTTAAAAAAATTGTATTGTAGAAATGTTAATATAAATAGGGTTGTCGTTTAAATAGTGTAAATGATGATAAGTTGATATTTCACACTTTACGTTTATTATTATTTTTAATTGAACATTAAGTATGATAATACAATATTAAATCATCTATAAATACTTGAAAAATTTGTAAGTACTAACATAAAAATATAATTAATATTACCATATACAAAATCCTAGCAAGGAAGATAGATAAACATATATAACAATATGTTCACAAATACATATTCGGATTAAACAAAACCACGATATTATAGTGGTTCTTAGCTCTTTCATTTACAAAGTAATTATTAACTTGAATTCAATTCTATTCTTGATTTGATTTTGCTAGTCTATAACACAACCTATAATTTTAAGAAAATAACAATACAATTAAAAAAAAATATTAAAATAAACTCTTAAAATTATAAGATATTACATATTTAATTACTATTATTTTTCAATCCCAATCCAAATAAATCTTTTTCTAACATAAATAACTATGATAATAATTAATACACCTCTAACAACAAACCAAAACTTTCCAACGAAAATGCAACCCTAACATATCTTATAACCTTGATTTAACTCATTGAGTGGGATATTCCAGCGCATTGTCCACATATATTGAGTGTTCATTTATTTATGAATTTTCTCTAAATATATTTTGTTT
The DNA here is from genome assembly GCA_018340775.1 of Taxus wallichiana var. yunnanensis. NCBI lineage: Eukaryota > Viridiplantae > Streptophyta > Pinopsida > Cupressales > Taxaceae > Taxus > Taxus wallichiana. Next base: position 765,948,575 of record CM031234.1, read on the forward strand.
TTTTATTTGTTCTTTCATGGAATATTTTAATACTTACGCTACACTTAGCATCAACAAGGTAAAGACATCCACAACAGATATTTTATTTTAGCAGGTTTTTAAATATTAAGTGAAATATTTTAATAATCAAGTTATCATTTCGTGGATTGATTTTTATATGAAATATATATGTGGGGTGGTATAATTTAAAATGGTATTTGGGGTGATAGTAGATTGAAATTTATTCAAAATATTTATGTTAGGAGACATAAATATAATGGTAGTCTAAATTGATGAATTGTAATTTTGTAAAAATAATTCTCTCTCGAGGACACGGTCGTGTTCGATCGTGTTATCACTCTCGCAGCAAGTGAAAGAGTCTTATCCCTTGAGCTCCACTATTCCCACCTCAACGGGGTAGAGGTGGCTAGAGGAGTCTTGCTCCTAGTGATGTTTCTAGGGGTTGAGTGTCCGGTGAGAATGACAGGATGGACCACTCGGATGGCAATGGTGGCGGTGATGCGATTGATTTGTGGTGGGTCTCCTTTTGGTAAATTCTTTCGCCTTGCTCTAGACATTTCTTTGTAGAAAAATGATAATAATGAAGAACAAGATTGTTGGGTCGAGTACTGATACGAAACCACAAGGTGGCTCTGGTTGGGATGGTAAGCTCGACCATCCGCCTCTACCTCCGCATCCATCTATTATTGTGTTTGTTGTTGCTTCTTAGTGTATCTCCTTGTTTCTGTTTTGTAACTATTTTTTTGTTGCAAAGACATTAGCTAATTCTTGGCACATGTAATCTAATCTGGGACTTGGGATTTTGGGGTGTGTTGCCATACCACCTACTTTTTGTATGATTAGCTATGTACATTAACTTTTTCTATTAATACAAATGGCTTTTCAATCAATTTTTTTCGTAAGAAATATTTATGTTAAGAGGTGTAACCTACAATGAGATTTAGGGTTAGTGGTGGATTGAAACATTTATGACATGTTAACAATGATTAATATACTTTTAATTTTCCCCATGGGGGTTGGATGGAATGGTTAAGTCAAATCGTTGTATCGACACCACTCGGTCAAATCCCTCTATGGCGCGAGCCCCATTTGGGGGTGGTATGCTCGCCGGGTGTGGCGGGTTGTTCTTGGTTACAACATTCGTAGTGGCTGATCTTCCGCGAAGTGTCGATCGTGGTTGGGTAGCACTCGTGGTGGTCTTCGATTGTAATGCTAGTCGTGGAAGGTTATTATTGTATACTCGGTGCATAGCCCGGTCAAAAGTGGTTACGGAAAGGGTCCTCGACCCTTTTTAACTATTAAAAACATACTTTATTTTAAAGAAAAATATTGCTTCCATTAATCATCAAGAAACATGTTACAAATGGGTACAGTGCAAACATTATAACTAATACACCAGGAAACATCCTTAGAGATACCATGGTAAAGCAACTTAAAGCATAGTACAAGAGGAAGAAGTCATCCATGTGATTCATCCAAATGAAGAATTCGGTGAAGTGCTTGTCTTTTCTCCATGGACCACCCTATAGGAATATGACCTATCCCATGAACATTTTCTTGATCCAAAGCCCAGTTGGCCAAAGCATCCGCCACTTTATTACTCTCCCGAGGAGTATGAACATAAAGAACTATCTGGAAAGTTTGAGCCAAAATACAAATAATTTCGCAATCATGAAATACACTAATTAGAAGAGTGAATTCTCGCCTTGCTTATTAAGCAATCGAATAATAGCTTGAGAATCGATTCAATAATAACTCGGTCCACCCCATTTTGGATGCTTCCTTTAAAGCATATTGAATGGCAAGGATTTTAGCCATATTGTTTGTGGTAATTCCAATTTACTTGCCCATAAAAAGTGTTGTTGAGATGCACTATCTCTAACTATGCCTCCTATATTAACTTGCCCTGGAGTAGATACCCCATATGTATTAATTTGAGGTTCATTTTATTATTATAAGAAGATATCAACTTTAAACTTTACATCCATTTATCATACCTAACATAATAGCATAAGACCATCTAATTTGATTAAAATATTCGAAGGAAAAATAATAAACCTATCAACCAAAATAATATATACATCTAAAATAGATTGAAATTAATGTCTTTGAAGAAATATAAATATCATATACACCCAAACTATGATCTCACGTGACATCCAAATAAGTTAATTGCAAAAAGTTAAGCAGCTGTCTAAAAAGATGGATTCCACTGATATCCATTAAAAACACAAACAGGATAAAGGAAGGGTGTTAAGGCCACAAGGATAAAGACACCAAAAGATTCTCATTTTCAATTTAGAAATTTGGACCACTGACACTTACATCTTTTTCTATGTTCCCTCATTTTTTAAGGAGTTAACAAATTTTTATAATCATACATTTTTGTTTTTATAATTTTAATGTGCGGTAAGAACTTAACATAGAAACATATTTATTCGATTATGAATACATTTAAATAATTTTAATTAAAAAATCACTAATTTTGATTACAAGGCAAAAGGCAAACTACTGACATAAAAATATCTTTAATTAGTTTAAAAAAATGAAAAATCAGCATACAATTGTGTTAGAAATTTCTTTTTATCATTTTTAAAAATTCTAATGGAAAATTGTTGATTTTACATAAATATTGGCATCTTTGTCTTATGATAGAATGAAGATTACATACAATAGAGGTACACTCGGCATCTATGTCTCATGATAGAATGAAGATTACAAACAATTGATGTACACTCGCGTCTATGTCCCATGACAGAATACATACATTTGATGTACACTTGTTGAATAAGCGTATATCTATATCGAAGTCTTCCTTTTGGTAAGTAGCGACGATTAAGGGACATTCAATCCCTTAAATTCACACAGGGAATGATCCTAACTCTATCTGTTTTGACTCTCCGTGTCAAGTATCTAGAGGATTTGTACCATGGTGGATGACTTAACAAGTGATCATCCTCACCATTAAACTACAATCCTTTCACTCTTAATTTTTTTGTTAATAGAAAGTTAAATAAATAATATAATGGGTGGTTCCAATAGTAAAATATTTTCCTTTCTATAATAACAATTTTAATAATTATTATTTTATTTTAAATATTATTAATTTAGGAGTTTATTTTTATTTTTGTATCGAAATTATTAGCTTTGCACAAGATACCTAAGTGCGTATAATACTTCTTTCACAAAACATTTCTTTAATTTAGTTTACTTCATTATTATTATTATTTATAAGGGAATTTTTTTCAAAGGGCCTCATCCTTATATGGACAACAACAAAGATATATTATTTAAATTGCGACACGAAACATGGAGAAACAATTAGACTACACCAACATCAAGAAATATTCAAAAATTTACTTAATATTATAATATGAAAAATTTCATAATATTTCAATATTTTTATAAAAATATTTAATATATTTTTAAAAAATGTAAAGTTATTTTTATTATTTATCATATTCAATTATTTATAAAATTTTGAATTGATTGTTTTAATCTATTTATTTTTATGTATGGAAGTTTTTATTGTGAATAATGAGAATCTAAATAGATTGAAACATATTAAATATATTAATTATTTCTTGTTGATTTCAAACAAACAATCCTTAAAATTTTCAAGGAAAAAATTCCTTTTATAATATTTGGACTCTTCCTATATAAAGTGGCTTCTTAATTTTGGACCTTTTCAAACACATTACATTAAAAATAATCAAATATGACAATAAATTACATATATTTTGCTTGTAAATGTTTTAAAAAAATTCAATAACCTTTTTCAAAGGTGGTCTTAAATATTATTAGAGAAGGCACATAACAAATATTAAAACATTAGTGGAAGGAAAACCTCTTGATTATTTGTTTATTAGAAATATTTTTATGGGTCTTTAAAGTTTTGAAGTTCCAAATATAATTGTATAGGGTTGATTTTCCTTATAGAATTGTATAGGGTTTTCGATATGATTCGAGGTTTTCTCCGTTTGTTTAATATTGATTTGTATGTTTTTATTTTTTATTTTTGTATGTGTGTGAGGGACCTTTCAATCTTCCTTTTTAAACAAAAATTATGTTACTAAAATACTTAATATAATATTTTTATTGAAAATAATTAATTACACCTATCTTATTAATTTGATATGAATATCAATATTTATAAATCAAATATAATACAAATAAGATTGGTCATTTCAAATTATGTCTTTTTAAAATTGTTTAAATAATTCTATTGTATAATTTATGTAAATAAAAATTATAAAATAAGAAATTTTATAATCATTTCTTAAAAATAAAGAGTAGATTTGTTTTTAATTGAAAAGTTTAAGAGGGCTTAAAAATAAGATCTAAAATTTTAAATTTTAAATAAAAAGTGGTGTTAAAGTTTCTTACATCACTCTTATTTTTAAGAATATACTTTTCCAAATATCAATTTATGAATACACCAACTTAATTTTTTTAATAAATAAGAATATAATAATTTGAAAAATATCTCCTAACAAATTACATTATTATGAGGTTCTTTTTAATAATTGAAAGGTATCTAATATTAGTCAAAAGATCAAAATAAGATGGTTACAATAAAAGGGAGGCCAATACATTCATGTCAGAAAAAATAGGATAAAAAGCTTTAAAAACATTGTAAGTGGCAACCCCATGCCATCAAAATTAAGTGAATATATTAGAAGACAAGCACAAGTATAAATATTCCTAAAATTCATACACATCCACAAATATTCTTAAAATTACTTTAGAGCATAATTAACATTGTGGTCCCATTGAGCGAGACTACCTAAATTTTCTCGACAAGTGTCATTGAGAAAATTTAGGAACCTTTTCTATACAAATGGTCACATGAATTACAACATGGTCCCATCAATTAGAAATGTGTTTACATGCTAACGTATCATATAAATAGAAAAACCTCAAACAAGAGGTGGAAATTTCTAGTGCTATGTGTTTACGTGCTACCGTATCATATGAACAAAAAAAAAAAAGCCTTAAATAGCAGACATAAATTTCTAGTGCTGTGTGTTTACATGCTAAAATATTATATAAACAAAAACCTTAAACAATAGGCAGAAATTTCTCGTACCATGTGTTGACATGTTAACGTATCATAATGAATAGAAACAATCTTAAATAGTAAGCGGAAAAAACGTATCATATAAACAAATAAAACCTTAAACAATAGGCAGAAGTTTCTCACACCATGTATTTACATATTAACATATCATAATGAATAGAAAAAATCTTAAAAGAGTAGGCGGAAAAACATATCACTTAGACAAAAAAACCTTAAACAGTAGGCAGAAATTTCTCCCACCATGTATTTACATATTAACATACCATAATGAATAGAAAAAATCTTAAACAGTAGGCAAAAATTTCCAGCGCTACCCCCAAAGCAACCTTTGAAAATCAACGGAGGAAAACCTCCGGGCTCCTATTTTATAAAAAGGAAGATTTATTTTTACAAAGTTTTAAAAACTTTTAACACCACCCTTCCATGCAACCACCAATTTGTTTCAATTCTTAGTGCAGGGCATTGAATGTTTAAAAAAACCAATTTGAAGAAAGTAAAATGAATCATCTTTGATCTGAGTTCAATTTTACCCTCAAATCCCCTAATTTATCTAAAACGCCCAAATCTAAATCTCAGAGCTGCTTCCTAGAACTATTTTGAATCTCTGAAACGACAAAAGCTGCCAAAAATTCCGCCAAAAAGAGGAGTTCCAAAGCATCTCATGGGACTGCTCCAGACAAAGCTATAAATGGACAAAACCCACAATCTGCATAATGCAGTTTTCTCCTCGTCCCATCAATTGCCACCTTCCGTATGTACCCTAGTCCTTATTCTCTAGGAGTCGGTCACCCCAGACAAATCCCTGAGGCTCCTTGGCTCTTCTCTTGTTTTTTAACTCCCTTCAAATCAACTTTCACTGGGTTTTCTAGTGAAGAAAAACTTCCTGCTTCATACACACATTGAATTGAGAATCCCATAATATTTAGATGGTAACAATGAGGACAATGGAGTACTGGGCATCCACAGTTGCTGTGATTGTTTGTGGGATATACACAGTCTACCATGCTCTGAGGAGATTCAACAGCTGGTGGTATGAACCCACTTTGAAGAAGGGGAGTGCCCCTCTTCCACCAGGAGACATGGGGTGGCCTCTCTTGGGCAACATGCTCAGTTTTCTCAGAGCTTTCAAGTCCACCAACCCAGAAACCTTCATTTCAGGCTTTGTTTCCAGGTTGGTGTTAGATAACAGAGCTTTATATTAAAACCAAGTTGTCTGTACCTTCTTAGGATATAACTGAAATGTGGGTATATATCCTCCATTCCTCAAAAAAATTCATCAACTCCAATCAGCACCTGAGTTGTTTTACAAACTTGTGTTTTTGGGTATTCTAGTAATGATTTCCTCTGTTTTATGAATGCATGCCATGCTTTTTAGTTTTTAGTTATCAATGTCATCAGTGAATTCATGACTTCATTTGTTTTTTTCCTTTTTACCTTCAGTTTTCCTAAAGCATGCCTGAGATTCACCAGTTCCATTCACTTCAGAATTCCATCTTTTCTAAATGCAGAACATCGATGTTACCAATTAAGGTGGTTTAAGAGATTTGCTGTATTATTCAATTTTTCAAGCCACCCTATAAGAACCGGAAACTGTGATTTCTTTGGTGAAAGTGTCCAAATATTTTTTCTAGTGGCTCCGAAACTTGCATCTAAGGGCACTGTGATATTAATTCCCTTTTTTTTCTGTAACACACCGTGATTATGATTGCCATAGGTGAAATCATGCCTTGTTTTCTAGTTTCTTATGTTATTCTCAATTCCCTGAAGGCATATCTGAAGTTCAACAGTTGCAAATTTTCTTGGATCCTGAATTTGAATTTTTCAACAGATGGCATCAAAGGGCAACATGACACTATTTTCCTGTTTTCTGAATGCATACCATGATAATGATTGGTATAGATGAAAATCCTGCCTTGTTTTCTGCTTTCTCAGGTTCAACCGGATTGGCCTGTACAAGGCATTCATGTTTGGGAATCCAACAATTTTAGCAACTACTCCAGAAGCCTGCAAGCTAGTACTGATGGATGATGCCCATTTTATTCCTGGCTGGCCGAAATCTGCAGTTGAGCTTATAGGCAGTAAATCCTTTATAGGTATCACCTTTGAGGAACACAAGCGCCTTCGCAAGCTCACTGCAGCACCTGTGACTGGAACTGAGGCCTTATCAAAGTACCTGACTTGGATTGAGGAAACTGTGATATCAGCTTTAGAGAATTGGTCCAAGTTGGATAAAATTGATTTTTGGCACAAATTAGAAAGGCAAGACTAATGGCTTGTTTAATTTCTTACAAACATTACATTCTCTTCTGCTCAATGTTGAATAATCTATATTTGGTTCTGCAGCTGACATTCAACATAATTGTATACATATTCCTCAGTAATGAGCCAAATGAGGAAATAGGAGCTCTAGAGAGGGAGTATACTACTCTGAATTTGGGTGTCAGGGCTATGGCAATCAATCTTCCGGGGACTGCATACCATAAAGCCCTTAAGGTTGGTTTGATTGTTGAGGCTGTACTCCTTAGTCTGAATCATAGTTACCAAATACGGTGAAATCTTAAAGATTTTCCATTTTTTCCGTATTTTCATTCAATCGTATTGAACTCTGTATTTTTCAGTGGTAAGATATTAAAATGTAGGATCTTAAAAAATTATGTTATTTTTTATTATTTTATACCATAAATATTAAAATTATGAACACATACATGATTTTATAGCCAACAGCTAAAAGGATTTTCATTTTTCAGTATTGTTTAGAAGGTTTTTAGCAGTCCCTCAAAGATTAGTGAGACCGTATTTTTTCCGTATTTATCGTATTTTTTTGATCGACCATCTTTTTCCATATTTGAAGACGATCACTTAATACTCTCCGTACGAAAGTTGCTACCTTGGTCTGAATAAGATTTCATCTTTGTTTTGTATCTTGTTACTTTTAATTGTGTTAATTTTTTCTTGATACAAAACTCCTATATTAATCAAGAGTCAGCTCAAACAATGGTTGTGTTTTTCTTTGGATGGAGAAACAGGCACGGAGAAAGCTAGTGGCAATTATTCAGTCAATGATTGACAAAAGGAGGACAGGACAGGGTAAAACTGAAGATAAGAAGGCTGATATGTTAGATGAATTACTCAAGATGAAGGACCAACATGGCCGGCTCTTAGAAGATGAGGAGGTTATTGATTTATTGGTCATGTACCTGAATGCAGGGCATGAGTCGTCTGGGCATATGACCATGTGGGCTGTTGTTTTTCTATTGCAGAATCCTGAAATGTATGCAAAAGCCAAGGTGAGTACCAGTATATTTTACCATCTGGCTTAAATTCTAGCTGTACAAATGCTAATTGGAAAAAATGCTTTTAGGCTGAACAGGAGAATATTGTCAAGAAAAGGCCAGAGGGACAAAAGAACCTCATATACTCAGAGCTTCGAGAAATGGAATACCTTCATAAGGTGATATTTCGAAAAAAACTACATTATATGATGAATTTCTGGCAAACAGAGGATTGAAATGAAGCAATAATATTTTCAGTTACCAATAGAGGATACAATGACATTTCTATTCAGGTCATAAATGAAAGCCTCCGTATAGTGAGCTTTTCCTCGATGGTTTTCAGGGAGGCTTTAGATGATGTTGAAATAAATGGTAGGTATTTTATTTTCCTCTGCTATAAATTGAGGCTCTAGATTATATTGATTTTTCAATGGTATGCTTTTCATATTCCCCTTATTCAAAAAGTTAACTGTTACTTCAGGTTATACAATTCCAAAGGGATGGAAAACACAAGTTTGGATGAGAAATGTGCATCTGGACCCTGAAGTTTATCCTAATCCAAAGAAGTTTGATCCAGAAAGATGGGAGGTAAATGCCTGAAACCTCTCTAATTGTGTGATTTTCGATCCACTTTTCATTCATCAAAGTAACGGGTGTTTACTGATATAGGTTCCCTTGAACTTTTCTAATGAGACAATGTTCTCCTTTTCAGAATTTCGTTCCCAAGCCAGGGATGTTTGTGCCCTTTGGATTGGGAAACAGATTGTGTCCTGGTAATGAGCTAGCAAAGATGGAGATGTGTGTTTTCATGCATTGCATGCTTCTTCATTATGAGTAAGTGACAGGTAGATCAAATGCTTGTTTGGGGTTCATAGTATACTGTTAAAGGCAGGGTCCCAAGGAGGGGGACACTGCATCAATTTTTAATCTACAGCTGGTCACATGAGGAAATGCAAAATTTGTTATCTTCTCAAAAGTATCGGATCACCTGGTTAAGAGTTTATAGATGCATCAGCATGGAAGCGTTTTTATGGAGGAAAAAGTTAATGAATGTTAGATAATATCATAATAATCCTAAAAATACAGAGAAGAGTTGTAATATGACATTCATGAGAGGATTTGACTGGAAACAGCTCCTAAGAAGCTCCAATTATACATGCTGAGAAAATCAAAGCAAGCCCAACCCATGGGACCTTTTTGTTACAGGGTCGATTTCATTTTAAAGTCTTCTTTTATTCCATCTCTGCATGCATGAAGAGATGAATAGGCTTCCTGCTTGAATAATGTTATGATATCTCATTTACGTTTTTGGTTTGTGACTGTGAGTGCAGAGTACAGCGTTTAACACCAGACTGCAAGGTGAGATATCTGCCTCATCCTCGCCCTATTGACAATTGCCCTGTTAGAGTCAGAAAGTTAAAACTATCATCACAGTTTTGAATACCATCTACTGAAATGGACAGAGAGACTCTCTGTGAAAGTTTTGTAAGGCTGAGCCAAATATGCAAGGAATCAAATATGAGTTAGTGTGCCTAGGGAAATCCCAGGGAGGTATATCCCATTTTAGTAAACATATACTTAGGGTATTAGCTTCCTCTAGTAGCGCAGGAAAGCTTTTATGTAAATGTTCATCTATATAATGAATCAAAATAAAACCGTAAGAATCTGATTAAAGAGAAACGTCTGCTAAGCCTGGAGCCGTCATGGAAATAAATGTAATGGTCCAAGAGAAATGTAATGGGGTTCGGCATTTATATCTCATCTTGTTTGCAACATAATTTATGATGATCTAGATGGTGAGAAAAATTGAACACTTGTAGATACATGAGAGTTTGGTAGGTGTTGAAAATTCTGTTTAAAAGAAGTCAGTTGCAAAGATTAAAGGGGGTGTTTAACAAGTTACAACACAATGAGAAATGACAGTGTGAATGAATGAATTGCTCCATTGTCATCTTATTAATACAGTGTGGTATAAATTCCTTAACTTATGGGACTTGTATCATATGTTAACTGTGCTATTCATGAAACGGGTAATGTCAAATAAAACCAGAGCTGTTGCAGAGAATATTTTATTCATCAAAGCTGGCGGCAGCATGATTTAAGTGATTTTAATGCATATAATATCAATTTCAAAGATCTTACTGTCACCATGTTTGGGATCATGGCGACTGCAAGATAATTGGGAATTTATATGCAAATGAAATTGTAGTGATGTTTGCAAATGAATCTGTTTTAGGCCACCAAGCACATGAGCGAGTTACCACAATAACTGCACATAAAAAGGTTTTGGCAGAATTCTCAATACATAGTTTATGGAAGGTATTGTCATTTGTACTTCAAGGTGACTGAGTGAAAATAATACATTCTATAACAGACTTTGTCATGGGATATTTAAATAATTGTTATTGAAGCTGAAGCCAAGATGACTCAAATACATTTGTCTGTAACATCACAGCAGGGAGTTCCACAAGTCACCACTAGATCACTGCCTAACGGAATAGAGCCTATAGGCAATCATAGATTCAAATAGAAGTTGCTTCACATCAAAATTTAAGTCCAACTCTCATTCAGGAGTAGTCCATTAAGTTGCAGTGCAAAATATGGATCAAATTTTCAGTGACCCTTGGTCTTCCTGTCAACCAAGTTACATGCAAGAGTATATTAAGATGGAAAAAACACCTCTTGTGGGCTTCCACAAGAGGATCTCATACACCAAATTGGTGTCTTGCTAGCATTTAGCTTTTAGCGGCAGAGCGTGGGACACTGCATTTGTTTGATTTAGAGTCAAATTTAGAACATACTTCACTTGAGATTTGAGACGTAGTAGGGGCTATGCATTAGCTAATATCAGAAACATTTCTTTCATCTTATATATTTCTTATTCTCCTATATAACAGACCATATCTCTTCAATATTGTCCCCTTTAAATTAGCAGGAATAAATTTTGCCATGTTGGCATCATAGTGCCCAAACTTCCTTGCACATGCTGAGTAGTCTTGTGGACATGGTCTTCAATAAGCTTCTCCACCCATTGAGGCAATGCACCAATCAGACCAGTAGCAGGTACAGGAGCATTTTCCTTAAAAGAGGAAGAAGAGATGGTACAATCAGAGTTGTATCCTCCATTCTATCTGAAATGCTTTTCCTGCCCAACTTCAACCTCATCAACATTTTGCAGTATCATATCAACATCCTCTTGCACTTGTATATGTTAAATTATTTCTAAGATTTTGATTTTGAGCAGGTGATGTTCAGGTAGAATACTTCTGCCAACTTATTCATCATCCGAGTTTACACTTCTACTGTACATGGAGTTAACCCCAAACATGTGCTAGTGACATGGTTGTATCCATCCTTCCCTACAATACCGCTGTCCGGGGATTGCACTAACACATGAACTAACGCAGGGGGCATCCATTCCTTGTGTCTAAACCATGTGCTTGTCAACACCCATATTACGGCCATCTCTACATACTTGGCAATTGGATTTTCCTCATTCCTACCAGCCTGCAGGGTGAATCACACCTTGGCAAAAAAAAACCTCTTAGGGGAAAGGACCCTATAGTTGTGCATGCACCAAAACATGTACATTTGTTTTCACCATAGGTTGTTGAAAAAGTACCAATAGTTGTTTATTTTTTGATTAATAACACTTTTTAAGAGCCAATGAAAATGTGACACATAGGGTGATTGGTCATTGGTCCCTCTTTCAAATGCTTTATATTAATTTTCTTCGTATTAAATCAATTCAAAACTATTTTTCCCTCCAAATAAACACACGAAATGAAAATGCTGATATGACACAATCATACACTACACGATGATATAATTTTTTTGCACTCACGAGATACCTACATATATCTACGTGCCCCTAAAGTTAGGGTGCACAACTATAGGGTCCTCTACCCTAAGCATGGTATTCTCTTTGCCGTCATTGTGGGAATAACTTATCTTCCTAACCACACATTTTTCTCAAAACCTCTTATCCAACTTGGCACAATCTCTTCCCAAGTATTATCAATATCACCAAAAGACCGATTACAAGTTCAAGTCCGTTGCTCACATTTGCATGAAGTTTCCAATTAATTGCATTGTATGAACATATAAGATTTGGCCAATCATCTAGAGCAGGTGCATCTATTTGGTGTGGGAAAAGGTGAAGGCATCAAGGAATGAAGGAAGATGGACATATCTAAACAATGGGAAACCTTGAATTATATCTCATCAAATCTAAAGTAAATAGGGATTATGACACACTTGGGAGCATCTTAAAATGGTTTGTTGGAATAGTTAAGGCTACCCTTGGAGAAGAGGCTTTGGGTTAGGCCCACGATGAAATAGATAGATATAATCATTTTGAGTGAAAAAAACAAGCATGATGGGTGCACGACACTAGATATTGAAGGGTACAAGAAGAGAACAATGTGCAATAAAACAACAAAGAACGACAAGAGAGATATGTGGGAATAATTGTGTTAGTAAAAGAAATGTGGGACAAAAGTGTCAAAATAGAAAAGCAAGATGAAAATACTTGTGGATAAGAATCACAAAAAAATACACAAATATTAGCATAGTTACATGCTATTTTGCCCCAAGAATTCCAATTTTTGTAAGAAATGCAATGTAAACCTCAAAGACTCATACTCGTCCTTAAAGAGGGACATTTCAGGCTACTATAAGATTGGAGAGATTTTGTTAATATGGAACTTTAACACAATGACAATAAACACACAAGCTAACATTTTGGGAAGTAATGTAGATCTAGATAAGAACCCTCTTTGGATGGCAAAAGAAGAAATCCAACAATGGAATAGGACATCAAATGGCAGGGATGGGGCTATCACACACTTTGGAGAAGAGTTTCTAGGTTTATGCAACATATATAGCTTTTATTATTTGTGATGGCATGAGTAAATGAGAAAATTAGGAAATTATACGTGTAAGTCTGACAAAGGGAAGAGTGTAATTGACTACGTTATTTGCTCACAAAATTCTATATCTAGAATTAAAGAGCTAGAAATAGAAGACTCTTCGGTGGAACTTAATTCATATCACAACCCAATCTTTATGAAACTCCAATTGCAAAGAAACACACAACGACATGAGTGTGCATTAGGTCAACCAAAGCAAACCGACACTCAAAGGAAACATACTCTTGACAGAGGAAAATCAGCAAGCCTTGAGAGAAGTATTGGATGTCAAAATATAGGAAAGGGAAAGTAAGAGAGAGCATGGCAATAGAACTGATTACACTAAAAGCGATAGGTTGATGCACACCATTTAAGAGGCACTAAAATCTTGCAGAGAGCTAAAGCCGAAATAAAGGAAGAAATAGATTCCTAAAAATGCATACTATGATGAAGAATGCAAGGCAATACAAATATTACTAACAAAACCAATAGGTAGAACAAAGGAAAACAAAAAAGTAGGAGCAAATGGTAAGGAAAAAGAAGAAGATAACATAAGAACTAGTAGGAAAGAGCTTATATACCTAGGGAAAATTGAACTAAAAAGATTTTGGAGGGAACTTTGCAATAATAAATGAGATTGAGAACAACATAACACCAAGATAGTGGTTGGAGTACTCAAAACAGTTATATGAGAGGGAAAGTGAGAAACGCCACCCACAATTAGTGTTAATGAAGAGTTATTCATGACATAAGACATCTTACAAGGGATTAAAATTTCAACAACATGAAAAACTTGGGGCATAGAAAATCTTCAAGCGTAAACATTTGGGACGGTGAGCAACTATCTTGGCGACCCCCAAATCAAGGAAATCTTCAATGAGGTCATCCTAATGGCTTCCCGACAGAGTGGACAACCAACCTAACCATACTTCTATTTAACAGTAGAGATGTTGATAATCCCTCAACTTATTGAACTAGCATGGTCAATCCTCTAATTGTAAAGTTGTTTGGAAGTATAATAGAACATAGACTCAATAGTTGGGCAAAAGAAAAAGGAAAGAGGAAAAAGGACAAACAAGTTTTAGACCCAAACACTCCACTATTGATCATTGTGTCATGCTTAGACACCTAATTGAAAAGGTTTGAGATACAAAAGGGGATGCATATTATTGCTTTGTAGAATTCAAAAATACATTCATAGTTTGTAGGAGCAAATTATGGAACACAATGGAGGGATTGATGGCGCTAATGCACTATAGAGCAACGATTCATAGATTGTATGACCCAATCAAGGCTAAAATTAAAACAAAGGTAGGGTTATTTGAGTGTTTTAGAAGTGATATAGGCATCAAACATGGCTTTTCTCTATCCCCAACATTATTTGGGCTATACATTGATAAGCCAAAAGATTGGGAAAACATATTTGAGAGAGAGGGTGTCCATTTAGCCAAGTATGTGGTGAAGCTTTTGTTCTACACCGACGACCTAATTCTAATGACAGAATAATACAAGATTTGAGACACCATTTTCGTGCTCTAATGCTCTTTTGTAATGCAAAGAGGGATGCACATGAACATTGATAAAACCCAAATCATGTGTTTTTTTTTAAATGGAGGTTCAACACCTCAAATTTTAGTTTACAGGTGAAACTCTTGAAGTGGTGTCATAATACAAGTATCTCAAGCCTTGACTTTCATAATAAGCTCGACCGAGATACGTCTAAGATGAAAAGAATACAAGGTGGTTGGAGAGCCCTCTATGCACTTCAAAATAGATGCATGAATGTATGTTATGGGAGTGGAAGACCACTAAGGTCCTTTTTGGGCTACTTGTCACTCCAATGGTGTTATATTGGTGTGAGGTGTGGGCTAGTGGTACATCGAGTTTGAAATGGAGACAAATAGAAAGTCTAAAAACATCTGATCAAAAATAATTTCAGAATTAAGGATTCAATTTTCAATGAAATAATCCTTGTTGATACATGTACTTTTCCTTTAGAGGAAATCACTATAACTAGGCTATTATGTTACTTGAAAAAATAAAAACATGAAGATTGAAAGATGGCCCAGGGCCACAAAAGATAGACCTTTGCACATAAGGAAGAACACTTGGATGAAGAAGACTAATAATTGGATGAGTAGATGGAATATTACTTTAAACAAAATCCGAAATTATAACAAAGACAAATTATGCAAATTAAAGGTTTAGAACAACAATGTGGAGGAAATAAACAAACAAGAAAAGAAAACACTATATTTTAGTGTTAAACTTGACCTATGAGCACAATGAAAAGGAACATATAGGGGCTGAAATTAAATGGAGGCAAAAACCCTCATTTCTCAAACGAAGATTGAATTTTTCAAAATTAGATGCGAGACATGGACAATTCCCCGAGGAGTAGTGGGAAGAAAGGGTTTGTGTTTTTGCACCATATGGGTGGTTGAAATGGAGGAGCATTTCATCCTCAAATTTCCCAATACACAAACACATGAGCCAATTATGTGGAAACAACAAAAGTGCACTTTGTGGTAGATATATTTGAGAAAACAACGAATAAAAGAGTTTGAGTCAATGCTAAATCAGATTAGCAAAAGAAGAAGAAGCTCTATAAATAATATCACGGACATCATAAATATTTGAGTAGTAGAAGAAAATAGTGTAATTGGTGGTCCCATAGATCGAGTAAGTCTCGTGGTGTAATTAAAACCATTTCATTTCATTCTCTATCATTTTTCAAAGCTTGTTTGTTGGTGTCATAACCACCCATGATAACTTTTTATATTTTGTATACACACAAAGTGACACTAGTTAGTAACATGGGACAACTTAGAATGATGTTCTATGTTAGGCAAGGCTTACCGATGTATACTTCAAAAGAGTGGTCGAGTTGGGTTTACCAACCACCATGTGTTGTATTGTTCCCATGTCTATCTAGAGGTCCGTATGATGTAGAAAATAAGAGGTATATAATATTCAAATGTCTTGTAATATATTTGATTTAGCCTAAGAAATAGCCCATTTTATACAATATTTGACATTATTTTTCCTTGCATATATAAAGTGGATCTAAGTGTAATCTATGAACTTATGGTTTATTTAGGATGAAATAGAGAGTATATATCATGGTTATTTCTTTAGAATTCATTGTTATCTTTCTGTTAGCTATTTCTAATGATTATTGGGAAAAGATGTCAATTTGTGCATATGCAGTTCATACTTTGCTATCATCATTGAATAAGAAATTTTGAGCACTAAGCACCAACTACAACCAGCCTTGGAAGATCTTCAAAATATCTCATATCATCTCCATAGATTGTTATTTCATCATTGCATTAGCTCCAGAGGTTCTTTCACTAGCTCTGGAAATGTTCAACAATTCTATGAGTGGCTCCTTAAGCATATGTTTGGGAAATAGTGAAAAATAGTCATCAAGAATATACCCAAACCTAAATTTGATTGCATATTCAAATTCCTCTCAAAAAATTATGCAAGTTAAAAAAACCATCTTGATTTGAGTTCATATGTAAAAGTTATAGTCATTTTAAGAATGCTTTGGAGTCTTCCTAGAATGCTCCAACTCGCCTTGAGTCCTCCTAGAATGATCCTACTCCGAAGCGAGTTCCTCCAACTCACTTCAGTCTCTTTGGAATGCTTCAGAGTCTCTTTGAGAATGCTTCGGAGTGGATTATTATAGCTTCGAGTTGGATATTAGAGATCTGAGGATGAATACTAGAGTTACAAAGATGAGCATAACTCCAAGGGTGGCATTGTTATCTATTTTTGGAATTCATTCTAAAAATAGATATTTCTATAAGTATTTTATTATTTGTAAAATAAAGAAGAATCAATATTCATTTTGATTCTCAATAAAAGAGTCGATTGTTAGATAAGCTCTCTCCATATTTTGTGGAGATTGATGTTTTTAGATAAATTGAAATCTTAGTTGATAAGATTTGATAGAGATGTATGCCTTAAAATAAGGATTTGGTTGGAAGCATGCAATTATAAATGCAACCTCCCACACCTTTGAATGTAATCTCCATTTTTCTAATTAATTCAATCTGAGATTTCATTCCGTCCATTTGTAAATAGTGTAGATTAAAATCCTCTTTTGAGGAATGAGTTGGCCACTCATTCCAAGGAAGATGGACCTGTATATTTATGTTTATTTTTCCATTTTGTAATTATATTTGTTCTTGTCTTTTTCTTTGTGTCATGTAATTATTTTTGTGATGTACAGTTTGTTGTAAACTTGTAGGTGTTTTATGTATTTATTTTCAATTTAGCAATTTCCCTTCTTTGCAATTTTATTTCATTTCCTGTAATGCGTGCTTTAATTTCATGCAAGTGTGAATTTACTTTCATGAAAAGTGTGTTTCAATTCCTGGAAAGTGTGTTTCAATTTGTGCAAGTGTGCTTTTTAATTCCTACAAGTGTGGATTTTTTCTAGAAGGGGCCATTACTAGATATCTCTTTCTCCTTTTGTATATAGCCTTCAGACACCAACCCCGATTGACATTCTTTAATGAAGAGGATTGACGACCCTCATCAATATTATGTAATCATTTTCCCTACAATATAATGAAATTAGTTCTTTGTGCACCTTGTTATTTTATTTCTTTACAATGGCTTATATACCATATATTATGATGGGTTTTTGGTGTTTGGGATTATTCATTATGCATGAGACAATTTGAAAAGCACATATGCCTTTAGGGTCTAGTGAAACATATTTCATGCCTTAGGTGATTGAATTCTTGAAGCTAAATTTTTGAAGAAAGTGTATGCCTAGATATGGGTAAGTGCAGCAAGTTGGGAGACAATTAAGTGGACATCAAATCTTGAATTTTACATCAAAAACAACAAAACATCAAATTTAGTCTTCCGCGAACTTGAACCATGCCAAAAATTAAAAAATGTGTCATAAAAATGGTATCATCGCGTAGGGGAGACTATTAGCTTTGTATAAATATTGATTTTAAAGTGAATAGAATAGGGTAAATATCATTTTATAATTTTTACTAATAGTAGGTCCGTAAGACACATTTTCCCGTGAATGTTTATGTCTACGTTTAAGACTCGCAAATTTTGTTTCACTTGTCGTAATGTGATAAAACTTATACCATCCCAACCGTGGTGAAATTATATACATTTTCAAAAAAAAAAAAATTTGATTTCAATATTTTTTGATGAAGTTATGGCGGGCAAATGGAAAGTGCTCTGTTTTCTTTATGTTTTTAGACCACTTTCACGGAAAAAATCATGAAAAATAAAATATTGCTAAAAAAATATAAAATTAAATCTATCCCAAGATAGATAGCGGCATCTAACTTCTCACTAAAGAAAAAAATAAAAAAATAAAAAAATATATATATATATATATATATATATATATATATATCAATTTTGGTCATCCAAATGGCGGCAAACACACTACAATATTATAAGCGTTTTGAAAAAATACCAAGTCATTGAATTTTGAGTGTTTAATATAGTTAAACTTGTCTATTTTTTAAAAAAAAAGTTTAGAAACTAGATTCTAGATGCTACGATTCATATTGATATAATGTTTTCTAATTTTGAGTGTATGCATTGCTAATAATCCCTACAAGTTGATATTATATTGTTATTTGCAATATGATGTCCACTTATGACCCCTTTTTGGCCCCCCAACTTGCTGCACTTACCCATATTGAGCCAACTTACAAAAGTGTTAGATATATCAATCAAATCAGCTCAAATTATGCTTACTAAATAAAATAGGCTTACACTTCTTCTATTGAATAAGAGAGGGACTTATTACAATTCTTTCAATTAGTATAGTAGGTTAAATCTCCAAAATTTGAATCTAAATATGCAATTCACAACACTATAGAAAAATGTTAGTTTTTTTGTTTGATAAGGGACCTACTTTAGTCAAATCCCTAACCATTTTAAGGTAATAATATGCATATTATGAAGTGAAATGAAAAAATGACAAATAAAAACAAATTTGCATACTTGATCGAGTCATGGGATAGTAATAGTTCAACCGACAAAAAATCACACATAGGTCACATGTGCGATGATACTTGTGTTGAAATTCCACCAAAATAACTCTGTTGTAGGTTGTAGAATCCTTTGTGATCCAAATTCACCTTTGCAATGAGTTGTAAAAAAATATATGAAAGCAAGGAAACAAAACACAACAATAGGGTCTTAACTACACAAACGAATAAATATGGATGCAATGTGTATAGAGCGTTGAGATGATAAGGGTCAATTGTGCATTAGAGATGTAAATGGGTAGGTGGAGTGGTTAAGTGTATTGAGGGATACAACAAGACTAAATGTGAGTGGA
Organism: Taxus wallichiana var. yunnanensis; assembly: GCA_018340775.1. Classification (NCBI taxonomy): domain Eukaryota; kingdom Viridiplantae; phylum Streptophyta; class Pinopsida; order Cupressales; family Taxaceae; genus Taxus; species Taxus wallichiana. The sequence goes on from CM031234.1 coordinate 765,968,177, forward strand.
TAGGATGACTAAATGGACGATGAGATATCTTTTATCACCATTTTGTGAGATTTTATATTGTTTGGTTGTTTTTGAAGGATTATATGATTTTTTGTAATTATTGTTATTTTATGGAATTTTTGTATTTTTAGCTTAGGAGACCTTATTGCAAGGAACATTTTTTGATGTCTACATTTTCCCCCTTTTGGGATGCACATTATAATAGGTAGAATAAAGATGACATGGGGTTCATCCAACCCTATAAAAATGGTTGACATGTACACAAAGCTTAAAATACAGTCAACTAGATAGATAGGGACATGGAAATGCAATCGATGGACAACTTTAGCTAGAGTCTATGAAGGAAAAAATAGATTGATTTCACAAGGCAAAGACTGCTTTGTAGGTAGAACAAATTTATTATACCCCCTCAAGTGGCATATTTTTGACTCCCAAGCTGCCCCAAGGAACAAAACGATGGAAATTAATAAAGAAAAGAAAATTTGGTGTGATGGTGAGAAATGATGGAAAAAATGAATTTAAAAGGATAATGTATCATGGGAAATGTATACAAAGAGGCTAAACAAAACACATAATGTTTTAATAGGAATCTTATGACATAAAGTACATGTAGGGGTGGATCCGGGACCACAAGGGGAAAAATAAGTGTGGGGTAGACCATGGAGAATAGGGGTGGAATGAGCATGGGAGTAAATGTGAGGAGTTTAGGGGGTGGATCATGTACAGGGAAAGACCATGGATTGCAAGGGCGATCACACATAGGGATAAAAAGGGATCAAAAGGGGAAAAACACATGTGGGAAGAACATGGAGTGTGAGTGGGGTTGAATTGGAGATCATATGGGAGATGAAGTGAATGGGGGAGGTCTAATTAATGTGAATTGGAATGGGTTGATGGAAAAGTGTAAAATGCAAGATGCCAATTTATTCATGGGCATGATCGAGACACAATCATAGTAAGGAAATGTTAAAAATTGAAAAAGGGTTGGCTAAATTGCATTCTAAAGCCTTCATTATTTTTAATATAAGGGGTCCTCCCAGCTATGGGTATGTTTGCGGTCATAGGTGTGATTAGGGGCAAGCCCTAAAGTATTGGATGGTGAAAAAGGGGTCTGGAAAAAAGCTCTTTATTTAAAAATTGGGTTAGCCTAGTCATGTACCCTAAGACCTTAATTGAAATATATTTGGATGAACAATCACATAGTCATTGATTGAAATTTATTGGGCCAATGACTAGGATTGGACACAAAGGGTCTCCATATTAAAATTATCACCCAACTTGATCATGGGTATCACCTTAATATTACATTTCCTCTTCTTTCACCATCTACATTAAAAATAAGAGAATTTAATGAAACTCCTTGCACTACATTGGTCACCATTTTGCTACCTTTAAATGTGGGATTTGAAAAGCTTCACTTACTCCTCTATATCATCGAGGATAAATTCAATATAACATTTTATTGGGAATCCTTGGATCCATGAAAGGAAGTGTATCACATCCACCCTTCATCAATGCCTTAAATATTTACATGATGGAATTACCCATTGCATCCTTGGGGATATCAATCAATTTAAGTATTGTAACAATGTTACATTCTCATTTGATTGGTTTTTCCTTCTAATTGACTCACACGTCAAGTTACATCTCCTTTGGACATCTCTATTACCTCCACCGATAGTCCATCTTATCAAATTCTAAATTATTCTAATAGAAAAATCCATTATCTTCAAATCATCACCCATATTCCTCTCCTCCATATCCTAACTCATCAAACCCACAAGATCCATCACGCCCATAATCTCATGAGAAACCAAACATTCACACAACCTAGGTGATCATTCTTCCCTACACTCCTTCGTATTTGTCATCCTCATTACCATCGATTCAAGTTCTTCTCCTTATAGTAGCTATTTTGATACTACGAGTCATCTCAAGACAATATAAATTCCCTTATGACTAATGGATCACACCCTACTAGGGTCGGGAATAAATACTCCCTATACTATTGTATCATTTCCAAATATACCTATTATTAGATAAATGGGTTGATTATCTTCAACAAAATTTGATGAAAGTTCTTTAGTCTCATTTTACATTTGTCCTAATAGTACCTAATTCATGGATGGGGGTATGATATCACTTATGGACCTCTTGTCAACATTGTTTCTATTTTGAAATCCAAGTTTGACACTAATATATCTTATCTTTCTAATCTTGACTATACGATGCATTGTTAACCTTCACAAATTATGGAGAGGTTATGGCTTGAGAAAAAATGAACAAGGTATTTCCAACCCATTACAACCTTGTTACAAACTATTTACTAAAAAATATGGATTGGTTTATATCAACTTAGATGAAAATATATATAGAGATTATGACCACCACATTCAATGTTATGAGTTTTCTTCTTAAGAGAAAAGAACTTGTCATTCACATCCACATCATTCTTAGTGACTCACTCATACCAAAAACTCACATTTTCCTCAATGAAGCCATTTTCTTCCAATTTTTGAGTTGTTTTCATGAGCTTGGGACCATGTTTGATTGGTATTTTGATGATCTTGCCATGTATACGTCAACCACACATGATAATGATGTATATGATTCCATTAGTTCTTTTCCTATCGATAGCCTCATCATGCATAATAATGTCGCCATTAATTAGGTTAAAATTTTCCTATTGATTATAATTTCGTAGATACATATGCACCTCTTGATCTCTTTCCTTTAAAAGAAACCATCTTATTTGACTTAGGTTCCATGGACAAGGAACCCTAAAAATCGACATACTTACTACTATAATTATACCACCAAGTATGTTGTTTTACTAATGACCCATCCCCTAGTCCTGTCATCAGTCTAGTTGGTCATTGTTATTGTGTGTCTTGCATATTCACTTGTTTGCATAGTTTTGGTCATCTCTTGATGAGTCTTAGCTATGTCGTTATTTACTCAGTTGTCATCTCTAGTCTTTGAATAGGGTGCTTGGGAAGGGATTAGGGCCCCGGGCTCCCTGGTCCTCATTTCTAGGTGCCCTGGTCTCTGGTCACACTTAGTTTTAATTTAGAAGTTCGAGGTTAGTCTTTATGGTTTGTTCTCCCATTCCCTAGGCACTAGTTGGCATGTCGGGTCATTAGTGTTGAAATTTGAGCAAGAGATCCCTATATAAACACAACATACACACTATCTTAAGGGAAACTATTCTACTAAGGGTTAGCTATCTACATAAGGAAAAGGACTGCATTTGGGCACTATTCTGCATCACACACTTGTATAGGAAGGGTTGTATTCATTCTATTCCATCCACCATTTACATCTTACATCTAGCTATTTCCCTACTTTTAGCATCATTGGCACTAGGGCAACCCTAGGCAACATCATTACACACACAAACACATAGAACTACATCGGGTCTGAGATGTAGTGCAACACTCAGTCATAAGTCCATCCATTTGGCAGCTTGAGGACAGTCTGACCCATTCATTTGCATCTTTATTTTTTAGGGTTTGATGCTTTTGTGTGGGATTTTGTAGGAGATTATTCATTGGAGATCTATAATGACATCAAACGAATCAAGTGCGACACCAACCTGATCAAAGGTGAAGCATTGTGAAGGTTTAATGACCCTATCAGATTTAATTTTTGAGTCATTTTGTAGACCAGGGCCCATATTCTAGACCAAGGCACCCATGTGCCCCTGTACTCCTCCAGGCATCCCAAGTCTGGCCAAATCTCCCACTTCTAATTTTTGAGGTTCTTCATTATATTTAGTTCTTCTAGAACATCACTCTGATTATTATGAGGTAAGTTATATTTCAGGTTAGTACCTTTTCCTCCTATTTCAATTATTTCATTTTTAAAATATCAAATAAATTAGTAGCATTTATATTTAGTTTATATTCTAGTTATTACATTGTTGTACTTCTTAGATTATTACTAAAATATTCATATTTTAGTTAATCATTTTGGTGAACCCATACTTTAGAACATTTTTTTCCTAGGATCCACTTCAAACCCTAATGGCTAAGGATAGCTATTCTCCTTCTCATCCCATCATGTCACACTTTAGTGTTAATCCAATCTATGATGAGGCTATTATCATTGAGCTCACGAATCTCTATAATAATGCTATTATTCCAGATCATATTCACCAACAACTCTTAGATGGTCAACAATATGTACCTACTATTTTGAAGACTCTCCCATTGGCATTAGTATTGTTTTGATCTGATAGCCTTCACTCATTGTACACCATGCTATACTGACTACTAGTGATCCTCCTATTACCTGACTATCTAAGGAAATTCTAGATGATTCTCTTATTGATTACATGTTAGGTCTTGAAAATAGCTCTCATATTGATTCTCCTCCTCATCAGACCACTACTATGGCTACATCTCACGACTCTCCTACTTCTGATATTTCTTCTCCTAATCCATCACATACTAATTCACATACTCCTTCATACTATGTCGATGATCCACTTAGTGACATACTTATATCTGAGTCACTTTCTGATTCTGAGGAACCAATTGATAGTCATGATTCTACTACTTTTCATACTTGAGTCTGAATCTCCTACTCCACTTTCTCCTTGAGGTTATATCTAGCATAATGCATGAGGCACCTCCATCTATTAGTTCTTCTACTCCTACCATTTCATCTCCTCCTAACACTTCACCTACATCTGTTACTTCATCTTCTACTATCGAGGTATCTCCATCGGTTGCTTCACCTCCTAGGGATGTTTCGATGCTAGTCCTACTACTACTATGGATATTCCATCTCCTCCTCCAAAACCTACCCTTAGTGTTCCTTTAGCATCAAAATCTCCTTTATCTTCTCTTGAGGTACCCATGATTACTCACAATGGAAAGTTACAACCACTTAATACATTGTTTCCATCTTCCATCGTTATTCCCTCACAAGACATTTTGTCTCTCATGCATGTCATAGGTCAATTACAATCTCAGGTTCAGTCACTCACTTTAGAAAGTAGGGCTTATTATGCTTCAATTGATAACAACTCATTACATGGAAACCCTATTCCTAAGAGGATCCATAACTCCACATTTCCTAAGGACTTTATCATGCCTACATTCACATGCTTTGATGGTACTTGGTGACCCTCACCTACATCTCCAACATTACCGCATGGCTATGGCTTCCTATTCTAATGATAGATTATTGCTTAAGGCCTTTCGACATAGTCTTACTTGATGATGCATTACAATGGTACACTCATCTTCCATTTGGTTCCATTAGTACTTACTATGATATGGAGGATGCCTTTCCCATCATTTTATCATCAACAATGGCCCTAGAGCTACTTATGATCATATACCTACTTTACATCAGGGTGCATCCAACCTATCAAGGATTACATTTTATGATTCAATGCTTGTATGCATCAACTAGTATTCCAACCTATCGATCTAGAGAAGCAATTTATCTTTTGTCATGGTCTCATTCCCACTCTCAAAGAAATGATTACAATATGATACATGTGAGTCATTCATACTCTTGTGCTATAAATTCATTGACCTAGAACAAGATCTTCTCTCAGCACATGTTATTGATCCTCCACTTCCTCCTACTACTATGGTATTATCTAGTTCTCCTCCTTTTCCATCAGTTGAGCATCCTACACAATCTCCATCTCTTCCTAGCAAGCAAGCTCAATCTACAATTACACAAAAACATCCTTCTCCTCCTCCTCCATCAACGATAAATACTTCTCCATCTACTCCATCTATTTTTCACATGAGCCATTACACTTCTCTCATCATGCTTGACCACATGATGTGCTATGTGTTTTACTTAATGAGCATCTAATTTTCTTACCCTCTAATCAACATCATCCACAACATCATCTACAATGTCAACATGATCAACCCTATTGTAATTATCATCACATCAATGGCCATAGGGACAATGATTTCTTTTCCCTTCATGATAGATTGCAACAATTAGAGGATAAGGGCATCATTTCCTTTGGCTCTCACTCACGTGAGTGGTCCATCTCTCCTCTCTCATCATCAGCATGTTTCTACCCACATTGACTTGTCTCCTCCATCCAATGCTAAGGTTATTATACGTCCACCACCACAAATTATCACTCATGCATGCTCTCTCCACCACATCCATCCATAGTTACACCATCACATCCACCACATCCACTCCATCCATCTCATCCACCACATCATGTTATTTCTTCACATCGGCTTTTACAACCCTCCTGCATTTGTCCATCCCACCACAACTCCATATGACATTTAGTTTGGTTCATACACTCATGTTTCTTCCATCCCACATGCTTCCACCACTTTGTGCCACCTTGGTCTTTGGTAGGTGATTACTATCACCTTACCCCCCATGATGACACTTGTGTTCTTATAGTTTATTACATGAATGTTGAGGGATTTTCTATAAGAACCACTCATCATGTGCTTTGTCGATTCATCTAGCACACTCAATCATTTCCCGATGACACACTCTTGCTTTACATGGTTCATTCTTGACTACTAAGGGGTCTTAACTAAATGAACCTCATCATCTATACATGGGGGCATCACTAATCTTCCCCCCTATGTTCATCATACTAACATGTGACGATTACACATACATATCAATTGATCATTTATCATGATTTTAGTTATACAACCACACCACATACATCATATATCATCATCAACACTATATCATCACCACATTACACATTTTTCTCTATCATCATTATACTAAAAATCTCAATCAACAACCATAAACAATATCAATCATATCACATTACATTATTACATATCAAACAATCATCATCATCATTCACATTATCATTATACTATCAATACAATAATACACATCATGAGTACATCAACATAAATCATTCAACAAATCAAAAGTCACATCACATAATTCATTATAAAATAATATTATAATAATACATAATCATATATGAATCATCATATATATATAATATATATATATATATATATAGTATAATCATATTACAAAAACATCTCATCACTAGGGGAAATGCCCCTACATAATATACAATAATACAACTCAAATCTCATCATCATATCACTCTCTAGTACTATGAGAACCCTAGAACTAGATGCCTCACCACTAACTCTACGTCATTGATCACGACCTCGATACCTCTCTCACCTACTCCTCTCATAATAGTGTAACCTCGGTAGAATGCTTACAAACTGAACATTGCAACTTGACATAAATGTGTGAAATACATCTTGTGCTAATGGACCACCACCCACTACCTCTCTATCTTGTTGAGTCTCCTCATGGGCCTCATCTCTCTCACTCAACAAGACTATGCATGTGGTCTGCTGCTATGGCCACTAGCTCAAATAAATGGGCATGCTCACCCATGATGTCATCTATGTGCTCTAGTATCCCTCCACCCACCAATACATCATTGGGCACATTCCATGTCAATGTGTGGATGGATGTGTCCACTATCAAAGACCAATACACATCACCTACAAAATAGTCAAAAAATATGTTAGACAAATGATAATCATAACATAGGAAAGTGAAAAACCTACAACACAACTATAGATACTCACACTCAGATCTAGCCACCATTATAGGATCGGGGCATCTCCTTTCCCCTCTACCCCTCCTCCATGTGCTACTCCCTCCACCTCTGAACAAAATGGGAAATAGGAACACCCATCTATGTGTTGCCCACCATGCTCTTGTATGCCTCTGTGCATCCCACATCATCTCCATCTACTGGCTCTATCATGAGATCTACCTCATCTTGGCCCTAGGGGTACTAGCTGCTCCATTGTCGGCCCTAGTCTAGCTCCAAACTCTCCTAGGTGCTCTAATTTCCCTCAACCACACATACGGATCTAGGGGCACATCCTGAGCCATACCAAATTGGCGCGATACCCTCTCCACCTGGAATAGCTCGGTCACACCTGGGAACCGATCCTCCAACCACATGGTCCTCCGTATACACCATAGCTCTATAACATCCTCTGCCATCCCCATAGTCTCGGTATGGCCATGCCATATCACCATCTCATATCCCATATGATCTATAAGTGCTCTATAGGTATCCATATCCAATTTCCATCCACACACACCAATCCACCTCCTAGCATATATGTCAGGTCTAGCCCACTCTACTCTAGGACCTCCTACTGGCCTCAACACTACTATGTGCTCATAGGCCCACACATGCAATAATGTCATAGCTCCTATACCACCTCCATGCTCCTCCTGAGTGAATCTACAAGTCTCTATATAGGTGGGCCAACACACAATGTGCCCACGCATATCTAGTACCCTCCTCCTCAATCTAATGACATATGTCTCACATCTTATATAAGATGCCTACACCACCTCCCTCAATGGAAATAGATGATGTAATGAAAAAAACTATGAACTTCCACAAGCGTGGAACCCCAGACCTCAAAATGGCATCCAAGCTGATATGGGCCTCGGCAGGTACCCGAGTCCCCACAAAATACCATCAGGCATCTCTCATCTCCTCTCCATGTTCTCCACCACCATGACATGTACCTCTCCCCAAACAACTAAAACTCATATATGATACACATCCTCTAATGTAACAGTCATCTCCCCCATAGGCAACCAAAATGTACAAGTATCGAGTTCCATCTCTCACATAATGTTGTCAACATAGGCATATTATGGGGCACATCCCCCATCCATGCTATATGTATGTAGACCGAACATGGTCCATGACCTCCCAATCATCATCAAACAAACCCAATCCAAGAAAAGTACTCAAATGATGACCCCACGAACTCCCTCGAGTGGATATCCCTCTACACAAACAAAAAAAATAAAAATGCAACATTAGAACACTATATAAATCCAAACACACTCACTTACAACATTACTATACATCCAAAATAACATTTCCATCATTCTAGACTAAATACCCTCTAGGATCGGGGTGCCCAAAAGCAATATTGGGTGCCCAGAGCAGGACACCAACGCCCAGGTCTGGTGCTCCTATCTCTCGAAGGCATTAACACCTTCACCACTCTTGTCTAGGTCTAAAATGCCGAGAACATTAAAAATATCAACTTTGTAAAAAATTCAATAGAAACAACTATTACACACACATTTTCCAAAAAAACATTACACTTACCAACTCCATCATCATCATATGTGACACCATTGCGGTCGCCACCATCTCAAATTGGCTAGGTCATGTTGCTCTCACTTGTGACATCTTTTCTCACTTAGCACTCACTCTCACAATTATGTAAAAGAAAAATGAAGTGACTAATCACCTTTTCACCTTCTTACTTATAGTTACTTTACATCACAAACTTTACTATAGTCATTATTTCAAGATTATCACCTCAACTAATACACACCACATGATTTTTCATAACTTGAGCATATTTACTCCGATTCACACCCCATTTGTGAAATTCTTTTTAGAATTCCACCTACCATCATACCATACACATGACACATGCATTATCTCTCCTTCACATTATCATTTAATCAATCTACACACATTTTGATGATCTTTATCACACTTTACCTATCTCGTGCTTACTTTCGGCTTAGTGTTCATTCTTATCATCACTTCCCCTTTTTTATGAAAGGGGGAATACAATTGGGGTCATTCTATAATTCCCCTTACACATCATGTGATCAATCAACACTATTAATTCAAAATTATGGCATTTCAAACACTTACTAATGCACTATGTGACATTTCACCATCGATTCCCCTAATGACCTAACTTGGGGGAAATAAAACACAAATTCTCTCTATATGATACTTCACAATTTCTATCATTCCCCTAATGACCTAACCTAGGGGAAACAAACACAATTTTCATCTATAAGATATTTCATCAATCTCTATCATTCCCCTAATGACCTAACCTAGGGAAACTAGCATAAAATATCTCTATGAGTAACCAATCAAAATCAATCAATCATCAATCAATCAATTCACCAACACATTCAAGTCTCTAACAATCAAAATCACACTATTTAATCAATACAATACAATACAATACATACATGGCCTCCCAGATGACCTAACTTGGGAGTTACATTCATTACTTTCCCAGATGACCTAACTTGGGAAGTTATTCTATATTTGGCATTTGCTTCTAGATGACCTAACTTGAAGCCATCATACATTTCACATTTTCTTCCAAGATGACCTAACTTGGAAGCCATCACATTGCGGTGACACCCATGGAGTGGGGGCAAGAGTGCCTTTCCTATACCACTCCTATATGGGTCAACTGTTTGATCAAAATTATTTGGATCCAAAACCACAAAAAAAAGTTTGATCTGAGTCCATCTCGTAAAGTGGCTAGATCTTGAGGATGTAGTTACAGGTTGGAGAATAACACACCTTTCTCCCTACACTCTTCCTCTGGTGGCAGGACACCCAAATCCTCTAGTTGATTTTTCATATATGCAAATTGGGTTGGGAATTGATCACTCCCTACCCCATCATATCATTATTCATAATCATCAACCATTCAACATTACAATCATCACTCTCATTTAGTGCACTTCACCATGATATTACATTTCTCACTACGTTGCATGGATCAACACGTTGATCCATGGTTCAACACACTATATGGTTCATTCGACACACTTTTTCTACCACATCTATGCGTGTTCTACTACAACATGGGCTTCTCTGAATTTCTCTTAGGTACGCATCTCTATCTACTTTATGTTACCAGATTTCCACTCACCAACATAAAGTGGGGAAAATGTAGTCACAAAATCATGCACTTACTACTATAATTATACCACCAAGTATGTTGTTTTATATATGGATCTTGTGTAAGAAAAGTATTCACTAATGACCCATCCCCTAGTCCTATTCATCAGTCTAGTTGGTCATTTTATTGTGTGTCTTGTATAGTCATCACTTGTTTGCACAATTTTGGTCATCTCTTGATGAGTCTTAGCTATCATTATTTACTCAATTTGTCATCTCTAGTCTTTGACTAGGGCACCTGGAAGGGATTAGGGACCCTCGGGCTCCCTGGTCCTCATTTTTGGGTGCCCTAGTCTTGGTCACACTTTAGTTTTAATTTATAAGTTTGAGGTTGGTCTTTATGGTTTGTTCTCCCATTCCCTAGGCACTAGTCGACATGTCGGGTCATTAGTGTCAAAATTTGAGCAAGAGATCCCTATATAAACACAACATACACACTATCTTAAGGGAAAACTATTCTACTAAAGGGTTAGCTATCTACATAAGGGAAAAGGACTACATTTGGGCACTATTCTACATCACACACTACATAGGAAGGGTTGTATTCATTCTATTCCATCCACCATTTACATCTTACATCTAGCTATTGCCCACTACTTTGGCATCATTGGCACTAGGGCACCCTAGGCACATCATTACACACACAAGCACATAGAACTACATCAGGTCTGAGATGTAGTGCAACACTCAATCATAAGTCCATCCATTTGGTAGCTGAGGATAATCCAACCCATTCATTTGCATCTTTATTTTTTAGGGTTTGATGCTTTTGTGTGGGATTTTGTAGGAGATTATTCATTGGAGATCTACATGACATCAACAAACCAAGTGTGACACCAACCTGATCAAAGGTGAAGCATTGCAAAGGTTTAACGACCTTATCAGGTTTAGTTTTTGAGTCATTTTGTAGATTAGGGCACCCAAATGCGCCCTTCCTCCAGGCGGTGTAATATCCCATAGGCCCCTTCATGTATTCTCCTCCAGAACATCCCTAGTCTAAGTTATGCCAGAGATTTCCCACTTCTAATTTTTTCTTATGAGGTTTCATTATTCCCTTTAATTCTACTAGAACATCGCTCTAATTATTGTGAGGTAAGTTATATTTCAGGTTAGTACCCTTTCCCTCCTATTTCAATTATTTCATTTTAAAATATCAAATAAATTACTACCTACTCATGCCTCTTTTTTCACCACCCCAACCATATTTTATGTTCTATGCATACATCACCACTACTAATTTTTCTTTTGGGAGCATTCTCAAACAACACAATGTTCACTACCAATCGAGAATCAACCATTTATTATATTTGTTTCACACTTGTAACTTATGTGTTTAATTATGGCAACATAAATAAGATTTCTTAGCCATTTTCTTTTTACAAAAAGCGTAACATTATATGGTCAATCATATGACTTATATCATTTCCAGGATGACCCCATCCATTATATGATGACAAAAGCATATAAAAACAATTGCACGACTAAACGGATCCTTTTACTCATTAAAATCAATCTCAATTTTATCTCTCACTAGGAAATAAAAGTTTAGGTGATCATGGATTAGATTTCCAAGGCACCTCTTTCGGATAAACAACCCCTTAATCTTGATCTTCTCGATGAATCTATTGTCACCATTTATGAAACCGAATATATCATAGATTTCAAATAAACGTTTTATATGGCATTCCATTTTTATGGTATAAGACAAAGAAAGGGGATAGTGTAGGTATTGTATTTATAACTCATCAAGGTATCCCAATTCCACTCTTATTAAAGCTATATTTTCCTTGCACCAAAAACATGGAAGAGTAAGAACCACTTATCGTCGAACTCTAATTAAATATTTCTCTTAAGATTACATGATTACATATAACTAGTGACTCAAATCGTGTTTTCAACCAAATCCAAGGGTCATGCCATTGTCCCAACAAAAATTTACAACAATAAAAGACCCTCACAAAATCCTTACTTACACAGTTCACTCATTATGAAATCAAGTGTGCCCCACAGTCCTCTAATAGGTTTGTCGACACCATGACCTCCTCCTTATGATCATATCCATTTGGAAAACAATAGATAGATCGACATTATCCATGTTCCTTTTAAAGTCCTTTCACAACCATCATTTGATCACACCAATACCCTTGACATTATTACTATTAACATCACACATTATCCTATCTAGTACAAGGAAATTGTTACATACCTACGAGCTTAACATGCAACCACTAAACCTCACCAAATTGGGAATACACACATTCCACCAAAATTCCAGTAATTTCATCCTTGTGCGGGGATCTCCTATACAAGTGATGATACAATGGTATTATCCTATGTTGTCTTCCCCAAGAAGGATTATTTATGCTCACATAATCTCATGAGGGTACATGTGGACCTGTGGTGGCCATTTTAGTGGTATATATATTGTGTTACACATTCTCTCCATGGGATATATTGGCCTTCCTAAATCAAGAATCTTGTAATTACATTAAATTCTATGATAAGAGTTAACAATTTGTAAATCTCTTGCATGTCCCCATGCAAGAGTTATAGACCCTTTGATCCATATGGATTTTCACTAAATGGAGGATCAAGATTATTGGTATTTGTTTCACATTATCCTATGATAGCCACAAAGTTATCATCACCACCACTAAATATACAAAATGGGTTGAAGTTAAACCCCTAACACACACTAACAACACTCAAATCGTTAAGTTTATTATGCAAAATATCATTTATCTTTTTGTATCCAAACTAAGATCATATATGATCATGAAAAAACATTTAAAAACAAAGACACAAGAAGATTATTTGATAAATACAAGATTTAACACAACTTTTACACACAATACTACACATTGAAAAATGGACAGTTGAGGCTTGAATAAAATAATTAATAAAATATTACAAAAGTTAGTTAAGACGTCACACGCAGATTAGCACACCTAATTACCTTACATGATTTAGGATTATTGTAATAACATTCAAACACCTACCGTGTCCACACCATTATCACTTTTCTATGAGCCCAAAGCTATCATTCCCCTTTAGATTAAAATACCATCAATCAAAATCACACCGTAAGAGTTCAAAAATTACAAAAATATCATTGTGAGCACCTTGTGCAACTTGATCTCCTTGATGAACCATGTGTTAATGTATTAGATGACCTACAATTATATCATGATCATATCATGTGTGCTTATCACAAGAAGGTGAAACTATGTGAATTTAGATTAAGTGATCTTTTGTTAAAAGAAAAAAACAAAACTCTTCTCGAGTGCTCAAATAATAAGATTTTTTTTTCTTCTAACTAGTTTGAACCCTATGTTATCATTTAAAAATATGGTTTAAGGCATAAAAATCATCATCTTGATGGTAATGAATAAATTGAGCTATTAATGTTATGCATCTGTGATGGTTTCATGCCTAAAAATTTCAAAAACAATATATTATTTTCAAAACTCCAAAAACAACATAAATTTTCCAGAAATTCCAAAACCACATAGGATTTTCAAAAAGAAAAATAGTAACATATATCCAAAAACACATAAGCAATGTAAATGTAAAGTTAATAAATATATCAATATCCATGCATATTCACTCCACTATTCATTCATATACCATGTAAATACATACATCATTCCATCACTCCATACTAAAATTTTCATACCACCATTTACATGTGTGTGTCAATGATTTTGGGAATGTCATGACCAATTCATCGAATTTTTTTTTCTCTAACCATGGATAAATCTTACCTTTTGATATTTCTCTTTCCATACTTGTTAAATGAAAGGAAAAATTCATATTTTAGATATCCACATACTAAAAACAAGCTTAAAATATTGTTGTAAAGTTACAAGGCCTTATTTGTTGCACACTAGCAAATGCCATCTTCATGTTCACTTCCACTTCCTTTGTAGAGAGAGAGAGAGAGAGAGAGAGAGAGAGAGAGAGAGAGAGAGAGAGAGAGAGAGAGAGAGAGAGAGAGAGAGAGAGAGAGAGAGAGAGAGAGAGAGAGAGAGAGAGAGAGAGAGAGAGAGAGAGAGAGAGAGAGAGAGAGAGAGAGAGAGAGAGAGAGAGAGAGAGAGAGAGAGAGAGAGAGAGAGAGAGAGAGAGAGAGAGAGAGAGAGAGAGAGAGAGAGAGAGAGAGAGAGAGAGAGAGAGAGAGAGAGAGAGAGAGAGAGAGAGAGAGAGAGAGAGAGAGAGAGAGAGAGAGAGAGAGAGAGAGAGAGAGAGAGAGAGAGAGAGAGAGAGAGAGAGAGAGAGAGAGAGAGAGAGAGAGAGAGAGAGAGAGAGAGAGAGAGAGAGAGAGAGAGAGAGAGAGAGAGAGAGAGAGAGAGAGAGAGAGAGAGAGAGAGAGAGAGAGAGAGAGAGAGAGAGAGAGAGAGAGAGAGAGAGAGAGAGAGAGAGAGAGAGAGAGAGAGAGAGAGAGAGAGAGAGAGAGAGAGAGAGAGAGAGAGAGAGAGAGAGAGAGAGAGAGAGAGAGAGAGAGAGAGAGAGAGAGAGAGAGAGAGAGAGAGAGAGAGAGAGAGAGAGAGAGAGAGAGAGAGAGAGAGAGAGAGAGAGAGAGAGAGAGAGAGAGAGAGAGAGAGAGAGAGAGAGAGAGAGAGAGAGAGAGAGCAACCTATATCATATGCACATAAAACATCATTATCTCACATTCAAAATGCATTCACACAACTACTCGTTGTTATCATCTCATCACGTTGAACATCTATAATCACATGGCATATATATGGTTGTGCATTTGTGTTTTTATTATGAGATTGCTATTTACATATGTGTAGTAAAAATAACAGTTTGTGTTTTTATTTCACAAGCCATGTGATTATAAATTTTCAATGAAATGAGATGATAACACCGAGTGCTTGTCTAAATGTACAACCGTGATAACAATTTTTTGATAAAAGAGTGAGATCATCATCTCATATATATATATATATTCATCATTTTACATACAAAAAGTGTTTCTCCAAACATATAATCATATCATGGGGAAGATCCTGTATCTGTCCTTGGCCTACTATCACCAATATTGTACTTACACACTCCTAGGAAAACTAATTTTAGTCTTGTGTGTGTGGAAGTTGGAAAATTTTGATCTCAAAAAGAATGAAAAATCTACATTTAAGGGGATGTACTTATATCAAATCTTGATAGAAGCATGCTCGTGTGATCTCTATTCTTACTTCCCAACTCACACGAGATAGTGAGTACTTGTTGTGATGAAGACATCCTCACTCCTACTCATCCATTTAGGTTACCGCACCTCTATAATTTTACTCTATCATCCTTCCATCTTAAAAACCTAACTAAATCTTGATATAACCTCCATATTAGCTCATCTTCCTCTAGAATATCAACCACATGCCAATAATCCTCCACAATACCCTCGTAGGGCCCATATTCAAATATCTTTTGGTATTATCTCTACTGCAAAGAAAATGGAGACTTTGGAAATAATAACTCATATATAAAATATTGTAAACCCCATGGCATACTCATTAAAATGTTCTCCTATGCTCATACACCGTAAAATAAACCCCATGCTCAATCCCACTCACAATTGGCTAGTGTATGAATGTATCTCTAGATATGTCTATTCCAAAAATTTGCTTGATCCTATGTATATACCCTCCCATGCTCCACTAGCTCGTTAATACATCACCCAATCCCAATGGTAATGTATAATTTGATGAAATTTGGAGGATGATGCTATATATCACACTACACAAATAGCACATCACTCAAGTCCTTTCCCTTTATGATATCACCACTTATATTTAAAACACCCACTATTGATTGTAATCTCCTCTACTACTAGCCCATACAATCTCCACAACATCGGGTCTCTCATTTTTATATCTATATCTAACCTCAAATACTTTCCCTTTATCAGTATCCCGAATATACACTACATGTACTCTAGGGTGATGATCATCTCACTAGTCACCAAGTGAAAAGTGTTTGTATTGATATCCCACCTCTACAATGAGTATTTTCAATAAGCACATGTGTTGAGTAGACAAAATGGCCTAAGTGTTGGGCGCACAAATGTAGGGCGCTGGAAGAGCGCGTGACGCTATGATAGGATTGGAGCGCCTAGGATCAAGACTTAATCGTTTTTTGGATAAGGGATATTTTTGGAGTTAGCATGCTGAGCACACAAAGACATGAAGACTTGTAGTCCATGCAATGGTATTTTGGGAACAAGCAACAACTGAGTGCCATGCATAGTTTAAGATAATAATAGGATTTCTACTTAGAGTTAACTATATGAAGTCTATTGTTAGAGCACTTGCATGTTGTGCATCCTATTGTAAAGGCACATGAATATTATTAGCATGTGACCTATTTTGAGAAGTGCATGGGTGGTGAAGGAAAGTCCCCCTATATATATGTATTGATTTGCATGGGTTAGGGTATGAAAACTATGGTAGAGTTATGTTGTTGGTTTTGTCATGCACATGACTCATGGAGATAATTATGTAATGTAAGAAGATTTTGTGTTTTATAGTACTTAATACAATGGTTAATATTGGATGGATAATGGTGTTGAACATGACTGAATCTGGTTCTTGCATGGTAAATCTTGTTATAGTCATTATTTACTTCATTCTATATCTATTCTAGGAACTAGATCTGGTTCATGCACTGTGTGTTATTTACTATTGATAATGAATCTGGATACGTATATGCTCCATCATGCTAAAATTATGTACAAGTGACTCTAAGGAGGGACCTGGTGCCTTTGTGTGCTTTGGGTGAGCGTTCAGCTCAAGCTGAGTGATATGCCAACGCGCCCGGGATATTCATAGTAAATTCTAGGCGACATCATTGGTTTTGTTGTCGAACCTCTTTTTCAGTTGTTTTTAGGATGTTGCATGATGAAGATGTACCAGTTGAACTTGGCAAGTGTTAAGGAGTGGATAATAGATCTAGAAGAAGAGTACACTCAGAGATTCAACACTGGATCTGAGTTTGACACACACGCGTGGGTGGAGCAAAATCTGTATGACTTCTTATATGATATATTCTTTGCTATCTTCCCAATAGAGCTATATGAATGGGTGGTTTCTTACACATCTAAAAGGAATTGGAAGTTTCGTACACTTGTCTAGATGCGAGAAGAATTTCAGGCCCTCTATGATGCTAATTTGATTTAGATGCGTGATGTGGATACTTGGTTCCATGGTGTTCTGAATAGATATATTTTGGAGTACTCAATTTCCACTTATTCTTTCTCGAGGTAGCTGAGTTTCAGTTTTTACGTTATCCCAAGGGAACCTATCTGCAAGGCATTCCACTGGTGATCAAAATCTTGTTGGTAACCCTGAATTTAGAAGAAAATCCAATGGCTAGCTAAACCCCACCATGCACACGGGAAGGAACAGGTGTGGTGAAGGATGGCAGACCTAGTAGTAGAGAGGAAAATAGAAGAAAGGAAGATTAAGTACAATGAGGCATGTGAGAGGGATTTAGGGAAGTAGTGCGAGATTGCAGAATGGATGGCATTGAGGAGAGAGATGGCTCGTGAAGGATTTGGAGCTCACGCAGAGGACATAGAGCTAGAGCATCTGGAACTCCCCATTTGGGAAAGCATGATAGGGAACCATCATTATCCTCTTATGAGAGCACGCTATCGAGAAAACATGGGCCACGAGCGCGCATTTGATTGTACTTGGAAACCTAGCCCTTGCGCTTGGTTTTCCAGTTTCTAATACAATAAGTAGTCAACAAGCTAGTTTGGGTAGTAGAATAGAAAGAGGTAGAGTTGACTTATCAATAAGTTCAGGAGTGAATCAAATAGCAAGTACATTTATGGTCGAGTAGACATCTTCCCTGTTATTTGGAGGACCAGTTGGAGGAACCATTCCCGGTGTGTCATCGACACATAACACATGCGTGTCGAACTTTGGACTCACATTGAGGAGTAGCAAAAATTCAAAAAATGTAGGAGTTAAGTTTAGCACCACTGTTGGGACACATGGAAGTGCATCCTATTGTCCAATTCATGCTAAAGGTGGAGGATCAGGTAGAACAGGTACTCAGGATCTGGTAGATTTGGTGGATCTGGAGGTAGAGGTAACACAGGAGGTTTTGGATCTGGTGGGCATGGTCCTCACCAGCCCCAAAATATTTACATAGAGATGTCACTTCATCTCCTAGAGTATAGGGGAATAGAAGATGTTGCTGAGCATGTGCATATGTGTGAGATACTGTGGCACACGAAAGGAATAACAACTTCAAAGCGCAAGGCTAATCAGTTTGCAACTACGTTATAGGGACACGCACATAGATAGTACACAAAGTTTGACCATGAATAGACTTGTGTGGATTATACAGTATTATGGGATGCTTTCATTAAGGAATTTTATATACCTGAGTTTGAGTAGAAAAGTATAAGTGCACTCAAGGACATCAAGCAGGAACTACTAAGAGTGTCCGGGAATATGATGCTCATTTCAAAACACTCTTGTCTAAACTATCATATGATATCCATGCAAGTCAGCATGCATAGTGGTTCGTTGAGGCCTAATTACACCTTTTAGGAGGGTGCTCTCACATAAGAATTATATATACTGCGCAAGGAACTTGAAGTAGCTCTGTGAGTTGAGGCAGTTGAGAGCATAGAAACTGGAGTGATCCCATTCTTGGAAGCTCAGATTGTAGCAATGGCAAAGTAGTTGGAGAAACTATCAGCCAATACAACACATGAGACACGCAATGGAATTTGGTGCACAAATTTTGAAGTAGAGGGGCATACTAAGGATAGTTTTCCTCACAAATCAATGCACTCCTTATTATTGGAATGTGAGATATGTCATTTGGACCATGATGTAAGATGCTTTCCATTATTGCACACACGGTAAGAAAGAACATGTCCTACTACTGTAAATGTTTCCAGTCCATGACTCACAATACTGAAGATTGCAGGTTGATTGATCAAATCCATGATGCCATTGATATTGGTGTATGCGACAGATGGGGTTTCAAATAACTCTAAGGATAAAGGTGAGTGACATGATCATGATCATACTCAAGGGAACTATGATCAAAATGAAGGGCGATTTGAGGGAGGCCGAGGATACCATAGTGGATTCAAAGGCTGAGACCATGATGGTGGATGAGGTGAGTTCCCTCATGGAACATGTTATATGTGTGGATCCCCTGACCATTACAGGCATGAATGTCCTCAAAACATTACTTTTTATTTTTTGGAAATAATCATAACTATGAAGAGTGTCCAGACTTATATGAACATCTGAGCTAGAAGCACAAACAAGAGAACAAGGGCACAAGGATGGTTAGGATACAACGTGCCATGGAAAACTAATGGATGCCAAAGTTAGCACCAGATCCTAAGGTAGTACCTGTGAAGATTACTATCTCATTGAGGTTGTGCATGCCAAAGAAATGCTACAACAAAATCCTACTATCACTAAGGAGGAGGTTATCCATGCAAAATATCCAAACAAGACACATCGAAGGAGGTTTATAAGGAAACCATGGAGGTACTAAAAAATCTGCAGGGTGAAATATAGTGTTTAAAGGAACAGTAAAGGAAGTTGGAACACAAGAAGGAATCTAAGACTTTCCAAATGATGTTGATGACTTGAAGGAAGTATGCAAGATGCCAGCATCGGAGAACATTATTCCATTACTAGGGAGTCTGGTTGAAAGGAAACACTCAGCACCGGCATTGAGACCGGACCAAGAAAAATTTTACATGATAATATCCCTCCCTATAGCTTAGATTATGACAAGGAGATCACTCGAATGTTGCTGTAGATGGATGGCTTGTGAGAAATATTTTGATTGACACATGCACAAAAGTGAATGTGCTTACCTTATATGCATGGGTTTAGATAGTGACCCCCATTACAACCGTCTTCCAATGTATTGTATATGAAAAATTGGACTATGGCCATGCCAATTGGAGTATTGAAGGATTCATCCATTACTATATAGGGGCCAAGTTCACTAGGGACTTTGAGGTATTAGCACTTGTAGAAGTAGACAACTTCCCAACTCTACTTAGGTGCCCTTGGTGTTATGTAAATAATGGTGATCTACAGCTTCAATAAGGGATATATAACTTTTGAAAACAAATAAGAACGAGTTATTATCCCTTTAGATGATGGAAAATTTGTAAATTATGTTGAGCCCTTCAATGAAGAAGACCAATGAATTTATGTCTACACCATTCGAGATCCTAAGCACTTGAGCCATCTAAAGAAGGAATTCTTGAGTGGGATGATGCATATCCATCGTGATACTATAATTATTGCCTATGAAAATTGGGCACATGGAAATTACGAGATGGTTGGGTGTGAAGTAAGAAGTGTAGTTGCGCATGTAAGGAGGCCGCACTATGTTAGGAGGTTAGGCAATAACCCCACTGATACCTTGATACCTTTGCGAAGGAAACCCTGAGGTATTCTTGTGAGCCATGGAAGTATAGTGGAAGGATCATGTGGACAAAAGGAATATGTTAGTGTATAGCTTGTATGGGACATCAACACACTGGTGTATGGCTCATAGGGATAATCTCATAGAATAGAGAGAAGTGAGAATTGCTCTATCAGCCTAATTTTTCAGAGTAATGCACCTACTCAAATATGTGAGTATCATGGTAATAATCCTATTCAGCACCACGTTCGGTAGTGTGAGAGACTCTGGATATAGCGGAAGGAATATTTACCTCCTTCATTATGGGTACACAAACTTTATTTCACCTTACAAGGCTACGCGCGTGCTTGGTATGTTTATGTGAAGCTGCATAGGAGACTGGAAATTAGCAATACTTGACTGTAAGAATGATCTAGACTTTTAACTACTTCTTCACTAAACCTTCCTATGAAATAATCATTACATGTTATGAAGAAATTTACTATGATAGATAGTGAAAAGGCTGAAGAAATCATTTAGGAGTTATTTGGTGAGTCATATCTAGAAGCACGTTTTGACGAAGTAGATGAGATAGATGTAGAACTGTTTGAGCATGCTTTCCTAGAGAAGGAGAAAGGAAATATGGTCTACATGGTGGATGATGAAGAAGTGGAATATTTGTACATAGATCATTTAGAGGGTATGCACAAGGTATTAGATAGTGTGGATGAGAAGGCGCACACACCTACCATGAACCTATGAAGATGAAGAAAGTAAACATTGGCATTCTTTGCCAAACCTAAGGACGCCATAATTGGATATTATTGGTTTGACTCAAGTGGCTAAGATAATTGAGTTGCTACGAAATTTCTAGGACTTGTTTCCTAGGGGCTACCATGAGTTGAAAGGGGTGCATGAATCTTTGGGTGAGATGAAAATTAAGTTAAAGGAAGGTGCACGCCTGAATTAGGAAGAGACCTTACAGATGAACCCTAACCTACACATAAAAGTTAAAGAAGAAATAGACAAGATGTTGGAATCTAGCATTATTGAGCCCATAGAGGAATCAAAGTGGGTTAGCCCTATGGTAATCAACATAAAATAAAGATGGAAGAATCAAGATTTGTGTGGACTATAGGGATTTGAATGTTGCATGTGTGATTGATCCTTTCCCTACACCATTCACTGAGGAAATATTGGAAGGCATTGCAGGGTGCAAAATTTACTCTTTTACAAATGGATTCTCTGGGTATCATTAGTTAAAAATAGCTAAGGAAGATTAAGAGAAGACAACTTTCACCACTGAATGGGGAAGTTTTGCATACATAGTGATGCCCTTTAGATTGAAGAATGCACCTACAATATTTTCGCACATTGTGGTTCAAGCATTCTAGGATTTTATTCACAAATTCTTGCAAGTTTACTTGGATGATTGGACCGTGTATGGGCTTGTCAAGGATCATTGTGACAATTTGTGGTTAATGTTTGAGAGGTGCAAATAGTTAAACATCTCTTTAAATATCAAGAAGTGTGTATTTGCTACACCTTTTGGAACTTTGCTAGGGCATATCATCTGCAAGGAGGGTTTGTTAGTAGATCTCGGCTAAGGTTGCAATCATTTTAGGCTTGGAGGAACCCACCAGTCAGAGTGAGGTGCACAGATTCTTGGGCCACATAGGGTATTACAGAAAATTTATCAAAGGATATGCTAAGATTTCCACGCCCTTGGAGGAGTTATTAAAAGGTAAAGGGAAGTTATATTAGGGAGAACTACAATAGGGCACATTTGAAGCGTCGAAGGACATGCTTACTACGATGTCTATTTTATGTTTTCCTTCCTGGAATATACCCTTTCATGTACATGTGGATGCCTTTGGCATGGCCATTGGCACGTTTCTAGCTCATCCCGAGAAGGTATTTTTGATCATCCTATTTGTTTTGCTAGTAGAAAATTGATTCCTATAGAACATAATTATACAACTATGGAGCGCGAAGCTTTATCAATGATCTACGCATTACATAAGTTCAAATAGTACTTGCTAGTAACACCTTTTTGTTCTATACAAATCACATGACATTGAAATAATTAGTAAATAATACCATTTTATAGGGGCGCATATGCCGATGGGTTCTATTATTTCAAGAGTTTGAATTTACAATTGTGGTAAAGTCGGTAAAAGAAATTTTGGCCCAAACCACTTATCAAGGATTCAATTAGGAGAGGATGCATAGAGTATTGAAGATACAATGCCAGATGCACAATTATATAGGTTAAATCGCATGCCCTTGGAATTAGAGGATATTGTTTTCTTTTTACACATGTATATCGACAGAAGGAATGAAAGCCTTAGAAAAGAAACAAATTGCAATTCACACCGTTCCTTTTATGTTGATTAGTGGTGAATTATACAAACTAGACCGAGATGAAGTATTACGTTGATGTGTACTAGAACATGAGCACATGAAAATCATGGAGGAGGCTAATGGTGGTATTGTAGGTGGACACTATGCAGGTGATGCCACCACGCAAAGATTCTACTCACTAGTTTATGGTGGGAAACCTTATACAAGGATTACAAGGAGTATTGTAAGGTGTGTGATTAGTGTCAGTGCCTTGGAAAACCCGGACAGAGAGATGAAATGCCTTTAAGACCTATTACTAGTGCAGAGCCTTTTGAAAAATGGGCAATAGACTTTGTTGGTCCTATTTCCCTACCGCATTACGTAACTCGGATCACATTACATCATAAATTGTATAGATTATCTTACAAGGTGGGATGAAGCAACACATACAAAGGATTGTATTGCATGGCTAAAACAACAAGGTTCTTATGGGAAAATATTCTTACCAGGTATGGATGTCCTTTGAGTTTGATAAGTGATAGGGGCACTCATTTCCTAAATGCGAAAATTAGGATATTATTGGATGAATTTATGGTTGCACACCACAAGACAACACCTTATCACCCTCAGGAAAATGGGATTGTTGAGGATTTCAACAAGATATTGAGCTAGAATTTGACAAATATTTGTGATGTTGGAAGGACAGATTGGGATGATAAAGTTTCTGTTGTACTTTGGGCATATAAAACAACCTATAAATGATTGAATAAGGCTACACCCTTTCAGTTGGTGTATGGCATAGAAGTATTTCTTCCCATGGAATTCATGTTACCTTATTTGTGTATTGCACATGTGGGAGGTCTAGCTGATGAGAAAGCATTGGAAGAAAGAATTGACAAGTTGATACAACTGGATGAGAGGCACGCCATAACACGTTGGAGTCAGAAGCAAGAAAAATCTAGGCAGAAGGCATGTCACGATAGGAACATCAAGGAAAATAAGCTTAAGGTTGGGAAGATGGTACTTCTTTATGATTCAAAGTTTTTGCGCCACCCAGGCAAGCTTAAGGTGCATTGGTTGGGACCGTATGTTATCACTCACATACTTGAATAGGCGCTTTCCAGCTTAGAGGCACTTGATGAAACATAGTTACCCGGTTACTTCAACGGGAGTAGGTTGAAGCCCTACTATAAATAAGCCTTCTTGGTGTTTGTAATAAGGCAGTATTTCCATTTAGAATAGATTTCCCTTATTGTATTGTTTCCTTAATGTGTTTCCTTCCTCATCTGCTATGCTTTGTCAATTTAGTTTAGTGTTGTGTGTAATAAGCGTATTTGCATGCAAGAAGTTGATTACTATCTCAAGTGTTTTTATGCATAGAGGACTACACATACCCTTAGTGTGGGGTGGATAAAAGAAGGTTAGTCTGGTATAGAAAATAAATAAACTCATGGGTGTCCATAAAGGGAACAGGTTTTGAAAAGTGATGAAAAATTCAAGAGGATTGCTCAAAGTTAAAGACCACACGTAAGGTAGTGAGTGCTCAAGTATAACTCAAGGAGGCTGCAACATTTGAGACTATGTATGTTTGGGTCACATTGGATAAATACTTTGGCGTAAGGAAGCATAGGTAGAGGAGATCTGTGATAGATAAGTAGTGGCATGCTAGAAAGTTATGATTGAGGTGCCAAAGTTTGAGGCAAGAGATTGGGGTGGATGACAAAGAGGCACGACATGCACTCAAAGGAGATTAACACGTATATGGTGGTAGGTGGAGTAATTAATGAAGGGTATTTTTGAAACTTGGTTTAAAGCTGGAATTTGTAATGAAATTTGTTACCTTGCAAGTTTGAAGAAAATTGAGAAGTGCGAAGAAGAGCTGGAGATGACGAGCACTCTGCAGAGTGAGTAAACCTGTCACATTTCAAAGCACGTTGTTAAGCATCTAGGTACGAAAGAAGGATTCAATTGGTGGAGTGTGTGCATGATGGGAGGGTGACTTAGGTTTTTTTCATGGTAGCTAGGGTTTTCATTCACACTCACAGGATCGAGAGGAACAATGGCACCATAGAGGGATCTAGTTATGGAGAAGGAGGTTGATGATCCAGCAGAGGAGTGGCTGGTCGAGATGTTATATCTAGAAGAAGTTATTGAGGGGTGGCCATGGACAAAAATATTACATAGTGTATGGTTTCAGAGATCAACCAATGCACTGAGAAATTCCTGAAGTATGTTAGAACAAAAGTGTACATGAGGACAAATTGGCAATTGGTGGAGGACACTAGGGTCTTGGACGATTCTGTGAAGAAATTACTTGAAAACATGGGGGTCATGCAAATTCTGGAGTTTCCCTATTTTGGGAATCCCAAGTAATTATACCAGTGGCTCATGTCACATGCCCATGAATACTTTTTCTACTTTGTGAGAAGGAGAATGAGGATCATTGCCAAGTTGATTGGGAAGGTGATGGGGTTGCGTGACTCGGGCTCAAAGATCACTTGGAGACCTATCAGATGATGAGGGAATTGATGCCACAACAACCCTACATCAGTATAAGAAGGGGGGTTGAGCCTTCAAGGTCACCAATATTACATACATGGTCACTAGAGTTATAAAAATCTTAATGGGGAGTAAGTCGAGTGCCACCGAGCGTTGGAATTTTTGAATATGCATTGGTTGCATATAATGCAAAAAATGGTCAACAAGACATACTACAACATTTTTGGGTATGTTGTAGAAAGCTTGGTGAATGAGGTGCATGTCCAAGAAGATAAAGGTGAGAAGATTACTTGGGGCACAATTCTATTATTGATTGTATTTAGTGAAATTGGAGTACCCGATAGACCTAGGGAGAATATCTAGGAGTTTTTGTTGGAGAATAAATCCCCAACAAAGAAATATGCCAAGTACACTCTGCAGGGGACTACTTCTAATACATACAAGGAGTTCCTAGACAAGTGGTTTAGGAGACTGTGTAGGGCATTCGAGGGAGAATGGCGCATTCCACGTGAATTTCCAAAGGTGTTGGAAGGAGAGGCTAAATTTGCGGTTTACCAACATTTCATCTTGGGGCACTTCCATATGAAGTCTAGAGAGAAGGGCCCCTGGTGTAAGTTTCCCTTTGCATTTACTACAAGATACTTTAAAGATTTTGTAAACAGATTCCATGATGCATGCCAACTCTAGTTTGACTCGTAAAAGTGAACCAAAATATTCAAATTCTACAAGGCATATGTATGGCCAAGGAAAGAGGTCTATGTGGAAACCATGGAATCAGGAAATGTGGACATCACGCTAGAGATTTTTTTAATGGGGAAGATTAAACCAGCCGCGTGTATATATATATCACCTTACTAGTCATGTGAATTCCATGTGTCATTTTCTATGGATGTGTGCCTTTTCCACATAACCTTTTAGATATGCATGGCCATGCTAATCAAAGGTGTGCTTGAGTGGGTATAGTTGGGTCCATTTGATGGATGCGAGGGTATGCACAAGTCCGGCGTTGTCTTATGGTTCCTCTTGCTTGATGACGGTTTATAGTCCTATAAGCACTAGATCCTCTTGAAGAGGGGGCATATATGTAAAATTCCTTGAAGTCCCTATTCTCTTCCCCTTCTTCGAGAGGTCCTAGAACTGCTATATTTGTGCCCTTTACAATTTTTCCATCCTTGAACCTTAGCCTCATATGTATGTATGTATGTATGTGTACACACACACACACACACACACACACACACACACACACACACACACACACACACACACATACACACACACACACACACACACACACACACACACACACACACACACACACACACACACACACACACACACACACACACACACACACACACACACACACACACACACACACACACATATATATATATATATACATATATACATATATATATATATATATATATATGTATATATATATATATATATGTATATATACATATATATATATATATATATATATATATATATATATATATATATATATATATATATATATATATTATATATATATATATATATATATATATATATATATGGAGATAGATGTGTATGTATGTATGTGTGTGTGTGTGTGTGTGTGTGTGTGTGTGTGTGTGTGTGTGTGTGTGTGTGTGTGTGTGTGTGTGTATATGAGGCCAAGGTTCAAGGATGGAAAAATTGTGAAGGGCACAGATATGGCAGTTCTAGGACCTCTGAAGAAGGGGAAGATAATAGGGACTTCAAGGAATTTTACATATATGCCCCCTCTTCAAGAGGATCTAGTGCTTATAGGACTATAAACCATCATCGAGCAAGAGGAACCATAAGACAACGCCGGACTTGTGCATACCAGAGAGTTATGTGGAAAAGGCACACATCCAGAGACAATGACACATGGAATTCACAGCCAGTAAGGAGATCACCACGCGTGACTCTTGTGAAGGATGAGGGGAAGAAAGGAGAAAGCACAAGAAGTATGTTCCTGTTAAAGATAGTGAGGAGGAATCCCCATAGCCAAACATGTAGGAAGAAGAGGAAACTCCAAGTATGGGTGGGCATAGAGCAGAGGCCACCCCTAGTATGGAAATGCAGGAAGATGAAGATATTGGTGAGCACGTAGTCTATGAGACTATAGACCCAAGCGTAAGTATTCATGAATGACACTTTGGTGAAGGAGAGAGCAATTCGGTGGAGACACAAAAGTCATAGTACACCCCACGGAGAAGGAAGGAGAGGATGAAGGGGAAGTGAATCAAGATTTTAGAGGCACTATACAATAGGATACATGCGTGGAAATAATGCAAGAAGAGGGCGTGTCTGCTCATGAGGATGTTGGCGAGCATGCAGGTGGGCATGATGAGGAAGAGGTAGCAGGTACTCAAAACTTGGGTTATATGGATGACCCTTCAAAAATTATTCGTACCCACTTCCAGAGTAATCTGCCAAACAAGCAGTTATATGGCTAGGATTGGATGGACCCAAAATGGCCAACATGCACACTCACAAATAGCTATCCTGGAGTATGAAAACTCACATGAATGAGCTTGATTTTGATGTCTGTAAGGATGCATGCAGCTCGAAGAAGATGAGGAAGGCACCTTACACATGCCATGTGACTATTAAGCTAACAAAATTTTTAGACAAATAGGTGGGTAATGCGTTGGTCAAAGTGTTAATAGAAGTAGATGCTGAAATATTGATAAGGTGGAAAAATACGGGTGCTATTAGAGGATAAGGAGGAAAAAGACAAAGAGATCAAGTGCCTCACTCAAGAGTGAGATAATGCAGTAGCTGAGGCCTAAAATGTTAAAAAGATGGCAGAGTAGATCGCAAATGAGATTTTGTAGAAGAGACCCAATTTTTAGGAGAAGGTGCCTCGGGACTTCAAGTATGAGTTACACTATCTGTGCACAACAGTTCACCTACTTCTGGAGGAAGGACTAGTGTGCCTCCCTAAGAAAAAGGATGTTGTGGAAGAAGCATCAAGGGTCAAGGATTCTATTACAAGAAAGATATCCAGCTATGAGGTAATTTTACAAGCCTTAAAAGATGAAATGAAGAAGGCAGATACAATATTGGCCATGTGTACAATGCCTGATAACTTAATTTAGGAAAGGAAAAAGAAAGAGGAGAATGAACTTCTAGTAGGCGGAAAAGGATGAAACACTCGGGCACACAAAATGAGTTACCTTGGTAGAAATAAAGTGTGACACATTAGATGTTGTGAGGAAACAACATATGGATCGGATCAAGGGCATCGGGAAGCTCATTTCCGTGAAGGTGGATGTCATGGAAGGGATGGTCTCAAGTATGGCCAACATCCTTAGAATTTTGAAAAGTGAAGGTAGAAGCATGACTATGGATGAGTTAGATGACATCATTATGGACATCCCTGATAAGACCAATGCAACACTTAAGGACTGGTATGAGTTTGAGGGAGAAATACAAAGTGAATATCCATAATTCATTCTAGCTAGAAGATGAGAAGGGTACACAATAAAATGGCTCACCATATTCTTTATTCCTTGATTCTTTCTTTCATTTATCCTATATTCTTTGGAGCGACAAGGTGATTACCCATTACCGGGATGGCAATGTACTCTAGTGTGGGGTGATGTTGAGAAGAAAAAAATGGCCTAAGTGTTAGGTGCGCGAATGTAGGGCACTAGAAGAGTGCGCAATGCTATGATAGGATTGGAGTGCCCAGGATCAAGACTTAGCCATTTTTGGATAAGGGCTATTTTTGAGTTAGCGTGCTTGAGCACACAAAGACATGAAGACTTGCGGTCCATGCAATGGTATTTTGGGAACAAGTGACAACTAAGCACCATGCATAGTTTAGGCTAATAATAGGATTTATACTTAGAGTTAACTATAAGAAGTCTATTGTTAGAGCACTTGCATGTTGTGCATCCTATTGTAAAGGCACATGGATATTATTAGCATGTGACCTATTTTGAGAAGTGCATGGGCAGTGAAGGGAAATTCCCCACCCCTATATATATGTATTGATTTACACGGGTTAGGGTATGAAAACTATGGTAGAGTTATGTTGTTGGTTTTGTCACGCGCATGACTCATGGAGATACTTATGTAATGTAAGAAGCTTTTTTGTTTTACAATACTTAATACAATGGTTAATATTGGATGGATAATGGTGTTGAACATGACTGAATTTAGTTCTTGCATGGTAAATCTTATTATATTCATTGTTTAGTTCATTCTATATATATTATAGGAACTAGATCTAGTTTATGCACTATGTGTTGTTTACTATTGATAATGAATCTAGATATCTATATGCTCCATCATCCTTAAATTCTATAAAAACAACTCTAACGATGGACTCGATGCCTTTGGGCACTTCAGTGAGTGCTCAACTTAGGCCGAGTGATGTGTCAATGCACTGCCTATTCAAAGTAAATTCTAGGCTGCATCAACATGTCCATCCATATCTTCATATTCCATGTAATGTAGAACATGCCCACTTGTTGCATCAACTCCATATTGGGTTGAGTCATCTCTGCCATATTAAATAAATAAATAAAAAATAATCTATGAAATAATGCAACAAATGACAACCCCATATCCATCTAAATATGCTCCCACTAGTCTCGCAACACATACAACATTCCAAAATTACAGAATTTCATGTGGTTGTAACTTGGTCGCAACATGTTTGTGGTGAAGTTATAGGAAGTCACAACTACCTCCATACACCGTAATACATATAAAACATTTTAAAAAATAAAAATGATAAAAACATACTTACATATAACTAGGTGACCCTCTACCTCTGCGTCATTCTATCCTTCGGTGAGTCATATCTCTCCACTTTACTCTCTCCACATTTTCCACATGTCCAAATGGTCCCCTATTGTGGTTGTAATAAAATCACACTCTCAATTTGGACCATTCATAGGTGTTATCTCTTTGCCCTACCTCACCACATATGTAGCCCCTATGCTTCCCTTTAGTTATGGTCAGAGCTCTCCACCTTACCTCATCTCTGGCCTATATACTTCCTTCTAGTCATAGACATGACCACTTTTATTCCTCCTCACACTTTGCTACATCTAACCTCACTCTCCCCTCCTTGATTGTGGTGACAACCACCTCACAAACTCTCGATCTTCTCCACACTTCCCCTACATCGCTACATAATCCTCTTCTCACATGTGAGATTGTACCATGTTGAGTCCATGCTCCCCACTCCCCCAAATCTCCCCTCCACCTTGATTTCTCCTACCTATCTTTGGGACACCCATCTCTACCTCCTACCACCCTAATCACCACACATCATCCATGATCCCGACAACTTTCACCTACCCAATCTAATTTCATTGAGTCATAGGTTTGAACTCCACATACCTCACAACATACTCTAGTCCCTTCATCTCCCTCTTCCTTCCCCACCCCAGCCTCCTTCTCTCTTAGTTTATTTTTTTGACTACCGCCCCCAATCTCCTTCCCCTACAAATTTATTTCCCCATTGATGTTTCTCTCATAAATACCTTTTTATTCCTCCATTTTTCACTATGTCCCCTCTTCCCCTCTCCTCTCCTACAACTCACACCCTTTACTATCACTGCTAATTGAGTCATAGGAATGCCCATATAACACTCTCCCATATTCCTTATTCCAACTGAAACATCCCACTCCCTCTACACTCCTATCACCCATCGTGTTTTCTAAAATGAATCCTTACATATTGAGACACTCTAAAAAAGTGTTATATATATATATATATGAATCAAATCAAACCAAATAAAACTTACTAAATAAAAAGGGATTACAATTCTTCCATGGAACAATAGAGGGACATCACATGGTTATTTCAATCAATAAAGTGGGTTACAACTCCAAAATATGAATCTAAATATGCAAATCAAAACACCGTAGTAAAATGTTAGTTTTTTTGGTTGGTTAGGGAACCTACCTAATTTTTATCCCTAATCCTTTAAGGTGATACATTTCATGAAATTAAATGAAAAAATGATAAATGAAAACAAAGTTGTATACTTCACCGAGTCACAAAGCTAGTCATGTGTGTGATTGAGACTTATGTTGAAATTCCTTCAAAATAACTATGTTGGCTGCAACAATCATTTGTGATCTAAATTTTTGTCTCCAATTACCGACAATATGTGAGAAAGGAAGAAATAACACTATAATAGGGTATCAAGTTCACAAAGAGTTAGGGGTGAAATGAGTGGGGTAAGTATTACTTTATGGTCTTGGAGTGCATAAAATATTGGGATGGATATGAGTATAATGTGTATAAAGGCTTGAGATGATAAGGGTACATTTTGCATTAGATATGTACTTGTATAGGTGGATTGGTTAGTGTATAAAGGGATGTGATAAGATTAAATGTGAGTGGATGAGGATTAATAAATGGATGATGGAGTGTATTTTATCACCTTTTTGTGGGATTTAATAATATTTAGTTATTTTTGTAAGATTATAAAATTTTTATGGATTATAGTTATTTTATGATGTTTTGTATTTTTTTCTTAGGAGAGTTTATGCACAAGGTACATTTTGTGATGTCCATATAAAGGTCTTTTAAAATGGTTGGATCTAAGGTCTTAATGTCACAATGATAAATTGAGCTAAAAATGTCCTGGATTCAACATATTCAAAAATGATTTCAATACCATGTGAGATCATGTAGGAAGACCAATATGAAGGGTCTCAATATTTTTGGCCAATATTCCTATGCTCACAACTTATATGAATGAAAATACAAAATGCAAAGAAGGATTCATATGGAAAATTCAATACCACAAGGATATGATATGATCTCGCTTTTTTTTCCGATTCCATTGATCCGAGGCCTGGAAAGAACCTAGTTGATAACACAAATAATGATATAAAATAATTTGTAGCGAAAACATGTATAAATTGATGGAGATAAATGTAATGCCATTTTTATAATTTCTAAGATTGTATTATAAAATAGGTTTTTACAATGTTCTAAGTGATCAAATTTGCTACAAGATGTATAACTACTAGTTACTTCTTTTTGTCTCTCCAAAGAATTAATTGAATACACTATTATACTAGTGCTGAAGGCAAAATATATCTTGTAAGTTACATACATGACAATGGTTCATTTTTGACCTTTCCGATTCTTTGTTTTTTCATTTTTGGAAATTGTGTTAGAAAATTATGAAGGAAAAGGGTGAATCCATTGAAGCTATGATACATAAATTAAGAAGATTTAGATATTTTTGGTATGATCACACATGATTTGGTATTTTTAAAAATTCAATGGAAAAAAAAACACATGATAGAAGTCTTGTTGTTATACCATGAGTTAATCAAAGTGACAAATCCTCCCGGATCATTTGCATATTTATTTATTCTCAAACTCATTGAACTTTTTTAAAATTTTACCATATTGGTTGATTTGAAAATATCATCATTTGGGTTATTTGTGACTATGCATGTGACTTATGGAATACTCAAGTTCTACCCAAAGTGAAAGAGAGTAAAAATAATAGTGAAAAACTTCTACCTTCTCTACAAGTATGATCTTCTCAATCATTATAATGGATCATTTTATGTGGAAAAATTAAGATTGTAAGTATTGTCTAAGAAATAGTAAAAATATTTCTCTCCATGGAAGATAGGTTCCATGTTTCTAGGTCGGTCATTATTTATGTCGATTGTCCATAGATTGTTTCAAGAAATCAACCTCGTAGAAGAAGACCAATTTGTGATTGAGCATCACATGGATCTAGATAAGTATTCATTTTTAAAGAAATATCCATAACACTTTGAGTGTATTTCACTAAATAAATGTTGAAATAATTCCCTTAATTTTTAAGAATAACTTTCTTCCCAAGTAGGAATTGTTAAAAAAATTTAAATTCCAATGGGAAACAACAATAGATTGCTAGATTTATTTAGAAGCACATGAATCCAAAGAAAAAAATATAGAAGATCATTATTCAATCATTACAACATTATACTCATGTTTGATGTCCTGAAAGTACCAATGGAAAATATGGTGGATTAAAAACATAGAAAATGAAGTTAAAATTATTAAATCCTAATTTTTACTTTTTAGGAACATCAAAAGTTGAATTTTCCTTTAAACATAATTTTTTTGACATGTGAATATCAAAATGTCACATTTTTGTATATATAGATTAGCTTGATGAAATCATATCAAATATTCTAAGCAAAAATGGTTGCTTCTCATACAAAATTTGTATTTTTGTTCCTCTATTTACAAACAACATTATCTTAATGTTTGAATCGAGGAGGGTATTTGATGAAGTACCACATGAATTGACATAAAATATCACATCACCAAAAAAGGTTAGTTAGAGCTTACTTTAACAAGATACAATATTTTTGTTTATGCTTAAGAATTTTGTTTTTAAAATTCCCATATTTTTTTTTCGCACCAAACTCTTACGTGATTTTGTGTAACCCATGAACACACAAACATTATAATATCCCTTTGTGCGTACATTAATAGTACACCTATTTTTGTAACGTTCTATACAATATGTAACATGTGTGAGTATATGTAATGATTTATAGTTTTCTTATGGTCACATCATCTTCAAAGGAGCTTAGGAAGCTTTATGAAATATTCTAGAGTCTAGAACATCTTTTAGAAGATAGTGCAAGCATGCATTTCAATAATACAATGCATAAGATATTTGTGCAGAGAATCAACAATTTTTGCATGGTATAATGAGAACACTTTTTAGAAAACCATGTTTCCATCATGAGTTTATCTCAATAGTACATATCTACCAAGAAAATTTTGGGGCCATTAAAAGTGATTTAAGATAATACATAAGGATTCATATGATATTCTAGTACACGCCTTATGCACAAAGGCATAGTTGGGTGTGTAACTTTTAAATTTTCTAAATACAACATTGTTTAGAAGATTTGACATAACCTTACCTAACTCGTAATTATAACCATAGATATGAATCAATTTCATTGAGTTGTGTTATAAACTATCGAGACCTATTAATTATTTCATAGAGGATTATGAAACATATAATATATGATGGGTCACTTATTGTTTTGGGTAATACTATAAGAGGGTTCTTGTATCTATATAATAATGCAACTATCATTTTTTAAGAATGAATTTAACATGAGTTAGAGATATAGTCTGGACTAATCGAGTTAAACATGTTTAAGTATTTTAGAGCTATACTTTTAAATATTTAGATTCAGAAAGAAAATATACCAGGATCTATTTGTGGAAGAACATCTCATTTTGAGGTTGTTGTGTGTTGTTTCCATGCATTTTATTTCTATTTAATTAGTATAATTATGATTTCTAATTTTATTGTATTGTATTGTATTGCATTTCATATATATTTCTATTATGTAATCTAAATGTTGTGTGGTATAAGGTATATCTTAATATAATCCCTAACCATGACTGCATCAATTGGTATTAGAGAAACGTTTATTCCTTACATATTGATCATCACTTTCCAAATTTGTGAGTGTAGGAAGAAAAAATGAAAGCATATTCCTGAAAACGTTGGATAGGTGTATAAATAACAACAATTGGTAGCAAAAGATAACTACAAACATCTTCAAACTAGCAAGATGGATAGAAGGTATAGAGGAAATTGTTACAAGGGAAATATTTTCTTAAAAACAAATTCCAAACATAGGAGAAAACAATTCAATATGAACACAAGGAGGTAATTTTGGAAGAGCGCCTATAATTTCAAATATAGATGGTTTAATGGTATACATGCAATCTCATCTAAATAATGCGTAGATAGTGCACCACTAAGGAGTTGTGGTTATTGAAAAATTAGGCAATATTAAATCCACATAGAAGTTCTTTAAATAAAATAAGAAGTTAAAGAACATGAATACAATTTTTTTCATAATTGTTGGGAGGATGACAAGTAAACCTAACTTGGACCTTAGAAGTTATTATAGAAATTTGATTACTTGAAAAATTCATTGATTAGATCATTAAGTTAGAGAAATATGTTAAGTATAACAATATGGAAGATCCCAAAACAATTAAGTTTTCTTGAAGTTATAAAAATTGAAAGGCCACACATATTTATGATTGGTTAAATTACAATTAAAAAGTTTGTACAAGGAAAGAGAATATAAAGGCTTGCAATATATTCATCAAGAGATTAAAATTTAAGTTGATTACATAGGATTATTAAATAATTTTATTTGAGAATCTTAAAAATTTCTACGAAGGGATATGATTGTAAATTATTACATGGAGGAATTCTACAAACTAACAATTAGAGTTGGTAATGTTGAAGATGGTACCTGAAAATATCTCACTATATATGAATGAAATGTGCATGGAAATTCAAGTTGATGTTGGTATGAATATATTGCATTCTATTGAGGAATGATATAAATGGGTGTTAAAGGAAGTATAAAAATATCTTACAAACAACAAGGAGAAATGAAAAGGAAAGGAAATTTCATGTGTTGTTGTGGACAAGGAAGTGACAGAGGGAAATATACATAAGATTATGAGGGAAGTACATCACGACATAGTGATGGAATGGAAAAAGGTAGAGGAAATTTAGGAGGAATAGGTAGAGTTCTTTGATGTGGATTCGTAGGTACATGTTTCAAGTGGAGAGAAGTTTGGAATAGGCCATTTGATTGTTCACATGCACATATTATAGAAAGTAAAAAGGTGAATGCACGTATTGTAAAAGTAGATAAAGAAAGTGTTACTTTGATGCATCATGTTAATGAATATTAATTGGAAAAACACTCATGATGAAGAGGGTGTTGTTGAAACCTATAAAAGAGGATAATAGTCCAACACAGAATATTTTTTCAAAACATCATTAAATAAGGAGGTAAAGTATGTAAAGTGATTATGGATAGTGGTAGTATATATAATATCATTTATTCAAAATAGTTGTGGATAAAATTGTGTTTGAAGATAATTACACATTTGAATCCCTATAAGGTTTCTTAGTTTCTAAAAGGATAAAATATTTTGGTGAATGATAAATTCTTGGTGAATTTACATATTGGAACATACATAGATAAAGTCATGTGTGAGATAATTCTTGTGGATGGTTGTCATATCTTACTTGGAAGGCCTTAGTAGGTTGACCATAAGGTGTAATATGCTGGTTATGTGATTACTTAAAATTTGGTGAAAAATGAAGAGAAGCACACTTTAATTCCTTTGAATGATTAAAGAAGTGAATTCAAATGATATGAAAATGAGGGTTATTTAAAATGAATCAATTTCCCACTTTCCTGGATACTTTATTTTTTTTTCAATTTATTACTATTTACAATTAAATTGACTGAATTATGTTACAAAAAAGTGAATGAAAACATACCAAAAAATTCAACACCATGGTTGATAATGGAGTTCTTCCCAAAGTGGACTATGTCTCTGGGTTCTCTCAAAAGATGAACCAATATATAACTAATGCATAAACTAGAAAATTCTTACAGTAGTTAACTGCTCATGGTAAACAATGTCGATTGACCCAGCTCAAACTCAACACTATCTGTCTCAATGTCAACTTGGATCTGCAATACTAGCCTTGTATCAATCAGTAGTGATGATGCAATGCCTCTCTCAGATGACGGAAAAATGTCTCTGTAATGGCATTCCAGCCTATGAGACAATAATCTCGATGAACTACAAAATTTATATCACTCTGACGTCCTTTGCAATGATGTCACCAAAAGAGTGAGATCTCTGGATCCTAACAATGATATCGACAAAAACAACTCTCTGACTTGTTGATGGGATCCTTTGATGTTTTTTCACCACTTACAGGTTCTCTGACCTGCTTGACAAACTTGTCGATCACAAAGATGATGTCTTTTTGATTGTCATTAAAATAATGCCTTAAATATGGCTCTTGACCTAATTGGTTACAAAAATCAGGCTCAAAATTGGCATCAATAAGTCATTACAAAGTTTGGGCTCCTAATCAGGGATAACATTTAAAGGGATGGTTTGAATTTATTGTGAAGGGAAAATATTGGACCAACCCTTTAATGATGAAAATCAGTATGAATATTGTACACTTCATATGAAAACAATAAATCAAGTACACACGTCATAAAAATTAAGTATAATTTTTTAATATAATATTTTTTAATAAAAATCACCAATTGATTGGCACCTTAAATAAAAAGGGAAAATTCTGTAATCCAAACAAAATGACCCTCAATCATAATGGTGTAAAATTAAGATGCATTTAAACTAGTAAAATAATCAAATTATGATGTAAATGAAGCCCAATTTTGTAATATTATATTTTCTTAAAAATCATCATAGCTAAAATAAGCATTAAATAAATTTAATAAATAAATACATAAACAAACAATTGAAATGAGACAAGAAGACACACATATTAGTAAACACATAAATACCATCAAATTGTGTGTGGGACACTAGGATCTCTTATCAAAATCATAAAGAAAACTTGTAAATAATAAAATAAATAACTTTAACTTCTACTTGGATTTTAGTGCTAAAATTAAAACCCATTTGGATTCTTACCACTTCAATAAAAAAATCCATTCGGATTTTAACCACTAAAATTAAAACCCATGTAAATTTTAACTAGTAAAATGCATTGAATTAGATATTTTCCAACTAAATTAAAGAAAATGTGCATCCATACATTGAAACACCCACACTAACTATGTCACCGACAAATACATCAAGATATTCTTGGTTAGATTTCGAGCCAAGAGCTTCACCTTGTGCACAATATGCATTTAGATCTACTACACACAAATGATGTTTACCAAATTAGACTACTCCATAAAACACACACCCTTCGTAATCCTCCCTAAATCTATTCACAACCCTCTTCCTTCAACTCATTAGGCATATAGTTGAGCAACATTATCTTGAGCACAACTGTAAATATAAAATTCTTGTTGGCCTCCACATCACTACTATTGAACAATGGTTAGAGAGAAGATACCAATGATGACTTGAAGGGAATTTTTCAATGGATGAAGAACATTATCTCTACTTGTTCTCCTCCTCTGAAATGAGCTCCTCTCCTTTTCCATGCATTATTCCATCTCGAATAGGTCCAATCAACCTTTTCATTATGAAGCAAATCGACACTTAGCTCGGTTCTTCTTTGCAAGGTTCATAATGGATGAGTTCCTCAAGTGACTCTACCTTTGTTTTTCCTAAAAGTAATCCCCATATACTTTTTCCCGAGCTCCTTCTCCAATGCATATAAAGAGAGCTAACTAATCATCTTGGCCCGTAGTTTGTTTACATACCGAGCTCAAACTAATCTATGTAATTTGGATCAAGACCATTATGAGATCATCACGCCCTTTGACACCAATGCGGCTCCCATAGAGCTTTTTCGACACCCTACATTGCGAACCACAAATTGAAGTCACTCTTTGAGATCAATTCAACACTTTTCTCCAAGCTCTTCCTCGACCTTAGATATCCATCTCAACCCATATCAAAACTAGTGGCCACTCTACATGTTGGATTTGTTCCAAATCATGTTGTGCACTTCCAAGTACGAAGATATTTGTGTGCAAGCTGATCATAGCTCTATTATGTCTCTCAAGGTGGCTCCTGCAACAAAGAAGTCAAAACAAGTACAAGGTGGTAGATAAAACATATGAATGAATCCAAAGAAAAGTTTAGAACAAGAAATGGTAATATTAAAACTTTAGCTTTTAGGTATTTGTGCTTAATTATTCATTGAG
This sequence comes from Taxus wallichiana var. yunnanensis, assembly GCA_018340775.1. Lineage (NCBI taxonomy): Eukaryota > Viridiplantae > Streptophyta > Pinopsida > Cupressales > Taxaceae > Taxus > Taxus wallichiana. The sequence goes on from CM031234.1 coordinate 766,007,931, forward strand.
TGACATCAAAAACTTCCTAGAAACTTAGGATTTGAGATTGATAGTATTATAGTAGTAGTATATTTATTATATTAAAACTTTTGGTAATTTTAAGTATTACGCCTTGTCTAACGTATCTATGAGTCATACACAGAGCCTGGAAAACTGGAGGTGATTGTTATTTGTAGAAGTTATCAAAAATATTTTTAAGATTTAAAAATTTCACACAAATTGTTGATAGGTGTTTTTTCACCAAAGCCTTTTTGTTGATAGTTTTAAAAGTAACTTGCACTTCTGTATTGTCAAATGATTTTTACATTTTGATTTTTTTTACATGCAAATTTTTACCCGCCCTTTTCTGACGGGTTTGAGGCCTTGGGAAGGGTTGTGATGGGCTCAATTTTGAACCCCGCTCCTAATAGCCTTGAGAAAAACTAAGGCTTTAAAAAATATTTTACAAAAATTATAATAATTTCCTAAATATCAATTTAGATATTTTACAAAATACTTCTCACAAGCTTAAAAATGAATGCCTTTATTTAAAAATAAAATCCAAAGATTGAATGAATCTTGGAATAGGAATAAGGGTCTTTATATACCCATTTTGGACCGAAAGTATTGGATATAAATTATATCATTAGACTCTATTTACAAAGTAATCGTGTGGTGGAGAAGTTGGGCCACTTGAATTTCACACATCCAAATAAATCAACTCATAACTTGCTCTACAACTTAGTTACTAGCTCTCGATGAACTACTTGGTGAGTTGGTGAGTTGGAGGGGACTCTCTCTTACACCTTTTTAGTAAGTACTTAAATATTAGAGTGCGAGAGATAAGATCATATGATGATTTTCGTAATGTACTACAGAGCTATCTTTCCTTTCCCCGTGGATGTCGAACCAGAATATTTTCTCTTGATACTTTTTGGTAGGGAGTGTGGTGGACATCATCTATCATATTGGTTAGGTGATATATCACATCAAAGAGGAATTATATGTTTTGCACTTGTGGAAAACTTCTCAACTTGTGGCATTACCTCTCTATCGAAATATCTCAAGGGTTGGATGATGGAGGGATGTGTCATAGTTTGCCTCTTTGGGGAACTAGAGATACCTAACTACTAACAAGATGATGCATAGTCATGTAGGGTGCATCCTTATAGTCATGTGCACTTCTAGAAGATTTTATCTTCCACTTGGCCCCCATTCTCAAGAATACGGGAGAGTGCCACGAGGCCTCCATATGACTAAGTGGAGAAAATGAATTTCACTAGAGTATTCCTTGGAGAATATAACCCTAATTGGTGGGTTTAATGTCACTAGATGGTTTATGTTGCTTGATATCTTTGACAAGGAGGATCTTAAGAGATCAAGTCCCACTAGTGGTCACACTATTAGGCCTAAACTTGGAGTTGAGGGATGATTACTAAATACTATGCTTGCCCCTAGCCATCCTAAACAAGGGACTCTTCTAGTTTAGGAAAACTAGGAAAAAATCACCAACTTGATGATGTCATTACAACAACATTGCCCCCTCGGAAACAAGAGTGGATAAAAACCAAATTTTTACTTTGTTGATATTTTTACACAATGCCATGTGTCATATTCCAAACAAACTTATTTGGGTATCTTGGAATGTGCCCTAGTGCTTTGCGCTCATGTGCCCTCATTTTTTTCCCATCTCGCACCTATTCCCACGTGGATGAGATATCCCACGTATGGTGTCTGTTTTGACCTGCTCAAATTGTGTTATAAACTTTTCTTTGAGATATTCCATAAGCAATAAGTTTAGGGAGATTTAGGGAACATGTGCTATGTGAAATATCATCTAAATTATCTAATCCAAAGGTAATGTTGACATCAAGAAGAAGTTATTGATCAAAGCACATAAGTACATATATTTACACATGTAGTTAATCATGCACACATAAGGGTGAAACAAACGAAAATAAGGAAGTAACACATCCGTGAGAGGTTAATTAATTGAAAAATGAGTTTTTGGAGATTGTTTGAAAAATATACTAAATGGATGATCAAGTATAAGAATAATAAGTCATCAAATGGATTTTTATCGTAGGACTCGAGTCTATCAAACAAAGAGGCATATATAGGTTGAAAGTTAACAAGAATGTAAAGTTGTAAAATTGTGTTTAATATTTATTGGAAAATGGATTGAGTTGAGAAATTTTGAGTCCATCGATAGTACCAAAATATTAGTACCTCCAAAAATGGAGAATGGATAATGTGCATAGTTAACCTAGAAAAAATGAGATTGCAATCATGTAAAAATTTCCGCTAGCAAGAGTGGATGATTTGATGGATTGATTAAATGGCGTATGATATTTTTCAAATATTGAATTAAATATAGGATGTCACTAGATTCATATAAGAGGAGGTAATAAATGGAAGAAAGCATTCAAAACTCAAGAATGACTTACTAGATGATTGATTATGTCATTTTCTTAACAAATACACCAAATACATTCATGTATTATGTAAATGAATTTATTAAGACATATTTGAATAAGGTTGTCATGTATATTTAGATATTATTTTATTTTTAATAAGTCAAAAGAGGAACACTTGCAATAGTTGAGAAAATTGTTGACGATATTGGGAAATAATTAAAAGTTGGTCGTTGAAGAATTAAATTTCATAAAGAAATATTTGGTATAATTTAGTTTTTTGATTTCTCAAAAAGGTATGAAGATGGATCCAAAATAGGCACACACAATATTTTATTGGTCGTCACCTAGAAGTAATTTAGAGGTACCAAATTCTTAGAATCATAATATTTTTTACAGGTGAAGTAAAATAGGAATATTAGTTGTATAATTTTTTTATGTAATGCAAATGATAAAAAGGAATTTTTTTGGACAATGTAAGAAAATTGAAGTTTTTCGTAGTTGAAGAAGAAAGTAATAAAAAAACATATGTTGGAATTATTAGATTTTGGTAAGGTATTTCAAGTTGACTAGGATGTCACGACAAAAAAAAAAGAGTAGTGTTGGGTATGTTAAAAATACCTATCACATTTTTTAGTGAGGATATCAAAGACAAAAAGGGATAATATTCAAAGTATGATAAGGAATTATATGCAATAGTTAAATCAATCAAGAAGTGGATGCATTGTTCTCTACCTAAGGATTTTGATTTATATACCAATCATTAAAATTTATGATTCGTAAATAATTAAGGCAAGTTGTACCAACAAAATATGAAGTGGGTTAAATTCCTTTAGATTTATTATTTTGTGTTGTAATATAAAAGACAATAATCAAATAGTGTTACTAATGCTTTGATTAGGAGAATTATATCAACGAATGAGTTAAGAGTTAAAGTTGTAATATTTGATTTGATAAGGTTATACTAAATATGAAGAGTTTAGTGAATTATAGAAGCTATGCACAAAAATAATCAATGTCAAAAAAATTGTGGTTGGATTATCATGTACAAGAAGGATCATTGTTATGAAAAGAACAATTATGTAAATATAGAGATTAATTGTGTGAGAAATTAGTTAAGGATAAACATAATGGCGGATTGTAGGAATATTTGGACATGAAAAAACATATCAATAGTTGGTGGAAAACTACCTTTAGATGCACATGAGTTTAGATGAGCACACATTCATTTAGGAGTGTAGATTTTGTTAGTTAGCAAAAGGGAGAAGCCATATACTAGATGATATCAACAAATATTTATTCCAAAAAAACTTGGGGAAAAAATCCATATGGAGTTTGTTTTAGGTTTTCGTAGGGAAAAAAGTAGAAATGATTAAATATTTGTGGTTTCCAATTGATTTTTGAATATGAAACATTTTGTGGCTTGTAAAAGTACTAGTGACGAAATTAACACCGCAAATTTATTTTCAAGGAGATTGATAGGCTATATGGTTTACCATAAATTATTGTATGAGAAAAGGATGTAAGGTTTAAAGGAAATTTATTGAGTACATTGTGGAATAAATTGAACATCAAGTTATAATTTAGTTCAACTACCAATCATACACATATGGGAAGATGAAGGTAATCAACAAAAGTCTAGGTAATCTATTAAGATGTTTGATTAAAGGTAATCCATGAACACGGAAAAACATTCTTGTACAATTTGAGTTCACATATAATATTTTAGTTAACTTGAGTACATGAAAAACACCATTTTAGATTCTCTATGGGTCAAGTCAAAGAGGAGTTGTGGAATTGTATGACACGACAAACAAAAAATAAGTGCATATGCAAAATAGTTTGTAGAACATATGAAGATGTGCATATAATTGGAGAAGAGTACAACACAATATAATAAACACAAAAATATGAAAATAAGAGAAGTAGAATATCAAGTTAGAGACATAGTATTAATACATTTGTAGAAGGATATATTTCGAAAAGGGAATTATAAAAATTTAAAGATAAAGAAGATAGAAGTATCCAAAGTTTTATGTAAATTTGTGAATTTTTTTATGCATTTGAGATGTTTTAACCATATTCAATATTGAATATTTGTATCCATATCATGAAGTATAAATTAGGGAAGGAAGTGTAAATTCAAATTCAAATTCAAAGGTTGATTGGAGAGGGTAGATGCTAGAGAAGAAGCAATAAAAGGAGAAGGGACAATGAATGACAATAATATATGTTCAAATGGAAAGGTTGAGAGATTAAGAATGTGACTTGAAAAATTGCATTCAAAGTTGCAGAACATGGAACAAAATTATAAGAATAACCATAGTTAGGAGCTTATGCTTTTGTTTATTTCCTAGGATGTATGATGTAGGAACATCTAGGTTCACTTGTAATATTTCATAACCTATAAATATGTTAGCCAAAGCCAATTCTAGTAGGGTGCAATGTTTATAGTTGCACTTAAGTATATGATTTTACGCATCTTGCAAGTGCATAAATGCTATAGTAATTTTTAAAGAATTTTTTTATAGTGTGTTTATGTGTTGTAATGTTCCACACAGTTTGTGACATGCACAATTTTTTATAATGTTTTGTAATTATCTTATGGTTATGACACATTAAAATAAAGTAAACAAGGTTCATTTTATCTTCCAGAGTCAAGAACATATTTCAATAGATAATAAAAGCATGTATTTTAGTATCACAACACACATGAGGGATTGGCATACTAACCAATACCTTAAAATGTCCATTCATATTGAGGATTTAAATATTGATAAAAATCTCCTCAATATATTGCCTCATATTAAGGGGTATAAGGGTTTAATAGATATAGTTTAAGAATAAATAGTTTTGTTAATATATATGGGGCCATTATTTTCATATACATTGTGTAGAAGTGGATATTCCTTATGCATCCCTTTAAGTCTGCTTGGACACATCATTTTTTTAGCAACTATTATGCTTTTTATAGCATACAAAAGGTCTCTATTAGAATTAAAAAGGATGATATTAGAAGGATATGAATTGAAAATATTAAACAATCATGATATGAAACTAGAAAACAAAATAATAGATATATTAATTTGGGCTTATCGTGACCTTTTTCAAATTCTAAGATCTATTTGAACAATATTTTAAATGATAACAATATTAAAAACTTGTAATGAATGTAAAATATTGAATTAAACATGAAAGAGGTGCAAATAATAAGGGTTATTAAAAATGTCATAGAAAAAATGGATTCATGTGATATATGGTAAATTAAGGGGAATTTTATAATAGGAATGGTATATTAGAGGGGTTATTAATAATATAAGATGAAGAGGTAGAACTAAAATAAAATTTACTATTTAGTATCCTACAAATGAACATGATATGTCCCAATTTTATATAATGAATATTAGTGGCAACACAAAATTAGTCTATTAGTATAACTAAGAGAATTTTCATAAGATTGCATTGCTAGCATGCGTTTAGATCAATATTTTAATAGAAGATAAGGATTCATACGACATGCCAATTCATAATCTTATACATAAGGTATTAGTTTGGCTTGTAAATTTTAAAATTTTGAATACAACATTGTTCGAATGAATTGACACGAGTTCACCCAATTCATGCTTGTAATAATTGATTCAATTCAATTGCATTGACTTGTATTATGAACAATTTGGCCCTATTCTTGTATAGAGGATCGAGACACATCTAATATCTTATGGGTCCTTTTTTTTAAAAAGTAATATTATAAGGAGAGTCTTACATCTACATAAAAATGCCACTATAATTATGTTAGAAATAATTTTTGTAAAGGACATAGTTATAGTATGGATTATTCAATTCAACATGGATATGATATCTACGCTTAGATTATTTAAGGATGTGTTTGGACAAGAAAAAATGGTATTGGATTTTTATTATGTTGTCTATTATGGATAGAAGGATGTTTGATGAAGGATGGTTAGACTTATTTAGTGAATTGGTTTGGTTTGATTTTAGTCCGAGATTTATAAATACGTAGGTCTCAATAAAATACAAACAATCATGTAACCCACAAGACTTAATGCTGGTATAAAAGGTGTGTATTGTGCCTAGTAACCCACCAATATACCTCACATGATGTGGTGCTATATTGGTATCCCAACCCTCACTTCACATGATACATAGTAAGTAAATTTGGGAATGTTGTCCTTCCTATAATACTAATCATTTGTAGTTGATAGGTATTAATTCTAGGCTTTATGAGGCTTTCCAGGTGCATCACTTGTATACTTTTCAATATGTGGGGTTTAAGTCTATACTGCAAGGATGTTTTATAAATCCTGGGTATTGGGATACGAAAGCCCCTAACTTCACATTCTTTGGTAAAACATGTCAATGCTTAGCTAGTAATGAGAACTTTCCTTGAATTTGTATACCCATTAGAGTTCATAGGTCATGTCTTAGTGTGTGGTGATGAAATATACTTCACAAGATTCCTAATGACTATGAAAAGTGTGGTGGGATGAAATCTACATCATGTTTCCCCTAAAAATAAATATAAAATGGTATGTTGTCTAATTTTTTTGATATCCAATATCGTCAAATGATGCAAGGGGAGAACATACAAAATCTAGCCTTGGGTGATCACACACACAAATATATACAACAATATACAAGAAAAGTAAACAATTCAAGGTTAATAATGATCATAATGATGGCTTGATATTGATTATTTGAATAAGAAAATGTGTAAGTACACCATTAGTAGTTTAAGTTTTTTATAACCTCTTACAAAGGTAGTATTTAGTATCCTACAAATGAAAATGATATACCAAAAGTTTACTTAGTGAATGTCAAGTTGGCAAAACAAAAGTAGTGTGTAAAATTTGTGTGCAGGATAACTACGAGAATTTTCACAAACTTGCATTGCTAGCATGATTTTATCTCACCAAAGTGTTCATCTACCATCAAACCATGTTGTAATTGGAGTTGATTTAAGATAAAACATAAATATTTATATGACATGTCAATTAATAGTCTTATACATAAGATATTTGTTTGGCTTATAAATTTAGAAATTTGAATACAACATTGTTGGAAAGAGCCAACATGAGTTCACCTTGACAGCTTGATTCAAATAAATTAAATCAATTGTATTATGATTCCCAATAGATAGTTTTCCCAAATATGAATTTTTCCCACTTCATAAAATAAAAAAATATACTTTTTGACAGCTATGACATATAAACTAGGGAAAATTGGATTTATTTCTGCAAAATGTGACTAGGGTTTTGTATGCAATCACACCCAAACAACCCCAAATATTTATTACACACTTCCCAACAATAAAACAGACCTTAGAAAGGATATGGCGATTACCCTAGGGCAGTTTTAAATTAATTTAGGCAAGTCAACTAGGATTTGATAGAGAAAACCACACAAACGACTTCCAAAAATTTATCTTTCTATCTTAGATGCTTGCCACTATTTTTAGGAACCCAAACATATAAAAATAGGAATTTATGGAGCCCAAAATTACTCAGAAATCAGATCTGAAATCTGAATAATAAACTGCCTGAAAACCACTGTGAAAACCCTCTAAAAATTATGAAATTGCTTTGCTTCACTTCACAAAAATCAGTAGATGATTTGACAATATACCTTAGATCTAAATACCTCATAAAACATGCCAAATCTTTTCTAAACTGGTCGATCCAATAGAAGAAATTATGCTGCAATTTTTTCACCAAAATGCCTTTAAAAACCCTATTAGAAATGACTGAAAATCTGATTACAATCAATGGGAATTTCTGAGTGAAAAACCCTCACAACTCTTGGGGTTTTCGTCCACAAGAGATTAAATTCACAAGGGGTTTCGTCCTTGAATTTTAATGCAAAAGCTAAAGCTTCATGCAAGAGAAAATGTTATAAAATATTTCTGGATACCATAAGGTGGTTCTACCTTTCCTTATAAAGGAAAATGGTCACAAAATGACCTCTAAATCAGCCAATCATATTTTATGCAATCCCTAGACCAGGTCACATTTTCTAGGAAAGACCATTGGCACACTTTACTAAATTATTCACTCCTAGAGCTGGTCGCATTTTTCCATAGGAGGAATACAAAACATAAATAATATTTTATCCTTCCTAACTTCATTATTCCTCTTTGGCCCAAGTTGCCATTGACCTTTCTAGGAAGAATAAAATATAATAACCCCTTTACAATGATATTTGCCCCTCGTATTGACCATAGGGATTATTATTTATTTTTATTAAGCCAAATAAATTAATATAAGTGCTTTAATAATTTAATTTAAATTTTTATAGCACTTTATAAAATTTATTGTGACTTAAGTCACCCTTATATTTTTCCTTTGGCCATCGGGTTGACAAAATAGGCTAAAGGTAATGTAGCCAAATTAAGAACAAACCAGATATACTGCAAATATTATGAACTCCAAAAGAAAATAGATCTCCTTCTTTGTTATTCAATAATTAATTACAATGCTTCCTAAATAGGAAAACAACTCCCAACTCGAGTTTCCAAGTAAACTCTAGCTAACTCGACTAAATCTACTATAGGTGGCGGAAATTACTATTTTAGTAGTTTACTAGAACCTGCTATTCTTAGTAAGTTCGCATGCTTATTCCTATGGGCACAAAAATTTCCATGCATCTTCTACATCCCTAAATTAGAGGAATTGCCAACTTTCTAACTCAAAATGAAATTAATAGACTAAAATTAACTAATTCTCAAAAATAGGAAAAAACCGAACTATAACTTAAATCCTAATTTTCGGCCTCAAGATGGCAGATTTAGGGCCCGAAAACATGTCGAAAACTTGCCCCAACTAGTAGGGCTGGTTTCCGCTATGTTTGTCTCATCGAAACATGTGGTTTAAAAAAACGGACTTAAACGGACACCCGAGCTCAAGTTATGACCTTGTCAAGTTCCTGCTAATTCTGGCGCATCATTCTCCCCTGCTTGAAAAAAATGCAGCTCCTGCAAGTTGTCTTCTTCAAACTGCTTCCATTTATCTACATCCAACTTCTGAATCTCCCACTCTGTGACCCAAGTATTGTCCTCTTGTTCTAGTCCTTTCCAATGTACCAAATATTTGTTGTATTTCCCATTTTGTGTGTCCATTGTTTTCTTATCTAGAATATGATCCACTTCTTCTTTCTTCTTCACCGGAACCTGCTGCCTCCAATCTACTACTTCATCAATAAAATCCCCTTCTACACCATCCCCATGAAAAGAATACAAATATGAAACATTAAACACTGGAGAAATATCAAAATTCCCGGCAATTCTACCTCATAAGCATTATCGTTTATTTTTTCACGATTTTGTAGGGACCAATCTTCTTGTACTTCAGCTTGTTATAGGTTCCTTTTGGAAACCTTTCCTTCTGCAGATATACCATAACCAACTCACCAATTGTAAATACCTTTCTCTGTCTATGCACATCTGCTATTTCTTTATACTTATCATTACTATTCTACAGCTTCTTCCGCACTTCTTCCTGCAATTGTTGTATATGTTCGGCAAATGCTTTTGCATCATCACTGACTCTACCATCAACTGGTAGTTACACCAAATCTAACACCCCATTTGGATTACTCCCATACACAATTGAAAATGGAGACTTTCCCGTGGATCTGTTTATGGAATCTCTGTTATATGCAAACTCAGCTTGTGGTAATGCTAAGTCCCATTGTTTTAGCTTTTCCCCAACAATGCACCTTAACAGGTTTCCCAAACTCCTATTTACCACCTCTGTTTTCCCATCACTGCATGGATGATAGGCACTACTAAACTGTAGTTGAGTTCCAAATTTCTTCCATAAAGTCCGCCAGAAGTGACTTAAGAACCTTGTGTCCCTATCTGAAGTAATGGTTTTTGGAACACCATGTAAATGAACAACTTCTCTGAAAAACAAATCTGCTACGCCTGTTGCATCACTTGTTTTCTTACAGGCAATAAAATGAACCATCTTAGAAAACCTATCAACAACCAAAAAAATTGAGTCATTACCTTGTGTTTTTGGTAATCCCAAAACAAAGTCCATACTCGATCCGTCCACGACCCTTTAGGAACAGGAAATGGCATATACAACCCTGTATTCTCGTGCATGGCCTTTTGAGACTTGGAAAATTCAACATCTTTCCACATATCTTACCACATCCATTTTCAACTTTGGCCAATAGTATTTGTCTACTACCAAGGCTATCATCTTATCTTTACCAAAATGCCTAGCCAACCCTCCGCTATGCAACTCTTTCACTATATTCTCTCTCATAGACCCAACTAGAATACATAGTTGGCGTCCCTTGAATAGGTAGCCATCCTGTAAAATATACTCATCCAGACATCTCCTGCATTGTATGACAATGGACTAATTAGTCTTTCAACAATATCCTTGAAATCGGAATCAGAAGAATACAAACCCTTTATTGCTTTAAAACCCACCACCTCATTTTCCATAGTGGTAAACAAAGTCACATGCCTACTTAATGCATCTGCAACTTGATTCTATTTTCCATTTATGTTTTAGAGAAAAAGCATATCCCTGCAAAAATGATACCCACTTTGCATGCCTACTATTCAACTTCTTTTGGGTATTCACATACTTCAGGGCTATGTGGTCTGTAAATAACACAAACTCCTTAGGCACTAAGTAATGCCTCCAATGCCTTAATGCTTGTACAATTGCATAAAATTCCACATCATAAGTAGAGTATTTCTTTCTTACCTCATTCAGTTTCTCACTAAAGAAAGCTACTGGCTTTCCTCCTTGACTTAGAACAGCCCCAATACCCACATGTGAGGTGTCACAATCAACCTCAAACACTTTATCAAAATCTGGTAGTGCCAAAATGGGTGCCTCTGTCACCTTCTTCTTCAAGAATTGAAAACTATCCTCATTGCCTTTGTCCACAAAAACTCCCTTCCTTTTGTGCAATCTATTATAGGAGCTACAATACTACTAAAATTTTTAATAAATTTTCTGTAAAATGTTGCTAGACCATGAAAGCTCCTTACCTCTGTTATACTCGTGGAGTAGGCCATTCAATAATTTCCTTTATCTTTTCTGAGTCCATCTGTACCCCATCTGCTGAAATAATAAAGCCCAAGAATACCAAAATCTCTTGCATGAATGTGCACTTCTTCATATTTGCATAGAGTTTCTCTTTCCTTAACACTTCAAATACCAACCTTAGATGCCTCAAATGTTCTTCTTTAGTTTTACTAAAGATCAATATATCATCAAAATAAACCACAACAAACTTACCATTATACTCTCATAGCACGGTGTTCATCAATCTCATAAAAGTACTAGGTGCATTGGATAACCCGAATGGCATCACCAACCACTCATATAATCCATTTCCCATCTTGAATGTTGTTTTCCACTCATCTCCTTCTCTGATCCGAATCTGATGATAACCACTTCGAAGATCAATCTTGGTGAAATACTTAGATCCAATAAGCACATCCATCATATCATCAAGGTGAGGTATTGGGAACCGATACTTGATTGTAATTTTATTGATCGCTCTACTATCCGTGCACATTCTCCATGTTCCATCCTTCTTTGGTGTTAATAAAGCTGGTGTTGCACACGGACTCATGCTCTCCTTTACGACCCCCTTTTACACGAGCCCTGCCACTTGCCTATTCAACTCTGCATGCAATGTCGGGCTCATCCTATAAGCCGCTTGATTTGGGAGTGAAGACCCTGGAATCAAATCAATGTGGTGTTGAATATCTCTTTTGGGTGGTAATCCATCTGGTAGCTCATCAGGAATAACATCCGAAAATTCTTCTATTAATTTTGATGTTTCTATTGGTATTTGAGCACTTACAAGTTCATCCTTATTTGCAACTAGTGCATAACAAAAACCGGTTGCCTTTGCCTCCTTCACAAATTCCTTTGCAGAAAGCATATTTTCAGCCTTCCCCTCTTCTTTAAGAGGTAGCAAAACTATTTTTGTGCCATCCTTCCAGAAAGTACAATTATTCTTTCCCCATCACGAATAACTTTTCTATCAAATTGCCATGGTCTTCCTAGCAGCATATGACATGCATCCATAGGGATAACATCACACCAAATCTCATCCTTATAATTGTTCCCAATAGAAAAGCTTATTAAACATCTCTTATCAATAATAACTTCATTACCCTTCTTAAACCATGCAATATGATAAGGGTTAGGATTCTTCTCACAATGCACTCCAATTTATTGACCATCTCATTTGAAACCATGTTCTCACAACTACCACCATCAATAATAACATTACATACCTTTCCTCCTGAAGTGCATCTTGTTTTGAAAATATTTGTACGCAGCCATGCATCCCTCTTGACCTCCTTTCTTGGAGCAATCATCATCCTCTTGATCATTAGAGTTTCTCCAACATCTGGTGGGATTTCCAGTGTCCTGCTTCATCTTCTACTTGCTCGCCTTCAACAAGATTTACTCTTGGAGCATCTCCTTGCCTTTTGTCATGTGTATAAGTATGTGGGCATTCAAAAGCTTGATGCCCTTCTTCACCACATCTGTAACAAAAAAATGGTCTTCGTGGAGCCTCCCATCCTCTATTGCCAGCATATCCTCTGCCCCTAGGAAATCCTCTGCCTCTTTGTTGATTCTGGAAATCTTGTCTCATATCCTCTTGCTTTTCCAATCCATGAGATGATTCTCCCTACCTTGGCTGAAACCAGCTCATCCCCGAAAGGAAGTTGAGGCCCCCTATTCATTCCGTGTGATCTCCTAAAACTTTGACGATTTGTTTTTTCCTCACCTTTAAGGCTAATTGATGGGCATCTTCCATGCTTTTAATCCTATACATACTTATCTCATCTTGAATAGAAAATTTTAATCCATTAACATACCTTGCAGCCATTTGTTCCTCGCCTTTCTTCACGCTCTACATGAATGGACAACTTATAGAATTCATTTGTGTATTCTTGCAATGTTTGTAAGTTTTGTCTGAGATTCTGAAACCTCTCTGTAAAGGGTTTGTGCATAATCCACAGGGAGAAATTTATCTTTCAGCTTCTTCTCCATCTTACTCCATGTCCTAATTCTTTCTTTCCCCTTTCTTGACCTCTCTTTCTGTAGGTGATCCCACCGTAACATAGCATGACCTTTCAATTTTGTGCATGCAAATTTTACCTTCTTTTCTTCTGACATAGTCTTCCACTCAAAAAATTTTCCCATGCTATTCAACCAGTCTATTAGCTCCTCTAGTTTTAGACTACCACCATACTCAAACATCAACTCTTATCCCATCATTCTTTCCTTCTAATGCTCGAAGCATCCTTTCTTCAAAAGTTAATGGTGGTGCTTGCATTTCCTCCTCTTCACAAACTTCTTCTTCATCTGTGTCATCTCCACCTTGATTTCCTCTCTAGGTTATCATTGCAGCAAGTACAAAAACTTGTCTCTGTAGATCTTGCATATTTCTATTCATCTGTGCAATACCACCTCCTCTTCCTCTTCCTCTTCCTGCCATTTAAAAAAAAAAAAACTTCGAACCTGCTCTGATACCAGATAATGTAGCCAAATTAAGAACAAACCAGATATACTGCAAATATTATGAACTCCAAAAGAAAATAGATCTCCTTCTTTGTTATTCAATAATGAATTACAATGTTTCCTAAATAGGAAAACAACTCCCAACTCGAGTTTCCAAGTAAACTCTAGCTAACTTTGACTAAATCTACTCTAGGTGGTGGAAATTACTATTTTTAGCAGTTTACTAGAACCTGCTATTCTTAGTAAGTTCGCATGCTTATTCCTACGGGCACAGAAATTGCCACGCATCTTCTACATCCCTAAATTAGAGGAATTTCCAACTTTCTAACTCATAATGCAATTAATAGACTAAAATTAACTAATGCTCAAAAATAGGAAAAAACTGAACTATAACTTAAATCCTAATTTTCGGCCTCAAGATGGCGGATTTAGGGCCCGAAAACATGTCAAAAACTTGCCCCAATGGGTAGGACGGGTTGCCGCTGCATTCGTCTCATCGAAACACGTGGTTTAAAAAAAAAACAGACTCAAACGGACACCCGAGCTCAAGTTATGACCTTGTCAAGTTCCCCGCTAATTCAGCGCATCAAAAGGTCTTCAATTGGGAAAGGGGATATTACAGTCCTCCCTTCCCAAAAATTTGCTTGCCTTCAAGAAATTCTGATCTTGTTTTGTCCAAGTGTCATGCACAAGAGACAAAACATGCTGAAATGTTCCACAAGCCTTGCTCATGTACCTGTCAAATGAAGAAAATCTTGCCACAAAATATAGATCTCCTGATGCTCATAAAGATGAGTATAGACCAATGGTTCAACATAATCTATAATGTAAACTCTTCTCTCTAAATTTTTATGCTTCTCATGGTGGAAATAAATTTGAATGTGCAACAACACATTAGACATATCATTCACTACATACCTTGGAGTATCATCATTCTCTATCTCCATGATGACTTGGCTTCTCAGCCAATCTGTATCCCATGAAGTCTGCTCCTTTTGGATTGAGTCTTCCACACTCCAATGCCTACCAAAAGCTGATGTAAATCCTGAAAAATTGGAAAGTGACATGGAATTCCAAGTAGGACAGCTATTAACTCCTGACAAATCAATGAAGATGAAGTCACCAATCAACAAATAGAGAGCTGCCATATCATAGTAAATCGGTGACATAACCAAAGATGAGTTATGGGTGTCTTCAACACCCATCAAAGACAACTCATGAGTGGCTGGTCCACTATGAATGTCATCAACAAAATCATCAACTCCATCAACTGAAAATTCTGAATTTTCCTCCTTCATGCTTTCATCAGTAATCGCCTTCACCCCACTAATATTAATTAAATTAAATTAATTAATTATCCTCACCATATTTACTATTTAAATATCTTAATTTAAATAATATCCACACATACACTTCACTTAGACACCTCACCAAGCTAACTCACCCTAAAACCTATTCTTAGTAAGTTTCCATAACTAACTAAGACTTACCCAAACCCTAAAAATCAATGCCTACATTCCTTTAACCACATTCCAACATGCTTACAAGAAGCTCCCAGTCTAATCCATGGGTTAATGGCATGAGATTTGAGGAAATCAAGAGGATCTCCCTAGTTTAGTAAACCTAGGAAATCCCGCCTTGACCGACGCCGGTTACCCCTAACCGTCACCGGTTAAGCTTGGAACCGCCGTCGGTTACCCTTTTTAACCCCAAAACAACCTTATTCTCAAGGTTGGCAAAAGGTTGGAAAAAGATTGAAAAGTTGGAAAACATTAGCACATTCTAGAGAGATATCACATCTTCTGAGAGTGAATTCCAATGAGAACACGCATGCAAGGAAGGAGATCAAGCATCTTTTCCTACACAACCATCCCAACAATGATCTGATCTAACCAAGTAAAGAGGAATGTACATGCAACCCATATAGAAGATTTCCTTCAGTTGGTGATCACCTACAACCTTCAAAACCTCTCATCAGCACCTCCATCCCTCACTCACAGGCATCTAGACCAAAATCCAAGTAGATGTTATACTTCTTTGGTTTATTCCATTTCATCATTATATTATCATATTTTTTTACCTAGCCACCCATTGACCTCCCCCAACACTCACCCCTCCATATACCCATTAAAACCCTACCAAATCCTACCTAAATCACCCAATACCTCATCTTGACCAACCAAAGTCCTTTGTGTAATCACAAAGGAGACCTAAATCTCATTCTATGGCATTCCTGAACCCACAAGAATCTCGCACCGCTACACCCAACCACCACTGGTCACCCTTAACCAACATCGGTTCTCGTATTTTCCCATACAACCTAGAAAAAATGACTATCCACCTAATTCCCTTTCACCCTCATTCACCTCGTGATCTACTATGAGACCTCTATCGACTCAGAGACCCAAAACCAATTACTTGACCTTTAGATCCTATTCTAACCTAGCCTGTTAGATTAGATCTATTTCTTATTGTGTTTTAAGTGAGATACCTAAATCATTTTGAATTACAATAGGATTTACCTTATTTACCACATTAAATTGTTTAAAATAAAGGGATGATGATAACTCATCTAGAAGTATCACACTTCCGGATCTAGCACACGCTAGTAGCAGTTCACCGCATATATTGTTTAATTCCTTCTCGGTGGTCTTGCTTTTTTGTATTACAGGTAGTTCCTCCTAGCCAAAAGGAAGCTCTCACAATCAGCTGTGGATTCAAAAGTCATACGCGCGCAAACAACCCATCAACCAACATTTGAACAGGTATTCCTCCTACGCATGTTACCCTATTTGTTTTCATCAATACTTCAAAGAAACGATCTAGAAAATGGTGAAACATTTTGGCATGCCTGTGGGACCCATCCGGGTTCCTTGCATTTCATTCATTCCTAGGAAAATTTGTGTGTTTGTTTCCCTTCTAAAAGCATACACATTAATTTTCTTCCTTGGTAACCCACCTTTTCTTTCTATTTTCTCTAAAGGAAACCTTTCTTTTGGTGTAATTAAAAAGAACCATTTCTTCATGTTTTCTACATTGTAGTGAAAGAGCATCCCTCTTCCTCTTCATCTTTTTGTGTCATCCAACTTCACACTTCGATTTGGGCTTAAAAATAAGTGCATTACATTCTGATTTATCGCATTAGCTCACATTAATTGCGGAAACCTATATGCTGGAGGTCATGACCAGCTGATGGTTGACAAACAAACCATAGAAAGCACTTTCTTTCTCTTTCTCTCTCTCTAAGTCTTACCAAACCTCACAAAAATTGAAAATACACACATTCTTAAACAACATCTTACCTAGAAGAAGCTATAGGTGATCACACATCATGACATGAAAGGCACCTACTCATCACTCTCTGTCGAGTCATACTTCGAGAAGGCCCGCCCCACCATAACATACCTAAAACCTCACCTTTTAGATCTCCTTCTTTGTAGGAAGCCATCCTCACCAAAAACTCTATTTCACAATTCATGTGTCAGTCCTTAAATAGCATAAGCTAAACAAACATAATAGAAAAGGCACTCCTAGGATCACATTTTTCTTAGTGTTTCTACTTGGCTTACATTTTGAGGTGAGAGATCACATTCTTCATTTTTCTTGTTCATCCTTGCATGCTCCTCATCACAACTGGTGTATTTTGGCTTCACCTGAGTGTGCCTGGGCCATATCATCATCATTCCTAGAATTTTGGGTCTGATTCTACATCAGATTTTAATTCACAACCACTTTTCTTTCATCACTATTTCAATTTCATAGTAACCATCATCGGTTACCCTTTGACCATCATCGGTTATACCCAACCAACGTCGGTTCCAGGTCCTTTTGTTAACCTACCCAAAAGGACATTTTATTCATTTTCTTCCACTTTTCACAATCCCTGTCACTACCATCATTCCCATTGACATTGTAAAACACCATCAGATTTGGCATACCTATCAGATTTGACCTTCTCCCTAGTTTTCACTCATTGACCATTTTTCTACAAAGGACTGACGAAAGCGGTTACCCCTACCGACGATCGGCAATTTTCCTTAACCGATCGGTTATCCTGTTCACTTTCCAACCACCATTTGGTACCTAATCCACTTTTTACCATCAGATTCACCTATTCTTGCTATTTTTTTATGTCATTTACAGAGAAGTAGCCCTACTTAATCAGTACTAGTTCACATGGTGCTGACCCAAAGACAAGCAAGCACACTTGTGTTTCACACCGCTTTGTCAACCACTCCCACCTAGTCCTTCACCACCTTCCATTTTATCACCAGCCATGGATCCCATCCAACCTATCACTATCGCTACCGAGATGAGGAGTTTGCACGACTCCTTGACCAAAACCCTGCCACCTTGCAGTTTTACCTTTCCCACTCATCCACTCGAGATGCCTCGGGTCAGTTGATATACACATGCCCGTATCTATCCCCCGACTCTCGCTCCCACTCCTGCATCGCCCCATCTAGCTCTGTGCTTCCCATCTACCTTACCCCCAGTCATTTCACAGCTAGGTCCTATACCCACTATGACTACCATGTCTTCCACCTCCGTTACCCCGCCACATCCACCATACCCCTCGAAAACTACCCAAAACACAACCTCATCCACCCCTAATGTCTCACACATACCCATAGCTACACTACCACCTCCCGTGTCGGTGACCCCTACCCCTTTTCAAAATGTGGTCCTTTCCATTCCACAATCATTAGCCCCATTGCCACTAGGGTTACCACAACCCTTCCACCTCCATATACATACTATCACCACCTCCCGTTTCCTCCATTATTCACTCAGGGTACGTACCCCTTGTTTCACTACCTTCTTCCCAATCAACCTACATGGCAAACACCATACACTGGAGTGCCACCCTCGTTATATGCCCAAAACCAACCCTCTCACGCTACAGAGAGCACCCAATCATCGCAACCTACCAACGACCTAATCAAATTGATGTTGACAAGATGCAGACATTAGAGGCATCGGTTTCACGGCTCCCACAACACTCTCACCTATGACGAGATTTGCAACGAGCCCATCCACCCATCCATTCCTATCCGCCCATACCCCATGCATTGGGAAATGCCTAAATTCAATCATTTCAATAGCAAAGAAGACCCACAACAACATTTGTAGTCATTCAAACATGGGTGTTATCTGATCGCTCACGATGATGCCTTGCTCTTGAGAACCTTTCCCATGTCTCTGATTGGACCTACATTAGATTGGTATAGTGGGTTACCTAGACACTCTATATTCTCATTCAATCAGGTAGCCCAAGCCTTCTTGATCATTTTTCTATCAATATCATCAAGAAGGTTACCATGACCACCTATACTCCACACGTCAATATGAGGATGAATCTATCACATATTTTGTCACTCACTGGCATAGCTTGATCAACCAACTCACCTTCCAACTGCCACAAATAGAACTCATTGAGCTCTTCACATGGGCTTGTGCTAGACATATCTCACCAACCTTGTAGGTCCAAACCTTCCAAACATTCGATGAAGCATTCACTATGGCACGAAAGTTAGAGATTCGGGCCATCAAAGAGAAGAAAATCCAATTACGCAATAAGAATTCGACATTCAAGTCAAATGATACCTCTTCTTCTTCCAAACCACAAACCAATTATTCAAAAGCTAAGGGCACCGCTAACATAGTGGTACTCAAGGCCAGCCCAACTCATCCATCAAATCAAGCTACCCCCTCATCTAATCTCTCACCCATCCAAACTTTTCAATTCAGACGAGAGCAATGGAAATACACCCCAATTGGGAACCTTACTCTTCTGTCTTAGAAAAGCTTATCAAAGTTGGGGCCATTACCCTTCCACCCATAAAACCACACACTAGTTTTGACCCTACTTCGCCCCATGCCCGCATGGTATAAAGAACATGACTTCTATAACTATCATCGAGTAAAGGGTCATAGTGACGGAAATTACATCACTTTCAAAAATATTGTCCAAGAAATGCTCGAGAAAGGTGAGTTAACCATGGATAATCCTAATGCACCTACCAACCAAAACCTACACATCTTCAAGAAACCATTTCCCAACCATGCCCCTTCATCTGATCAAACCGGTGAGACCTCAACTCATGATACCCATACCCATGAGGTCCACGCTATCTTTAATGACATACCTATCACCTCCCAATTACCTCACATTCCTTCCATAGAGGAAATCCTAGCCCAAATCCTCCTTCCGCATCAGAACCAACCTCCCCTATTCCTTCACCCACAGAGGAACATCTTTCATCTCCTTCATCACCTACGGAGGAGTCCCCACTAACATCGAGACCATCTCACCCCTGGCTTCTCCACTTAGAGAACCTTTACCCACAGTACCTCCTCCACCCATAGAGGAGCACCCATTACCTCCTCCACCCACAGAGGAGCACCCATCATCTCCTCCACCTATAGAGGAGCTCCCATCATCTCCTCCACCTATCATAGACCCAGTTGAGATACCTTTGCCTCTTGGTGAGCATTCTCCATCCACTACCCAAAATCCTGCAGACCTACTTTCGGCTCTCTACCCACGAAGCTAAAGCTAGCCAATTTCCTATCTCTAAGACACATTTTACAGAATTTCCATTAGGTCCTCATCAACTCCACCTACAGACATGTGCCATTCTCACGTTTGGCCGATCACTTAGATTATGTGGATAGAGCCTTACTATGGGGATGCCTTTTGCTTCCTATCTCAACGCAGATGCAGAGGTCACTTGCTGATACCTCCACTATCTACCCAAAAATATTTTGACCAATCGAACCAAACACAACCACCTCTATCACAACTCCTTCCACGACACCTATCATAGCTCAAACCACATCCTTACCCATAGCCCAATCTATATCTAAACCCAAACCCACACCTATGACATCATCCTCGACTAAACCTATTACCACTTTAGGGGTCACCCCGACTACCAACCTTACTCATCCACCTATCAAACTGGATTTAGCTACATCCTCCAAAGACAACACCACACCTACTCCGACACCCAAATAGAAGCACCACACCCATAGAACTCATACCCCAACTGCACCAATCACACTTGCACCTGTCCCATCCATCTTAGGATCTCAACTTCCCCACATGGTCAAGAAACCTCTACCCACCAATAAACCAAAAACACAACAACCCATTCCTTCCTCACAAACCTCTAACCTCTCCCCACACCCAACATGACTTACACCAACACTGCTACATCTTTACCACCCATACCTCCAATACCCTCAGCTGTTTTACTTCACTACCCACTACATTTCAATCTTTGTCCCTTACACCTCCTACATGACCGCATCCTCTACCTTCACAACACCTCCGTTATCCCCATGGGTAACTCATCCTCTTCCCCATCTACTTTTCCTTCTAGACCTCATACACCCATATCACCTTTACCCAAGAAGGTGCAACCCAAAAAACAAAACTCCACTACCCCACAATAAGGTAGTCAAAACAACCACACACCCTCCTACTCATTCATTACTATACCCCTACCTAAACAAACACGACCGACACCCAAAACCATGCCAACACCCAAACCCATAGCTCGACCCACTCCTCCTCTTCCAAAGACCATTCCTCAACAATCAACTACACCTACACCCAAACCCACGTTCACTTCCCATTACGATCCACTAGCAGGGTCCTATGCCAAAATTTTAACCAACCTCCTTGAGACTTCTGTCATCACATTACCTCCACTCAGACCTTATGACCCCCTCAAACCCAAGCCAAAAGGGTTTGATGATACTAAAATTTGTGCTTACCATCATGTGCCAGGGCACGATGTGGAAAATCTGCAAGGCCTTGAAAACCTTATCCTTATCCAGTTGTGTCCCCTAGAAGCCAACTTTGATGATGACCTTCTCGACGAGGATCCTACTTCACCAACACCCATTCCCACACTGCCCACTCAACAACCACAAACTCCATCCTCACAACTCCTAGAGCCACCCCAAGATTTGAAATTAACATGGTTCACATCAGAGAACTTGCCACGCCACCACCCAAATGTCATTGCGCCCAACTCACCTCACAGGGTTTTTCTCCTCTGGTAGGTTTTTTCCCATCATGTCATTATACCACTCACCCTACACCTTCTCCATTTTCCAACTCCCCTCAGATCAACATGATACACGTCACTACACATGCTCAGAAGGATAAGGGTAAAGAAAAGGCAACTAACCCACCAACCAATCCTATACCCAACATACCATCTGCACCCATACCTAAAATCACTATCCACGCAACCCTACGTACCCCATTTCTAATGGCATCACACATCACACCATGCTCAAACAATTACACCAATCTCCCTCAAAAATGTCCTATATGACCTCATCCAAACCTCAGAATCCCATCATCAAGCTCTCATGGAGGTTCTTCAATCTATTGAGGTTTTACCCAATGACCCTACACCCGTAGCCTCCATTATCACACCCCATCATGTAGCCTCTCTCACCAAATTACCACCTTCATCTTCACCCCACCCTATTCACCAAGTGGCCTCCCTTAGCTTCTCAGAGGAAGAGATCACACCACACCAAAATGATGACCTGACCCAGCCCTCTTCATCTCTATCCACATCGATGACATATGGGTACGCCATGTGATGATTGATGGGGTGCTAGCATTAACATCATTTCATCCCATGCATTCACTCAAATGCACATACCTAACAATTACATGCATAAACATCCGGTCATGTTGCATTCATTCAATGACGCTATCACCTCTACACTAGGTACCATCATCCTCCACATTCGCGTGGGCCCCCGCACTATTCCAGAATTGTTTTACATTTTGGAAGGGGAATTCCAATATAACCTATTGCTTGCAGACCCTAGATTCGTGTCATGGGTTGTGTTCCTTCCACTTTGCATCATTGTGTAAAGTTTGAACACGAAGGACACACCTATACCATTCCAACTGACCCATCACCTTTTAAAACATGCAACATGCTTTACCAACCCAACGATGTGCTCATACCTATTAAGCCGACTACCTCCACAACCATTACTTCTTCACCTACACTTCCACTTACCAGTATAGCCACTGCTTCTACCACACATACCTCCTCCATTCCTACCACTTGCCATAACCTCCACGGCTGACCCATCAGCTTCCCAATCCATTAACTCCACCTCCACATCGACCTCCGACACATCATCCATTCCAACTACCTACATACCAACCACTGATCCCTTGGAAGGTGTTTTTCAATGCCTCACTCTGGGGAGTACCGCCTATATAGTGTCAACACATTCCTTACTCCACAAGAGTATGGAAGTCTTCACCAACACCCTCGCTACGATCACCGTATAGGAGAATGCCTCCTTTATGGTCCTCCTCACCTTCGTACTAGTCTCACCTATGGGGGACTTGATACTACCACTTACACACCCGAACCACCGTCACAAACTCGCCCCTTTTCCACTGACTTCCAATCACTTACCAATCATCATTTCACCCACACCTTCCTACACCGATGTGCATGGAAGGGTTTTGGTTTTGGATTTTATGAGCAAGGCCACCATACCATTATTCCATGTACCACCCACAAACATAATGACCATAGTGGTATCGGCTTTCCTAAACCACCTACCAAACAGGCCCGCATTGAACTCATTAAGGACACTAACCTTCTCCACCTTCTTCACCCACTCCACCTTCATCACCACCCTCACCGAAGAGTCGATGGATCCTAAATCTATCCCTCCTAACTTTTTTTTTTTCATAAACACCATTTCCTTGGGGCCTCTACTTATCAATGCGAGGGCGAGGCCCCTTCCACTCTTCCCTTCCTATATCCTGAAATGATCGATGATGATACACCTTCAATTAACATCGTTCAATGTCAGGATGATGAATCCATACTCACCTACCTTGGTGCGAAACTCATATATTCATCGATCATTACCTTCTGAGACACAAACCATGTTGAATGAATCGACTATCGAGATCAACATTCATACTCAGGATGACCCGCACATCCTAAAGATCAGACAATCTTTAGATGTTGTTGAACAGAAGCCATCACTTCTTTTCTCGAGATCATAACCACACTTTTCACTTGGTCTTACGTAGACATGCCCGGTATTGATCCCACCATAGTGGTCCACAATATCGTAACCATTCCCGATGCCAAACCCATTAAACAAAAGCTAAGGAAAATGCACCCTCGCATTGCCCTTCTCATCAAAGAGGAACTTCAACACCTTCTTTCCATTTCCTTCATCTTACCCATTGATTATCCTCATTGGATTTCTAACATTGTCCCTATCACTAAAGTGACAGAGGGGACTCCATTTTGCATGGACTTCCATGACCTCAACCTAGCATGCCCAAAAGATGACTTTCCTTTACCTGGTATTGACCAACTAGTTGACCTTACCACTGCCATGAGATGCTATCACTCATGGATGGCTTCTCGGTTATAACCAAATCCTACTTGCCCAAAGATCAACACAAAACCTCATTCATCACCCTCGGGACCTTTTTCTATCGAGTCATGCCTTTCGGCCTTAAAAATGTTGGTGCCACATATCATCGGCTATGACTTACATCTTCCATGACATCATGCATCACATATTGGAAGATTACGTGGATGATCTCTTGGCCAAATCTAAATGCCACTCCAAGCACCTAACCATCCTCAAAACCATCTTTGACCATCTCATTAAATATTGTCCGCCTTCAACCAAAGAAGTGCATCTTCATAGTTCTCTCAGAAAGCTCCTAGGATTTATCATTTCCCTCCATGGTATAGAAGTTGACCCTACTAAAGTCAAGGCCATTCTTGAAATGCCTCCACCCACTAACCTTAAACAACTCCATAGCCTACAAGGTAAGTTGCAGTCTATTCACCATTTCATTTCACAATTATCTGATCGATGTCAACCATTTCATCATCTTCTCAAGAAGGATGTCTCCTTTAAATGGGATGATGACTACACAAAGATTTTGAGGCCTTAAAACAATACCTTCTCCAACCACCCATACTCATTCCACCTAAAGATGATCAACCTTTTTACCTATACATATCCACTACCGATCATTCCTTGGGAGCCATGCTCGCTCATCGTGATGAACAACACAGGAGCAAGTGGTTTATTACATAAGCCATACTCTTTTGACTATGAAACCCGATACACCCATCCCAAAAAACTTTTCTTAGCCTTAGTTTTCATTTCCACCAAACTCCGTCATTACCTACTCAACCACAAAACCTATGTTGTGACCAACACCGACCCCTTACACTTCATGTATGCCAAACCTTATCAAAATCAGCATGCCACATGATGGCTTATGCTTTTAGCTGATCTTGACCTCAAATTCATTCATCAAAAGTCCATCAAGGGCCAAGCTATCACCGACCAATTGGCCGATGCACCTATTTCTAGGGATCAACCCTCTAATTTTGACTTTCCAGATGAGTCGATTGCTACCCTTTCCTGGATGAACCCCTTACCAAATGACACTCTTCTTCATGGTTCCAAGTGTCAGCGTGGGGGTGGGGCTGGTATTATCCTCATTCCCTTGAGGGTGAACCCATGCCTTTGTCTTTCAAATTAGATTTTGAATGTACCAACAATATTGCCGAATATGAAGCGCTCATACTAGGTCTCCAAGCCACCTACCTATGCCCTAGATGTCAAATCAATCAACATCTTTGGTGATTCTCAATTGGTCATAAACCAAGTCAATGGTATGTACCAATGTCATAATGAGATACTTCAAAAGTATAAACATCATGTAGACATACTTTTGACCACCTTTGATCGTTACACCCTTCAAACCATCCCACGTTCAACCAACAAGTTTATAGATACCATGGCCTACTTAGCTTCCCAAATACCCACTTCACCCACCGATTCTACAATCTTTGTCACCATACAATGACTCCAATCACCTTCTTATTTACCTCACAATGTTTACTCGATCGAACCACTACCCCTGACCCGAGTGACCTTTGGTATAAACAATACTCACTACCTTTCTCTCTCCATCTTACCTCCTGATCTCACCCGTAATGGACAACGTGCCTTCCTTAAAAAGGTCTCTCATTACATCATTCTGGGGGCTCTCTATAAGCATGGATTTGATGGTATTCTCTTACGATGCCTCACAAGTTCTGAAATTCCTTATACCATTAAGGAAGTTCATGATGGCATATGTGGAGGTCACTTCAATGGCCTTGTTGTTGCTAAGCGTATTCTTCACCTTGGGCTATTACTGGCCGACCCTTAACCATGATTGTTGTGACTACGTCAAACATTGTGTAAAATGCCAACAACATTCCAATCTTCATCATACACCCAGTCATGCCTTACAGTCACTCATGACCTTTGGCCCTTCTCTCAATGGGGTTTGGATCTTGTCGAGAAATCAATCCTCATTCTTCCCAACGACATCAATGGATCATCACTACTACCGAATACTATACAAAATGGGTGGAAGCCATACCACTCATCTCCATGAAAGCTGAGAAAATATGTGAGTTCATTAACCACCACATCATTTTTCACTTTGGTGTTCCTCATCACCTCATCACTGACAATGGAAAACAATTCAAAAACAAAACATTACAAAAACTTTGCGATGCCTTCGGCATTCAACTTAGTTTCTCATCACCTTATTACCCACAAACCAATGGCCAAGCCAATCCACTAACAAAACCTTAAAAAAATTCTTATGAAAGTGGTTGATGATACTGGGAAGGATTGGCATACGCACATTCCTTTTTCCCTATGGGCATACCGCACTAGTATTCACACTTCCACTGCGGCCACACCTTTTTCTCTAGTCTACGGTATAGAGGCATTCTACCTCTCAAAGTCCAGATCCCCTCACTCCACATTTCTCTCCATGACATGCTCAATGATGATGACTTTCATCAGACCATTTAGCACAACTAGAGTTATTAGATGAACGTCATCTTAACGCTCTAGATCACCTTCAAGTTTACCAAAAATGTATCAAATGTGCCTATGAAAACGTGTCCATGAACGAACCTTCCAAGTCGGTGACCTTGTCCTAAAAGAAAATCAACATGTAACTAAAGCGAAAAAAAAACGGGGAAATTTTCTCCTAATTGGCTTGGACCATACATCATGACTCATACCTATGGATCAGGTGCTTATCATTTATCTTCACTCGATGGTAAACCCAACTCGAGCCCCTTAACGCCTTGCATCTTCGACCATTCTATTGTTGACTTGTAGTCCTACCTCACTTTTGTCTCTTTCCATGCTCGTCCCTTGAGCACTATTCACTCCATACACCTCATTAACGATTAAACAAGAATCATGTGAGTACCATCACTTGTTATCTTCTCTTGAATATGTGTACCATGGCACTGCACATAGCATGATTCTCATGGATACTTTTCATCTACCTTTAGATGAGATCCCATGGTCATTTCACCTTGCCTTTTGAACAAGAGTCCTATTCTCCACCTTGGTCTTGTCCATGACTTCAAAGACCTCACATGGGACCAAACTCCTTGAGTCAAACTTCTAATAAAAAGATGACTCCCTCAAAAGGACATCTTCCTCTCGACAATTACTGCTATAAATAGACTACTCCCTCAAGGACAGCTATGTAAAGCTCTTAAAAAAAAAAAAAAAAAAGAGCAACCGAAGCTTCCCATCGATCAGCTTCACGAAGACCTCAAGGAGTTAAATTTTCTTCATCCCATATAGACTTCCCGCATCGATCAGTCTATCTCAACTATAAGTCAAAACACTCAACCTTTTTGTCATGGACTTTCCCATTGTGATCTAGGTTCTCTTGCTCAAAGCACATGCTACCTATACCATATAAAAATTACCCACTTTTCACCCTTCAAACCATGCCCACTCTCATTTCCTACTACCTCAAGGGACTTCTTGGAACTTAGACATTTGGTGATCATGTGACTACTTTTCACCATAAATAGTCCATCATGCAATGTCTTTAGGGTCTTACGTTCATCACCTCCACCAAGGTATGATCTACTCGGTATGATCCTACCCAATCAGGTGGCTTTATTGCCCCCTCTTATCTTTTAACCATCTTTGTTTACATTTTGATTACCTTATACAGACATGGTCCTCGATGCTTACTTTTGGGGTAATCTTCTTCTTTTTCACCACAATCACCCTCACCTACATCATTTTACCTATAATCTACCCACACCTAACAAACTAAACCCACAACATGCCCAAAACCTACTAACTCATTTTCATACCTCCTCATATTCTTCCCTAGCTTATGGGAGAACTACATCGGCCTGAGGTCCCTTTTCACCGAGACTATGTAGGCAACACTCCGAGGGCATGGGGCCCTTGGAGGTTAGCTCGGCCATCCTCTACCCTAAACAATTCATCTTCCATGTGCCTCACATTACATCACACCTAACTTCGTTTCCCTTTTATACCCAAAATTGGAAATTAAACCACATACATAACAAGTTGTTTCATATTTTAAACATTATCACAACATACATTTATTACGCCTACCATTTCTCTATCATCACTATGCATAGATTATACCACATCTCACATATGACCCATATTATCATTCATTGCATAAAATAATGAATCACCACTTCACCTACTTTTGACTCAACCATGCCTAAACCTAACTCAACCATGCCTAAACCTAACTGACTCAACCATGCCTAAACCAACCTGACTCAATCCATGCCTAAACCAACCTAGACTCAACCATGCCTAAACCAACCTGACTCATCCATGCCTAAACAACTTGACTCAACCATGCCTAAACCAACCTGACTCGATCCATGCCTATACCAACCTGACTCCATCATGCCTAACTCACCTAATTTCCTTCCATATCAAAAAAATAACAAATCAAAAAAATACCATATATCTCATCAACACATCAACAAATCAAATCATAACATGTATCTCATCATATAAATCAATGTGTATCTCAAATATACATGGCTATCTCATCATGTCCATCATCTCAAAATCATCGGCACACAGGCCGATATACAATACAAAATGTCATCGCACACGCAGGCGGTCTCATATATATAATAAAATAATGAATCAATACAAAATATCTTCGGCACGCAGGCCGGTATATGCTCAAAATATACAAAATCACTCATACATCCTCACTATCTTTGCACACAGGCCGGTATGTGATCAACACTATAAATATCTCTCACACACAGCCGGTATATATCACACAAAAACTATCATACATCAAAAATCAGGTGACCACAAATCAGGCATCTCAACGGATGTCCTCCATCTCC
This sequence comes from Taxus wallichiana var. yunnanensis, assembly GCA_018340775.1. NCBI lineage: Eukaryota > Viridiplantae > Streptophyta > Pinopsida > Cupressales > Taxaceae > Taxus > Taxus wallichiana. The sequence continues at coordinate 766,037,136 of CM031234.1, forward strand.
ATATCACCTGTACCCTCGCCTCCTGGGCCCCTGCTGTGCCTCAACTGAGCTGGCCTCCATGCACTAGTAGCCTCTACCTGATCGGGCCTTAGAGCTCACTTGACCCCCTGTGCTCTCCACACTGTGAGTGTGGGATCTCATCCTCTCACTGGATGCCTGCTGTGCCTTGTACTCTGGCATAGGATATAAAGTCTATCCTGCCACCATCAGCTGGTCCTAATAGTATCTAGCCTCACCTAGGGCATCCTATAGCCTAGATATAGGCATGGTCTATGTGGTGGTCCCATAGGTCTCGGCCCCTATACCTACCTACCCGTGGGACCCTTCCCCCTCTCTCTCGCCTCGTGAACTGGGACCCGGTCCCAGTGCCTGTGATGGTGGTGCCTTGTGGTGGTGCCCCTACCCCTGCCTATGCCTATCTAGGCTGTAAGACCCCAATCTATGCCTGGGTATGGCCAACTAGCCCTGTAAACCTACCACCTGAGCCTGTAAGGCTGCCACCTGACCATCCCCTCCTCTCCATCTCCATCTCCTCCACTAGCCATCTCGGGGCCTTAGAGACTGCCACCTATACGTGTAGCTCTACTACCTCCACCTCCGAGCCCTCCAATTATGTTTGTAGTATACCCAACTGGGTAATGAGAGTAGTAGCTACCTACCCCTGTAGGGTGTCTCTCTACACTATAATGGTAGCTAGATCTGGCTGCCCCGGTCTGGGTGGTATGGCTCATAACTGAGCCACCCACCACTATCTGTACCTGTCTGTACACCCAACGTCATCTATTCATCGGTCCACTAGCTACTCCTCCTACCTGTGGGGCACTATAGGTTGTGGTAGAGGTAAGGGCCTCTCCATGTCATCTCTCCGGTACTATGGGAAGGGCAGAGGAATGTCCTATACTAGCCCAAACTACCATCAGACTCTATCTACCGGATCATCTCGTCCTCCCCGACACGGTGACCCTGTATCCATCTCTCTAGCTGAGCTCAACTAGCTCCTCATGCATATGCCTATATGAGGGGAATCCCACATATGGCCTCCATATAATGTCCACTTGGACAACCCTCTCAAGAATACGCGAAAAAATGGGCCACATCATGTGTCGGCCTATCAGATCTCCGCTCTCCTATCACCGACCCATCTCCTATATCCCACTCACACAAATCATGCTGGGAATGCATCTTCTCTGGGGCATCCCTATAGGACACACACAAAACTATGTGCTCATATGCCCAACAGTGTAGTATAAATGTACAACACATGTTGAACCTGTGCAACCACCCATATGCCCACAACTCCTATATATAATGCACTACACCAAGAATGTTGGTGCCTAGGAAAAAGTGGGTCTCATGCACCATCATGTCGTGGAGTACCCCCATCAGTGATCGGGGAAAGCATCCACCCTCTGCATCTGGCAGTGCATAGCAGCACACTCCTCCATCAACAAGAACCACTAGCCTTGTCTCCTCCGGATGGGCTAGGTACATCTCTCCATAGCTCAAACTGGTGCTATGGAATCTCATATCAGCCATCCCCTCTCCAAAAATAGTCACAATCAGCTCCTCGAGGCCTCGGAGGAGATAGAATAAACTTGGGCACCCAATATGGGTAGCCTAAGAATCTGAACATGTCCTCTAGGGTGATAGTCATCTCACCCATCGGCAGGTGGAACGTGTTGGTCACGAGTCCCATCTATCGATGAGCGTGACCATCAAACTAGGCTACTGGACTACATGTCTATAGTGATGAACCCCACTCAAGCCCACTACCTCCACATGTTGCAGCTCCTCCGGGGTCACTGCACCACGCACTGTCACCAATAGAGGCGGAACCCTATCCCACATATGTAGCTATGCTCTCCCCTACATCCAATACAAGCACACCATTAATTTACATATATCAATCCATATTCAACCATTATCATTTCCCTATACCTTATTTTCACCCTACCCATCTCACCTACCTAGCCCACACCACTTTTGACCTTTTGCCCCCTAATCCGACTGGTACCGGTTCATCCTAACCGACCCTCGGTCACCCTTTAACCGACATCCGGTCACCTATTTGGTGACTAATACCGGTTCACCCTTACCGACCCTGGTTACCCTTTTAACCAAGCATCGGTCACCTATTTGGTGATCGATACTAGTTCCACCTAACCGACGCCAACCAAACTTGATCGACGCTGGTCACTTTGTCACGTGAAAAAACCCATGATTTTCCAAAACCCCCTTTCTAAAAACCTCCCCCCCCCCTTTTACCCACCTACAATGACCTAAACTACCCTTGGACCTCCACCCACCACCCCTATCCCATTTATTACCCTCCCCATCCCTCCTTTTACCCAATATACCCCCATTCCCAAATTTAATTTGTGCCCACCCACCAAACTGAAAAAAAAACACAACCTAAAACCAAAACTAAAATCATCCTCTAATCTATCAAATCAACAACGTAGAGTAGGGCTTACCTTGCATCACTACCGCCACCATCTCGGTGGCATGTCATCTCACCACTGTACTACAGTGGGCCACCCGATCCCTCTCTCGGCCTCCACCATCACCGAATACCTACTCACAACCTCTCACCAATCAAATCCCTCGTAATGATCCTATGGACCCACTGCTCACCAATCAATCACTCATCAATCACATGCCAACTCACTATTCCATTTTCGTCTGACACTTTTCTCTCTTTTTCTCTTTTTTTTTCATTTTCTCACTTCGAACAATAACAAATGAATAACAAAAAAAATGTGATTTTTTTGTTTTTATAACAAACCCGACCTAACCGACGTTGGTTACCCTTGACCAACATCGATCGCATGCCCTACCTAACCATCGTCGGTTTCCCTCTACCGACGTCGGTTATCCATGACCGGCATCGGTCACCATCAACTACACATTGCCCTACATTTTAACCTTTACCCTACCCCTACCTCCCTTTTTTACCCCACCCAACCTTCACCCTGATCATTTACCCCACCCCACCTTTACCCTACCCATTTACCTCACCTTTCCTAACCAAATCATTTACTACCTCCCTTCATCCTCCTTTGGGACTCATTATTTTACCCCTACCTTGGCCTTACCCATGCCGTGATCTAGATATTTAGACCTGACCATCGCTAGTGACCTTTGACCTCATGTGTTTACTATACCTTGTGGCACTGTTACTTGTGTTGTTGACCTAATGACCTTACCTAGCCTATTACCATGACCGTTTATCCTGACCCTACCTTTGGTGTACCGAACATACCTAAATGTTCCTGCACCTAACCTACGTCATGTTTCCTAACCATATCCTATACCTTGGATACCGGAATCACTTCAACCTTGTTTGGATAAACCTATCGACCTTAGACGATGTAGAGTTTTCACCTGCTTCTTCAACCCGGTAGCGTGCTGCAGTTTATACATGTGCGTGTGTTTGACTGTTTCTACCTTTGACCCTGACCCATTACCTAGATTACCCGAGTAGACCTTTAAACATTTTTCCCCATTCCCCACCTTCCCCTTTCTCACATTCACCTTTTATCAAACCACTCACCGATTCTACCTTTGGCCTCGTTAGTTCCTAGTTTGAGGGGGATCACCTTTACCCACACATGGGGCAACCACATCTTATTTTTGTTAGCATCGCTTACCAATACAAGCTACACAACAAAAAGGGGCAAAATGTAGACACTAAAATTAGGTCACACTCCCCTTTGATCCCTCGACAAATAAGCACCCTTCATCACATTCACCTAGCCATGGCCCCCTTCACCCCACTAATATTAATTTAATTAATTAATTAATTCATTATCCTCACCATATTTATTATTTAAATATCTTAATTTAAATAATATCCACACATACACTTCACTTAGACACCTCACCAAGCTAACTCACCCTAAAACCTATTCTTAGTAAGTTTCCATAACTAACTAAGACTTACCCAAACCCTAAAAATCAATGCCTACATTCCCTCTAACCACATTCCCGCATGCTTACAAGAAGCTCCCAGTCTAATCCATGGGTTAATGGCATGAGATCCGAGGAAATCAAGAGGATCTCCCTAGTTTAGTAAACCTAGGAAATCCCACCTTGACCGATGCTAGTTACCCCTAACCATCACTTCTATTAAGCCGGAACCACCATCGGTTACCCTTTTAACCCCAAAACAACCTTATTCTCAAGGTTGGTAGAAGGTTGGAAAATATTGGAAAATTTGGTGAACATTAGCACATTCCAGAGAGATATCACATCTTCTGAGAGTGAATTCCAGTGAGAACACACATGCAAGGAAGGAGATCAAGCATCTTTTCCTACACAACCATCCCAACAATGATCTGATCTAACCAAGCAAAGAGGAATGTACATGCAGCCCATGCAGAAGATTTCCTTCAGTTGGTGATCACCTATAGCCTTCAAAACCTCTCATCAACACCTCCATCCCTCACTCACAGGCATCCAGACTAGAATCCAAGTAAGTAGACATTATACTTCTCTGGTTTATTCCATTTCATCATTATATTATCATATTTTGTTTACCTAGCCACCCATTGACCTCCCCCAACACTCACCCCTCCATATACCCATTAAAACCCCACCAAATCCTACCTAAATCACCCAATACCTCATCCCGACCAACCAAAGTCCATTGTGCAATCACAAAGGAGACCTAAATCTCATTCTGTGGCATTCCCAACTCCACAATAATCGGCACTAGTTACACCCAACCACCATTGGTCACCCTTAACCGACATCGATTACTTATATTTTCCCATACAACCTAGAATAGTGACCTATCCACCTAATTCCCTTTCACCCTCATTCACCTGTGATCTACCTGAGACCTCTGTCAGACCTGCAGAGACCTAGAACCAGTTACTTGACCTTCGATCCTATTCTAACCTAGCCTGTTAGATTAGATCTTTTCTTATTGTGTTTTAAGTGAGATACCTAAATCATTTCAAATTACAATAGGATTTACTTTATTTACCATTAAATTGTTTAAAATAGTGGATTGACAACCATCTAGGAAGTATCACACTTCCCAGATCTAGCACATGCTAGGCAGTTCACTGCACATATTGTTTAATCAATAACCCATTTAGAAGTCATACGCATTTTATACTCTTTAAATATGATAATCACTTCTAATTATTTGTCTTATAGTTTTGGTGACCTTGCATGAATAGAAATTGATGATGATCTAGGCCTCTTCTATCCTTATAGTTTTGGACCTTTATGAATAGAAATTGATGATGATCCCTCAATCTGTCTGCCCTCAAACTGCTTTCTTCTATATCTTGGCCTATCCAATGCCAACCTGTCAAGAGTTGAGCCCATGCATTCCATGGACTGAATAAACTGTTGTTGGGTGTCTATAATTTCCCTAACAAGATATTTGTCTAGATCCCATAGAGGGATTTCTTGTCTAACTCCCATGATTCAGATCTATCACCAACCTCTCGTGGCTGCATCAAACCAAAACCCTCCAAGTGGGGGGAACATTGCTTTGATACCACTATAAGATCCCCAATAGATATTTTTCCCAAATATGAATTTTTCTGACTTCACAAAATAACAAAATATACTTTTTGACAGCTATGACAAATAAACTAGGGAAAATTGGATTTATTTCTACAAAATGTGACTAGGGTTTTGTATGCACTTACACCCAAAAAAACCCCAAATATTTATTACTCACTTCCCAACAATAAAACAAACCTTATAAAGGATATGGCGATTACCCTAGGCAGATTTAAATTAATTTAGGGCAGGTCGACTAGGGTTTGGTAGAGAAAACCTCACAAATGACTTCAAAATTTATCTTTCTATCTTAGATACAGGGGTTCATTTTAAGACCCCCCTCTAAAAAAATATTATAGAATGGGTGGCAAATATCCAAAATGGGCTTTCGAAACAATGACGAATATCGAAAAAACCGCTTCGTGGAAAAGATGATTTGGCATGCCACATTTTTATATTGTTTCACATAGTTGGACGGATGTTGAATGACCGTATATCTAGTATTAGATGGGAACAATGTTGGATGACCATCTCTTCACTATTAGAAAACTATATCTCCTCTATCGGATGGGTCAAGTTGGACGACCGCCTCTCTTCGCTATTAGATAGATGATTGGATGTTTGTTTTGTTCCATATTAGATGATCGTCTCTTCCCTATTGGATGGGTCAGGTTGGATGTCCACTCTTCCCTATTGGATAGTTCAAGGTGGATGGTTGTATTTTACCCGTTATACATCCCATGATATACGATCGTCTATTACCTATTCAACTAACTAGTATGCACAATCCTCTCTTCTCTATTAGATGACCATATTCATATCTAAGTAATCCATTAGATAGAGAAGGATGATTGTCTCTTAGCTACCCTTATCTTCTAAAATCGATGAGTCTTCAAACATGTGTTTCCTCAAAACTCTACACCTATCATTTGTCACCATGTGTCCTCCGCGTGAACCCGAGCCCTATATATAGCCCTACGAGGTTCATTTATTTACTTTTGCCATAAAATTTTACATATCTACACTTTTCTCTCCAATTTTATACCAAAATAATGTGTACCTACAATATTTCCCCTCACTTTCCTAAAAATTTACTCCAATTTCCAAAGATTTCAATAATGGCTAGTTCCACGCTTCTGCTACCTCCAAATTCCAAGTAAAAATCTCTCATGTTCCCTCGATTACGACATTGATGAAACTGAAAGATACACCTAAAGACTGGATACACAAAACACAATTCACAAGGCTTTTCAACACGCCCCAATTTGACATAGATACTACCATCCTTGATTACCTAATCAAGTCTTACAACAAGGAAGACAAAAATTTTCCGTCCCCCTAATGGATTATACATTTTCATTTTTGTGGAGCCCATAGACATCCATCGATTGATTAGGTTACCTTTTCAAAACTAGATGCCTATGAATACAAAGGTTTTCTTAATTGATGAAGAGAAAAAATATTTGGATTCTCATTACAATGTATAGGTTGATGGTAAGTTTAATTTTATTTTTCAATTATTTATTTTCTTAATATTACTTGACTACCCAAGCATCTAAATTTTCTTGTATCTTGTTGCAAATGTAGTTAATCATTCCAAAAGAGGCCTTGTTATATAAGGTGTTACAAATAATTTATTTCTTGTAATGATATCACTCTTTTAATCCAGGATTGTATTGCAGGGTAGATCCGCAGACATTCCATTTTGGGTAGCTCAATATTAATTACAGACACTAGCAAAGAAACAATTTGATTAGTGCACATATTTGTCCAATCAAATTAAAAAAATGTCAACATCATCCTTTCCAGTATTAATACATTTGATAAATAGAAGATTGTGTTTTCTTGTACCAATTATCTACTTGCTTTCTATCTAGAAGCTTTCCACCAATTGCAGAATGAACAAATTTCAACAGCAATAAATAACAAATTTCTATTGATTGGTCTTTCAATTGAAGAACAATAGGTAACAATTAATTTTAACATTATAAAAATTAATTATTTTTTAATGCAATAATAATAGTAATTTTATATTTTGCAGAGAATAATTGTAGCTGTAATATCTCATAAGGAGGCTATAACTCAAGATAAAGCCCCTCTAGAGGCCTCTTGTGATTCTAATATGGATATAACGGATCAAACCCGGTTTGATTTATGTGACAAAAAATACCTAGGGGGTCAATAGCTCCACCAATACCACCACCTTTCCCACCAAAATTTTCTACAGGTATTAATATTACTATTTATAACTAAGCTACTAGTAAGAATCATTAACAAGTTATCTATTCTATAAGTGGTAAAGTATTTTAATATTTCTACATTTTTTGTTTGTAGAAACTTCGAATTTGACGATCTAGAGAACACTTTGTCTCAGTCACAAGGTCGAATGGTCACATCTCTGAGCATGCAAGGTAATTTATAATGTTTAGCATATTTTGTTTACTTGCAAATATTTTATTTAGTATTTACAAGGGTATAATGTTTAATTTTTAATACTTTTCTTCTTGCAGTTAATAGATGATGACAAAATAATCCAAACAGGCCTCTGGTACCACCGCTGTATTGTACAAAAAAAGTAGTGAAGAATATTACGTTTCATGCTGACTCTGCAGGAACAGTTCACCCCACAACCTTAAAATTTCTAGGTTTTTCACTAGGTGGTGTCTTGAGTGTAACGGTACCTAGATTTTGAACCATATCGAGCTCAATGATGAGTTTTTGGGGTTTGATAGTGGTGATGCTGAGACAAGTAACTATTTTGACACCCATGATATGATACAAAGTACTCCACCTCCTCAACCACAAGCACAAAACGATATTTTGAAATCATATACTCTCCTCCTCCACTAAGTCAAATTCCACTCACGGATGATCAAAAGATAGATTTTTCCATCAAAAATATGGTATTAGATAGTATGGGGGCCACAATTCAGGAATTGGTTATGTCTGATGTGGAATTAGTGTGCACTTGGGAGAAAAGGTACAAAGTTTCGATCAAATATATAAATACCCGATAACATAATAATGTTCAAAGGAGTTCATTGTTCACTACCATAGAGAGCCAACCAACAAGGCTTGACATTTTGCTAAATAAATCTCAGTTTGGCACAATTTTGTATAATAATGATTATGATGATGAAGTTTTAGATATAATGTTAAACAAGTTGGAGAATCTTAATGCTTTGAAGCCCAGGCATACTACAACAAATGGGATAGAGACAAAAATAATGTTTTAATTGTAAATGCAGAAAAAGAGAAAGTTGTGGTAGGTCATCTTTTACACATGAAAAATTGTGAAATTTTGAGTACCGCAATAATTTATTTATAACTTGTCTAATACATTTCATTTTTGCATGCAAAATATGAAAATTTAAAGAAAGAAAAACTATATTTGATGCACATTTGAAGAATGCTTGAAAAATATTGAATGCATTTATACAATTGAAGAAAAAACATTAATTATTAAATAAACAAAATAATACATTGAGAAGGATAATGAAGGAGCATAATATGGATCTAGATATCTTACTCAAATAAAAGATAGATGTTGATCCATCACTTTTATCATTAGGAGATGTTATGAGGGATGAGCTCAATATTCTTCAAAATATCAATAGTAAATTATAGGATTTGTAGGTATCATGAGTTTTAGCAGACAACACTATACAAACCGAGAAAAATCTGCCCTTTTGCAAGAAAAAGATAAAGCTGCCCGAAACAAAAATTGAAAAAATATAGTTTCACCATGTGACATCTATGTGTTGTCACAACTCCTACAATGGTGTAGGAATTAAAAGTTAAAAGATAGTGGCCAACCAATTTTTACTTTTTTATTCTATGTGACATACGTAAGGACAACTATGATTCATAATCATAGGAAGAAAATAGGATTCCCTCGTAATGTGTTCTTATATGACGAACTTTCCCGAAAGCTTTGAAAATAAATTGATAACCCATAATTTTGTAATTGTATTGGCCGAAAATGCTTTATGAAAACATGTATGTCTTCATAAAGTAATCCACCTCTTGTTAGAATGAATACAAGTTTAATTGTGAATTGGAACTATATTTACTATTGTGTCGATTTATTGAAAGTTTTCAACAATTTAATATGCAAACTTGTAATCGGATTGATGCTTACTGTGAATGTTTTTTTATGTTACTATTTGGAGATGTAAAACATGGTTTTAGACATTTAGTGTGTGTTTGTTTGAGTATAAAAAGGATTTATGTTTCATGCAGAGATAAAATATTAATCACATAGATGGATCTAAATAAATCATTATCTTTATTACAATAATAAAACAGAATATAAAAATAAATTTGTTACAAGTAAAACAACATAATCTATTAATACTAGTCGATAAAATTCATTAATCAATATGAAATATATCCATACATCAAATCATTTTTTCAATAGTGTCAATAATGTAGACAAGAAATTAGGACTCTAGTAATTGAAATAGTCCTAGAGCAACCTGTTCATAAGTGTCCTCGAATTCTATTGAATTGGTAGTGTGTTTGGTGGATGTGTTTGGATCCCCGCATCAATCAAAATGTTACCTACTCCTCTTATTTCTATGAGTGAATTCCATAATGCAAGTGATCTCTCATAAGGAAAAGTTTCCATAGAATAACTGGATACATAAAATCTCAGACAACTTTCTAAATTTCTATCCATTATGTTACGAAATTTTGATTTTATGAAGGATAATGCACTGAATACCCTCTCATCTTCAACAGATCCCAAGATCATAGTTTGACACAGTTCATATAGTCAAAAATACTTGCTCAAATCGTCTCGCAAAATACTTCTTGAATAAAGCTTCTTCCAAAGTCTTCTAATGAAACCATTTTCTATTGGCTTTTCTAGAAAATGAAATTGCTCTAAAGCATAGTTATAGAAAATTTTTGTGGATCATGAACTTAATAACTATTTTGAAAAATACCTTCAATCACAACACCATTTATCTCTTCCACTTATAGAAATGTTTCATTAGTCTATTCATGTAATTTATAAATATATTACGATGGAAGTTTAAGCAATGCCTCCAAATTGTATTCTAAAATAGTGGATTGACAACTCCCATTGCTTAAAGTAATTTATCTTTTTTGAATCGTTCATGGATCTCCATAGATAAATATTGATAAATATTTTTCAATTTATTTTGCATGTCACATAATACCATTTCATATAAATTATGTGTCACTCTTACTTCTTCCAATTCTAACTCAACCGAATCTTCTTTCTCTTAAAAGTGTGAAGTGGTATCTCTTTCCCATGAGATGTTGACACGATGATCATTTATATTAAATTTTAAGTAGCAGCTTGGATTCTTAAGGTTTGTTAATGTATTCCAACTTTCAAAAATAGGTCCCCAAAACTTCCATTTGACAAATATAAACTATCTAGACTCATGCACACATGTTTTCTCAGTCGTATGAAGTATGTTATGTAGATGCAATGCTCTTGCACATGTTTCGTCAAAACATTTAGCTCATTCAACATTGGAAAAATACCACATAATGTAAGTAAAGTTTCAATATCTATTAAATGGTACAAATAATCTTTAGGTTTTTCTACTTCCTCGTAGTATTCATACATAAAACATGTCAATGAAGGATATTATTTAAATTTTCTATAAACAGGGCTCATACATTGAAATGCATCTAGTATCTACATATTTAAGAAGCTTTTTCCCATCTATCAATTCAATTGCAAATTTATGAAATTCTAAATATCTTTTTGGACTACTTAAATAATAAGCTTGTAAGTCACAGATAATCTCCTCCACTGCAACACTTTCGAATGTGCTCACAATTTTATATGCCAAATTCATTCTCTAAGCCACGTAATGAATTACAATCATATAGGGTGAAAAATTATCTATAGTCGACGCAAAGACCATTTTTCCCCTGCATTACAACCGCACATCCAGCCTCAACACAAACTAACTTCAAACTTGATAGAGGCCATTTCAAATGCCATAATCTTGAAGCACCTAGACTTGGCCCCACTCGAGCAGAAATACAAGTCAACCATGAAATGCTTGGAAGACTTGACCTGCATCCTCACCATGGAAAGGCAACCACCGCCATTAGAGTCAAAGCAAAGGAGGTGATGGCATGTCAGAAGGAGGAGGAAAAGCTAAAGATTGGGGAGATAGTGACTCAAGACTCCAAGCTCCTTTCCATAAGTAAAGACCGCCGCACGAGATGGTTGAAGCGGTATATGACAATTGTGCTAAAAGGGATAGGGCAACAAGCATATTGGTTACTACTCATGTGGCGTATCTAAAAGAATTTCAAGAGAAGCATAAAGGAAATAAGGTGAAGCATGACAAGATCCTGACTGAAGTTGAGAAGAAATCGAAGTAACCAAACCTTTTGGGGTTTGATTAAGAATAAACTAAAGGAATTGTACTTCAAGTTTCTCGCAGGATGGATGTGTTAGGTGATCTTAGCAAGCAACTGGAAAGCATTGTTGATATGCTGAAAGCTAAGAGCGAGGAACTTAGTTTTGATGAAGTAAGCACATTAGTGGGTGACCTACTTCAAGTAGACACATGGGAGAATATTGAGGCATCCGTGAAGAAGGAGTTCCCACTCCTCATGCAACAATAACACATTCTTCTATTCTTCCATTTCTTTCACCCTTCCATTATTTGATTTTTTCAATACCTCTATTCTTTATTATTTGAGGAAGTAAAATGTTTCTAAGGATGGAGAACATGCATAGTGTGGGGTGATGTTGGACCCTAAAATATTGGCTCTGAGTACCAAGAGGCGCGCATGCACAGGATTAGTAGATAGAAGGGTGCTCAGGGAAAATCACGCGGAAAATGGTTTAAGAATGGTTTAAGTAAAACCAAGGCGTGCACGTGAGAAAAACAAGGGTTTTAAGGACTTATTCGTATTCGACATCATGGAGTCACTTGAAGAAAATTGTGAGGGCCCGAATAAGCGTGATGAGTGGATAAGGTGCCACCAAACCTTGAGGTCAAGAAAAGGATATCCCATGTAGGAAATATTCCTAGAGACATCATTACAGTTAGTGGAAGGTTTGTAAAGAGGATAAGCATTCACTAATGGAGGACCACATCGACACTTGGCATGCAATCTGATTAGAATAGAAGTCATGGTGGTGGTCGATGATCCTATTTAACGAGATGCTTAGGATAGGAATAGAGACACATAGAGACATAGAGATACATAAAGAGACATGGGGGAATGCAAAGAGAATGCATAGAGAAATAGAAGGAGAGTAACTAAGTGTTGCGAAATGTTAGGAAATGCTAGGGTTTAGAGTACTTTATGCTGTAGAGGTTGTAAGGGATACCATTAAGCATATGTATGGGTACTGGGATTTGCACTAAGGGATAGAATGGGGAGAAACATAGTTAGGATCTCTAATCATATAGGTTTGCAGGAGTTGAGTCTCTATCATTTGATGTATATGGTCTAAGATGACCCTTTTGAATGTAATATGGCTACTAGAACTCTGTTAAATCAATATACATGGATCTATTCTATAAACCCTCATGTTATATGGCTTATTATGAGTTAGATCTAGTTTTTTTACTTCTTACAATGTTATTTAGATTTTGTGAAGCATTAATGTGTATATTTGTTAGTTATATCTTTTTCCTCTCAAAGTGGATGAATGTACTGCTTTTACAAATAATCATCCATTAATGACATAAATCTCTTGAAAATCTCACATAAAGGAGTGTCTCAACACCCACGCGTGCCTCGGTCAATGCCCAACGTATGTTAGATGATAGGCCGATGTGCTTGGGGTTAGAAATATTGAAGGTAAAATAATGACTACAAAGTTCATGTTGTCATCCCCGCGTATTGTACATGTAGGATGATTAGACGAGGAGAAATCTATTCAAGAATGCATTGAAAAAATAATGCAGACTAAATGAGAGGCATTCCATTACATGTTGGATTCAAGACCAAGAAGGTAAGACAAAATTCTTGGCATGATAGGCTCATTAAGAACAAGACATTTACAGGCTGGCAAGATGGTCCTTCTCTATGAATCCAAGTTCGTGCGCCATCTAGGGAAATTAAAGGAGTATTGGTTGGGACCTTTTTATTAACCAACATACCCGAATCAGTGCATGTCCATTGTAGGGTGTTGATAACACCATGTTGCCCGATTAATTCATCGATTAGGTTGAAGCCATACTATAAATAAGCTTCTTGGTGTTTGTAATAAGGCAATATTTCCATTTAGATTAGATTTTCCTTTCATGTTTTATTTTTCATTTTAATTAATTATTTTCCTTGTTTTTTTGTAATAAGCACGTATGTGCACATGAATTTGATTACTATATATTGATTTCATGCATAGAGGACCACACATACTTTTAGTGTGGGGTGAACCAAGTACAAATGTGTAAAAAAGAGACCTTGTTAGTGCTTGAAGGTGAGTTGAAGTGGACAAAGATGTGCACACCATGGAAGAAGGTTGGTGTGTCGGTTGAAGGGTACGCATGTAGAAAAGGGGAAAAGGGTGTCATTAGAAATGAGAAGGATGGTGATAATAAAAAAATTCTCAGATTGAAGACCACGTGAGAAGAAGGATCACATAGTGTAACGTGAGGTTGGAAGCAAAATGATAATACTTGGTTGAAAGTGTAGAGGAAAGCTATGGAGTAGTGCAAGGAAGCACACATGAGGAGGCCTACGACTTGGAAGTAGTAGGTGCACCCAGATGGTTATGACTGCAGCATGTGGAAGAAAGCAGCAAAAAAAGAGTCAAGAAGCATAAAAATTAGAATTAAATTTGTTGTAAGATGATAGGTGTCGAGCATTTAATGCGGTAAAAATTTGAAAATCCTATAAAAGGGGCATTGGGATAAATTCATTTTTATTTTTCCTTGTGATGAATTTAGGCATTTTTAGGAGTGAATTTGTGAGATTTCAAGAAAAGTGAAGTGTGAATCACATAAATCGAGTGACCCGATCAAGAAAACACATGGCTTGGTAGTGGAGCTCCGCTTTGAGTGAAGTTGGAAGCTTAAGGAAGGTGTGGGAGTTGTTTTCTAGCTAGGGTTTGAAAAAGTTAGGGTTTGTAGAGATTATGGAGGTAATATTGGCAAATTAGGGCATAAATTCCATTGGAGCTTGTGAGAAAGAAAGGAAAGAGAGTATTTTGCACAAAATTTTATTTTAGGCACAAAAGGATAACAATTGTAAAATTTGGGATATTCGTGTACAATGACACCTAAGAAAGTAGCAAACCGTATAACCCAAGAGAAAAGGAAAGGGCAAGGTGAAGTCCATGGTTAAAGATGTACATGAAGAATGGTACTAAGAAATGTAGTATGCAAATGGAGTACTTATGGGGAAATTTTGGGTGTCGCACGTGAAAAAAATGATAGTCAACGATTACAACCTTTGCTCGATGAAAATATGGGTGAAATAGATATTGAGTTGATTAAGAAGACAAAGAAAATGAAGACAAATGATAAGCCTATTTACGACGGTAAGGGGTATTGTATTTTGCATAGTGTGGGAGTTCTTCATCTCTACGAGCTCCTTTGGAAAACTAGAGCAATTATATCAATGTCTTATGTTGTACGTCCATAGATAATTTTTCTATTTCACAGGGAAGAAGGATGTACCTCACTACGCCATTGATTAGGAAATTCACTCGCTTTGAAACATAAGAACAAAGCTTCAAGTGGACTTAGAAGATGAAGATGAAGTGAAGAAGACTGCCGCCATGATGAAGTACCAACGAGGAGGGCATGTCATGTATATTTCTAAGCTCGATAATCATGTTATCGAATGGCCACACGTCTACTTATAAAATTGAACAAGCAGAAAGGTGGGGCTAGGTAAACAAAAATGGCTTCATGCCACAAAGAATATATCTGAAGGCACCGTGTATAACCTAGATGATTCATACCAAGAGATTACTAAGGAAGCGCATACAGGGGACAATATTACCTTTGGAAATGTCTTATTGTTGATAGTATTCTCTCAAAAAGGGGTACATGATGGTCCTAATGATATCATATGAAATCTCCCCAAGGAAAATACATCTCCCGCAAAACGCTTTTGTTGAATACACTTGCGATGGCATCAATAATGTGTACAAGGATAGGGAGGATAGATGGTATAGAAGAATGTGTGAGGCGGAGAAGAATGGTTCATTCCCAGTGAGTTACTGGTGTAATTGGAAGGAAAGGTAGAATTTGCAGTTCATCAACACATTTCAATTGAAAGATTTAATTTTAAGGATGAGTCAAAAATTTCTTGGTGTAAACTTTTGTTTGTATTTACAACATAATACTTATAGGTTGCCGTGAATAGGTTCTCTAAGGTGCATAAACTAAGATTTCACGCCGATAAGGTAAAATACGAGCATATACATTGAGAAAATGTATTTTTATCCTAAAAAGAGTAGGAGGCAATGATATTAGACGATATCAATATGACCAAGTCCATTACTCTGCAATTGCCAACCTAGAGGAAACAAAGGTTTATATTTATTTGAAGCCAATGATGGTGAATGGAAAATATGTTGAAGATGACTTGGAGATCCCTGAAACACCTACATGGAAGAAGACAATGGGAAATAAAATAATGTGTGAGGATACTCCTCCTGATGAAGATGAAGAAGAAGAGGAACAAGAAAAACCAACTCCTGTGAAGAGTGCAATTATGAAGAAGGATCCCATGCTCAAGGAGTCTCAACTAGGTGCAAACACCTCCAAAGTGACCAAGTAGCCACCGAAGAAGAAGTCTCTCGGTGAAGAAGAAACCAAATATAGTGTCTAGCGAACACACATTAGAGACTCGAGAGGGATTAAGAGGAGGTTGTGAGGTATGAGGAGGAAGTATTGCAGAAGGACCCCTTAGTTCATGACATTGAGGACCTAGATACATAAGAGTGTGATACACATCATGAGGTTATCCCAGTACCAAGGAACTAGAGGTAGAAGGCCATGAAATGCATATTACTCAAATTTTTGAGGAGAGTCGAGTGTACTAAGGATCATGAAATTGCATGAGAGATGAGCGTGAAATTGAGCATGAATTAAAGTGCATTGTCAAGCATGAGATATAGTGCGTTGAGGAAGAAGAAAATAATATTGGTCTAAAAGAAGTAGGTGGCATAGATAATCCCTAGCACTTGGTTTTCTCAAGGGGACCTTTGGGAATAACAAAATCCAAGGCACACACTACAAGGCCCTATGATGCAATACATAAATAATCCTAAAAATATTTTTGCGTGATATATCGAGCATATTGGCCATAAAAGATATCTTCTATTGGTCATTATTTAGAAACAAAGAAGCCTTCCCACAAGACAAGAAAAATTATCTCCTAGGAATTTCAATTACACATGGAAGAGCCTAAGTTAGAGGCTAGCATGTAATCAATAACCGAGACTTGTCTTAAGTCCATACTAGGAGAAGCATATCCGATAGTCAACGCACAATTTTTAATAGATGAACAAGCGAGTAATGCACTTGACAAGTTATTAGTAGAAGTTGGGTTGAGAATTTTTGATAAGGATTTTCGTATAAATAATGTGTGCAATGAAATGGAGGATAAAAATTAAGAAATAAGAAATAATAATAAATTGGTCGAGGAGAAATATAAAATCATTGCGTAATTGAAGTAATAAGTAAGAGAGGATATGGGATGGATGCGCGTGGCATATGAAAAGGCGGGATACATTGCAGATGCTATTACACTCACACACCTAAATTTTTTTGATCAATTCCAACCTTCATATGAGATGTAATTGCATTTCCTATAAGACTTGGCATGCATGATCATGCCAAGGTTCATTTTAAGAAGCCTATGGTAAAATGGAGGTGGAAAATCCCTAGCGAATATACCTGGAACCACTTTCGCTAAAGGAAAATTTTCCAATTTTTTAGAATGAAATTTTCACCTGCTACTATTTGAGCAAGAGTGAGCACCCTGAGGTGAAAAAAATCTGCAGACATTGAAAATAGATTTTTCATTGTTGACGATAGTTAATTTTTGGGTCTTTTCATTATGAGCACTAGCACCTTCCATTATTTTGAATGGATAAGTTAAAACTCAGTCATGGGTCAATAGCTCGAGTCATGCATAAACAAAGCAAGAGCGCCGTGTGTCAACAGAACTCTGCTGCATGTCAAAAATAAGGACTATGCTTTGTGTGTCAACAAGATAATCATTGGTGCCAATAAGAGCTAGGTCGTGTGTTAGTTGAGACTTGAGTCTCCTTGTCGGCAAGGCCAAATGAGTTGTGTGTCAGAAAATACAATAAGTCATGCATCAATAAATATCATTATCGCGCATCGTGAAAACTCATACGTTAACAAAATTACAATGCATCAACAAGAGTACTATCAGGCATCAACAAGAAAACCCTTGTCACGCTTCAGCAATATCTCCTCTTAACCCATCCACAGAAAATCTTTGTCGTGCATCAATAAATGCAATAAGTCACGCGTTAACAAATATCGTTGTCACACATCATAGAAAAAATTTATCATGCGTCAACAACAATATACTCAAGCATCAATAAGATTAGTTTTGGGCATCAACAATCAAAACCTTATTGTGCGTTAGTAAGATCTCCTTGTGTCCCATCCATAGAAAACCTTTATCCTGCATCAACAAATATTACTAGTCACACGTAAACAAATAACACCTATAACCGATTGCAAACTACTAAACAATAAACAAATCTACATTGTGCTCTAGTGCTTAGAGTATGCAAATTCATGGTATTGGTAAGGTACTGGTCGTAGTATACTACTCGATGAATCACCTAGGTTTTTATAGGATATGTTTTCAAATGTAGGTGAAGCCGGCCCTAGAAAAAGTATACTATAAAATTTAGGTGAATAGGACACTCGACTGCTTTGAAAAAGCACCTTTTCAAATTTTCCTAAAATGAAATATTCACCATATTATGAATATTTTCCAAAAATTATCCTTGGTGACAAATATTTTGGATTTTGAAGGTGAGGTAGGTATTTGAGAAGCAATACAAGCCATGGTATCTCGCAAATTTGTTAGTGGATTATGGAGTGGTTTGAATGAAGAAGTGGTCAAACGTGGTCAAAAGTATGTCGACATGATGTTTATAATTTTGAAGTTCCTCATTACGACACTGGTATAAACCATTTACTTGGTTCACAACCAGTTGAGAGTCACCAAATATATTAATGGATTTAACATCTAGGGCAATGGTAATTTGAAGACCTAACACAAGTGCTTCATACTCGACCATGTTATTAGTGCAGTAAGTCTAACTTAAAGGATAATGGCATAGGCTCACCATCAAGAGGAATGAGGATGACCCCTACACCTCCCCCACATTGACATTTGGATATGTCAAATAATAATGTCATTTAGTAAACGATGTCACCCAAGGAAAGAGTGACAATGGATTCGTCAGAAAATCGAAGTTAGAAGATTGATTTCTAGGAAGAGGAGCATCTGCAAGCTGATCGGCAATGGTTTATCCCTTGACAAAAATTTTATGAATGAATTCCATGTCTAGGTCTACAAGGAGCATGAGCCAATGCATGATGCATTGGTGTTGGTAAGGTTTAACATAAATGTAATGTAGAGGGTCAGTGTTGGTGACGATGAAGGTTTTTGGTTAAGTAGGTAGTGGCAAAGTTTAGTGGCCATGAAGACCAAGGCTAGGAAAAGATTTTCAGCATGAGTATACCTAGTCTCATAGTCTAAAAGAGTACGAATTATGTAATAAACCACTTGCTCCCTATGTTTCTCATTGTGATGAGCGAGCATGGCACCCAAGGAATGGTTAGTGGTAGAAATGTAGAGGTAAAAAGGTTTGTCATATTTAGGTGGGATGAGCACAGGTGGTTGAAGAAGGTATTTCTTTAATGCTTCAAAGGCTTTATGGAACTCATTGTTCTAATTAAAGGAGACATCCTTTTTAAGGAGATGATGAAAAGGGTGACATCGGTCGGAAAGTTGGGAAATAAAGCATCAAATGGATTGATATTTTGCTTGCAAACTACAAAGCTATTGAAGGTTATTAGGTGGAGGCATCTTGAGAATAGCCTTTATTTTGATGGGATCAAATTCAATTCCCCTAAAGAGATGATGAAATAAAGGAGTTTTCAAAAGAGGATGGAAAATACACACTTCTTTGGTCAAGGTGAATACATTATTAGATGAGGCAATCAAAGACGACTTTAAGATCTCCAAAGTGTTTGACATGACTTTTGGACTTACCGAGAAGGTCGTCGACATAATATTCTAATATGTCATGCATGATATCATGAAAGATATAGGTCATAGCGCGCTAATAGGTGGCACCATCATTTTTCAAGCCAAAGTGCATGACCTGATAACAAAAGGTCTCCCAAGGGGTGATGAAGGTGATTTTGTGTTGATCTTTTGGAGCGAGTAATATTTGATTATAACATGAGAATCATCCATAAGAGATAGCATCTCATGGCCGGTTGTAAGATCAACAATTTGGTTGATGCTAGGAGATGAAATTCATCCTTATGGTAGGTAAGGTTAAGGTCATGGAATTTAGTGTATATGCGGAGTCCCCCTATCACTTTGGTGACAGAACAATGTTAGAAATCCATTGTGGATAGTCAATGGGTAGAATGAAGGAAATAGAAAGAAGGCACTAGATTTCTTCTTTCACAAGAAGGGAAATGTGTGGATGTATTTTTCGCAGCTTCTATTTCATAGGTTTGGCATCAAGGATAGTCATGATATTGTGGACCACAATATTAGGGTCAATATCGGGCATATTGGCATAAGACCAAGCAAAAGCATTGCTATGATCTCGAAGGAAAGAGGTGAAGGCTTCCTATTCGGTAGAATCTAAATATTGACCTATCTTTAGAATTTGAGGGTCATCCTGAGTGTGAATGTTGATCTCTATGGTCGATTCATTCAACATGGTTTGTGTCTCAAAAGGTAACAACCGGTGAATGTAAGAATCATCTGCACCTACATAGGTGAGAACAAAATCATCATCCTGACATTAAACGACATTGATATAATGTGTGTTGTAATCTGTTAGAGTAGGTATTTACCTTAGCTCATGTTCACCTAGGTACTTTATTTACCTTTATTATATTTATCTTCACCCACTTATGTGTGTGGATATTTCTATTATCTTATTTAGATATTAGGAGATATTATTTAGTTGTTAGGTATAGTTCTTTCCTTGATCTATGGTATTGACTAGATCCTTGATGTTTAGTTCTCTCCTAACTCTATGGTCTTGACTAGTTATTTGATGACTAGTTATTTCCTTGATTTATGGCTTGATCTATAACCTTGATGGTTCTTGGATTGTTATTCCTTGCCTATTTAAGCAAGGCCCATTCTCAATGTATTGCATTAAGTTCCATAATAATATATGATATTACTTCTCATTTGTTTGCAAATGTTTATGTAAAGTTATTCGTGAATTTCTTTCATCTTATTGATCGTGGTGTTTGATTAGCATCCGTGTTCTTGGCTTGTACGATCTCGGTTATCGCTCCTTTCATAATCCAACATGTTAGGATAAAGAAGAGGAAGGGAAGAGGGAACCTTGCCATCATGATGATAGGTAAGAGGTCCCAAAGAAACAATGTTGATGAGTTTTTTTAGGAGGGATGGATTCCTAATCCATGAACTTTGTGGGTTAAGGAAGTGTTGTAGGCGAGTTAGGTGGGGAAGGCTTATCTTCCTCTATGATGTTGATTATAGCATTATTAGGAATAGGTGGAATGGAAAATATGATACCATAATGGTATTTGTGTTTTCAGTGTGGTGCAAGGTATGATGGTGTGATGAACTTTCTCATAAAGACCAAAGCCAAAGCCCTTCCAGAACATCAATGAAGAAACGTGTGGGTGAAGCGGCGGTTGGTTAGGTATTAGAAGTCAGATGAGAAAGGCTAGGTTTGGGTAGGTGGTTTAAGAGAATAAGAAGTGTCGAGTCCCCATATGTCAAGTTGGTGTAAAGGTGGGGAGGACCATATGGAAAAACCTCTCCTACATGATAGTCGTAATGTGGGTGTTGGTGAAGGATTCCATACTCCTGAGGAGTAAGGAAAGTGTTTATATTGTATAGGTGGTACTACCCTGGGAAAGGCATTGAAAAACACCTATCGAGGGGTCCTGAAGTTGGTACTTGGGTAGAAGGGATGGATGAGATACTCAAAGCTTGAGAAGGTGGGGCATCAGTTGTTAGTGAAATAGGCGGGTTAGTAGATGGGCCGATATATGGAAGCTACAATAGCGAGATGGGATAGATGGATTGGATATGGAAGGTGTAATGATAGAAGTGGTAGATGAGGCAGTGGAAGAAGATGAAGTGGCAGGGGTGGTAGATACCTTGATTAGAATAAGGACATAATTTGGTTGGTAAAGCATGTTGCAGGTTTTAAAAGGTGAAAGATCTACCCTAATGGTGTAGGGGTGACCTTCATATTAAAATGTTAGGAAACAAGTGAAGGGATGAAGGTACACACACCATAATGTGAATCTAGGTTCGGCCAAGCAACATGTTATATTGAAATCTCCCTCAAGAACATAGAATAGTTCATGACTAGTGTGGGGACCCTTGTGGATGTGGAGGAATATGGTGCCTAAGGTAGAATTCATGGCATCATTGAAATAATACAACATAACAGGGTTATTATGCATGTAGTTGGTAGGTATGTGTAATTTTTTCATACGTAAGGGAAGGAATGAAATTAATGCTATCACCTCCATCAATCATAAAGTGTTAAACACAAGTATCATTGATGTAGGCAGAGATGAAGAGGATGGGATCAGGATCATCTAATTGTAGAGGGGAAATCTCTAAGTTAGAGAAACTGACGGTGGAAACCTAAGGAGAGGTAATGGGGGAAAAAGTTTGAGGTGGAGTGGTGAGGGTGGCCACATGATGAGGGGTAAAGATGGCAACCATAGGTGTAGGATCATTTGGTGGAACCTCAATAGAATGTAGGACCTCAATGAGGGCCTGCAATGAGACTCGAGAGGTTTGAATTAGGTCATACAAGGACATCTTTAGAGGAGATTGATGAAGCTGTTTAATCATAGAGTGATGTGCGACTCCATCAAAAACAAGATAAGCCGGCCCATGGATGGTTACCTTGGGGGAAGGTGCAGGTGGAATGGTGGGTGAAGGTACACTAGATGGGCTACTAGTTTTCTCTTTTCCTTTATCTTTTTGCGATCAAGTGGCTACTCGGACCATATTTATTTCAAAGATCGGAGGAAAAAGAGTTGTGGAGATGTAGGTAAAGGCCACTGAATAGATATAGGGCTAGACCATGTGGCGGTGGGCGAAGGGGAATGGAATTCTCCTCCAATAGGTCATCTTCATTGAAGAGACCATCCAAAGTACAAAGTTGAAGGATAATTTTTTGAGGGCCTTACAACCTTTGACATCATGCCCTAGTGAGCGATGATATGTGTAGATTTTGGTGTCGTCAAACCCTACTAGTTTGGGTTTGAGTGGGTCATAAGGCTTAATAGGAGGTAGTGAGATAGTGGAGGTTTCTAACAACCTAGCGAGGATATTAGAATAAGATCTTGCCAATGGATCACAGTGAGAAGTTAAAGTTGGCTTGGATGAAGGTGCAGGTATTTTCATGGGGAGAGGTGTTGTTGGAGGTGGTGTAGGTGTGACTACCTTTCTGGTAGGTAGTGAAGGTTTTGTTTTGGTTTAGGTTACACCTTCTTGGGTAAAGGTGCAGGAGGGGTGTGTGAGGTAGAAGGAGATGTAGAAGGTGGGGTACCTTAGAAATCCAAGGTGAGAGTGACAATGTTGGCAATAGTGTGGTTGTAGGTAATATAGAAGATGTAGGAAAAAGAGGTGATGAAGGTGAAGGTGTGGGAAAAAGTGAAGGTAAAGGTGCAGGTGTGGTTTCCACGCCTTGGATTTTCCTTAGTAAAGAGGTAACTTGACCAAGGTGGAAGGGAGTGGGCCTAAAATTGAAGATAAAGGAGAAGGTGAAAGAAAAGGCGTGGGAGAGACTAGGGTGTGAGTCTTAGGAGGTTGGGTCTTCCTCTTAGGTGTGGGAATTAGTTTTGTGACGGGTGGTGGTTGAGTAGACAAGTCTAGTTTCACTACGGGATGTAGTAGGCTAGGTGTTGGTAGGACCCCTAAGGAAGTGGTAGGTTTAGGTGCGAGATAGGGGTTTGGGTGAAGGTGAGGCTAAAGAAGAAGGGGCTGATATGATTGGCTTAGGTGTCATGGTTTTAGTTTCCTTGAATACCTTAGGATAAATAGTTGAGGTATCCAGGGAAAACATATACATTTGGGTGGATATTGGGATTCAAAGGTGCCCCCAGAGTGTGGAGTAATCAACATACTCTAATCGGTCCACCAAATGTGAGAATGGTTTTGGTTTAGAAGACAATGAACCAGTGGTGAAACCCATCCAAAAATTTGAGTCCTGTGATACAGGGAAGGTTTTCACCTTTGATTTAGTAGGAAAGAGTGATGTAAGAAGGTTGACAGGATCTTGGAAGAACCCAGGGGAGAAGCATCATCTATAAGAAGAGGAGATAAGAGTGGCTCCTCTATGGGTAGAAAGGTGGATAGGGTTATCTCCTCCTTGGGTGGAGGAACATGTGAGATAGGTTCCTCCTTAGGTAGAGGAACATGTAAGATAGGTTCCTCCTTAGGTAGAGGAATAGGAAAGATAGGCTCTGTGGTAGGTAGGTAGAGAAATAGGTGGGGTAGGCTCCTCTGTGGGTAGAGGAGTAGGTGTGATAGGCTCCTCTATGGATAGAGGAGTAGGTGTGATAGGCTCCTCTATGGATAGAGGAGTAGGTGTGATAGGATCCTTTGTGGGTAGAGGATTTCGTGCAAGAATTTCCTCGATAGATGCTACGGGAGGAAACTGGCTAGATGGAACAGTACTGTGTTAAAAATGACATGAACCTTGTGCACATTGGTGTCACTAGTAGAGGTCTTTGAAGCTTGGTTTGATGAAGGGGTATGATTAGGAAAATTTTTCTTAAACACACCCATATTGGAATTGACAGGTGTATTAGGGTTGTACAGACAAGATCACCACTATCTAGCATTCCTTGGACAATGTTCTTGAAGGTTTTGCAATTTCCATCATTATGTCCCCTAACTCGGTGATAGTTATAGAAGTCATTTTCTTTGTACCATGATGGTGTAGGACAAGAAGGATCAAAACTAGTGTTTAGTTTAATAGGTGGAAGGGTAATGGCTCTAGATTTTAAAAGCTTTTCCAACACAAAAGAATATGGTTCTCTGATAGGAGTGTAAGCCCTTTGTTCATACTTATATTGGAAGTTTTGAACAAGAGATAGGTTTTCATGTGGTTTTGGTTGATTAAACAGATGTGAGGGGGTTGGCTTTTAGAATCACCGCATTGGAAGATCCTTTGGCCTTGGAATGGTTATTAGAATGGTTTTTGGTGGTTTAGAAGAAGAGTTGTTCGATTCGAAGTTCTTGTTACAAAACTTAATTTTCTATTCTTCAAGGGTGTGAAGCTTCATTTTCTAGGCCATGGTGAAGGCTTCATCAAATGTGTGAAACATTTGAACCTAGAGAGTTAGGGAAATGTGTCTAGCACATGCCCTTGTGAAAACTCTATGAGCTCTGCTTGTGGTAGCTGGAAGGTGAGTTGATTGATGAGGCCCCACAGACATGGGACAAAATATGTGATAGACTCATCATCATATTGGAAAATAGAGTATAATTTCATCATAGAGACTTTCTTAGAGATATTGATTGAGAAGTGATCAAGGAAGGTTTGGGCCAATTGGTTGAAGGAGAATACCGAGTGTCGGGAAAAGCACTATACCAATCTAGGTGGGTCCCAAAAGTGACATGGGAAATATTCGAAGGAGCAAGGCATCGTCGTGGCCTATTAAATAACAAGTGTGTTTGAATGATTGTAAATGTTGTTGAGGGTCTTCCTTTCTATTGAAATGGTTGAAATTGGGTAACTCCCATTGCGTGGGATAAGGGTGGATAGGTATGGATGGGTGGATGGGATCGTTATAGATTTCATCATAAGTGAGGACATTATGAGATCCGGAAATGGAGGCCTCAAGTGTTTGCATCTTATCCATCATCATCTTGATAAGATCCATGGTAGGATTAGATTGAGGAGTGCCCCTATAGTATAGGGGGTGGATGAGATGAATAGGTCATAGATGGTGCACCGGTGTGGCGGTGCCAAATATGTGAAATGAGAAGTGGGTATGTAGGAAGGAATAGATGATGAGGGAATGTACCATAAATAGGAAGTGGAAATTATAGGCTATGATTGAGGTGGGGTGTAGGTGGGAGGAGCTTGTGGGAATATCCTCGTGGTAATAGGTGGCAGAGTAGGAGGAATCAAGATCACCAAACTCGATAAGGCGTATAGGATTTAGATGCAACTAGCAGTTTTAAAGTAATAGGTACTGATGATGTGGGGATCCCTATACTAGGAGTCATGGATGAGGATATGGAAGATGTTGAGGCATTAGCAGAGGTTGGGGGAGTGACAAACATCAAGGTGCGATAGACAATCCGAGGTGTGATGGATTTCAAGGGTGCAGTAGGTGGCATTGATGCGGGAGTAGGTAATGCTAAAGTAGCATTCATAGATATCATAGGGGTATGGAGGTAGGCATACCAAACAATGGATGGCTTGATGAGTCATAGGTAGAAGAGTGGACAAGGTAATTTTATAAGGCTATGACATTATGATCAAGGAATTTAGTGAATTCCTCGTCACTTGTAGGTATAGTTGTAGGAATGTTGGGGTCCATTGGTGAAGAAATAGATGGAGATGAAGGAAAAGTAGGTAACGGTATGCAACTAGCATGAAAGGAAAAAGATCGTGCCTGTTGGCGAGTCCAAACCATAAGAAAGATGGAAGATAGGTATTCTAGGATCTGCAGAATTGACAAAACTCAGAAACATATGTTTGGTGAAGTCTGGAGGATAGAAATAGGTTGTTGTTTCGATAAAAAATAAAAACATAGAGATCGATACCGGTCATTAAACCAGATCTGGTTCAAGTAGAAATACCGATGTCACTGTTAGACCGAGTGCGATCTTTGGTTACTATGAAAATGAAAAAAATTAATATCCTGGGGAAGAAAAGTGGAAAATGGGTATTCTGGGATCTATTAAGGGTGATAGAAACTCATAAAATAGTTAATCAAAAGAATAAAAACACCTAAAATTGATATGTAAAAATAGATTGTTGTTTTGACTGAAAATAAAAAACACAGAAAGACCAATACCGGTTATTAAACTGGTTCCAAAGATGATGAAAGAACTAATGCTGATCATGAGACTCAAGCCGATTACTAATTAAAACTAGGGAAGTGAAGAAGTTAATATTTTTTAGATAAATATTTAGTCATAATAATCTTCAAAAGAGGTTGTGTATAACAAATATGAAGTAACACACTCACGAAAAACCAGAATTAACTAGTTGTGATGGTTGAGTGTGGAAAAATAAGAAAAAGTGGTGAATATGTCCTCACAACTCAAACTGTAGAAGACAAGAAAGAAAGGTGTTGATTAAAGAAGTAAAAATAAATAAACATGTTATCCTAGGATCATATTTTTAGTGTTTAGTTGGCTTATGCCTTAAGACTGAATATGAATGATATAGAATGTTTGGATAATGAAGGTACCTAGAAAGTAATCTATAGATGGTTTCAGGTTTTTTTTTGTGAAGGAGTCCTCGATAGACCTTGTGGTATGTGAGGTCCAAGCTTTGATATGAAAAACCGCCGTAACACTGGTAGGGCCCACCGTCAACGGGTTTTTAAATCCTTGACGGCTTCTTCCTAAGGGAATGTTTAAGAAGTTTTTAGATTATGTTAAGTGATTTGGATAAGGAGTGTGTGCACAAATGTGAACTACGCTTTATTAATGAATCACAAAATGGTCACGACCTTTGTCATATGATTGCTACTTAACTACATGAGCAAAATATGTAGACATACAGGGATAAAAATGTAAGTGTTTTAAGCCCAAATTGAAATATGATATTCGATGTAAACAAGAGTGAATAGGAAGAAGGATGAATTTCACTAATGCAAGAACAAAAGAAAGAAGAAGGATTATTTTTAAATGCACCAAAATAAGTGTTTCATTTAGAACAATTAGAAAGAAGGAGCAGATTACCAAAGAAGAAGATTTAGTGAATAAATGATTTAGAAAGGAAACACACAAGATGCAACCTATATGAATAGAAAAAAACCCATAAACGAGGGTCCCACCGGCGTGCCAAAATGTTTCACCACAATGTTGTGTATAAAATAAATAAGGTAAAGGTGAGGTGAGGAGGAATACCTGTGAAGTCAAAGAAGGTCGCACCATTGAGAAGACCAGAAGTTGATTGTGAAGAGATCTTTGTTGGCCGTAGGAAGGACTACATGTAGAAGCACAACAATACCACTAAATAGAATTAAATAGCATATGACAGTGGACTTCCTAGTGTATGTTAGATCCGAGAAGTGTGATACTTCCTAGAAGGGTCGTCAATCCACTGTTTAAAAACAACTTAATGTAAAGAAATGACAATAAAATAAATGTCCTATTGTAACAATACGATTTAGGTATCTCATATACTAACAATACACTAGATTTAAACTAAATATTGAATATACAACTAAATCTAGAGAAGGCATGGTATCTTCAAGGATGACAGGTGTAGTAGAGATGTTTAGGAAGGTCCTGGTGAGATTGGGTGAAGTTTGAGAAGGTTTTGGGTAAGTTAGGAGCTCACTGGTCTGAGATAAATTACCAGTCATAGAGACCGGTATCGATTGGGTGACCAATGTTTGGTACTGCACTTGTCGATGCCGGTTTGGTGACCGATGCCAATAGGGGAAATTGGGTGCAAAGATTAAAATGAGGTGCTTTGAGCTCTCTGTGATTGCACAAAGAGTTGGGGAGGCTTAGGTAAGGTGGTAGGATTTTATTAAAGACTCAAAGATGAATAAATAGGCATTTGGGATGGGTACAAAGGTCAAATGGGCAAGTGGTTGGGTGGAGGTGAGACAAGAGATCCGGGAAGGGTAGAAGGTGAAATAAAGTAGATAAATGATTAAAAACTGAAATACTAAAAGAAATGACAAGGTAGAAATCACTTACTTACAGATTGGAAGTGGTTGTAGAAAGAATAGTTGTGGTTAAAGGAGAGAAAAATCCCGATCCCATGCAGTAGTAGAAGAAGGATTTGGAATTCCTTGTGAGTGATCCAATGCTCTAGAACACATTGTTGATTCTTGGTGGAGGTTGTGAATGCTTGGAATGATCTTTGGTTTTTCGTGAGGTCACTTAGATGCCTGGATGTGAGAGCTAAGAATGCCGAAATCAAAAGCCAAGATGGAGGAACCCGGGAAAAGGGTTGGAATTCCTTATTTAAAGAAACTGATGGTGGTTAGGTGACCCGCACTCACTAAGGAATAATTGGCGTTTGTTAGGGATAAAAGGTCATGTTTTGTAAAAATAGCCTTTTCTCTCCATTTTTAGCGTTGGTCAAGATTTTTTATGGACTAGGAGTTTGGGTTGTACGAAATGAAGCAGGAAATTAGTAGGAGGGATAATAGGTAATGAATGTTAGGGTTAGAATGAGTCTTAGTTAGTTAAGGGGAGTAATGACTTAGTCTAGGTTAATAAATAGTCTTGGAATGGGTCCATGGTGAAGTGGAGAGATGAGGTGGAGGGTGAGGAAATTATTAACTTAATATGGGTAATTAAATTAATAATAATGGGTGGATGGGTCATGATCGAGGGATGTTGGTCAAAGGGGGACCCAATTTTGGTTGTCTACACTCCCATCTCTTCACAACCACTTAACTCTCTTCCTCAAGAGATGAATGAGTGAGTACCTTGGGGTCATAACACTAGTCTGTTTGTTTTAACTCCTCCAATTCACAAATTACCCAAAGGATTAAGAAATAAATTTCCCAAGTTCTATGGAGATGGAAAGAAACATCTTTATGAGCATATTATAACATTTATCACCACCTATGATATTATTGAATGAGGACATGAAGATGTATTAATTCATCTATTCATGGAGTCATTACAAAATGTTGTTGTAGAATGGTTTGACTATTTGCCACCTCGTTTAATCATTGATTAGGAAAATATGAAATGTATGTTTAAAGCATAGTTAAAGTCAACATATGACACTCATTCCCTTCTCACTCAATTGACTCAAATGAATAAATAAAATTAGGAACCCATGAGAGAATTTATGGCCAAATTCAACAAGTTGATTAACAATATCACTACTGCTGCTCATCCTACTACAAATAATCAAAAGAGGTTATTCATAAATTTCCAATTCCCAAAATTTGGGTTCATACTATAGAGATCTCAATAAAAAAACTGGAAAATGCTCAATAAATTTCTATTGAAGTGGAAGATTATATTATCATGTCAATGAAGATCAATAACCCTTCAACGAAAAATAAGGTCCATAGTTCACAATATGAAGGCATTGATTCATTGCTATAGAAGTTGGTCAATGAGATGAATACAATGAAAAATAAAATGGCTCAGCATGCTCCATATCAAAACCAAAACCAAAATCAAATTGTTGGAGCAACTGAAAGGATTTTCTTAGAAGCTCCACTTATAAATGTATTACATAGAGAAAGAAAATATGAAGAATATTAAATTGTTGAAGAACATACATGAGAATAAAAATTTAGATATGTAAACATTAGGTACTTTTAATACTTATCTAATGAAGATATTGAGGAGTTCATGGATGATATGAATAAATACTCTTGTGTAGTGTTTACTCACTCACAAGCACAAAAAGGTGCCTCTCCTTCCACTTCCCAAGCAAAGCACTTGGATCCTCAAAAGGTGATTCTACAAAAACAACAACAAAAAGGGTGATAACCACTTCTCACTTCCATGTAATTAACTAAGAAGAAGTACGAGAACACCTCAACCAAAGTAACATCTACTTCTCTCGGTAATTATCCTTCCTCTCCCTTGACCAAATCACCTTTACGCTACTTTTACTTCTTATACTTCTAAGAATATAACTCTTACACCTGTCAAGGATTCCATTGTTCCCAAAGTATATACTTCTTCATCATTTGACATCATTGAGCATATCAAGAAGTCTAAAGTCAAAATTTCAGATTTTGATTACCCGAGTAATCACCCCAATAAATTTGATAAACTTATCCAGTTTATCAAAGGAATTAGTTCAAATTCTAGTCCCATAAATGTCGTTACTAAAGAACCATTTCCCACTTCTAGTATTTCTCCTTCTAATAACATTATTTCCTCGACATCTTCCACTTCGAGAAATTAGAACCCTTCTACATCTTTTTTCTTATCAATGGGTATAAACTAAGTAACTTTATCATTGAATTCGGTTCCTCTAAAAATATCACGTATTCCAAAGTTATTAAGCCCCTTGGTCTCACTTTCACCCCGATATTAGTCGGTGTTACGCAATGAATACCAAATGAGTACCTCTCATTTGTCAGGTCAAAGATGATCAATTACAATTTGTATATTTTACAGACAAGAAAGTTAAGATGAAAATACTTGTAGCCAACATTCCAGCTTCATATGGGTTGATGCTAAGCCATAGTTTATGTCGGGATGTTAGCGGATAGATACGGATGGATTGGTCGTATGATACCATACCATTCAATGGAAAAATGAAGAAGATCCTTCCTATAAGAAAGATGAAATATATTGTTTAAAAGGAATATGACCCAAGGGTAGAAATTTTGTACCAAGATTCAAGATATGACAACTATTTCATAACTTTAGAGGAAGATGTTGAGCTACCCATATTAATGGAGGAGTACCCAAATTTGATTGAGCCAGTTGAGAAATTTCATGATGATTTGATGGACCCATAATTTAACACTATGCACTTCCCATTGAATATGGATATAGATTATCTACTTGGTGATGATGAGGATAATGGATGTCTTGACCTACAACAAAACAACCTTAATATGATAAGACATGTGGATCATGAAGGAAAATTGACATCAAATAACTTCTTTCCATGTGAGTCTCAAGTTTTCAATCATATTATAAAAATACAACATGAGAACTTACCTCATGAGTATGATTATGAATATGAAGCTTTCTATTTTCTATTAGGAGAAGAGAATATTCCCAATGAGGAATAGATAGATGATAACATACTTTAATCTCTCAAAGATGATTTCACTCAAGAAGAAGATATCTTCATCATATAGATGAACCTTATAGATCAATATGACCAAGATGAGGAAAGTGATGGTCTTGATATTTCATCCCCAACATTGTGCTCGTTCTCTTTTAAGAGGATGAAGCACTATGCAAGTCACACCATAGTTGAAGAATTAGGTCAATAATGAGCTTGTGTATGTGAAAGAGGACCATTTGGAGCATCATGTAAAAATATAAACTCAAAAAGATACGATGATGTTAGGAAAATCGAGGAATATACCAAGAACCAATTCATGGTACTAATTTTCATGCAAAACATGAAAATAAAAGAACACATTCTCATTAGAGAGCAAAAGACTAGTTGTGGACATGGTGAGCTAGGCACGTTCAAGAATCAATCTAGTAATGATAATAATGTGAAAAAGAGAAATCAAGAGCAAGATTAAATCTAAAAATGAAGCTCAAAATAGAAATGGAATTTCAAAACAACCAAGATAATAAACTTTCTAATAGATTCTCACTTGCAGGAGGAGTCATACAAACTCTCACAAGATGAAGCATACAAGTTTCTCCTTCTCATGTGCACAGAGATCTATCTTAGTAGCTATTTTTCCTAAAAATTGAAGGGGTCTTATTTCATTGAATTGGTGAATGGGTTTATGGGTCAACATCATTTGGTGCTACCCATTCATGGGTAAAATTTTTATAAAGCAATGAAAGTGGGTTATTCCTTGGTATGTACCATAGATGATTTAGGTTTGTTTTTTTTCCCCTTTCCTTGTTGCATGTTTTTTCCATTTATTTTTGTGTCGTGTGTTTCATTTTCTATCGTGTGTGTGTTTTTTCCTTTTTCATTATGCATCCTTGTTGAGACTCTATTACCCAATGGATAAGGTACTATTCTACTAAAGCCTAAATTGAGATTGTGGAGTTTCATCTTACCTTATTTTCATGTCATGTCAAATAAATTTTGTTGGAACATAATGATTAAGTGGTCTGGCAAACCCTTAATATATATGAGTCCATCACTAATATATAGGTTAATATTTAATAATATGAAATATTTATATTTCTATTATTAAATATGCTAACCTAGGTATATACTTTAGGTTAAATATTTAATATCATGAAATGATTATATTTCTAATATTAAATATTATAAACCTAGGTGTATGTGTCAACCATTTTAGGTTGAAAAGGTGGGTCAGGAGACATACCCGATCACCTTATATAAAAAGGACTTTAGGTCCTCATTTGATATATTTGGGAAATATATCAAAGGTGTGCAAATCAAGTGATTTGGTTTTACCCTTGGTAAATAGGGTTTTAAAGGAGGAGGTGATCTTACTGGATGTAAAATAAGTTCTCTGAAGTAAAATGTTATTTTCAAAGTGGTTTTTACCCTATTGGGGTTTTCCACTATAAATAATGTGTCACATGTGTTATTTATTTCCTATAAGTATTTCTTTATTTATTTATGTTATGATGTAATGTTTATTTAAATATTTATTGTAACATTATATAATATGTAATTTGATTAAATACGTATTTATTAGAATCCTCAAATTCTAACATGGTAACAGAGCGAGGTAAATTAAATAAATTAAGATCAAATGTTTTGTATTTTATTTATTTAATTTTTATGGATTTTTTCAACCAACCCGAAAGGGTATTTAAAAGTATCCGGTCCCTTTCTTTTTCTCCAATTTATTTTGGTAAAAATTTTAGAGTTTTTCAATTTTAAATCCCTATTTTTGGGGGAGATGTAATATGATATGATTCTTACTTTCATTTACACTTTGTAAATTATATGGAATTAATGTTTGTTTGGAGATTGATGTGTGCACAGGTGAAAGGGGCTTCAAATATTTACTTGCATGAAAATCACATACAAAAAAGGAAATGATTTATTACTATATGAAATAATTTCCATGTTTTCTATAATTTCAAATGTTTGTAGGTTAAATATTTCGGAAGGTAAATTCATACCCGTGTTCTTTGGACCCCTAAAAAAGATTCAATTTGAAAAACTATAGTTTATAGTTAATCTATAACTATATCCTATATAATTTGAAAACTATATTATTATTTTTAAATAAAAATATATATAATATAGAATAAGGTTTATATAATAATTTATATAAACATCATATTAAAATTTATATAGTTTTGAAAAAAACTATATATTAAAAGCCTTAAACCATATTAAAATTACATGGGATTGAGGGAAGAGTCAATAGACCATATTCTAAGCCTAAGTTTAAATCATATTTAAACTTAACTTATAAATCTAGGCATATATAGTTTAAAAAAAAGAAACAAACCTAAGTTTGAATCATATTTTATATATATGGTTAGTTTAAACCGCTTAAAATATAAATTTTATTAGATTTGGTTTATATTTTAAAAAAACCTAAGTGCTTACTATTTTTAGTAATGGGGGCCGTATTTATTGCTTGGCCATGAAGGGATTATTTTTAAATCTTAATACTTATTAAATAAAACCTAACATGTGTTCCTAACCATTTATATTATCCATGTAAGGGGGCGGCCCCATTCATTTATATCTTATAGTTTATAAAAACTATATAAATAAACTTATTTAAAGGTTTTTTTTTATATAAGAGTGGGAGTGGAGAATAAAATGAGATAATATCTTAGGTATAAATGTGGAATTCTCAGTATAAATAGATAATTTAAAAAAACTAGTTTATTGGTGGCCCACATGATATGTGTCAAATATTTATTGAAATATTGGTAGTTATAGCCACATAAAAGTTCTAAAATTTTTAGCTTGTAGGAATTATATAAAATATTTTGTAATATTTCCATAGTTTTAAATGTGTAAGGGTAAAATTAAGAGTAAATGAATGGAGGAGAGAAGTTCATAAAATTAGGGATTTCAATTTATTTAATTGGTCGGGTGAAATTACTTGGCCCCTCTTTAAATATGCGGGTTAATCTATACTCTCATTAATTTACTTGTACACTGTAAAATTTGTTTAACTTGGTCTATGTTCTTTAAACCCCTTTAATAAGGGTTATGTGTTTTTATATAAAAACAATATACTATAGTTTATAATTTTTATGAACTATATGTTCTTTTACTTACATTCTATAAACTATATACCTTTTTTTTAAAGTGTATATATTTTTACATTATAAATTATAATAGGTTATTATAATGTATTAAAATATAACCTCCCTAATATTATACAGAAGAAGATATTCTGGAATTTCACATTTTGGAAATACACAATAAATTTTGGCTTCATTAAATTTGACGGTCAAATG
Organism: Taxus wallichiana var. yunnanensis; assembly: GCA_018340775.1. Taxonomy (NCBI): domain Eukaryota; kingdom Viridiplantae; phylum Streptophyta; class Pinopsida; order Cupressales; family Taxaceae; genus Taxus; species Taxus wallichiana. The sequence goes on from CM031234.1 coordinate 766,072,134, forward strand.
ACTGTCACATCAGTAGACAAAGCATAAAACAATATGACGATTATTTAGATGTCAAATTTAAGCTTGTAGGTTCCAGGAAACTTTCACTGTGTTAAAATTGATGGTCAAAAGACCATCACGACAAACCAAAAAATAAGCCATTATGATGGTCATTTAGATGTCAAATTTAAGTTCGTAGGTTCCAGGAAACTTTCACTGTGTTAAAATTGACTGTCAAAAGATCATCATGACAGACCAAAAAATAAGCCATTATGACAGTCATTTAGACGTCAAATTTAAGTTAGCCAGATTTTTGTCTACATTAATTTTTTCAAAATTTGAAGTTGTTATGCATTCTTAGGGGTCTCTTCTTCACTTCTATATGGTCAGAAATATTTTTTATATAAATTTGGGGTATAATGTAGAGCCCTTTATATTGCGGGTTATTATTTTGATCATGGGAGGTTAATTAGTATGTATTGTAATGACATAATTAGTTATGATCAAATAGTTTCTTTAGATCTGATTCTATTAAAAGTGTTATTTTTATTATCGATAAATATGTATCTAACTTTGTGGTACATTGTATATTATAATGGGGTGTGTTTTACAAGTTTAGGAAAACAATGGCGTCCAACTATTTCTGTCTTAACAAAACCTAGATTTCGAATAAAACCAACTAAAATATTTTGGTCAAAACAAAATTTATGGCGAGAAACTCGTGGACGATTGTTTCTAGATCTGAGGTTGCTCCCACCGGTCATTAAGCAACTATAGATAACATGAATACATTCTTACAACGAATGTAGGAGGCTCTTTCTATGATTCTACACAATGTGAATGATGAGTACCTTCTACACATTGGTAATATCGAACATCCGAAAGAGGTATGGACACAACTAGAATCCATGCATGAAGGATACTTAGTATATAAAGGATAGTAATGAGAGTATAATAGTTGAAGAAATCCAAAGAAATGGTCTATATTTTTTGATAATTTCTCTTCTGCATCTTGTTTTATATCTCAAATTTTGAATAGTTCAAAACTATGACATGAAAGGTTAGGACATGTTAATTATCAAAGCTTATATGCAATGTGTAGATATAATCTAGTGAAAGGTTTACATGTTTTATCTTCTTCTCTTGAAGTTACTTCATTAAATACTTCTAAATGATGGTTTTGATTCTGATTTAGTAAATGGTCATGATGATGTTTTGATGTTATAGATGTTTCTGAAACTCTTATCTTCCTAGATAAGAAATTAAATTGGGCTCAATCTATGTTAAAAATTTTAAATCCTATTAACCTTAGGAAAATGACCATAAGCCATCATATGTACCATGCATTAATTACCTTGTATGAACTTGAGTCGTGATGTATTATAGGGTCTAGGTGGATATACAAAGTAAAGTATAATATTGATGGTAGTATTAACAAACATAAAGCTAGACTTGTTGCTAGAGGTTTCAATCAGAAACCTGGTATTGATTATGTTGAGACATTTTCCCCTGTAGCTAAAATGAGTACTGTTAGGGCCTTATTTGCAATTATCGCTCAATTTGGGTGGGAAATCCACCAAATGGATAAGAAAAATATTTTTGAATTGCTATTTAAAAGAATAACTTTGGACGTTTCAACCTAAAGAATTTAAAGAAACTAGTAAATCAAACTATGTTTGTAAGTTGAGAAATCCATGTATGGTTTAAAACAAACTCTTAGAACTTGGTATGCACAAATTGTTTCCTTCTTTAAACTGTTAGATTTTGTTAATTATTCTTCTAACAATGATATATTCATTAAGCAATAAGACTCACATATTATCATTATATGTATATATGTTGATGATTTTCTTACGATTGGTGACAATTCTGATTTAATTCATAAAATTAAAGAGAAATTGAAGTAGTACTTTGAAATGAATGAGTTAGGTCTCTCACATCATGTTATTTGTATGATGGCATTTCATTCCATTTTTATTTTTCAAAACACAATATGCAACCATTGTATTGAAAAAGTTTCTTATGATTGATTGTAAACCATTTTCTACTTCAATGGAAGTTGGAATAAATATTGACCCTAAATCTACATATGAAAAAGGTTGATCCTATTTTATATATGATGTTAGTTCGAGTTTGATTTATCTAACTATAATTAGATAAAATATTTCCTATACGTAGGAATTACTTCAAGGTTTATGCAGAATTTTTTTAGAGATCATTAGGATCTTACAAAAAAATAGATATATTAAAGGAATAATCAATTATAGGTTGTATTATACTAAGAATTAAAATTCTATCTTATATAGATTTTGTGATAATAACCATACTTGATGTTATGTTATGAAATATACTAGATATGTGTTCAAGTTATTTTGGTGTAGGAACCATTATTTGGAACAAAAATGTAATCAACAGTTTTCATTTCTTCTATTGAGGCGTAAAAGTACAATAGAAGAAGTAAAGAAGTCATGTGGTTGCAATGGTTATTGGTAGAGATACACATGGAAGTTAAAGGAAGTATTTCTCTTCTATGTGGTGGCCAGAGTTGTATTACTCTTGATTAAGAATCCGGTTCAACATCAGAGGAAGAAGAACATTGAGATGCATATACGCTTCACCCGTGATAAGGTGCTAAGTGATGACATAAATCTCAAGTTTGTGTTGACTGAAGAGATTGTTGCTAACATCTTCACAAAGTCCCTAAGTGCTGCAAAGTTTTGTCACTTTCGTGAAAAACTTGGATTTTCGAGTTTCCATTGAGGGAGAGCGTGCATAACAATGTCACCTCCTAATGGAACTTAATTTTTGTAAAAAGACCTCCGAGAATTTGTAAAATACCTTCGGGTAAGTGTAAAAAAACTTTCGGGCATATATACCTCCTCAGCTTCTTTTTTAGAAAGAAGTGTAGAAAGATCTTAAATGTAGTCTTCAATAAACTCTTTAGTGCTATTGAGTTTACTGGTAAACATCTAGTACAAGCATATTGTTAAGGAGGTCCTTAGTTGTAAAAGACTCCTATATGCTTAGGTTCAATAACCTTTTATGAGAACCTATGAGAACATGTAAAACTCACAAATCATACTTAGCCACTGATCATGGGATGATATTTAGGATTCCAAATCCTTTTGTACCAAAATGTAAATTGAGTATGATAAAGGTGTTATAATTCCTTCAACCGATATGCTATCCTAAAACCTTTATGGTTTAAGGATTGTAAATCTGTAGTGTACCACGGGTAGGTAATCTATTGGCATATGTTATGTTATCCCACTTAACATTAAGGGGGAGTGTTGGAACATAATGATTAAGTAGTCTGGATAACCCTTAATGTATATGGGTCCATCACTAATATATATGTTAATATTTAATAATATGAAATATTTATATTTCTATTATTAAATATGCTAACCTAGGTATATACTTTAGGTTAAATATTTAATATCATGAAATGATTATATTTCTAATATTAAATATTATAAACCTAGGTGTATGTGTCAACCATTTTAGGTTGAAAATGTGGGTCGAGAGACATACCCGATCACCTTATATAAATAGGACTTTAGGTCCTTATTTGATATATTCGAAAAATATATCAAAGGTGTGCAAATCAAGTGATTTGGTTTTACCCTTGGTAAATAGGGTTTTAAACGAGGAGGTGATCTTACTAGATGTAAAATAAGTTCTCTGAAGTAAAAGGTTATTTTCAAAGTGGTTTTTACCCTATTGGGGTTTTCCACTATAAATAATGTGCCACTTGTGTTATTTATTTCTGTAAGTATTTATTTATGTTATGATGTAATGTTTTTTTAATATTTATTGTAACATTATATAATATATAATTTGATTAAATCAGTATTTATTGGAATCCTCAAATTTTAACAAATTCAAGTCCCCAAGTATGAGATAAATGTTAGCATATAAAATTTCACTACATTTTATTTGACAACCCCATCAAAAATTTTCCCTTTTTTGGTCAAACCAGTCAAAATAGTCAAATTTGTCAAAATTGCTAAAATTGCTCATTTTCAAAGATCAACTTCTAGGAAGGGTTTTGGGATCCTCAAATCATTTTAGAAGTATTTTTACGCTTAATGGAAATGCACCAAAATATTCTTAGCGATGGTATGATTTAGAAAACATTCTAGGATCTTTTGGATGGTCTTGGAAAATATTTCTTGATATACGCTTTTTGAGAAAAGGGAGTGTGCATGCTTTGTTGAAGATTCAAATTCAACGAAAGGTTTAAAGAGCCTTATGAAGTGTTGGAATATCATATCTTATGCATTGGAAAGATAATAGAACTAGTCATTTTCATGTTAAATGTATAACATGTAAAATCTAAAATTTTGGTCATGACAACCAAACCCACACTTGAAATTCCCTTTCCCGATCAATGTAGACCTTTCCTCCGGAAAAAAATTCAATTGTGTCACCATCATTTGGGTCAAGAGGAACACAATAACACAGCTTTTCAATTTTTTTCTTTTGTAAATTAGTGTACCTATCTTTATTCCTGAATTTACTGAGATCTATGGAAGTACGGTGCTCCTAAAGGCTTTAAAAGGGCTATTTTTGTCATAAGAGGAAATCACTTAGAAGCTAACTGCAAGGGAACAACCCATATGGAGGTTATATGGTAAATTATTGAGATAATCCAAGGAATTTTATGAAGTTACTATGGATCCATGAGATGTCAAGAAATTTTCAAGAAAAATCGGTTCTTTTTGGAATGACACTAGGGAATGCATGTTTCAAAGAAGATAGTCACCTTGTTTAACAAGTTTCAAAATCCTCGGGAGGTCTTGGGAAGCGATCATAATAATTGGAAATATGAAAGAGCATAATTCATGTTGAAATAATTAATATATAATTTTGGGAATATGAAAAATGTGAAAGCATGTCCATTGATGTAATACAAGAGTATTTTACAAGGTAGAACTTTCTTGAACAAGTCAAGAAGAGTTATGAGCCTAAAAAAAATTCCAAATGGAATAAATTTGACCATACTCATGGTACAAATGTTGGATTTTTTCATACTTATTTTGAACTCGGTGGCAACTCCGCTTACTAGCACACACACGTAGGTAAAAATGGAAAATGGAATAAAAAGGAAAATTGAAAGTTGAATCACTTATTTAAAATGTTAGTAATAAACTCAATGGGTCCTTTAGAGTAAAATAATATAATTTTGGTTCTCCAAAATCCATGTATTTCTCTCGATCCCGAAAAATCCACTCTTTATTCTATTTTCACGTTGAGTTTGATGACATCAACACAACCAATCATCTTTGAGTGGGGTTTTGGAGCATAGATGCCATTTAGTGTAAGGGAATATGGGGACACTAAAGTGTGTTCCCCCTGTGGAAGAGTTGGTTGTGTGAGTTAAAGTGATAACTTAAGGTGGTAAGAGATGTTATATATTCATAACTTGATCTATTTCCCCCTACTAATGACAAATTTACACCCATGACAGCCTTTTGGAGGCCCAATTTCCCTCTTTCCATTTTTCCCAATATCTAAGGGGACATAAGGTATACAAGTGTTCTCCCCTTATGGAGGAAACTTTTCGTCACTTGAAAGTGACAATTGGGGTGTTAGGGAACTGTTAATAACTCACCATTTTGACAAAATCTGCCCCCCTCATGAGAACCACACCCATAGTGAATTTTGGAGAGGTTGATGTCCCCTTGTCTATTTTCCCCCTTATTTTAGGGTGAAACCACACCTCTAACCTCCACTAGACTTGGGTTAGCTAGTTTAAGTTTAAGGTGAGTTAAATGGAGCTAGTGAGAGGGAAAATGAATTTGAAAGAGGTATAACTTCATACTTAGCAATTTTTGTATTTCATTATGATTTTATCTTCCCTAATGCTATTGTAGTGTTATTATGCTTCCAAAATTTCTTCAAGACATCCTTCATGCTCAAAAACCCTTTTTCTTATATCTTCCAAACCCCATGCTCATTTTCCATGAAACTTGGACTGTAGGTTCCTCTCCAAAATGCATTTCCAATGATCCCAACCTTGCATCCAATGGTGTTCTAAATTATTTTTAATGAATGATTTTTTTCAAAAGAGTAACTATTTTTTCAGATCTATGGAGTTCTAACAATTGAAATCCTTCAAACATTACAACAAAGCATCTTTTTGAATTAAGAAAACTTTTGAGACCAAATTCATTCCATTACGACAATCGGGAGGACACACTTTTAAAGATAGAAAGCCTTACTAAGCATCATTCTTTATAAATAGTAAGTGTTGTAAATAGATCATTCTCGAGCTTCCAATTCCCCTTACACATCGGGAAACTCAAAAGTGTAAAATTAACGAACTGATAACTAAAATGGACTTCTCAAAATAGGGATTACTAAAAATAGTAAGTGAAAATATATTTATCAAAAAAATATGGGAGCCTTGCATGCTGAATAAAGAGCACCTCTATGAATTTGAAACAAGTGTAGAACACCTAAATGACCTAACATATTCATGATTTTACACTATGCATTTTCAATTGAATGAAGGATAATTTTTTTTAGAGAAGAGAATATTTTCCAATGAATAATAGATGAGAAATAAATTGTTTTAGAATCCTAGGTTTGATTCCATTCAAAAAGGAAACATTTATGTCACAAATGTGAATTTTGAAGCTAAGAAGAGAAAGGTGATGATCTCTATGTTCTAACTCCAACATTGTGTTCAAAAAGGGTCATCATGTTTCCATATAAGTGTAACTCTCACAATATTTTTCTAAACACTCATTCAATGCCTTGGAGTGTGTACACATCTCATAGGAGGAGGAATTTACAATCACAATGTTCCAACTCAACAAGAGGTCAAAGGAAAGGAACTTCATTCATGGAGCATTCACTCAAGATCCATCTGAAGAAGGTTTTCTGTCAACAAGATGTTTTCCTGTCTCTAGATTTTAATTTCTCTCTCTCTTATTCTCACTCCTCCCTCCCTCTCTCACTACTGATGAACTAAAAATTGACTAAACGAGGTAGTATTAAGATAATTAATCTAAGTTATGAATAGTTGTACTAAGGTAACTAAATGTACTAAAGAAATATTTTAATGATATAAGAAAATATATAAACTGAAATACTAAACCCTAATGTGCAAGATAGAAGAGGAAAGAACTCACCTGATAATGGATGCTTGTCAAACATTGTCACTAAAGTAATTGGATAAATCAGAAGCAGGAACAACTATGATGGGGTCTAGCAGAGGACAAATTTGGGTGATGTGGCTAGACTGGAGCACTTGGGAGAGGACTATGGCACCCACAGGTGATCTGATAAGAAAAACAAGTCCCCGGATCGGGAAAAAGGTTCAAAATTGGTCTTTATTGGTCCTGGAGATGACTGATAACCTTCGTTACTTGTCGCATTAATTTTTTTGTACTGCGCCGAATGCTCCAAATATTCTAAGAGGAAGAACTAACTTGCAAAAGACCAAAAGGAAGTATCAAAACCATAAAAATAAATATGCAAATGAATGGATTGACTAACCTTAGCCGCCACAATAGTGGGCTTACTAACCGAGCGCCAGCTACATTTAAGATCCGGATGTTGTTCGGTGAGTGTGTGCATGTTGTGCCCTAGGTGATCTTATGTCACCGTACTTTGCAAAATAACGAGAAATAGCTAAATGTAGAAAATGAAATAGAATGTGTGCATGGAATAGAATAAAATACCTCCCCCTATGAAGTGTGATGCGAGATGTCCTAGCTTGTTCCTTAATGATGGAGCTATGTGGATGCCAATGTAATAGATGGATGCAAATCTAGATAAAGTGATAGTAGTAGATGATTTTAGGTCCCTCATTATGGTCTCATAACTTTATATTTATAGGGTTCTCTTGATCTGATTTTGTAATTAACCCCGAAATTCGACCAAAAGAAATATAAAGATGTAAAATAGCTAGAAGAGGCCCAAAAAATGGTGGGAAAGTTTAAAAAGGGCCAAGGCTCCCCTAGTGGGACCAGGGCACCCGTGGCTGCCCTAGTACAAATTTGGGTGCCCTAACCAAGGCTAAAATAATGCGGAATGTTAGAAAATGGTTAGGCATATACGTGCAATAGGTCAAAAATTACGAAAAAAATAAATAAGATGGCTAAAGGACAGGGGTTAATTAGTACTTTCTTCACTCAAGAACCTTCTAAATAGTAGTATGGTACTCGAGATAAATAAATGTCTAAAGTGCATGATTTTGTGACTACATTTTTCGCTCACTTTATTTTGGTGAGTGGAAAGCTCATAACATAAAATAGATAGAGATGCGTACTGATGTCCATGAAGAGTGTAGTAGGAATGCACTCAAGGACTAGACAAAAGAGTGGAATGAAAAAAATATGGAGTGTCGAAACTAAATATTGAAAAATGTGTAAAGAAAAAGTGATTAGAATGAACCTAGGGCGGATTGCGTGTGTGTAGTTGTTGTAGTGTGTAGTGTACCTGCATGGTTACTAAAGCATGTGGCTTGCCACATAATGTTGTCTTTTTTTTTTGTTGTTGTTGTTGCCCCCATTTGATGGCTTGTTTCTCATACGATTGGACTTGCAAGTAGAAAATGATCAAGTAGTCAAATATGTATGTAGGTAAATGTAAAAATGCTATGTAAAGTATGCATGTGTATGTAAAATACACTAATGTAAATGTGAAGGTAAATGGAACATGTGCACCTGATCCATGTCGAGAGACAAATTGTAGAAGGATATCCTGTACTGTGAGTTTTTGGGATGATCTCACGCCATAGGCCGAAGAAATGTAGGGAGAAAGTTTTTGTGTCCTCTAAGCGCTAACTCGCTTCCTTAAATTGTGTTTAGAGATCTATGTACTATCCTAGTTTTTTGGGCAATCCGATGCCATTGGCCAAAGTAGTGTAGAGAGGCATACCCACTGTAACCTCCAAGCCTATAACTGCTTCCTAGAAATTCTAAGGACACCATGTCCTATAAAATCCGCTATGTATGGGGTTTGTAGACTGGTCTAAACCCACTCATTATGTTTAACTGAACCGAACTGGTGTAGAATATATTTGTTAGTATGTAGAAAAACCCTAAATGATTCCCCCTCTTTGGGGGTGCATGTGATGTCGCTAATAGGAGAATACGACCCCAAAAGAGGACCAACCTCAAGTACGTTGTAACTATGCCCCGCAAGGGGAGGGAATGCACTTGGTAGAAACCAAGGTGCACACAAAAGGGATGGCTAAACAAAAAAAAAAGGGTTAATAGAAAAACACATGTTTGTAGAAAATATGTGTAAAGTATGTAAACAATGTAAAAAATACCAAGCATAGTAGTGTAAACACACAAGAAGACAAGTAATCCACACAAAGCGGGCTGCAACCATGGGACATCACTCACGATGTCATAATACATGCAAGGCCATCATGGCTGAAAACAATAGACAAGTGTGCACACCAAACAAATGGCAAGGCCCACATATAATAGTAAAAATAGTAGACAATGTAATAAACAATTATGGAAACCAATATCTCTGGATAATAAATTTTTCACATGAAGCACTCGTTAGCATTATGAAAGATAGCTAGTATGTCAAAATCAAGTATAAGAAATTAATGTAAAGTGATAAGTATAAAAAGAAACAATAGCACCTAGAAGACATGAATGTGGATGCCACCAATGACCATTGTAGAAAGGGTAGAAAGAAAACATCCATGTTGCGTGTAAGAGACCTATATCTACGATCAAAACTAGAAGAAGGCATGAATGCGCATGTGTGGATGATATAGATAAATGACATACAAGTAAGCTAACTAGCATGTGTAATAAAGTGATCATGAACAAGAAAAAGTAAGCAAGAATATAAGCAACCATAATATGCAACATGTTGTGGATGGATGGAATGGAATGCAAAATGGAATGATAGGAGCTGCGTGCCCCTCAAGTGGATGGAAATTTATGTAGTGAGGTTCATTTTGTTTTCCCCCTTAGTAGTCAAGAATGAACTATAAATGAGAGTGCGTCATCGGGAAATGGTCGAATGGAGTGTGTTTTGTCTAATGTGTTGTAATGGATGTGTATGTGTAGATTGATATGCATCCTAGTGATAGTGTGTGCATGAACCCTATAGGCGAACTATATATCAAGACAAGATGAATGTATACGTGATGATTTAGCCTAAGCATGTATCACTATAATATGAATGGATGAGTGATGATTTATCCCTAAGCGTATATCACTAAAAAATGAAAGGAAGGTGTGGTGATGTAACCTAAGGTGTAGTTGACTAGAAAATGATAGAATAGGTGACGATTTAGCCTAGCACGTATGTCACTAGCCTAGGAATATTGCATGGTGAAAGGTCGAGTAGTAAATGTGTAAGGTCCATTTGATTTGTAAACCCTCAAAGAAATGAGTATGGATCGAGGAACTAAAGTGCGTCATAGGGTGGTGAGTGCAATATGTAGAAGATAATATAGTATAGATGATGACCATGTGATGAGTAGAATGTATAAATATGTGTTGTGTAAGATGCGATGGTAGATATGTAGAATGTATAAAATGTAATGTATAACACATAGTGTAATACATGTAGATAGATGAGTAATGTAGTATGTAGGGATGAATGTAATGTTAGACGCATAGATGATGAAGACTAGCATAATGTGTAGAATGTGAGTAATGCGCAGTGTATGATGTATGGTATATGCTTATGTATAGGATGTGAGGAAACATGTATAAATAGCCTAATAGTGTATGATGTAAAATGTGTAAGGTGAGGACTAGTATAATGTATGATGTATGAATGTGGAAATGGCACAATGTTGTAGAAAAACGTGGAGAATGTATGGTATATGGTGTATGACATGCAATGTGTGATGAAACACAATGTATAATGCCTATAGTGTAGTGTTTGGGGTTCAATGTAGTAGTAATCCCTCAACAGTCAAGTGTGAACCAAAGCCCAAGAGTGTGTCATCGGGTAATGACATGTAGTGTGTATGATGAGTATGTCTAATGTGAAGATATGAATGTATAAGAATGTAAAAGATGATGATTGTGACTATGCTAAGACTAGGTAGGGGAAGGTGAAGTGTCATGACCCCACTTTACGATAGAAAAGATGACTATGAATCGCTATCAAGAAGATCATCATTATCATGATCAAAACTTGTCGAGGTAGCATCAAAACCTGATGAGATATAGATGGAGAAGGGTCATAGAGAGACCCATTGTGGAGGAGTGTGTAGAAATTCATTGCATATTATTCATTGGTAAAGGCAATCAGTGGGAAACCATGAGTGTGCCAATGAGAGATATTTGGAATAGGAGAATAATCGCTAAGGATAAAGACATTGCCGAAAGGCATGAGAAATTTGAGCAAGGAGTGATGAGTGTTTATTGTATTGCCAATATAATCAAGCCAAGACTATCCAAGTGTGAGGGGAGAGTCATGAGGGGAGTGGGAAACAAAAACTCAAAATGAAAAACACGTAATCCATAAGATGTCGTAGTGTGAAAATAGCCATGATAGAGATGTGGTGAATGAAGAGGTGGTAAAATTTCATTGAGTGTTATGTCGAACCTAGCCAAACTGTCATGTGTACAAATAGTTTCTAAGCACATAGAGTCAATGGGGATATGTTGCCAAAAGGTCCTATTGATGAACAATGTGCATGTAAAAGGAGGCAGTGGAGTGGAAATTTGTGGAGGAGAAGAGGAGATAGCGTTGACACTGTGAACAAATCCCTTATACAATACCATAACATTAGTAGATGGAGGGGTCTTAAACCTATATTCTCCAAGGCCATCAGCCAAAAAGGTTTCTTTGAAATAAGAATCATCTACACTTAGAGGGGTAAAGTCAAGTTGTCTTAATGCTTCATCTGTAAGTTCAATAGTGTCAACTTCGTCATCAAAATCCTCAAAGTCATCAGTGTGAACATCATCATGTGGTATGACATTATCAATAATGTTGGTAGGGGCACCATAGGTGGAGTAGTAGAGGGTGCTACAACTAGTGGAGGAGGAATACTAGGAGGAAATGACATGGTAGGTGGGATAATAGAAGGTGTCGCAATGGGAATTGAAGGGACAATAATAGGAGCTGATATTGTAGGTGAAATAATATATGTTGTGTGAGTTGAAATAGCTAGGGTAATAACAACGTTAGAGGAAGATGAAGAAGCGCTAGATTGACCAATGTCATATGTATCAAGGTTGTTGTATGGAATGTGTTGTGAAGGTGGTATGGGCATAGAGGTAGTGGGGTCTATGTGACAATATTTGAAGGGTTCTTGGGTCAGCAGTGATAGTGTGTTCATAGCCATCATGTAAGAACTTGACACATTGGTGGATAGTATATGGTACTGCATGCATTGCATGAATCCAAGGCCTACCTAACAAGATATTAAACTGGAAGGATCCATCAATAACATATAACTTGGTGAGAATGGTCTTAGGTCCAACCCAGATATGTAAAGAGATAGTTCCTAAGCAGGTGCGAGTGGTAGAGTCATAACCACAAATGAGGGTAGAATTTTTAGAAATAAAATTATCACTAATGCCTAATTTATTTAAAAGGAATATGCACATAGATTAATAGTTGATCCATTATCAATGAGGACTTGTTTAATGTAAGTAGTGCTAATAATAACAAAGTAATGAGAAAAGGAGCACATGGATTATTTTCAGCAAAAGGTGAGATATCCTCATCAGTGAAAGATATGGCACGTGGTAGATTACAAAAGGATTGTATGATATATGCAAAGGATACTATGTGGAATTATCGGTTTCAATATGAATGGCGCAAAGGGTAGCTTCTAGTGTGTTGCGACAATCTGGTGCATTACACAATAAGTCATAAAGAGAGATCTTAACGGGTGTATTTTTAAGTTGCTCAATGATATCATAACCTTTAGAAGTAGTAGAAGAAGGTACTGAAGTAATGGGTGGAGCCGTAGGTGGATTAGGATGAGTATGACGAGTAGTAACGACATTAGTGGATGGGTCAACCCAAAGTGTGATGAAGCAAGGAGGATGTTGAGTACGCACATGAATGAAATCAAAGTGAGTAACTATGCCCATGACTTTAGTTGGTGCAAAGGTGGGATATGAGGATTGAGCCATAACACGAGAGGGAGATGGCATTGTCAAAAGGTAGTGGGTCCTAGGGCAAGGTAGTCTAAAAGATGGGTTCACCAAAATGATTAACTAAAAATGGACTAAACTAGGTAGTAACTATACCCGTGACTTTAGTTGGTGCAAAGGTGGGATAAGAGGATTGAGCCATAATGTGAGAGGGAGATGACATTGTCAAAAGGTAGTGGGTCCTAGGGCAAGGTATTCTAAAATATGGGTTCACCAAAATGATTAACTAAAAATGGACTAAACTAGGTAGTATGAAGATAGTTAATCTAAGCTATGAACAATTGTACTAAAGTAAATAAATGTAGTAAAGAAATATTTTAATGATCTAATAAAATATGTAAAATGAAATACTAAACCCTAATGTGCAAGAGAGAAGAGGAAATAACTCAGTGATAACGATGTTTGTCGATGACAGTGTCACCAAGTAATCGGATAAATAAGAAGCAAGAACAACTGTGATGGGGTCTCATAGAGGACAAATCTGGGTGATGTGGCTAGACTGCAGCGCTTGGGAGAGGACTGGGGAACCCACGGGTGCTCTAGTAAGAAAAAAGGTGCCCTAGTATGGGAAAAAGGTCTGAACTGGTCTTCATAGGTCCTGGAGATGACTGATAACCTTCGCTTCTTGTCACATTAATTTTTGTGTTGTGCCGAATGCTCCAAATATTCCAAGAAGAAGAACTAACCTGTAAAAGACCAAAAGGAAGTATCAAACCCATAAAAAATAAATATGCAAATGAATGGGTCAGACTAACCTCAACTGCCACAACAATGGGATTACTAACTAAGCACTACACTACATTTTAGACCCAAATGTAGTTCTGGTGAGTGTGTGCATGTCGTGCCCTAGGTGCTCTTGTGTAAGTCATACTTTTGAAAAAGCAAGCAATAGATAAATGTAGAAAATATAATATAATGTGTGCATGGAATGGAATAGAATCCCTCCTCCTATGAAGTGTGATGTAGATGTCCTAGCTTGTACATTGATGATGGAGATATGTGGATGTCAATACAATAGATGGATGCAACTCTAGATGGAGTGATAGTAGTAGATGATGCTAGGTCCCTCATTATGGTCTCATAAATTTATATTTATAGAGTTCTCTTGCTATAATTTTGTAATTAACCCCAAAAAGGCCGAACACAAGAAATATAAAGATGTAAAATGGATAGAAGAGGCCCAAAATGGCGATAAAGTGCAAAAAGGGTCGGGGCGTCCTGGTGGGACCAGAGTTCCCATGGGCACCCCAAGACAAATTTGGTGCCCCAGTGAGGATAAAATAATGTGGAATGTCAAAAAATGACTGGGCATATGGGTGCAATAGGTTTAAAATTAAGAAATAAAATAAACAAGATGGCCAAAGGATGGGGGTTAATTAGTACTTTCTTCACTCAAGAACCTTCTAAATAGTAGTATGAGACCAAGATAAATAAATGTCTAAAGTGCATGATTTTGTGACTACAACTACATTCTATTTATTCGTTTAGAATTTAACTTTTCACTCTTTTGTCTTATTCAATTAAGTGAAGTAATGTTGCATTGTAAAATTCCCTTTTCAAAAATGAGAAAAGGACTTTGTTCCATTCCTAGGAATTTGAAAAGTCACATGGTGTGAAAAGAAATATCATACGGGGCGAGAGGAAGAGACATTTTGTAAGATATAAATTGGAATGGCTTCTCCATTCCAAAGGGGTTAGTTTTTCTTGGTTGATAGCTCCCATTGTCTTACTACAAGCAAGAAACTACAATTATTCTATCTCCTTGTCTTATGTTTTCCTCTCCATCTTAACTTTACTCCATAAACATGGTTACTTACAATATTATGCAAATAAACTTTGATTTACTTGTGTTTTGTTCCTCTTTCCTTGACATGGTGTCTTCTCATTGTTAACTTGGAAATATTTTGGTTTTATGTCAATAAACTTAGCTTGCTATTTATTGAGTAAAACCCCCTTCTCACTTTCTCCACTCTCTATAAACACACCTTTCCTCCACATCCTTTTTGCACACGGGTTTAGTATAGTATTCATGTGTGATCCCCGGTTGAAAGGCCACCCACGATGGTTAGAGTAGTGTATATATTTCTTGTTTTCAATAAATGGAGCTCCCTCATTCCTAAGTAGAGGGACCTAGTCCTAGAGCGTTGGTGAAAATCCCTAATTTTCCCTTATGAAAAATTATTTCGCTAACAGTCCTTCTCGGCTACATTGGTTTAATGATGATGTTTTGAGAAAAAAATTAGCCAAAATCTAATGATTTTTTTCATAAACCATATAATCTAGTAATATCTCATCTAAACCTCAAATGGGGCATCTAATTCATCTACAAAAACCTCTATCTATTTCTCTCAACTCTTTCCCACTTTTTTGTTGTCACATCAAATGAAATGTGGAAAAAACATTCAACGTTAGTGTTAAGGTGTATAGAGTGATTGTTTTTAATTGACACCTCATTGCACCAAAATGATGGTGCCCACATTAGGGAAAATTTAAGTGGTGAATTTTCACAAACTCGTGAATATTAGGGTTTTTGGAAATTGGAAATGGAAAATATTCAGAGTCGGCCGCCACCCGCCGCCAAAAATTTCAGCCAACATTTCATTTGTATGGGTCATTTTTACTACTATTTACACATATAAATGAACTTATGCTTGTATTTTTCCAATATTTAGAATCGACCGTGTTCATATTCATCGAGGTATAATACTATGCACATTGCCAAGGAATAATACATAGACAACCGTCCAATTTTTTTGTAATGTGTGGCTATCATCCTACTTCGATACTTCTTTCGTCCCAACCTCTGTCATCCAACATCAATCTGGCCCAACCTCAATCCATATAACTTCACTCCGTCCAACCTCAATCTTTCCAACCTCAATCTATCCAACCTCAATCCACCCAACTTCAATCCATCCAACCTCAATCCATCTAACCTCTGCCACCAAAACTGTTCATCTAACCCCTAGCTCATCATGTCCCTATCAATCCAACTCATATTATGTCCTACCCTTGTTCATCCAACATATTTCCCCTCCTACCCTTGTTATCTAACTCTTTACCGTCCATCCTAGTGGCCATCTTTCAATAGTCAATATCTGTGACATATCCATGGATTTTGGAAAATAAGGTAAAAAGGTTATTATCAATTTAAAAAAGAGTAACAAGACATTGTTTGGCTATTTTGGTCACTCAAAAAATATTAGTATTGTGTCCAGATCTGCATAACATATTGGCATGTACTATCTACTAATTTACATAATTTTATTATTATTTTTACATATAGTATGTTTCTTGTACTCCTCTCGATTAAATTGTGTATTTACTCTTTGTACTCTTTTTTATTTAGTTGTATTAATCATATAAATAATTAATACTATATTTCTGCAACACTTTTATATGCAGACATTTCTCAAACACATTCAAAAATTAATATTTTTCAAGATGATCCTATTAATGAAAACATTTTTTCCCTTGATGACATCGAACTAGGAGAAAACTCATCAAATTCTCATCCAACACCAACATTGGAGAAATATTCTACTCCAATGTATGTTTCCAGAAAAAAGATATGTGACAATCAAGATATTCCCAAGAGAAAGTAGATGCACAATTTGAAGTCGAAGAAAGTAATAAAAATATGTGAGAAGAAAGAGGACAAACTGGACAATAGGAAGGACTTTCATGTTTGAATGGGCAACCAAATATCCTTTTATTGAACCTGTGGAGCCGAAAAATGGTAATGATATTCCAACTCAATGTCGATGTAAAATATGTAGTTGGAAACAAGGGAAATATCATACAATGTAACTCAAACTAGACACCATTGAAAAAAACTATGGGAAAATATATATTTCACAAAATCAAAAGGATGGGCGCATAGTAAGATCTCATAAATGGAAAAATGCAAAAGATTGCTTACATGTAAAGTATGCAGAAGAGTATGAAAAAGAACAAAAACATTTGAAAAATCTAAATGAAAAAGGTGGCACAATTGTAGCAAAAAATTAGGCAAAGCTATGCAGACTGAAATGCTTGCCAAAAGTATTCAATTTGCTACGGTATTCCATATATTGAAAAAGGGAAGACCCATTTCAGATTTCTTAGATAATAAAATTTTGTATCAGGTTATTGGCTTACAGAATGTTCCACAATCACATTGGTCAGATAACAATGGTTGGGAAATTGTAAAATGTCTTTCTTTGGTGGAAAAGGAGGATTTGAAAGAGGCTATTAAAAATGCAAAGTTTATTTCACTTTCAATTGATGAGGTCACAACAGTGAAAATACTTCATGGGTTTGTATTCATGTATATACTTTTGAAAATGAAGTAAGAAATCCCCATCTCTTAGCTATTCATAAAATGAGTGAAAATTACAATTCTGAAAACCTTTACAAATTGATGGTGTCAAGTTTGAAAAATATAACAGGTATGGATGATTTATCCATTACAACGAAGTTAGTTTGTGTTGGATCTAGCAAAGATAACCAGTAATGCAAGGGGCCAAAATGGTCCCCGCATCGTAACACGTAAATCTGTTACACCCTATATGATACCAATTCATTTCATGGCTCAAAGAATGAATCTGACATATAAAATTGTGAGCACATTCGAAAGTATTTCCAGTGGAGGAGCTGGTCTTTGACTTACATGCATATTATTCAACTAGTCCAAAAATATTTTTAGAATTTCATAAATTTGTAATTGGATTGACAAATGGGAAAATGCTTTTTAAATATGTGGATACTAGATGGATTTCAATGTATGAGCCTACTTGTAGAATATTTAAAGAATATCCTTCATTGACATGTTTTATGCATAAACATTGCAGGGAAATAGATAAAGCGAAAGATTTTTCTACCGTCTAATAGATATTGAAACTTTACTTACATTATGTGGTATTTTTCCAATGTTGAATGAGCTAAATGTGTTGACAAAGCAAGTGCAAGAGAATTGCATCTACATGCGACTTCATATGACTGAGGAAACACGTGTGCATGAGTCTAGATAGTTTATATTTTTCAGATGGAATTTTTTGGAGACCTATTTTTGAAAGTTGGAATACATTAACAGACCTTAAAAATATAGATTGGTACTTAAAATATAATATAAATGATCATCCTGTATAACAACTTATGGGAAGAGATACCAATTCATACTTTTCGTAGAGAGAAACATTTGGTTGGGTCATATTTGAAGAAGTAAGAGTGACACACAATTTATATGAAACAATATTATGTGACATGCGAAATAAATTGAAAAATATTTCTCAATCTTTATCTACAAAGATCCATGAACGATTCAAAAAAGATAAATTACTTGAAGCAATGGGAGTTGTCAATCCACTATTTTGGAATATAGCTAGAGGTGTTACTTGAAACGTCCATCAGTAATATATTTATAAAATACATGAATAGTCTAATGGAACATTTTTGTAAGCGTGAAGAGATAAATAATGTTATTGTTGAAGGTATTTTGCAAAAGAAGTTACTAAGTTCTCAGTCACAACATTTTTCCATGACTATGCTAGAGCAATTTCATTTTTTGACGAGCCAAAAAAATGGTTCCATTAGAAGACTTTGGAAGAAGCTTTAATCAAGTAGTTCTTTGCAAGATGATTTGAGAGAGTATTTTTGAATATATGAGTTTTTTAAAACAATGATCATGGGATCTCGTTGAATGTGAGATGGTATTCAATACTTATCCTTCGTAAAATAAAAAAATATAAATTTATAAAGTTTTTAAAGATTGTATGTATCTGGTTAGTCTGTGGAAAATTTTCCTTATGAGATAACACTTGCATTATGGAATTCACTCATAGAAACAAGAGGAGTAGGTAACATTCTGAATGATCCAAGGGATTCAAACACATCCACCGAACACGCTACCAATTCAATAGAATTTGAGGACACTTATGAATAGGTTGCTCTAGGACTATTTCAATTTCCATGAGTCCTAATTTCTTGTCTACATTCTTGACACTATTGACAAAATGATTTGATATATTGATATATTTCATATTGATTAATGATTATCAACTTGTCTTAATAGACTATGTTGTTTTACTTGTAACAAATTCATTTTTTATATTTTGTTTTATTATTGTAATAAAGATAGTGATTTATTTAGATCCATCTGTGTGATTAATATTTTATCTCTGCATGAAACATAAATCCTTTCTATACTCAAACAAACACACACCAAATGTCTAAAACCATGCTTTACATCTCCAAATAGTAACATAAAAAACATTCACAATAAGCATAAATCCAATTACAAGTTTGCATATTAAATTGTTGAAAACTTTCAATAAATGAGACTTAAAAGTAAATATAGTTCTAATTCACAATTAATCTTGTATTCATTCTAATAAGA
Source organism: Taxus wallichiana var. yunnanensis (assembly GCA_018340775.1). Lineage (NCBI taxonomy): Eukaryota > Viridiplantae > Streptophyta > Pinopsida > Cupressales > Taxaceae > Taxus > Taxus wallichiana. The sequence goes on from CM031234.1 coordinate 766,091,607, forward strand.
GGTGGATTACTTTATGAATACATACATGTTTTCATAAATCATTTTCGCCAATAAAATTACAAAATTATTGGTTATCAATTTATTTTAAAATATTTCAAGCAAGTTCTATCATATAAGAACACATTATGAGGGAATCCTCTTTTTGCCTATGATTTTGAATCATAGTTTTCCTTACGTCTGCCACATGGAATAAAAAAGTAAAAATTGGCTGGCCACTATCTTTTAATTCCTACGCTAGTGTCGAATTGTGACAACACACTTGTCACATGGTGAAACTATTTTTTTCAATTTTTTGTTGGAGGAGCAACTTTATCTTTTCCTATAAAAGAGTTGGAGTTTTTTTATTTTTATATTTCTCTCTACTAAAACTCTTGATACTTGTAAATCTTGCGTTGCGCTATTGATATTTTGAAGAATATTGTACTCCTCCCTCGCAACATCTCCTGATGACAAAAGTGATGGATCAACATATGTCTTTTCTTTCAATAAGATATTTGGATCCATCTTATGCTCCTTGATTATCCTTCTCAATGTATTATTATTTTTATTTAATAATAAAAGTTTTTCCTTCAACTATATAAATGCATTCAAGATTTTGTGGGCATTCTTCAAATGTGCATCAAATACAACTACTTCTTTCTTTAAATTTTCATATTTTTCCTAAAAAATAGAAATGTATTAGATAAGTTATAAATAATTTATTGCAATGCTCATAATTTCACAATTTTCATGTGTAAAAGATGACCTACCATAACTTTCTCTTTTTCTGCATTTGCAATTAAAAATTATTTTTATCTCTAGCCCATTTTTTGTAGTACACCTAGGCTTCAACATTAAGATTCTCCAACCTATTTAACATTATATCTAAAAATTCATCATCATAATAATTATTATACAAAATTGTACCAGAATGAGATTTATTTAGCAAAATGTCAAGCCTTGTTGGTTATCTCTATACGTATGAAAAATGAATGCCTTTGAGCATGATTATGGTATCGGGTATTTATTTATTTGATCAAAACTTTGGCCCTTTTCTCCCAAGTGTGCACTAATTCCACATCAAACATAACCACTTCTTGAATTGTGGCCCCCATACTGTCTGATACTATATTTTCAATGGCAAAATCTGTCTTTTGATCATCCGTGAGTGGAATTTGACTTGGTGGAGGAGGAGAGATGATTTCACAGATATCTTGTTTCACTTGTGATTGAGGAGATGGAGTACTCTGTATCATATCATGGGTGTCAAAAAGTTCCCGTCTTAGTGTCACCACTATAAAACCCCAAAAATCATCATTAAGATTGATCTAGTTTAAAATTTGTACACTAGTTGCACTCAAGACACCACCTAGAAAAAAATGGAAATTATTAGGTTGTGAGGTGAATTGTTCTTGTGAAGTCGGAAAGAAACGTAATATTCTTCCCTAAAAATTATTATTTTTGTATAATGCATGGCGCGATACCAGAGGCATATTTGTATTTTTTGTGGTCGTATATTAATTACAAAGAAACAACGTATTAAAAAAATGCTAAACATTATAAATTACCTTGCATGCTAGGAGATCTCGACCATTAGACCTTGTGAAAGAGACAAAGTTTGATCTAGATCATCAAACTCAAAAGTTTCTACAAACAAAAATATATAATATTACAATACTTTACCACTTATAGAACATATAGCTTATTAATGATTCCTGCTAGTAGCTTAGTTATAAATAGTAATATTAATACCTGTAGAAAATTGTGGTGGGAAAGGTGGTGGTACTGGTGGAGCTATCGACCCCTAGGTCTTTTGTGTCTAGGAAATTAAACCAAGTCAATTCTGATAAATCCATATTATAATCACAAGAGGCCTCTAGAGGGGATTTTCCCAAGAAATAGCCTCCTTATGAGATATTACAACTATAATTCTTAAAAGGAATGATAAACAGATCATACCAAGCCACAAAGAACTCAAATGCTAATCAAACACCACACTCAATAAGATGAAAGCAATTCACCATAATAACTTTAATAAAACCTTTGCAAACAAATGAGCAACAATATCATATATTATTATGGAACTCAATGAAATACAATTAGAATGGTCCTTGCTTATATATGAAAGGAATATCAATGTAAGAATTAGTCAAGGTCGTAGATCAAACCATAAATTAAGGAAAGAACTAGTCAAGACCATAGATTTAGGAAAGAACTAGTCATCAAAGATCTAGTCAATACCATAGATCAAGGAAACAACTATACCTAATAACTATATAATATCTTCCTAATACCTAAATAAGATAAAAGAAATATCCACACATATAAGTGAGTGAGGATAAATACAATGAAGGTAAATAAAATACCTAGGTGAACATTAGCTAAGGTAAATACCTACTCTAACACCCCTCAAGTGAAGCTAGGGACCTAAAATAAAAGTGGCATATCCATATTATGAGTCCCAAAAATTAGGCCTAATCAGGTACTCATGTACAATATGATCATGAAGAAATATCGAACCAAAAGTAGGAAAGAATCCTGCTATAAGGAAAGAGAAATAAGAAGAAGGAAGATGTTCTCACGAACACCCCCCAAGAACAACTTCTGAAAACCCAAGCATGCCAAGTTACTCAAGGTAGCGAGGTGATGCAAAAGGCTTCGTAAAGATTTATGCAACATGTTGCTGAATTGGAATGTAATCCAAGAAATGAAATCCATCCTAAATGTGTTGATGAATGAAGTGTATGTGTATCTCAATATACTTGGTCCACTGGTGCTCAACAGGGTTACAAGAAATGTGAATTTCACTTTGGTTGTCACACCAAAGTATAGTCGGTGAATCCTATGGGAATCCAAACTCTGTCAATAAATTTCCAAGCCAAAGAATCTATTGACTCGATGTAAATGCTACCTTGTACTCTTCGCTAAAGTTGAAAGTGTAATAACATGTTTCTTTTTGCATGCCCAAGCAATCGGAGAAGAACCCGACAAACAATATAGCCGTAAGTGGAAAAACTATCATCAATAGAACCTTTCCAATTTGAATCTATATATTCAACCAACTAAATAGAACCCCTAATGTAGTGTAGTCAAAAGTAGGAAGTGCCGTGTAAATAGCGCAAAATCCTTTTAGCATCCTACCAATGAATACTTTGAGGAGAATGTGAAAATAGAGATACAAGCATTAATTCAAATGAAATATCGGGCGAGTATGGGTCAAGTACATGATACTTCTAACCAACTATCTATATAATATAGGATCAAAAGTGGAGTGGTACATATGGGAATGAAAAGGAGATGGACTTGGCTTGATATCACCAATATCAAAATGCTAAAGAAGACCATGGGTGTACTTTTGCTTACTCAAATGAATCCTTGAATATTTTTGAGATATCTACAATCTAAGGAAATAATGTAATAACCCAAGATCTCTCATGTCAAACTACATAGAAATAGCCTTCTGAATACTCTGAATGTGGGAAGAAGAGTTGTTAGTAAGTAATAGATCATCAACATACAACACAAGTATCACAATATCCTTGCCAAAATGCTGGAGATATATTGTATGATCTAAGTGGCAACGAAAAAAATAGTAGAAAGAAGAAAAGAATCCATCTTCTCATACCAAGCCTGAGGGGATTGTTTGAGACCATAGAGAGACCTTTGGAGTCTACAAACAAGAGAAGAATCATAAACAAATCCAACAAGTTGCTCCATGTATATTTACTCTTGTAAATCTCCATGTAAGAAGGAAATCTTCACGTCCATTTGGTATACAGCACCATCATGATGCAAAGAATAGCAATTACAAGGTGTATTGAATCCATCTTAACAATGGGTGCAAAAGTCTTAGAGTAATCAATACCTTTAACTTGAGAAAAAAACCCTTTATAATAATACAAGCCTTATACTTGTCAATGGACGCATCAACCGTGTATTTGGTTCGACATACCCACTTAAACCTAACCATATTTCTTCCTTTAGGAAGAAATACCAAATCCCAAGTATGATTCTTCATCAAAGAATAATATTTAGTTGTCATCACATCATCCCACTCCCGCAACCCATGAGCATGTGAAAATATTGTGGATCCTCGTAAACTTCCTCAAACAAAAGTCCGTAACCCGTAGAATGTGTGTGATGATGCCTAATGGGTGGAATATACTTGAATGAAATGTGTTACCTCACATACTGTAGTACAAGCCCACTTAGGCGTATTAACAACATCGGTGAGAATACGATCCTCGTCAACATCTATAACCTTCTCAAAGAAAGGATCCTTAAGATGAGGTAAATAAGAAGAAGTAGGCATGGAAGAACCTCATCAAATTGAACATGTGTTTGAAAAATAACCTCATGAGTATCAAGATATAAAATTTGATAAGCTCTCATGTCCTCACAATACCCTACAAAGATCAAGGGTTTTCTCTTCTTATCTAAGGATTTCCTTTTATTATTAGGCACAAAGGCCTAAACATGGCTCCCACATACTCAAAACAATGAGACATCTGGCTTAGTGTTGGAACAAGCTTCCTCTAGAGTCAAATGCTCAAGTGCTTTGTATGGTGTGCGATTCTAAATATAGTTAGCACAATTAACTACTTCTACCCAGTAGATAGGAGGTAAATCTCTAGAATGCATCATGCAGTTATCCATTTCCTTCAAAGTTTGATTCTTCTATTCTACTAATCCATTCTCATTATGGAGTATAAAGAACATAATGTTGATGAATAATTCCATGAGTTGCCAAAAATTCAAAAACTCTTTGTTGAAGTACTCCCCCTATTATCATTACGAAGGTTATTCATACAACTAGAAGATTATTTCTCAACCAAATCCATGAAGAATTTGAAGTGTGAAAAACATCACTTTTGTACTTGAGAAAATAAACCCAAGTACGCCTCGATAAATTATCAATAAAAGTAAGTGCATACTTAGCTCCATTAAAAGAGGGGGTAGGAAAAACCATCAAGTCACTATACACAAGCTCAAGTGGTGAAGAAGCTCTCTTGGAAAAATTCTTAGGAAATGGATCTTGGTGTTGTTTCCCTAATGCATAGCCAGGAAAAATCCCTCAAGACAAGAAACTCTAGGAATACCATCAACCATACCATGAGTTTTCAACTCCTTCAAATATTTGTAATTGAGATGTCCAAATCTCTCATGCCAAAGCTTACTCTTTGAATCTACATGAGAAACCAATCTTGTCCCTATAGAGGAAGTGTCATCAAAACCCTCAAAGTGATATATTCTAGAACTATGATCAACAATACCTTGAGCAACAAGTGAATGAGGCTCTAAAAAGTTCATACTTTTGCCCCATGTGGTGTAAAAGTCATTATTTTCCTTGACCAAAATGACAAATTTGATATACAAAAAGTAAATTTGTAGTGATGTTAGGAACATATAGTGCATCTTGGATACTACCACCATCAAGGTGTATGTCACATTTTCCTTTAATAGAAAGAAAGGAAGAATCTCTAACCTCAATTTTGGAAGTATAACTCAAACCTAGAGATACAAAAGACTCCTTGGAAGAATTCATGTGATGAGAAGCACCATAATATATAACCCAACTATCTTCAATTGGTGAATGAGATCTCCCAAAAACATTATGTGCTTTTTCATGATGATTAGAAGGAGGTGGAGTGGAGATATGAATTTTTTTTTCGACCGCATCCTCTAAGGCCTCGGATTCACTTATAACACCTATGTTCTTCATGACCAATACCCCCACAAAAAGAGCATGAAAGGCTAGAATTATTCTTAGATTTAGAAGACTCATTGGGTTTAGAGTTGTTTTCTATGGGTTTAGGAGTACTTTGAGATGGAGAAGGGGTGGGTTTTCTGGAGATATGGACGCTTAAAGGAAAACACAAAGTAATAGTAATCATTTTATTATAATATTCCACACAATAGATAGGCTATTATATAGCCAAAAACATAACCAAACCACCTCCTAATAAAAGGGGGAGTCACAAAAATAACCCGAATATTATTCATGGGTATAACAATATAAAAATACCTAATACAACAATATATTATGAGTTGTAATATTATGACTCATAATATATTACAAAATATAATTCATCCAAACATTAATGGAGCACTAATCAAATATATTCCTACCATTCCCCCCCTTAGTGAAAATATGGGGGAAAACACCATCTTTAACCAAGATACATGTCGCTTTATAGCCTATACATGGTCTCAATCCTCAACATTGATTGTGGGAACTACATCATCCATAAATAAGGACCGATCAACCTATTCTGGTGAATACATGAATTGGGACCGTTCAACCATCAATTCAATCTGATCAAGAACACTTATTACAATAGTATCAATGGTACAAATCTCCACATCATCATCATCATCAATGGGAAACACAAATATTGTACTACACACATGAACATGGATGCTCATCTGCTCTTATTCATCACACACAACAAAAGTTTCACTAAAGCAGCCATGGCCTCTAAGGTAGTGACAAACTTGAGGATGTTGATTCTCCTCCCCTCCTCCGTTGTATCCATCCTCCAAAGTGTAGGGATATGCTTACTCAACAAATGTGTTGATGAAGTTTAGTTGTATGAAGTTTCTAAGGATAAACCCCCATAAGATGGACACACTCAACATTTGACTTAGGACGTTGAATACAAGCGATAATGCGTCCTTATACATTTAAATAATTTTGACTACGACTCTAACTCTCGACTTTGACACTTTTGAGAATATTTGACGAATTTTTTAACCATTGACCCAAATATTTTACAATAGACTCTAAAAATTATTTTGACACTTCATTTACACAATTGTTGTGCAAAAATGACTAAATACATAGACACTAAATTTCTACCTATAGAATAGAAAGTAATACTTAATTACTTTTTACCAACTATAAAAATAAAGACTCAAAGATTTAATATTCTAAATCTAAATGACTCACCAATGATTTTGACATAAATCTAAAAATCTTGACTATGATAAATCAAAACCTTTGGAAATCTGTGGGTTTTTGTGAAAAAACGTGTAAGGATTTTTTTGACCAAATGTCATGTTGAGGGATAATTATGAACCAATGCAAAATCTGTGAGCTCTGAATTCTCCAACTGTGTAAATTTTATTATAAATACTGTATATACTTGAAGAACCTATTTTATATTGAAAAATTGAAATATAATCCAATCTCAATGTGTACAAATTGTTTGTGCTTCTGTGGATGACTTTGCAATACGTGATCGATGTAAGGAAACAAGAGGATAAAATCCACACAATTGTTCCCAACTTTTGGCACATTTAATAGCCTACATGCCACGTAAAACTCATTGATGTTCCTGAAATCCAAAGAATGATAATAATATGCATACTTGATGCATACATAGTCGCAACTCACATGACCTCATACAAATCACATAGAAATTATTCGGATGGCATGAAGACCGGCACTATGCATGTAAGGATCGAATGAATAGCCCACTATTTAAATCAAGCAGCACGTGAGTATCTTGAACACAAAAATTATTTGAAAAACCTCCAAATTATTTTATATGCTGACATAGACTAAATTCATAGGATCACAAATGTTATTGCTCAAATCATGACATACATAGTAAGATCTTCCCACGTGAGGATCAGTTCTTTCTATTGATGCTTGAAGTGTTGGGTCTTAGAAGGTGGTTATATTCCTTGAAAACTAAACTGATCTAATGTGCTTCTCACATGTATCAAACAATTTTTTGAAACGCATCTCTATCCAAGTGGAGACTGCAGATGAAACTTTGAACACAATCCTACAAATGATTTCAAAACTCCCACACGCACATAAAAGTAGAGAGCAGGACTATTCAAAGTCTTCCAATAGATCTTACAGATTCTTGTATCTAACCATTATTGCATCTCATGGAGATCTCTCTAATACCAAATCTGGAGATTTGGATAGACGAAGGTAAACACAAAGTAACAATAATCACCGTATTATATTATTCTCGCATGGTACATATGCTATTATATAGCCAAAAACATATCCAAACCATCTCGTAATAAATAGGGAGGAGTTATAACAAATAACCCGAAATATTATTCACGGTATAACAATATAAAAATACCTAATATAAAAATATATTTTGAGTTGTAATATTACGACTCATAATATATTACAAAACATAATTCACCCAAAAATTAATGGAGCACTAATAAAATATATTCCTAACGAATTGGTTTTACTTTTTAGTTTTCCCTTTCCCTTAGGATTAGATGCAACAAATTCCTTTTGAGAGGTAGAAGACTCAACGTTAAACAATTTGGATTCTTCCTAGTAAGTCTTTCATAAAATGTTTCTAAGTCAGACATTTTGAAGGTGTCACCTAAGGCATTAATGCTAGAGAAAAAGGTAGAAGAAAAGATTTGGAATGGTCCTCTCAACTTGGATAGAATTAAGTAAACACACTCTTCATCTTTCTTATCTCTTCCACTCCCCTTCAATTGTGTCAACAAATGCTTGAACTTGGTAAGATAGTCTATAATTGATGGAAAATATTTAGGATTAAGAGAGATGATCTCAATTTCAAGTTGCATGGCTCTCATGTGATCCACCTTACCAAATAAACCCTCTAATTTCTCCCATATTTTGAAAGGAGAGTCACATTTTTCCAAATGAAACAAAAGACTATCACTTACATAAGTTCCTATCAAACCCATACACTCATCAAATTTTCACTAGTACTAAAATTTCTCATATTCTCTAGTGAACACTAGTTGTTCTGAAGAAGTTAAAGCCCATAATCCTTTCCGTTTGATGATTGATCATGTTATCCAGATAACTCTCTTACTTATTTGGATAACTTATATTTTATCCTAACTCTAATGTTTCACTTTTCAAGTTACACGCGCTCAAGCTTGACCTCTTGGCATAATTTTCTTAGCTAAAGTTCCTTCACACGCCCTTACATGCCTTCCTGCTTCTCCCTTTGCATTTTGTTATCTCCTTCCATTTCCCCTTTGTGTCTTCCCTCCACACATCTACTTTCATTCTAAATCATCGTGCATCCCTCACATGCACCTCTGCAGACTTTCCTTCCAAAATGGCTAAGTCTTTGGTATTCCTCTTATGCGCTTGTATACGGAAACTCCTACAAAACCATTTTCTTCATGTCTCCGTAGTTTAATACTCATGCCCTACTTCCATACTTTCCTTCTACAAGTATGTATTCTTTCCCGCTACGTGCGTTGCATTCATGCACATGTCCTTCACGCACACCTTTACGCCTCTCAATTTCACGCCTTGCATCTTCTACTCTAGTCACCGTGCCATCATCATCGGTCGAATGAGTGTGCTACAGCAACCTATCAATGCACGCCAATAGGATGCCAACTGATAACCAACCGGAGCATGACACGTGGCGTAAAAATAAAAACAAATGAGTAGTTGGCCTATTTCCTCGATCAATCATTGCACACCATGTGTCATTGCATGTCAGAGAGACTCAGAGACTTCGAAAACCATAACTTTTGTTGTAGTTATCATATTGGTGCGTGCCTGGCTTGTCAGAGAGCTATTGACACAAGCTACACATTGGACTATTCAAATTCAAATCTAGGTAGGATTTGGTAGGTGGAAAATAGGGAAACGTCTTTCTGATCATCAATGCACACATCTAATCGACCTCAACCATCGATTTCAATTATATCTTTCTTTCTTCCTTCTTCCACACGCCAAATAGACATGGGGAAGCGCATCTGATAGCCTTATAGAAAAATTTTCAAGTATTTATCACTTGCTATTGGTGGTTGCAGATTTGAATCCGAGTTTCCCTCCTTTTCTCCTTCTTTTCTCTCCTTATTCTTCTATAAATAACAGAGTTATGCTCTGTAAAAAGGATCCTCTCTATTTTACCAGCACCGTGCTAAAATGGTTGATGACTTACCACTGGTTTCAGACCTTGACATGGTCTCTGCAATGTATTCTCGCCTCCTACCATGAATGTAAATGATTGTGCGTCCCTTAAGCAATAAAATTGTGTTTTGTGGAACTCTTGTCTTCCCTTTCTTGTTTTCATTACATCTTGCCTCTCTATTTTCATTTTTGGTATGTTGTGTGTATTCTTGCTTGCATCCCCATATTCATGTATTGAGCACACCGAAAGGCCAGGCCTATGTGTTTATTTGTGGCATGTGTCATTCGCCCTCTTCTCCTACACCCTCTATTTCCTTCGCCACTCGTAGAGAGTGATCAACCCTTTCCTTAGTGTTAGCACCTTCCTTTTAGCTTAGGATTTCCCCTTTCCACACATCCTTCTATCCTGTGTCCCTTAGCATTGCTTAATTTAGGATTTGATTTATGCATTAGTAGTAGCGCAGTAGTGTTAGAGATAGGTTGAGGAACCGGCCTTCTTTGGAGGTCCGTATTTTCTCGCAGGTCCCACAACCTGGAGACAGTTCCCATTGTTGACATGAAATTCCAGATCCATCATGATCACATCGAGGAAATTTTTTGATCACCAACAGTTCTAAGACACCTGGTGGGACAAGTTTGAAGAGCTATACATCTTCATCTCAGCAAGTTTTGTGTATTATTGTTGAGATCTAGCCTTTGAGTCATTTTTCAATACATTTGGCAACCCCACTTATTCAAATGCACCCATTTTCTGATTCACAGACCAGTATCCCCTTTCTTCGATCCATTTCTCCTTTTCCATCATTCCACCTTCCCCTTTTGAAGTCATGCAATCATGACTTCTTTTCCTACTTGGAATTTCCATTCGCAAAGCACGAGAGATATTTCCCTCCATCCCCACAATTCCAAAGTCCTTCTCCAAATTAGTTTTATGATCCCTGTCATCCTGAATATGGATATAACCCACCTCCCACTGATATGTATGGTTATTTTTCTAACCATAATGTTTATAAAGAACATGTTTATGTAGATGATGGCAAAAACTCTATGGTAGAATTTGATTTTGAGGCGGAGTTCAAAATATGGAGATGGACATGATGTAACTTAGAGTCAAGTGCTCCATAAAGGAAGCTAGATTTGGCTACAAGGTCAATTTTCCATGGGTATGCCCCCGTACTAGGTTCTGCATCGCCCCAAAAAGTTGTGCTTTATCACTGAGATGCTACCTTAGATTACAGAATGGGTTGAAGAAATGGAGGCTCACAAACCTAGTGTTGATTAACCCTATCGATGGGGGAACCCTACACTACCCTCTCAAAACCCTCCCATTCCTTCATGATAACTTAGACCATCTCATCCTACTTCCCGTGTTCCCAAACTTTCTGCACACTACCCCCATTGAGAATTCCATTCCTTCACATTATTCCCTTCATTTTTCTACTAGCATCCCTCCCATGTGCGCTTCCAATCCTCTCGCACGTGTGTCTTCCATGCCTTATGTGCTCATCCTTCCACCTTCTTCCGAGTCCACTCATGTCTCGATTGTGCTAAAAATGAACAACCCCTTACTTATGCGCCATACCTAACCAATGTCACCATGTTTGACGAATGTAGAACAATTGGAGAATGGTATGAGTCGATTAGGATGATGAAATCATCAGAAACTTGTTTTAAAAGAGGATTAGTTAGTTTAAGAGGACGTAGTATTGAAGGAGACCGAGTTACTTGTAGAAGCAAAACCATACGCGATCCAACCTGTAAGTAAGCACCCAAAGAAGAGTCTCGTAAGATAATTTCATCTACGGGATTGAGCTTCAAAATAATGGGTAAAACACAAGGATCAGACCATGCCTAATCAAATACTTGGCTATCATAGAGCCAAAGACAAAGTTTCCACCACCATGCTCACCATAAATCATGAGGTAGAGATTGAGCATGCCAAAGGTCGCAGAGCGCCTCCCGATCCAAGTGCAAACCAATTTAAGGAGGTATATGTTCTTTTTTTATACTTTGAGGAGGGTGAAACACCATCTGCAAGTCATTTTTTCACTCTTGTTTCCAACCATGTTCAACGCCAAATAAATTACATGGTCACAATTTGTGAGGAAGGGAAGCTACTTCTCCCTACCTATTGCAGGTTTTACTTAAGCGCCCTCTCCCTCTGGTTAGTTTAGGTTATAATAGGTTTGTTTTTGTGTGCATGTATACTTTGCTTAATGCTAAATCAAATGAAGCAAGAACTACCACCTAAAATAGTTCTACAATTTAGCTAAAACAAAGCATAAACACCATCATGATAAGAATTAAACAAGGGTTAGATGTTCGCATTCATCAATACAAACTTTGAGACTAACAATGCTAAATATCTAAACTCCTCTATTCTCTAACAACAAATAAATGAATGGACCTAAGTAAGCTCCATGGTTATCAAAATAGTTGTCCTTAATGTTCCAAGAACCTACGAATGGGGGCTAATCAAAGTTGGGCTACAAGACCCTTTTGACACCTCCCATATGACCCAAGCACTTTAAGAAAGAGGCTTAACTCTTCAAGATGATGAACTCTCAAAAGGGAAAGGTGCAAGCTCTTAGTCTCTTTGCTATATGCTTTGCATTTTCTCTCTTAGAAAGTTTAGGTGTAAGTAAAAAGGTAGGTGGAGGGCTCTTTATATAGCCCAAAGGATAAGGATTCAACACATTCTCATGAATGTGGGATAAAGGTAAAACATGATTAGGAATGGATAAGGTTGCTTTATTAAAGGTAACCTTACTTTAGAAGAGTTTAATACATGTTTAGCAAGTCATGGGAGTTGGGGGGTGTTTTAATTAATCAAAGGTGATTAACTAATAGGTGGATGTAAGCTTATAGAAGCCAATAGAAGAATATTAGTGCGATTTAGGCTATTATAAGGGGATTAAATCAATTAAATATTGATTTATTGGTTAAATGGAAGCGAAAGCTAATTAATTAATAATAATTAATTAGTCTAGGTAGAAGGGTGATTTATTAACGGAAGGTCGTTAATTAGGGTATTTGTTGGATAGGCAACTTAATTAATTAGCTTAGTGTAATTAATTAATGATGATATGAGGGAAAATGAGTGCTTTTGACTATATGTCGTTGATTTGCGAGAAAGGGGATAATTAACACAATTTAAGTATTTAAATTACTTGGGCGTAATTATAGGTGTCTACATTTTCCCCTCTTTGGGGTGGCATAAGTGATGCCACTTCAAAAATAGTAGACATAAGATATTTTGAAGGAATAGAAGAAAAATTAGTAGGAGGGAGAGATGCCCCCTCGAGTGTCGATGGGGTGATGAAGGAAGCCGATCGACGATCGAAAAATATGAGAAGTAGGCGTAAGAATGGGGACAAGGTAGGTTGCCTTGAGGAGAGGGAGAATTAGGGGTGAACGGGAAGTCGTGTAGAAGAAATATGGATGAGGGGAGAGAAGAGCTTAACCTCTAGCCACTTATTTGTTTGGAACAAATTTGATGTCATCATATTGCCGTAGGAACTACATCATCGGTCCTTATGAAAAATATAAGCATATGACAAAGGTAGAATGACATGAAAAGCCATACTACGAAAAATTGTCCATTGCTGAAAGTACCAACTCCACGCAACATACAATAATGCAATGCAATACGAGAAGGAAACAAGCTCATATAACAGGGAAAACAAGTACGAACGCACATATCTAACCCAACAATGGTCAAGACAGTTGTAAAAATGTTTTGTTATCAGTGCTGAAGAGATCCACAAGTTCGTGATTGATGACAAGGGTTAAAAATGATGCCCCAAGCAAGGATACATGCAAGGGGAAATGAAAATGGACACGGGGTCCATGAAAAGTATTTGTGCGCAACGAAACAAAACCAGGCAACCAAAAGTGCCCCAGAGTACATACGAAGCAAGAAGCTAGCTTTTGTGAATGGTTGTGAATCTAGTGATCCGTGAGTTGTATTAATCAGGGAAGATGTGAGACAAACCAACAGGATATGGAGAAAATACCATGCGCAAGACACAAGTTTCAGCCGTAAGAAGCAAGTTACCATTTTGTAGGGTGTTTTACTTTTTAGGAATTTTTTGAAAAATTTTGCCTTGTTTTTAGATTTTTTTGATATATATATATATATATATATATATATATATATTTTTTTGTGGTTTTCTCGAAACAATGTTCTATTGTTTTTGTGTTTTTCTTGAAACAATTTTCTATTGTTTTTGTGTTGTCTGAAACAATTTTCTATTGTTTTTGTGTTTTGTGAAACAATTTTCTATTGTTTTTGTGGTTTGTGAAACAATTTTCTATTGTTTTTGTGTTTTCTCAAAACAATGTTTCTATTGTTTTTGTGTTTTGTGAAAAAATTTTCTATTGTTTTTGTGTTTTCTCAAAACAATGTTCTATTGTTTTTGTGTTTTCTCGAAACAATTTTCTATTGTTTTTGTGTTTCTTGAAACAATTTTCTATTGTTTTTGTGTTTTTAACAGTTTTCCAAAGCTATGTGCAGGTAACCAAGAAAGCATGGATGCCCCCAGCATTAGGTGGGGAATATACAAGGGCGGAAGCCACGTGCTTATGAACAAGAAGGTGAAGACATTGAGTTGCCCCCCAGCGTAAGATGGGAAATAATGAAAGACCACGTACCTTACAGACGAATAGAAGAAGGCAAAGCCGGATCAAGGCTGGACTAGATGGTGTGCACAAGGAAACTCGAAGGCAGAAACAGTCCAGGATAAAGACAACTACCCTTCTAATACAAAATGCTTGTGAACAACGAATCCTCCCGAGGCGCCGAAAACTGGTTTTCACCCAAGGACTTGTCCAAAGTGCCACAATTACGTGGTTTTCACTAGTGGACGACCTGTTTTCTCTTTTTCTTTTTCGATTTTTTTGATGTTTTTGTATTTTTTAATTTTTGTGCCATGTTCAAGCATAGAACTTCTTAAGATGCATGGCGTTCATTGGCTCTTAGAGCTCATCACCATTGGGGTGAGCCAGTTTGTATGCCCCGGTGCCATACTTGGCAACTATGACATAGGGTCCTAACCAATGTGGTTCAAACTTCCCTTTCTTTTCTCGCTCTGCTCTAGTGTTAAACTGTTCTCCTTCATAACTAAATCACCCACCTCAAACTAGCGAGGGATGATTCTCTTGTTGTAGTTACGGGAGATTCTGTGGTGATATACCTTCAGGTGATTAAGAGCACGAATGCGCCTCTCATCCAGGAGCTCTAACTCAGCCAATCTTGCCACTCGATAATCTTCATCCTTATCCAAATAGTCCCGAAGAGAAATTCGCAGGGATGGGAGTTCAATCTCTAAAGGGATGATAGATTCTGTCCCAAACACTAGGGAATATGGCGTGGCACCCGTAGGAGTGTGAATTGATGTTCGGTAGGCCCAGAGAGCTGGGTGGATTTGTAGGTGCCAGTTTCAACCGGTTTTGCTAACCATCTTCTCCATTATCCTTACCAAAGTCTTGTTTGTTTCCTCAGCTTGTCCATTACCCTGAGGGTAATATGGCGTGGACCATTTCAATCTGATTTGGAACCGTTGGCAAAGACCTTTCACAGTTTTGTTCTTAAATGACTTCCCATTATCTATGACAATGGCTGCAGGGATACCATATCGGCAAATAATGTGATTCATGATGAATTTAGAAATCTGTGCTCTTGTGACATAGGTTAAAGGGACAGCCTCCACCCATTTTGTAAAGTATTATGTAGCTGTGATGATATGTGTATGACCATCAGATGAGGTAGGAGTAAGCTTCCCTATTAGATCAAGTCCCCACTTGGAGAATGGCCATGGGGTAGTGATTGGTTGCAATGCTTGCGATGGAGCATGGATGAAATTTCCATACTTTTGGCAAAGCACACATTTTCTAACATAATTACAACAATTATTTTCCATGGTAGGCCAATAGTAACCTACTCTCAGCAATTTCTTAGCCAAGACCATTCCATTTGTATGTGCTCCGCATACTCCTTCGTGTACTTCCTTGATTGCCTAGATTGACTCCGTCACATCCAGACAACGTAACAGATTCCCGTCGTAGCCACGACAATAAAGTGTACCTCCTAAAAGGATGTAATGGGCTATCTCGGTTTATCGAGGCTTTGCTTTTTAGAATGGGAGATATTGGGAGGGAAAGTACTGTCCTTAAGATAGGTGAAAATGGGTTCGTACCACGGGGAATAGGGACCTACAACCTCACAAGCCAGGTAAGATTCCGGTACGTCATACGCGGGCTGGTGTAGATTTTCTACGAAAAATGGCATATCATTGTTCCTTGGTGGAATATGAAGCATAGATCCCACCGTTTCCATAGCATCTGCCGATCTGTTCTGTGCTCTTGGGATTTTCTCAAAGGTAATGTGCACAAAATACTCCTTCAGAGTTTCCACCAACTTCTTGTAAGGTATGAGCTTGTCATCCTTAACTTTATACTCGCCATTAACATGTTTGATGATTAGTCAGAATCACCTACAACCTTAACATGTTGAATATTCCACTTGATGGCTAGCTTCATCCCTGCAATGAGTTCTTCATATTCTGTAATGTTGTTTGTGCAAGGGAAGGCCAGGCAGAAAGCCTGTGGTATAGGATCACTCGAAGGAGTAATAAGGACCACTCCTGCATTTGAACCATGAAATGTAAAAGATCCATCAAAATGTATCTGCCATACAATAGATTCTTCAATGTAGAGCAAAGATGCATCTGGCAGATCCAGACTCAAAGGTTCTGTGCTTTGCAAAGGTGCTTCCGCTAGCTGGTCAGCAAGTACTTGTCCTTTAATTGATTTTTGATGGAAAAATTCTATATCAAACTCACTGAGTAGAATGATCCAATTAGCCATTCTACCTGTGAGGGCGGGTTTGGACAACAAATACTTGAGTGGGTCGACCTTGGATATGAGCTTGGTCTTAGTATTTAGCAGGTAATGGCGAAGTTTCTGAAAGGTAAAAACAACGGCCAAGCAAGCCTTTTCAATCTGAGGATAATTACGTTCATAGGCGATGAGGGTGCGACTCAGATAGTACACTGCTTTCTCTTTATGGCTAAGGTCATATTGGGCGAGTAGTGCACCAATAGCGTATTGCGTAGCGGAAATATAGAGCAAAAGTGGTTCTCCCAGAGTGGGAGGCATGAGGACAGGTGGATTAGCCAGGTACTGTTTAAGCAAAGCAAAGGCTTGTTGTTGCTCAGGTCCCCAGATGAAAGCGATGTCCTTCTTAAGCAAATGAGTGAATGAGTGACATTTATCTGCAAGCTGGGAGATAAAGTGGCAAATGGCTTGAATTTTCCTCGCAAGCTACGTAGTTGCTTGATATTCTTAGGTGGAGGCATTTCTGTGATGGCAGACACTTTAGCAGGGTCTACCTCAATACCTCATCTTGACACGATGAAGCCTAATAGTTTCCCAGATAGCACACCAAAGACACACTTCTTTAGATTTAGCCTAACTTTATATTCACGCAGCGTTCAAAGATACACCACAAAATGATAGGATGATCCTCTCTTGTTTTGGACTTTCCCAGGATGTCATCTACGTAGTCTTCCATGATGTCATGAATCATATCGTGAAATATTACTGTCATGGCCCATTGATAAGTTGCTCCTGCATTCTTAAGGCCAAATGGCATCACCTGATAATAGAAGGTGCCCTAAGGAGTTGTGAAAGTTGTTTTGTGTTGGTCTTCTTCAACGATCTTAATTTGATTATAACCTAAAAAGCCATCCATAAGTGATAGCATTTCGTACCCTGTGGTTGAGTCAACAATCATGTCAATGTTGGGCAACGGAAAGTCATCTTTAGGGAAAGCTTTATTGATGTCCCTAAAATCTGCAAAATTCGGATACCAATAGGTTTCTTCTGGATAGGAACAATGTTTGATATCCATTCAGAATAATCAATTGGCCTGATGAATCCTGCTGCAAGCAACCTTTCCAACTCTTCTTTAACTAACAAGGCCACTCTTGGGTGCATCTTTCAAAGCTTCTGTTTGATAGGCTTAGCGTCAGGTGCACAACCACGCGTTATGCACGACCAAAGTTGGATCTAAGCCGGGCATGTCTTTGTAAGACCATGCGAACACATCAATAAACTCTCGCAGTAGCATAGTGAACATCTTTTGTTCTCTGGCTGAGAGTGATGCTCCCAATTTTACTATCTTGGGATCTTCTTCGGTACCAATATTGACATCAATGGTTTCTTCAACTAACAATTTTGATAAATCCTCCATATGCATAGGATCGGGAGGTAGGTTGAGATCTTCATCCAAGGATGTCTCTACGAGATTTTCATCCTTGGCGTGGTCACTTTGTTTGTCCTTTGATTTTCTTATTTGTTTGTCAGCTAATGCCTCAAAGAGGTTTTCACTGTGTGACTTGGACTTCAATTTTTCCTAGGCTTTTCTTTAGAACTCTTGCCCTCACTTTTCTTTAAATTTTGCTGACCACGAAGTTCAGCCTCCTCGCCGAAGTAGGCACAGGTGTCTAAGTCGATAAAGAAACCCTTCTTGTGATCTCCAATGGGAATTATATCCCTTATGCCCATGAAATCTGCAATAGCCTCATCGTTCTCGAATAAATCTAGTGGCACGTGACATTGTTGGTCCCATTCAACAAGGGAGGGGTATACAAGGTCAAGGGTTGGTTCAGTGGGGGTGATGGTTAGGACAGCGTTATTCATGAAAAGGTTCGTGGAGGCCAGATCCTCATATTGGCTACAATAGGAATCCGTATCGTTGTCTAGATAATCGGAGCTATCCTCATGCTCAGAAAAAGTTGCATCTTGATCGTTGGGGTGTGCTCTATAAGGGCGAATCCCAATGCCATATCTTTCTGTTTTGAAATGTGGAAGAGGGACTGGTTCTGTTTGTCCTTGTTCATTCCTCCCACATCCTAGGCCTTTGTAGCCCATGGAGTACATCATTCTGCTAGATTTTTCATATTTTGGGGTTTGATAACAAGATGGCTGAGTGTCCTCAGGGACCCAAGTAGTAGGTGGATCAAGTAATTTTTCCTCAGCTAACAAGCCTCCAAGTAGGAACGACCCAATAGTGTGTTCCTCTCTAGGTCTCCTGAAGCGGTAGTTGGGTCGACCTCTAGTCTTGGGCGACAAGGAGAGGTCAGAAACCAAGAGCGCTTGTTGTACATTATACTCCCCACAGCCATATTCCAGAATTTTCATCTCCCATGAATTAAATGGAGATGTTGAAGTAGATGCCCCATGAGTGCAAGAACTAAGAGAATTTGAATCTACTCGAGATTCCATGGCCTCAGAATGAAGAGGGACAGCTATATCTGTGGAGGGACATGCGTATGTACCCTTTCGTGCAAAGCTATTAAGAGCTCTACAATGAGCAAAGGGCTCTGAGTCTCCTGGTATTGTTACTGTATGTCCCTCATGCTTCAGCTTGATGCATTGATGAAATGTTGATGGCACTGCTTGCATGGCATGGATCCATGGTCGGCCTAGAAGCATATTATATGGAAGTTCCAAGTCTAAGACGTGAAACTTTGTCTGATGGCAAGTGGGGCCCACCTCCATTGGTAGCATAATGGTGCCTGCTGACTCTCTTTCCGCATTGTCGTATGCGGTGATAGTGATGATATGGGACTCAAGATCTTCTTCCGTATGTCCCAATTGTTTGACTAATTTAAGCGTGCAGATGTTCAATCCAGATCTGTTATCCACAAGCACCCATTTGATTTTCCTGCGGGTAACAACTACCTCAATGTATAAGGGAAGATTATGTGTAGGATTCTCGGTAGGGACCTCCCTATGGTTGAAAGTGAGATGCTCACTTGGTGCAATATTTGCCACCGCGGTTTGAAGGTACGCAGGATCGACTTCTAAAGGCACTCCCGACCCCTGAAGAGTTTGATACAGGATGTCCTTATGTACATTGGAAATCTTGAGAAGGTCTAAGATTGAAATCTTAGCAGACGTCTTCTCAAGTTGTTCTAAAAGGTTATACTTACCAGTATGCGGGGTCGACGGAGAGGGGTCCGGAATTACGAGGCGGGCGCGCCTTGTTACCGCAGCACAGTCCTTTCCCTTAATCCGGATGGTGTTGACGCGGTCAGCAGGGGAGTGAATACATCCGATAAGTGAATCGTAATGATTGTTATCTCTCTTGGTATACAAGTAATTCGCGGCTTTATAGGTTTGGGATGACTCTCCCCGATCCGGTTTTGCCTTTTCCGACTTATCATGCTTGGGGAATGGTTCCTTATAAATCCCCATCTTCTCGTTAGGTGTTTGCATGTGGCTAGGGTTATCCACCTCTATCTCCCCGTTGTCAATGAGGTCTTGAATATAGTGGCAAAGTCGCAAACATTTATTTGTTTTATGACCTTTAACGCGATGCATTTCACAGTATTCATGCTCCTTATACCATGAAGGTTTAGGAGCGTTGTCATCAAACGGTTGCATTGTAGGATAGGTCATCATGTGGGCCGCATCCAACTGTTTTAGTATGACGGACAATGGCTCATTGAGGGAGGTGAATGTTCGTCGCTTTGGTGGTGGTTGAATTGGGCCCTTGGTCAGTTTAAAAGGTTGACTGGTTTGGACTATTTGAACACGTTTGGAATCAGTGATTCCATCTCCCACCATGTTTTTGTTTTTGTTAAAGATCTTCGGCTTTTCAGCGGGTTTGACACTTTGGTTGTCTTTAGATTGGGTTTTGAGGGTGCCTTTGGCAATGAGAGCCTTTTCTATTTGAATCCCTTTCTCAATAACCTCCTCAAAAGTGTGGACATAATGCATTTGGAGGTGGAAAGCTATATCTGGGTTGAGATTAGGGACGAAAATACTGACCAGCTGCTTCTCAGGGAAAGCGCAAGGGAAGCAACTAGCTATCCCTCTCCATCATTGGAGGAAGCTAGCGAAGGTCTCATTTTGGCGTTGTTTTGTGCCGCACAAGTCTGCCATGGTGATGTCACTCTCTATGTTATACGAGAAATGACACACGAATCTTTTCGCCACTCGCCAGGTAAAAATTGATCCTCGTGGTAAGCGTGTAAACCATTCCAAGTGCTTGACCTCCGAGACTCTTAGGAAAAAGTCTAATGAAGTAATTATCACTATAAGACACCTCTTGACATGCCATGTAGAAATCTTTAACATGATCCCTTGGGTCTCCCTTTCCTTTGTATTTTTCAAACTTTGGCATATCAAATTTCTTTGGAAAGGGTCAAGGGTCATTGTCTTGTCAAAAGGATAGGGGCATAGTTCTTCGTATTGGTATTTCCTAATACTCCCTATATTGCTTTCTTGTATGTTTGCAAGTGTTGCTTTCATAGATTGCACTTCTTGTGCGAGAAATTGTTATTTAGTGGGAGAAGCGGGGATGTGTACACGATGATACCCCGTGTCTTCTTCTCCTTGGTTTTCTCGATGGAGTTCGTGGATCCTAAACTTAGGCTTTGACTTTTGAACATTCTTGTTTGTGTCTTTCTGTACCTGGAAAGTAAGCAAAGCTAGTTGTCAGCTTAGGTTACTAAGTTGTTGTTGGATTGTGACTTGGTTTGTGTCTTCTTCTTCTAAAGGTTCTTCCTCTTCATATTGTGGAGGTTCTTCCCCTGTCTCATGTTCTATCTTGTTTCTTTGTGGCACTTTGATGAGGGGTATTCTTTGCCCTACCACTTTATCATTTTCTACGTAAGAAGTGGAAGCATGCCCACCTGTTAAAATATCTTCCATATTGATAAGGGGGCATTCTTCCTTAGTAGTGTCATTTGTAGGTAATATTGGTTCATTCTCGGTGGGCAATTTGGCCCCTAATTCCATGACCCGTGCCAAAAATCTATCTTTATTTCTAAG
The DNA here is from genome assembly GCA_018340775.1 of Taxus wallichiana var. yunnanensis. NCBI lineage: Eukaryota > Viridiplantae > Streptophyta > Pinopsida > Cupressales > Taxaceae > Taxus > Taxus wallichiana. The sequence continues at coordinate 766,113,325 of CM031234.1, forward strand.
GAGAAACTCATCTAGTAGAGTGGGGTCAAAATCAAAGTCTGCGTGTGGTGATTCTAATTCGTTTCCACTATGGTTGACCATTTCTTCTATTCCCTTTCTCGAAAAATAGTGGTCCTAGATCGTGTCCGATAAATGGGTTTGACCCTTGTTTGTTAGAGGTTTCCCAAGCTTGCACCTGTTGTTCCTCATATGTTTGTTTCTTTAAACCTAGACGTGTCTTGGGAGCCATGTTTTCGTGATAAGTTTCACTAAGGTAAGTTGTAGATTTGTTCAAAATTCAATGACTAACCCTAAGTGAAACACAAGATGTACGTGTTAAGAGTAAATTAACAGTGTGAGAATACCAATGTGATAGAATGATAAAGTCACCAATGAAACAATCGTTTGGTATCAAAACTTAATCAAATGAAGTACCTCCTAGACTACATTTTAAAGTAATTTACGACGCCAGATGATTAACAAGATGTCTCCACTTATGCCAAGTTCAAAGGAATGAACAAGACGTAAGTAAATACATGAAGTTAAATGCGATCTCCCAATCAAGATATACGATGAGCAAGCTCAAGTCTGATTAAGACCTATATCTCAAAAAGTTTCAATTACGATTTGTGAATGACACAACAATATCACCAAGATATGTTAACCCACTTTGCAAGAAAGTGAAGTATTGATATCGAGGTGTTATTGATATAACATGCACAAATGGTAGTGCCTAGCACCTTTTGAAATTGAGGTAATAATAAAACCAAACTAAAAATCTCAAAGTATAGCTAGGAATAGTTAAGAATGTGTGCAGTGTAACCGTACAATATAGGTATTTATGTCGAGTTTACAAGAAACAAGACGTAAATATCGAAATTGTAATGATACGAGACAAACAAGCTAACTCCTCTATGGAAGTCCATAGTGATGAACCACGCCTAACTACAATGACGATCTTGATGTGGGTATCAAGATCACAATGGCTACCAAATGACGTGAAAACACCTCCACTCACTTTAGACATTTAACTAACCCAGCCGCAAACATGGATGGGCGTAAACGGACATAAAAGTGAGAGAAACAGTTAAATGGCAACACAAAGGTAATCACACCTCTTTTGATCAACAAAGTGTCAAAAGAATATGAAGGAAATAAATCAAGAAAAAATGACAAAAAATGCTAGCCTCACTTCGGCAGAGTTTCGCCTCACCCTAAGGCAAGTAAAAACTAGGCGAAAGTAATACGTCACACGTTTCTCAAAAAGAAGGTTCACAACTCAACACTATTTTAAAATGGTCAAAGTGGGCTCCTGGCCAAAGTATATTCTCCTAGGTGGTTCTCTCGCCCTAGGTGTTACAAAGTTGCCACGAGCGAGCGCGATTTACCCAAAAAGTCACACTAACTAGTTTGGGAGTATCTCGGCTTTACTTTACCCCCTTCAAGAACAGTAGGCAACTAGTGCGTCTACGTGTACTATCACTGGGGTCGCCACAACTGGACAACTTGTAACGCTATCTCACAAAGGAATCACTAGTCAAGTAGGTAGTGCGGAGCACTTCCCATTTCGTCCACAAGGTTCCCTCTTGCGTGGACTACTTTGGGGTTCTTGGAACCACCCCCATTGTTGTAGCTTAAGGCGTTATGCCAAAGGGGTTATGTTCCAGTTGAGCGGAGAGGGACATACCCTTTTCCGAAACCTGCAATACAGTGTTTTGAATATGTTGTTCTTTTTATCTTGTTTAATTAGGTGTGGTTTGATTAAACACCTTTTGGCAACCTGTATAACAATTGTATTAGTAGTTTTTGATTTCGTTTTGATTCCTCCTTTCTTTGACAAGCGTTTTTAGGTCCTGCACTTAAGCGTTAGTAGTTCTCCAAGAAAATCACATTATTTAAAAGAGGATTAAGAGTTGTTTTTGATTCTCAAGATCATCCAAGGATGCAAGAGAAGAGCATACACAACAAATAATCCAACTAAAAAGTAAAGAAAATCTTTTCAATCAATGAACCATACAAAATTCTCGATAAATGTTCATTCCTTTAAGCCAAAAGTGAAAGATGAAGTTTCTAATTTACCAAATGTTATAAAATGAAGACTAAATTTGCTTTGATTCTCAAGATCACCCTAAGGTACAAGAGAAGAGCATACACAAAATTTATCCCAACTATATAGAAATGGAAAACTTCAAATCAAAGGACCATTGAAAAATGCTTTGTAAAAGGTTCATTCCCTTAAGCAAAATGAATAATCAAGTTTCCAAGTTTAATCCCAATGTTAACGAGATAGAGATTAAAGTTGTTTTTGATTCTCAAGATCACAAAAAGGTGCAAGAGAAGAGCATACACACGCTTTGGTCTAAATCGAGTAAGCATGGAAATACAACATTCATCAAAATATTAGACATGTTAGAAAATGACCAGTTTTAAAATAATAGAAAAACATGTAATTTTTGTAAGTATAAATATTTAATTTACATTTTCATTGCATATTTAACTTCAATACCTTTCCAACGCAAAAAAAAATGAAGTCATTTCGAGTTCGGGAGCAAAAGTTATGGCCTTTGAAGATGGGTTACGCATATGCTCTTATGCTCATGGGTGTGCACTTGACATGCACTCAAAAAATGTCAAAAAAAAACGTCCCTTAATCTACAAAATGGAAAAAAATTTCAACTAAGATTCAATTTTGACAACAACTCATCACATTAATATACGAATAGAAGACTCAACGCTATCAAACATTAACATACATGCTCAAGAATTTAAGATTTTCAAGAAATCGACAAAACTAGCATGTAGAATGATGAAAAAGTAAGCTCTAAAAATGAAAACATGATGAAATCTTGAAATTTTCTCATCAAGATTTAAATTTTGACAGCAACCCACCACATTAATATGTAAATAGAAGACTCAGCACTATCAAACACTAACCTATATGCTCAAGAATTGAAAATTTTCAAGAAATTGACAAAACTAGCATGTAAAATGTTGAAAAAGTAAGCTCTAAAAATGAAAACATGGAGAAATATTGAAATTTTCCCCTCAATTCCAATTTTGACAGCGTTTCACCTCCTTCATACCTACAAGGAAGACCCAACACATGCAAACTCAACAAAACATGTTAAGCAAAACAAGCTAGATCAACATGTGTAAAAGAGGGTTAGTAACCAAAAATAAAACTTAACTACAAAAACTTGAAATTAAGTGCAAAGGACAATGGAGTATGTCCCACTAGGTGTGCCAAATGTGTGCATGTATACTTTGCTTAATGCTAAATCAAATGAAGCAAGAACTACCACCTAAAATAGTTCTACAATTTAGCTAAAACAAAGCATAAATACCATCATGATAAGAATTAAACAAGGGTTAGATGTTCGCATTCATCAATACAAACTTTAAGACTAACAATGCTAAATATCTAAACTCCTCTATTCTCTAACAACAAATAAATGAATGGACCTAAGTAAGCTCCATGGCTATCAAAATAGTTGTCCTTAATGTTCCAAGAACCTAGGAATGGGGGCTAATCAAAGTTGGGCTACAAGACCCTTTTGACACCTCCCATATGACCCAAGCACTTTAAGAAAGAGGCTTAACTCTTCAAGATGATGAACTCTCAAAAGGGAAAGGTGCAAGCTCTTAGTCTCTTTGCTATATGCTTTGCATTTTCTCTCTTAGAAAGTTTAGGTGTAAGTAAAAAGGTAGGTGGAGGGCTCTTTATATAGCCCAAAGGATAAAGGATTCAACACATTCTCATGAATGTGGGATAAAGGTAAAACATGATTAGGAATGGATAAGGTTGCTTTATTAAAGGTAACCTTACTTTAGAAGAGTTTAATACATGTTTAGCAAGTCATGGGAGTTGGGGGGTGTTTTAATTAATCAAAGGTGATTAACTAATAGGTAGATGTAAGCTTATAGAAGCCAATTAGAAGAATATTAGTGCGATTTAGGCTATTATAAGGGGATTAAATCAATTAAATATTGATTTATTGGTTAAATGGAAGGGAAAGCTAATTAATTAATAATAATTAATTAGTCTAGGTAGAAGGGTGATTTATTAACGGAAGGTCGTTAATTAGGGTATTTGTTGGATAGGCAACTTAATTAATTAGCTTAGTGTAATTAATTAATGATGATATGAGGGAAAATGAGTGCTTTTGACGATATATCGTTGATTTGCGAGAAAGGGGATAATTAACACAATTTAAGTATTTAAATTGCTTGGGCGTAATTATAGGTGTCTACAGTTTTTAGTAACACAAGTGCTTTTGCACACTCTACATGTTACCTTTGGGACTTGTATGATTTTCATATTTTGTATATAGTGTTGTGCTTCTATTTTAACATGCTTCCTCCCAGATCTTTCCTTTCCCGTTGCACTCGCGTGCCCCTTTTTGTTGCTTCCTAGTATGACAGCTTAAATTTTGGCAAAGGAAGTTCCAATAGTCAGTGCATAGCTTTCACTCTCATCAATCCAATTTAGAATATCTTCATATGAGAGAAACAATTTTGTTCGAGTTCGAATGATCTTTAAGTGACTCAATGGCATTCTTCAAGTTGTAGATAAGATATTTAAGTCTAGGGCTTGAATCCATGCCTAATGGATGCTTCTAAGGCTATTTGGTCTCTTCATTTAGTAGTATGATGGCCCCAAAAGTTTCCAAATCAAGTATCTAAATAACTCCCTAGTTATTTAGACAACTTAGATTTTATCCCGACTCGATGTTTCACTTTTCAGGTTGCGTACACTCAAGCTTGACCCCTTGGCACAATTTTCTTGGTTGAATTTCCTCCACACACCCTTACACACCTTCCCTTCTCCCTGTGTATTCTTTTATATCCTTATATTTCCCCTTTGCACCTTCCCTTTGCAGCCGTGCTTTCATTCTAAATCATCGTGCACCCCTCACATGCACCTCTGAAGACTTGCCTTCAAAATGACTAAGCCCCCGGTATTCCTCTTGCGTGCTTGCATACACTAAACTCATGCACACCCATTTTCTTCTTGTCTCTGCAGTTGGATGCTCGCACCCTACTTCCATACTTTCCTTTTGCAAGTATGTCTTCTTTCCCGCCATGTGTGTTGCATTCATGTGTCCTGTCCTTCGCATGCACACCTTTGTGCCTCTCACTTTTATGCCTTGCGCCTTCATGCTGTGCGCCGACATTGTGCCACATCATTTGTTAGAATTGAGTGTGTTACATATAACCTATTAAAGTGTGTCAATAGGGTGCCAAATTTGGACAACCAACCGGTGCATGACACGTGGTAAAAAAGACAAAAAAGATGAATAGTTGGTCAATTTCCTCAATCAATCAGCACGTGCCATGTGTCATTATGTGTTAGAGTGACCTGTAGACTTCTAACAGCCATAAATTCTACTACATTGCTCATATCGAAGCACCTGGCTTGTCAGAGAGTCTTGACACAAAGCTATACGTTGGACTATTCAAATTCAAATCTAGGTAGGATTTGGTAGGCTGGAAAATAGGGAAACGTCTTTCTAATCATCAATGCACACATATAATTGACCTCAACCACCAAATTTCAATAAGATCTTGCTTTCTTCCTTCTTCCAAATGCCAAACAGACATGGGGAAGCACATATGATAGCCTTGCAGGTAGATTTGTAGGCATTTATCACTTGTTAGTGGTTGCGTATTTTCAATCCAATTTCCCTCTTTTCTCTCCTTATTCTTCTATAAATAGTAGAGTTCGCTTTGTAAAAAGGATCTTATCTGTTGTACCAAAGACCATGCCAAAATGGTGGCCGAATTCCCATGGGTTTTAGACCTTGACATGGTCTCTGCAATGTATTCTCACCTCCTACCATGAATGTAAATGATTGTGTGTCCCTTAAGCAATAAAATCATGTTTTTGTGGAACTCTTGTCTTCCCTTTCTCATTTTCATTACATCTCACCTCTTTGTTTGTGTTTTTGGTGTAATATGTGTATTCCCACTTGCAGTCCCCATGTTCATGTGTTACACGCACCGGAAGGTCGAGCCTTCGTGCTGATCTATGGCATGCACCATTCACCCTCTTCTCCTATGCCCCTTTATTTCCTTCATCTCTCATAGAGAGTGATCGACCATTTCCTTAACACTATCACCTTCCTTTTAGCTTAGGATTTCCCCTTTCTACACTTCCTTTTATTCTTGGTCCTTTAGCATTACTATGTTTAAGATTTAATTTTTGCATTAGGAGTAGCAAAGATTGTTAGAGATAGGTTGAGGAACCGGCCTTCTCCGGAGGTTTGTCTCAACGCGTAGGGTCCCATAACTGAGAGACAGTTCTCATTGTTGACTCGTAATTCCAAATCCATCATGATCACATTGAGGGCACAATTTCAAGCACCAACAGCTTTCCATTCTTTGTTTCCATGTGTGGTAATTATGTGTTGTTAATGGCTCAACATGATCTAATTTAGAAGTAGATAAAGATTTCATTCTCAAAAATCACCAAAAAATGCAAGAACCAAACAATGCAACAAGACCCCCCCAGATTTTGGTACTTTATAATTGAGTGTCTGTTACAATATGGAAATTTATATTTATAGTTTTTTTCTCAAAATAAATAGTTCCAATAGAATAAGCATGAAAATATAATCACTTTTGCAAAAAAAGGCACTCAAATCTAAGTTACCGATCAAAAGAGACATGATTTTCAATTTTATGCTCTACTATTTATTTTAGTTGCCACTAAACAAAATAAAATGCTCTTTCCTTCACCACACAAATAAAATGAAACGGGGCTGGAGTTAAGCACATATTAGTAGGAATCAAAAACTTAAGTCTTCATATGACCATACCATATAACCAGGGGCTAAGGATTTCAATGGGCTTTTGCACTTCTTACTCTTTTGGGGTGTGTCACTTTTATTTTTAAAGTCACATCCAATTGCTTCTTCCGGAGAAACTTTCTATTTCTGGACTATGTTGAAAATGACCCGCACGCCCAAATAGTTATGTACGGATTTTCCCGAAATGGCAAAACGTGTGGATCTGTACGTGTTGCAAAAATAAAAAGCATGAAAAAACAACTTCCTCCAAGATTAGTCGAGTTTATAGCCGTTCTTAGGGTATTTCCACCTTCCAAATCCAATGGAAGACTCTTTTTCATATAAATGCACACAACAATACAAAAACCTTACAAACATATGTCAACAACAATCTCCTTCTCTGATACCATAAAAGGAACGATAAACAAATCGTACCAAGCCATAAAGAACTCATATGCTAATCAAACACCACACTCAATAAGATGAAATAAATTTTCCATAATAACTTTAATAAAACCTTTGCAAACAAATGAGCAGTAATATCATATATTATTATGGAACTCAATGAAATACAATGAGAATGGGCCTTGCTTATATAGGAAAGGAATATCAATCTAAGAACCATTCAAGGTCATAGATCAAGCCATAAATCAAGGAAAGAACTAGTCATCAAAGAACTAGTCAAGACCATAGATTTAGGAAAGAACTAGTCATCAAAGATCTAGTCAATACCATAGATCAAGGAAAGAACTATACATAACAACTAGATAATATCTTCCTAATATCTAAATAAGATAAAAGAAATATCCACACATATAAGTGGGTGAGGATAAATACAATACAGGTAAATAAAGTACCTAGGTGAACATGAGCTAAGGTAAATACCTACTCTAACAATTCTTCTCTACATAATATCAAATGACTATTATTATTGCATTTAAAAATAATTAATTTTTATAATGTTAAAATTAATTGTTACCTATTATTATTCAACTAAAATACCAATCAATAACAATTTGTCATTTTTTGCGGTTGGAATTTGTCCGTTCTATAATTGGTGGAAAGCTTCTTGATAGAATTAAATTAGATACTTAGTACAAGAAAAAATAGTTTTCGATTTATCGATGCATTAATACTAGCAAGGGTGTTTTTGACATTTCTTTTAATTCGATTGGACAAATATGTACACCAATCAAATGGTTTCACCGTCGAGATTTGCATTAAATACTAAACTTCCCAAAATAGACTGTTCATGGATCTACCTTGCAACATAATCCTAGATTGAAATAGTGATATCATTACAAGAAAGAAATTATTTGTAACACCTTGTATAACAAGGCCTATTTTAGAACGACTAACTCATCTATGACAAAGATATATGAAAAGTTAGATGCTTGGGTATTCAAGTAATATTAAGAAAATGAATAACTGAAAAATGAAATTGAACTAACCATCAACCTGCACATTGTAATGAGATTCCAAAATTTTTTTCTTCATCAGTTAAGACAACCTTTATACTCAAAGACAAGTGGTTTTGAAAAGGTAACCTAGTTAATCGATGGACGCGTCAGTGGGGTCCACGTGGAATGAAAATGTATGATCCATCCGAGGGATGGAAAAATTTCTACCTTGTTGTAATAATTGATTAGGTGATCGAGGATGATAGTATCTTTGTCTAATTGGGGTATGTTGACAAGCCCCATGAATTGTGTTTTGTGCATCCAGTCTTTAGGTGTATCTTTTAGTTTCATCAATTCCATAATGAGGGCACATGAGATTTTTGTATTGGAATTTGGAGGCAAGAGTAACTATGGAACTAGCCATTATTGAAATATTTGGAAATTGGTGTAAAGTTATAGAAGAGGGAGGGGAATATTACATGTGCACGTTGGTTTAATAGAAAATTAGAGAGAATGATGTATATTTGTAAAAGTTTATGGAAAAAAGTAAATAAATAAGCCTCATAGGGATATATAGGGCTCGGATTCACGGGAGGACACATGGTGAAAAGCGATAGGTGGAGAGTTTCAAGGCAACACATGTTTTAAGTCTCATTAATTTCAAAAGATAAAGATAGTTAAGAGATGAATGTGTTTCTCTGTCAAATGGATGACTTAGATATGAATACGGTTGTCTAATAGAGAAGAGACGATTGTGCATACTAGTCCATTCAATAGGTAATAGATGGTCGTATATCATGGTCCCTTTAACGGGTAAATGATGGTTGTCCATCTTGAACCATAAAATAGGGAAGAGTGGTCGTCCAATCTAACCCATCCATTAGGGAAGAGACGACAGTCTAATATGGAAGAGATAGACATCCAACCTTCCTTCCAATAGGAAAGAGGAAATCATCCAACTTGACTTGCGATAGGAAGAGACGGTTGTATAATAGTGAAAAGACAAACATCCAACATTGTTCCCATTTAATAATAGATTGACGTTCATCCAACATCTATCCAACTATGTGAAAATGCATAAAACTCGCAACCTTCGAATCGTCTTTACCACAAAATGGTTTTCGCATATTTATCATTTTTCTCGAAAGTCCATTTTGGATATTCACCACCCATTCTATAATATTTTTTAGAGGGGTGGTCTTAAAATAAACCCCGCCCACATGTCGGGTGGGCCATTAGATGTTATTAGATGTCTCATTCCAAAGGCTAAACTATCCCAATCCTTCCCAACTCCATTTTTTTGACGATGTCCTTTAAGTATGACGAGAGTGAAAAATAGCCAAATTTGACAAGTGATTTATATAAAACCTTTGCACTTAGGATTGTATCATCTGAACCTATACTGGGAATCTAGTTTTTATATAAAAAAATCATGGTTTCTCCCATATCCCACATATTTTATTGCAATTGCAGTGAATGAAATTTGGCTAAAAACTTCACTTAACATCGGTTCTAGAGCATCGAGGGTGATATTTTATAATCAAAACCTCGTGGTATTGAAATTATGGTGCCCACATGTCTGGATGGGATGTTAGACACTATCAAAGGTTTCATTATACTACCCAACCATCCCAGTCTTTCCTGGATACATCAATTTGGTGATGTCTCTTAAGCACCTTGAGAGTGAAAAGTATCCAAACTTTAACAGGCAATTTCTTGTAAACCGTGGCATCTGGGGAACATCTCGTCGTAACTCACATTGGTAATTTAGTCTGTCTATAAAAACATATCTTGGTTTTTTACATCTCTTGACCATTTGATCGTAGTTTTAGATAATGAAATGTGGCAAAAACTTCAATTAGCATCAGTGTTAGGGTATCTAGGGTGATATTTTGCAATTGGCACCTTGTGGCACTTGAAAAAATGGCACCAACACATCTAGGTGGGATGACACTATAAGAGGTTTCACTTTTATACCCAATCATCCTGGTCCTTTTTGACTACATAAGTAATGAAATGAGAATGAATTCTTGTTGTTAAAAAGAATGCTAAAAGAGATAATTCATATACTATAGGTGTTGAAATGAGAATGTGTTATTTTTGTTAAAAATAATGTTAAAAAGAGAATTTTCATATAATATAAGTGGTGAAATGAGAATGTGTTCTTATTGTTGGTTTCCAATTAATTTTTATCATCCCCTTTCCTCCTCTCTTCATCACTCTCTCTTCCCTCCTCTCTCCCTCTCCCTCTCTCTCTATTTTTATTTCTCTCTCACTCTCTTTTCCCTCCCTTTCTCACTCTCTCTTCCCTCCTCTCTCTCACTCACGGTCTCTCTCTCTCTCTCTCAATATCTCTCACTCTCACTCTCACTCTCACTCTCTCTCTCTCTCTATCTATCTATCTATCTATCTATCTATATATATATATATATATATATATTTCCCCTTTTCTCTCAAACTAACTTCCTCCCCATCCCCTCTCTCACTCTATCTTCTTTATATGGATATATAATGTATATGCCTCTACTAATACAATAAGATCAAGTTTGAGGAGGATAAAAGGGACAAGGATTTAGTGTGTGATCGATGAAATGGATTAAAAATGATCCCCGACCTAACGACCACCCCACAATTTCAGGTAGTTTTCATTCAATAATGGGATCCTCCCCATACCCAAGAAGGAGGATTAGCCCCATGGCCATTGGTGAAAACCAATAATTTGCAATGTGATAAATTATTTCACCAATATGATCAATATATAGAGCTTCTCGTGGAAAAAGAGAAAATAAAGAAATAAATTGAATACTTGAAGTAAAAAAGGGTATAATGTAAGAGAAGAAGGCAAAGAGAATTTTTGGAAGAGAATGAAAGGAATAAAAGAATACTAAAAAGGAAATTAGAGGGAAATAAAAATATCACCAAAATATAATGCAAAGGCAAGAAAACGAGATGAGAGGAAATAAAATGAGATGAAGGAGCGTGAAATGATCCAACGATATAAGGAAAGAAAGGAGAAAGAGTTTGATAAGGAGATAAGGGATTTGGAAAGGAAAAGGTAACTAAATACTCCATAAAATACTTTTCCTGAAGAACACCCATTGTTAAGGGGATTATTTACCATACATTTCCTAATTATTTTTCAATGCACAATGTTCAACTTAGGGTGAATGGTCCTTCATATTCTATTCCATTCTTAACTACACCTATGTAGGAAGATAGCACGGAAATCAACCACCTTTGAAATACATAAAATTGAGTTCAAACATGGTTGTGGATTCACTACCACCATTTATTGGTTTTTTGAATCATGGATCATAAAAAAATAATATTGTTTAGGAGGCTTGCTAGGGCATTTTGATTATAGAATAACATAAATATATTTTGATAATTTTTTTGGGCCAAGGATATTTGTAATATTTGTAAGTGTCATTTCTATTTTTATTGATATACTCGTATACACATATAACGTAAGTAATGTATGACCTCAATATGTCTTTCTCGTGTATAGTTGTTTCAAATATGTAATTAAAATAAATGTGTGTTTCATAATGATCCAATAACATGGATACAATGAAAAACACAACAAATATTCAAATATTTGATGTAACTACATTTAATTTAAATGTTATTCTCTTTCCAAGAAAAGATGCAATAGAATTGATTAAAATTTACCCAAAACAAACATACACTACTACATTTAGTGAAAATAATGTAATGAATTGTGTCAATTTCACATATTTTTGTGTGTGATAATCGATTTCCATTGTAAAAATGACGCCAAATTATGGCACAAATGTGGTGCAATGTTTACTCCACATTTACACAACATACGCAATAAAAAGGTGCCTCGCATTTATTGTTTCCATTTAATACTACCTTATGTCACATCTCTTTTCTTCCCTTATTGTAAAATTCTTCTAATATGAAATTAAAGGATATTTATGAACATAATAAGAGATTAGGGTTTTTGGAGGTCAATTTTGTTACTGAGTCAAACTTTACATTTTTATAGAGGAAATATACTATTGAAATTCAAATTGGAAAGTGGAGGGCTATTTTTTTGACAAGAAGGTGAGGAATTTATTGTTTTAACATGATTTCTTAAAGAAAATATTCTTCCAAAGATTACAAATTTGTTCTTCCAAGCCTTTTTCTAGATTGTGCATAAAATTTTAAGGTTATTAGATTATTTGTATACAAAATGAGTTCCTTAGGTTCATGATGTATGAAATTGGAAATATTTTGGAAAAAAATGCAAACAATAGAAAATGTTAGGCACTTAGACTTGCATGCATATCCCATTGTAACCAAACAATACTTGCAAATCATGAAGATAGGGTTTGGTGTTCTCCCTTGGCAACTATTTTTACAAATTTCTCTTATTTTCATATTCACATTTAATATTAAATTATGGCACATCCATTTTTAATTACAAAATAAATAAATAAAAAAAAGTAAAGGATCTTTAACTACATAATTAGAAATAAGGGTTTGTAGAAAACTCAATTTTGCTCTTGTTATCACACTTTGCATTTTTCATAACCCAAAGGTTTACTATTTTGTAGATATTATGTCATCATCTAGTAGGTATAAATCATCCCCTATATAGATGTCTACTTCGGTATATCTAAGTTCTTCATTTATATTGAGATTTACTTCCCCATAACATAGTTCTTCATCAACAAGTATAGATGCTACGTATGAGTTGGTAAATAATTGTAATTTTGCATAAAAAATTATAATTTTGTGTTAATATAAGTTATTTTTTATTTTTTGTTATTATAATTTTATGTTAATATAAGTTATTTTATTTTAATTTTATGTATAGGGAGAGTCATCACAATCTCGTGTTTGAGGTAGGGATCAAAATAAAAGAAGCGGAAGAAGAGGGGACATATTGGCCAAGTGATTATGAAGCCACACAATTATTTCTTTGAGGTAAATTTAGTTTTTTATATGTTGAATTCAAATGAAACTATCATAATATTGATGCATTCTATATGGATATTGCACTAATTAAGTTAATACGCAGATATCTTAGACTCAAAATTCAATTAGAGACGATATATTAAATAGGTTTGACCAAAGAAAAATTCAAAGTAAATATTCCCATTGTGTCATCTTGATGATGAAATGCATCCTAAAAACATCACAAGGGCTCATAAATATCGTCTAAAAATACTTTACTCAAAGGAAATGATGGCGTCTTTGGGAAAAACAAACACCTTCTCCTAAGACTTATGATGAAGATGTTGATCTAATGGAAGAGAGAATTGAGATTCAAAACATGGTTCACCATTTATTTGATCATGACCATGCCTATCATGATCATGAGGATGATGAAGAATAATAAGATGATGATGATGAAGAGCAGGAATAGGAACAAGAGATGATGATTTTGAAATTTGTAAAAATCATTTGTTCGAGAAAGGAGAGTCCATAACATCATTGTTGAGTGCTATATTGGTGTTGATGGACTTGAAATCAAGGTTTGGTTGGTCAAACATCAGTGTGAATGTGTTATTGAGGTTACATAACAATTTAAAAACTATATTTGACGTTTGTATATATTTCATATGTTTTATAATAGATTTTTATTTTATTTTCTTTGTTTTTATTACAACATGTTGAAAAGTAGTTTGTTTCCTCAAAATAACACACTTCCCTCCTCATATAGAGAGGCAAAAAAAATATCATCAAATTTAGGGGTTGTCTATGTCAACTATGATGCATGCATAAATGATTGCATTCTATTTAAGAAGGAATATGAGAATGAGGTCAATTTTCCCAATTGCAGGGGCACCATGATTTCAACAAGGAGTGAGAGGGATCACCATTCCAAATAAGGTATTGAGACATTTTCTAATAATTCCTAATCTTGGGAATATTTTCTCATTGCAAGTCACTTGCAAAGTTAATGTCATGGAATCATAATAATAGAAGCAGTGATGGATTTTGGTTTGTTCCTTCTTATACAAATGAAATGAGACGCATTGAGAAAATGTGGCCTGGAAAATTCATAGAGAATTCATTCAAGTGTATAGTTTGGTTTGGTAATGTATGGTGTTAACCAATTTTATAAAATGTCAACTAACTAGTATGTGTGGCATGTCTTGTTGATAAACTATAATATTCCTCCATGGTTGATGATTCATAAGGAGCATTTAATGTTTTCATTATTGGTACCTAGTAAGCACCAAGTAAAAATATATGAATGTGTACCTAGAACCCTTAATTGATGAGTTGTAATCATTACGTGATGACATTATAATGTATGACCTTCCAAAGCCTTTGGTCGAGGAATTTCACTTATCACGGTATATTATGCGAGACTATCCATGATTTTCTTGGGATGGTTGTTTGTTCAAGTATTTCTCATATGTTAAAATTCATAAATAAATGATCATATGTATATTTATGTGTGTATTTTTGCATTATACATTGAGTTTGTTGATCACTTTTATATGTAGGTATCTCAACAAAAGGAAAATATGTTTGTCCAAGGTGTGATGATCAACTATGTGGAAGGTCCTCCAAATATCTCAAAAATGTTGTATATGAAGGCAATTGAAGGTTCTTGTTGATGGAGCATGAGTATTGTGTTAAAAAGAAAAATAAGTTTGATGGAAAACTTGATATTAGAGAACTTCCAAAACTTATGTCACCTAGGGATTGGTATAAATCCTTCACACAAGCATGCATAATATCAAATGTGGATATTCCTCCATATTGGTGGAGAGATTGGGTATGGTTGTCTAAAATTAGCTACAGAGTTGAAATTCTGTAAGAATGAAGAAACTATTTATATTCTATAGTCTCCCATATTGGGATAATTTATTAGTTGGGCATCTTTTGGATCCAATGCATATATTTAAAAATGTAGCGGTTTCTATATGGAATCACATCTCTAGAAAAAATAAAGACACTCCAAGTTTTAGAGATGATTTGAAATTAAGTGGGACAAAAAAATTTCTAAAAATGAAGAATGCTATTTATGGATAGTATGTAAAGAGCAAGTCCATTTGGTGAATAAAAAAGGCAAGATATTTGCACACCGAATGGCTATGGTTCCTCCATAAAATTTTTATTTACTATTGATGGGCACATCACATGCCTAAAACACATGATTGACATAAAATTTTGAAGGTAATTCACGCTGTTTTTTCTTAAATTATGCAACATATTCTTCTCTTCATATTTAACCTTTATAACTTATTTTTGCAACATATATATATATATATATATATATATATATATATATATATATATATATATATATATATATATATATTATAATATATTATATATTATATATATATATATTATATATATATATATATATATATATATATATATATATATATATATATATATATATATATATATATATATATATATATATATATATATATATATATATCTTTGGATTTAAAGGGTCATTTGTAATCTTCCACCACATAAAAATACAATATACCGACTTTCAATTTTTTTAAGTAAAATGATTTTTGTTTACAACTAAAACGCATCCATTTGTATGAAAAATATTATTATATTGACAAACATGACTACCATTGTTTGTAAAATAGGTGGTTATCTTCAAAAAGATATCATAATCAAGGATTGAGTAGGAGAAATAAAATATTGTAGATATTGTTTGAAAATTGGAAAAGTAGCTACCGCCTCTTTTCATGGATTCTCAAACTCATCTATTAGTGCATTTGGTTGATGATCTTCAAATGGTAGGTGTAGTTAACACATGATGGATGTTTTGGCCAAAGAGGTACATGAAGACCCTAAAGGGATTTGTAAAAAAATTAGCACATCCATAGGGATCTATGGATGAAGGATATATTATTCAAGAAACATTTTTCTACATGTTAGAATATATTGGGAGGAATTTCCACAAATACCATGCATTTGGGATGTTGAACATGGAAATGAAAAATTGGAAGAGAACCTTCTTAGAGCAATAAAATTTATGAAACTTAGTATGTATTGAAATTCATGTCAAACATATATGATGTATTTTTTAATTTTTTTTTATTTGTGTGTGTGTGTGTGTGTGTGTGTGTGTGTGTGTGTGTGTGGCCATTAATTAATTATTTACATGTTTAATTTCACGGCCTATTGAAAAATATTTCATTGATAATTTCGTATTATTGAATACATCGAGAAGCTTGTGTGGCTTCAAAATATGAAGAAGAAAATAATAACCATGAGAGATAAAGAATTGATTAAATATAAAAACATCCATGCAAGCCACTCCTAACCAATATGCAAGCCACTCCTAACCAATTTGCAAATACCATCATGCGAAACCAACCTACTCTTGAATCAGTGGGAAATTTTTATTGGTGAATATTTGTTAATTCATGAATATTATGGATTTCAAAATTTTGTTTTGGTGAATTTTTAGGGGTCGGCAACTTGCTATTTCATGTAAATTTTATGAATATAAGTTATTTTTTGGGGGTCGGTTTGCCAAAAATTTAAACTAATAACCAACTATTTATATTAAAATCACCATTACCAAGACAGAAAAATTTACCACATTGTGTTATATATATATATATATATATATATATATATATATATATATATATATATATATATATATATATATATATATATATATATATATATATATATATATATATTAAACATCAACTCATAATTCTAATTTTAGTGTGGGCGTTGATGATCGATAGAAAATTACATACAAGACACTAGGTATCAGTAAATTCTAATTGTTCCATTGATTATAGAATATGCTACCAATCGATAGCATATATGCTTCACCTTTCCTATAAGGCTAGAGGCAACGATATGCCACTTGCCATTAACATATATTAATGTTACTAAATGATAGCATATATTTGTGCTATCATCAATAAGATGTGGTGCGGATATGTAACTAGTTTTATAGTTTACATTTGTATCATCCATGATTCCATACTTAAATTACATTTGGATTGTCATTGGTCTTAGGTAAAATGGCCTCTGGTAATAATAACAAGAAGACAAATCAATTAAAAAGGAAAAGCATCATATTTAATTATTTCGAGCAACCAAAAATCACGTGCATAGATTGGATCCACTTCAAACACAAGTAAGAGATTATTTTAATGCATTTGTTAGTTTAATTTAACATTTCAAGATCACAATCAAACACTTGTCCCTTTTGAATGTAAAAACCCCCACTTATAATTTTACTCCACATGAAACAATTAATGAGGAAAACATATCACCAAAAACACCACGTGGAACGATTAATCTTAATAACATGTCACACATGGAACAATTAATAAAAATAACATGTCAACACATGAAGATATTATTGATGATGACATGCCAAATCTCAAAGATAATCCTCATTATAAAATGTCTCCAATGGAAGACATTCCTAATGATGAGATTCAACTAGTACAAGGTAATTCCAATTCTCAATCTCATGAAACAAAGACTTAAGTTGAAAATTATAAGTAGAAATTTATTCAAACGAAGAAAACTAGTTGGAGAATCGGGAGTTCATTTAAGGTAAATTGGGCATCTAGAAATATCCATTCATTGAACCTATATAGCCAGAGAATGGTACAATGATACTCTAAAATAATGTAGTGTACAATATGTAGTTGGAAACTAAAAAAGACCACATAATAAAAATGAAGTTGGACACAATTGGTAAACATTGAGGAAAAATATATGTGACAGTCACGCAAAAAGATGGAAAAAATAAAGACACATAAATGGAAAAGTAAAAAAATATCTTGCATGTAATGCATGTAATCGAGTATTAAGATGAGCTGAAACGCGTCAATAACCACTTGTTGAAAAAGGGGAAATAATTAACGCACAATTTTGAAATTTTATGAATACCAATTCATAGGACAAATATTTACAGTTCTCTACTATATTCCACATTCTTAAAAATGGCAGACTAAATTTCAGATTTTGTAGATTATAAGGTTTTGTTTCAATATAATGGGTTTCTCAACATTCCACAATCACATTGGTTGAGAGTAGTGCTTGGGAAATGAAAAAGTGTCTAGCAATAATTGAAATGGAAGATTTGAAAGAAAAAGTAAAAAAATGTTTATCTCATTGTCCATCGATGAGGTCACAACAATTGACAACACATCATGGGTTTACATGCACGTCTACACTTTTGAGAATCATTCAAGGAAAACTCATTTGTTAGCTATTAATAAAATGGTTGAAAACTGTAATGCTAAAAACCTTTATGAATTGGTTATTTCTAATTTGAGGAATTTAGCTGGGATGGATGACTACGCAACTGCTACTAGGTGGGTGTGTGTTGGTACCGAAGGTGCATCATGAATGTGGGATTATAGAAGTAGACTTTGTGTTCACATACAAAAACATTTTCCCCATATATGATTCCAATTCATTGCATGACTCATATAATGAACCTTGCATACAAAATTGTTAGCACATTTGAAAATGGCCCTAAAGTAGAAGATCTCATAGGTGACTTGTACACTTATATGGAGAGTAGTCCAAAACATTTTGGGTTTCGTAAATTTACAATTGAGCTACCGATGGCAAAAATCTACTTAAAGATGTTAATACAAGATGGATTTCCATGTATGAGCCTCTATCCAGGATTTTTGAAGAATATTCATCTTTAGCAAGTTTCATGTTTAAATATTGTAGAGAAGTTGAGAAAGAAAAAGATTTGTTGTATTGTTTAAAATATTTAGAAACATTATTGAAACTATGCGGTATTCTCCCTATGTTGAAGGAAAGCAACATTGCTTAATTAAACATGCTCAAGAAAGATCCATATTCATAAGGCTAAGAAAATATGTTTATCTATCTCTTGATATGTCTTACAACTCTAAAGAAAGTTTTACAGGGCCAATTTTCAGTAGTTGGAAAACTTTAATAGATATAAAGGATCGAAAAATCTATTTTAAATTCAATATCAATGACCATCTTTGTATCATTGTTAATGGGATGGAGATTTCAATGTGCACTTTCCAACAAAATAAAGATATCACAATAGCAGATCTTGAAGAAGTACCTGTAACACATAATCTATACAACAAGGTTATATATGACATGTGAATAAAATTAAAAAAAAAATCAGAAAGATTATCCCATGAGATCAGAGAATGTTTTAAAATGGATGACATGCTTGAGGCCATGGAAGTGGTGTATCCTAATTTTTGGAATTATGATAGAGGTAAAGAAGGCATACGAAATTTATTTTATAAATTAATGGAAGGTCTCATTAAGAATTTCAATACATATGTAGAGTTCCATGGATTTGAAATTACATATATTCTGCAGAAGGAATTATTGGCATTTCACTCATCTCATTTGGCATTCACAATGATTGATCAATATAATTGTCTAATTGAACCAATAGAAAATGGTGTTATTACACGGCTATGGAAAAAGTTGTATCCTAGTAGCATCCTACAGGAAAGTATTAGTGAATATTTTTTATTATATGAATTGTGTCAAACAATGATATTGGGCTCAGTGGAAGATGAAAGGGTTTTTAGTGCATTAACATTTGTTAATTCAAAAATCTGAAATAGATTGGATAAAAATGTAGAGAATTGTTTGAGATTGTATGTTTCACGATATTTGTGGGACACATTATAGTATGAAAGAGCACTGGAAATATGGATTTCTCTTATAGATAGGATAGGGGTCTTTAATACAACCACAAGAAGAGAAAATATGCCTCCGAGATGTTCAATACGATTGTGATTTATGAAGAATGAGTTAGTGAAGGTCTAGGAATGTTTCAACTACCTGATTTTGACTAATGATTTAAGAACATTGTATTTCTAGAACTAAAAGTTCATATAACATTGTTATGTAGTTGACATGTTGTGTTCTTTATTAAAAGACAATTTTAGTATCGTTGTTTACTTCTTTTTATTTACAAATCTATGAGGTATTTAATTTTTTCCATTGTCCTTATTTAAGTTTTGACTCTTACAACTTACTATACAATTTTTTTGAATTTTGAGGTGTGGTAAAAATAGTAACCTATCATAGCACTCATTGGTGGACACAAGAAATATTAAAATGTCACTACATAAATAACTAAATCATAATGATCACAAAAATAGTTTTTCCATAAATCTTAAGCATGGAAAGAATAAGAAACATAATATTTGTAGAAACTTAC
This sequence comes from Taxus wallichiana var. yunnanensis, assembly GCA_018340775.1. Taxonomy (NCBI): domain Eukaryota; kingdom Viridiplantae; phylum Streptophyta; class Pinopsida; order Cupressales; family Taxaceae; genus Taxus; species Taxus wallichiana. The sequence continues at coordinate 766,133,661 of CM031234.1, forward strand.
AATTTATGTATACAATCAAATACAAAGAAAATAAAAGAACAATTTCTCGACGACAAAAGAAACCATTTTCCCAATATAATTTCTTACCAAAAAAATTCTGCAAAATTTTCTCCAGGTTACAAAATAAATCGCTTTTTCTCAATTTATATCAATAGTATTAGTTTATGCTCCCTTCTCTTTTGCAAAAGTTACCTCCTTTCCTTGGGCTTGAAAGGAATCTTCACTTAATATTCCCGGTTGAATCAAATCCATCAAAAGACATTTATATTGGAAAGTATTTCACGTTTTATTCTTTATGCATCCTCGGTGAAGCTAAACAAGTATTTGAATCGGTTTTCTACTTCAATAATATATAGGGATGCATTCCATGCTCCTTTATGATTCTTCATAAAGTATTTTTTCAATTCAAAATCACAACCTTTTCTTACAAACCAATAAATACATTCAAACCTTTATTCGCATTTTTCAAGTGCACATTAAGCACTTGTAACCCATTCTTCAAATTCTAATACTTGGGTTGCATTTAAAAAATAAACAATAGTAAGACAAAAAATTAAAAATAACCATAATGAATTATTAGTAACTTTCTAAATATTATTATAACTTACCACAACCTTTTTTTTCTCTGCATTCACAATCACAACAAGGCTCTTGTCTCTAGATCATTGATTATAGTAGTATGTGTATGTATTATTGTAGTTGGCTCGTGATTCTGCCCTTATTGAAATAGAACCATGAGGACCAACTCATGGTTAACCATAAAATTAATCAATAACCCGATTTAAAAATAAATGAAACTAATATATATTGAAATGTACAAGGTAATTGGAACATATCTTGGGATTGATGAGGAGACACATTTTGTATAGATTGCAAATCTTCAAGTTGATATACATATCTTTAGGGAATTGGATCGGAACGAGGTCAATGGTGGCATGTGCTACTCGGAGGAGGTTTCAAAATTGAATGAGTACATCAAAAAAATGTTTAAAACTAACATTTCTAAAATATATATATAACATTGTTACAAATTGAAATGTAAGAAACCCGCAAATGTGTCAATTTTTTTGAGGTGTTAGATAACTCCTCATGCATTTACTACATCTTCCCGATGGGGTGTTGGTGAATTCATCCGGCAAACGTCCCCAATACTATCTATGGTTCCCTTATGTGGTAAGAGTCTTATTATAGTTGTGTCTCTTCAAGCGCATTACAGAACCACAATGCCTGTTAAAATTAAATAAAATTTTAATATTTAATATAACACTATAACAAAATAGGAGAATTCTTAATGTAAAAATTAATTTGAATTAAAGAAAGGTAAATTTTAAACTCATCTCACCTCTAAATTTTCAATGGACAAGGAAAATGTCTTCAAATTTTGGTGGCATGCAGTTGGAACAAGGGTGTTGCATAAATTGTGATAAGTCTCAAAATATAATGAAAGTATATAATTTCCTGTTGTAATTACAACAGATTCTTTCACAAGAGCATTATTGATGTCATTCCTTATCTTGGTAGATAAGTAGGTGCACCAGTCATATTGGTGACTACCAAGGGTATGTATAATGTAAACCAATGCCCATGAAGGAATGTCAGTATATATACCCTATAAAACAATCCTGCTTAGGAAAAATTCCACCATGGTATGTAGAAACATGTGTGTGACATCCTAAAGTGAAATTCCCCCCTTTTGAAGGATTTTAAGCTTGTGGATTAACCATCACGCCAAATTCAAACTCCAAGTACTTGAAATCTTCGTCAATCAAGGTCTTTGATGTGACATGATCCACATTTTTATGTGGAAGTCATGTTAAATGATGAATATTTTCAAGGGATGTTCGAAATGAAAGTTTGTGTTGTGTCGGTTTTACTTGAAAAGTATAGTCCTCACTCTTGATATTCAATACCAAGTAGTTAAGTAACTTGTAGTATGTTTCAAATTGTGTATTATAGACGAGGTCGAAGAAAAATTATCTCCTTAATCCACACATAAAAACAATATGGATCTTCTAGTATCCTCGGGAGTTAAGGAAAACCAAGATCATGTATGTGAATTTGGGAACAAGTGGTGTCTGTTTTTTTTTGCTCTGGTTTTAGGTCGACCCATGGTAGTGGATTTGACTTTGTAGACAGATTTAAACAAGAGAGATTGTTGGATTTGAATCAGAAATGTATGGTGAGTTCCAGAGATGAGAAGGGCTTGTTCTCATTTTCTTACATTTGTTGGTGAGAGGGATTGCTAAAAGTGACAAAAATAGCACAATTGTTCTATTTATAGAGGAGGGGATCACATGGCACACATTGGTTGGCAAAATAACATGCTACATATGACCGGCCAAGTAGTATTTAGAAATGCTACCGGTCGGTTTCCTTCAGAAATGTTACCGGCCTTCAACATTATGAAATAATTCACCAACCGTTTGAAACCCATATTGTTCCAATTCACCGTGATTTCGAAATCCTTTTTCACATATTCGTTGCATGCCACCCACGGGCCGGCAGATATTGATGCTACTGGCCATTAACATTTAGAAATGATACCAAATGGTTGCCTTTAGAGATGCTATCGACCTTCAACATTATGAAGTAATTCTCCAACCATTTGAAACTCATTTTGTTTCGATTCTCCATGATTTCGAAAGTCTCTTTCACATGTTCGCCGAGTGTTATCTAATGTTATTTTGGGGGATCTTAAAATTTTCACTATCTTGAATGGATGAGTTCATATTTATAAAATCTTCATGATATCACTTGAATGGAAGTGACATAAAAACATTAGACATGGTGTGAGGATGTGAAAAATTGGTTTAGTTGTTGCAATATTTTTTTACATACTTGTTTTATATTTTTTAGAAATCTATTAATACTATCTTAAATTATTTGACATAATGAAGGTGAGTAAAAATTCAGCAATGTGGTTTGAAGGAAAATATTTCTGTGGAAAATATTGACAAGAGAAGGGTCACTTATTGTGGAGTAGTTGTTCCTTTTGAGTAGGCTAACTAAGCTAGTGTCAATGACAGGAATTTGGTCCAAGAGAAATTGGATTATGTTAGAATATAGAAGAAATAATAAAACTTGATTATAAATTTTTGAAGTTATCATATTTAGGTGTACTTGGTACCCTTCTATTGATAACATTTTTTTAAAGTGGACAATGAAAGTGGATTCTACTCAATTGACTTTTCTAGAGAATTACTAAGGAAAATAGCCAACATTATGATCAGGTACTAATTTTTATAGTTTTTCTTATGTACATCTTCTCCTTTTTCATGCACACAATTTCTATATGTAGGTATCCTTTTTCATGAAGAATTATTTTTAAATTATGTATATATATGTGTGTGTGTGTGTGTGTGTGTGTGTGTGTGTGTGTGTGTCTATATATATATATATATATATATATATATATATATATATATATATATATAGAGAGAGAGAGAGAGAGAGAGAGAGAGGTAATTGGAACTCATATTGCATTATGAGCTAAGGATGAGACATGTTGATGACAACAATGTTATAACATGAGCATCATGGGGAACAATTGATGTTGTTAATAGAGATGATGAACATGACTCTAGTGATGATGATGACCCTACCAATAATGAAGAAGATCATCATATTGATCAAGTCAATGATTAAGGTGAAGTTGATTTTGAAGAAGATAATGATGATGAAAGTGATAGTGATGAACTTCACGAAACTACAGATAATGAAGATGATGATGAAATGAATATCCCAATAGGTAGATATTTGGACAATGAATGGAATATTCCCATAGCTACATATATAGAGAGGAAGAAGAAGGGAACATTAGTTATGACTACAAATCCAAGTCATGTAACCAACGAGGAGTTGGTGGAAATACAAGAAGATGAAAATAAATAGTTGAAATATTCATAAACCTATTTCTTGTGCTATTTCATTAATTCCAAATTTTTTCTTTTATCAAAGTCTCATTACATATTTTTTATTTTACTTTGTTGAGATAAAATATATTTTTCCATTTATGGAATTTGAATTCAACTCAATTAATTTGTAAATGTAATTGACTTTTTAAAGTCTACCCCAATTTGGCATATCACTAATTTGGTATATATGAAGTGAGATGTGGATGATTTCTTATTTTGATCAACGTCAAATAGGAAATAATTTGGTGTATGAAACTTACTCTATTAGCATATTTAAATGGCACGAGCTTGGTCCACTTGTCATGAATACATGCATGGTTTGGAAAAGTATAAGGAATGTTGGTTTCAAGATTTGAATTTGACGGTTGACATTTTCCGTCAAGAAATTTTTGTATGACTGTCATCCTATTAACATTGTTATTCAAAACCATTTTAATGTTCTTGGTAAAAATAAAAGCATTTCAAAATTAACCACATCCTAAAACTATTTTCTCACATAATACTTTTGTAATATACATAATTTATATTATATTATGTTATTGTATTATATACATATATAATATTTCTATATAATCAGATATATCATAAGTATTATATTTAATATACCTATATACCTAGTTATATATACTTATATATGATATTAAAAAATACGTGTGTGATGTAAATGTGGTGCAAATTTGTGTCACATTTATGCCACGATTGCACCACATAATTGCCAAGAAACATAAAAATAAATACTCAACCACCCAAACCCCAAATGCATTTTATTTTATTTTCCTTGGAGAAAATGAGAGAAATCAATGGCAAGAAGAGGTAAACTAGAAATGAGATGAGGAGAGAATGAGAGGATTTGCTTAAAATTTTTGAGTAGAAGAGAAGTATGACAAAGGCAAGTAGAAGAGGAGGGAAAGAAAAACCCCTAATTTACTCTATGAACCAATAACAATAAATGAGGGGAAAAGGAAGAAGAAGAATATGTGGAACCTCTTTACATATGACTAGGGAAAGAGGTGAGTTAATTTTCTATTTAAATCATACATTTTTTCTATAATTGTAAAAATACATTATAAATAAAAACCCTGGTCTAAACTACTTACAAAATCCAATTTTGAAACCATTTGACCACCAATAACTTGTAAGATATGGAATCCCAACTAGTATTAACTACCAAAAAGGCACCACAAACACAAATATATTTCCATAATTGTAGAAATCACCATAAATCCATAAATTGCCAAACAATCTAACCAAAACATTGTAGGGATTTCCAATTTCTTAACTTTACCCATTCACTACACAACTAGAGTCACAAGTGTATCATAAGATTTTCCCACTCACTAAAACCCTATCACTATCCTCAAATTCACATAAATCAAGTTTCCCCCAAATCTAATCTCAATATCCCCCACAAGCTATAGTAATTCAATATTCCAAAAATATGACAGGTCACTATAGCAACTTGGCCATTCACTATAACAACCCAATAATTTTCTATGTCAACCTCACTACATGCTCTCCTTTAATGCACATGCCGATTAGACTAATTCACTATCCAAATTTAGCATGCCCACATAATTATTCAAAATCACACAAATTATCCACCAATTTGTTTCTACGACTTGTTATTTCAAATCACACTAGTTTTTAACCAATAATTATAAACATGATTAAAAATTAACACAAAAAACAAAACATGGTGGATTGTTATAGCAAACCAATTGTTTTCTATGGAAACCCGACAAACCATACAATACTCACACTCAATATGACATTATCTAGCTACCACTATACTTACTTTACAGACTAACCACTTACATCCCCCATATAATGAGCTTGGACTTCACACTAACATAACACTTCACACAAATCTCTCTACAAACACCTAAATCACCATAACAACCTATAGAAAATGCTAGGGTGATTTCACATGTTTTCAACCCCCACTCCAATGCCATCCAATGTACCCATTCACTATGCACAACAAACAAAGGGTGGTGATTGGGGTTTGTTTGTGGTGGGAGGGAGAGTGAGGGAGGTTTGATATAGTTTGACCCAAATTGACCTAGTTTTCCCTATTTTGATAAAAATTCAAACAAATTCACCTTAATTTCCCTAATTTCATGAAATCGACATAATTGTCTAAAGAGACCAAATTTATACTAGCTTAATTTGACATGAATTTACTTAATTGGATGTAATTGAACAAATTGAACCTAAAGTTACCTATCTTCTACGCTAATTCACAAAACAAAATCCATAATTTGAACTAAATTAATGTTTCAAAAGCCCTAAAAGTGATCCAAGTTGAAAGAAAAAATGATTGGGAAGACCTTTCCATTTCAACCCACGCCACTCTTGATAGAATATAACCGTAAACAAATGAACCTCATATCATCAACAAGAACAAATTAATTGATAAAAATCATTCAAGTCATTGTAGTAAAAATCATTCAAGTCGTTGTAAGAAAAGTGATGTAACAAGTTAATTCACTTTTTGAATTAATTACATATTATAATTATGAAAATGTATACTTCTAAATGTTCTATAACCATATAATCATATTAAAAGTGTTGTATATTTCCAATGTCATTTTTCTTATTTTAGTTTTTTTCATGTTTTTTTTTAGTATTATTTTTTGCATGTTAGGTCGTTTGATTGACATGTTTATGTGTGGAGGCTCTAGTGTTTGTGCTTCACATGACGTGACATGGAGGAGGAATTGGATGACCAAACATGATGGCCTTCCACATATGCACATCCATCGACCTCCATGCACCCACCACAAAGGTATTGGTTTACATTTTATTTTCTAATTACATATTATTTTTCATATTTATAATTAAAGGTATACTAATATTTAGGAACGTCTTCATAGCAAAGGTGGTTGTCCCTCAACATTTGGGGACCAACCACGGAGGTATGATTTTATAGTTTTTATATACAATATTATTTCATTTGATTGATTAAATTTATTGTATTTTTAACTATTTATTGTCATTAAAAATAATAACACTTCATTATGACGTGTATATTTCACTTATAGACTTGAAGGAGGATGAGGGCAATAGGAGTGCACATCCTTCACTCTCCGAAGGGATTCACCACCTTGGAGGTATAATTTTTTTTTGTTATCAAATTGATTTTATTTAATTCAATAATTACAACTTATGATTCTATTACATATCCGCCTTGGGTGCAAGACTCTCTTGGCCTACTTGAGCTAAAAAAGAAATCGAAGACAACAAAAATGTTCCTTCATCTAGGCTCAATGACATACTTCCCAATTCACTAAGGGGTATGATGATGAGGTAGACATGTCAACCCCAATAACTTTAGACGGTGAGAGACCCTCTCTCCTTATATGTGATAAATATTGACACAAAGTGAGAGGGGCCTTAGAAATGACTTTGTATGTAAATAATGTAAAATACTACAGGATGTTCGAGGAAAGTATGTATTTTAATACATTTTTAATTTAAGTGCCTTAATTAATTGTTGTCAACTTATATTTTTACTTGGGTTTTGTTAATGTCAACTTATTCATTTTCTATTTTATTAATATTGGAAAAAAACGATATTTTAAATCTTTTTAATTTTCAAGTTTTAGGTATTTAAAAAAATGGTTGATCGAGTGCACAATATATTCAAACCATATTGTCATAGAGAATGGAATGAAATCCCAAAAAGAAAATCGTGACGAGACTAATTGAATTAACGCGATTTTGGGACTTCTCACTAAAAAAAGGTTAATAAAAAAATTGCATCACAGGGATTTATGAGAATTAGGAGGCATGTCAAGGTAATTTTATTATGTAAATAACACATTTTTTCCAAAAATTATTCGAGACAATTTAACTATTTATTTTATGTGTAGGCTATGTAGCTAAAATATGAAGGAAACACTAATGATGAGAGGAGACTTCTTTGACCGCCCAATGTGGACTTGGAAGCTTGGAATGGCCTATGCGATAAATAGATCCGAGAAGAGAATAACAAGGTCACGGAGTTAGTTAAATCAATTTGTGATATATGAAATTTATTTTTATATTAATTAAATATTTAACAAATATTATAATTAATGCATGGAAGAAAAGTAACTAGTTATTAGGTTACAAAACACTAGTCAGAAAAGGACAAGTGACCCATCGAATAGGACAACACAATTTAGTGGAGTTCAAACAAATTTGTAAGTTCAATACGAGTTATTCTACAATTTTATTTCATTATAGAAATTCTCTTACATAAATTATTAATACTCATAATTTTTTATTTCAATATTTTTACAGAAACCCAAACTTGCTTAATGAAAGAGGTGCAAGTAGCATTAAAATTATTAGGTTGAGAGTTAACTGAATTCATCAATTGGGTCAATGTGAATGGCTATGTGCTAGTAACATGTGTTTAATTAGTTGTGAGTTACATAAATTTTAAATTCAAACAATTGTAATTTTTATCGTTATGTATTTGCAGGTTGATAGACAAATGGAGTTGGAAGTGGATGAAGGGGCACAAATTCGACCAAAAGAGGATCACACAAAGGATGATGATGATGATGAGGAAGACTAGTGCCTAGGCACATATTCATTTGTTTTGTACTTAAAAAGGGAATTGGTCTCTTTTTGTAATTCCCAAATATAATATACTATATGTTAATGTATAAACAAAAACACAATATAAATATTGTGTTTTCAATTATCTGTAATATGTATTTATTGTTCTTTTTATATACGCAACCTATATTATGATATTTTGTTAAGTTTTTAATAAACTCATTTCATTTTATATTAGGAATCTTTAATACAATATACAATATTAAGAATCTTCAATATAATATATAGTATTAAGAATCTTCATACACTATAAAATTTTAGGAATATTCAATTCAATTTCAAAAATAAATATACATAAAAATAAATAAAAATATATAAAAACAATGTTATATAATAATTTGTAAAATAAATATTTTTTAAAAATATTTGTCGATTGATGGTTGCATCATATTTCCGCTACATAACACGTGGTGTAAATGTGGCACAAACTAAGCTCTAACATGGCACAAAACTTACACAAATTTGATGCACTTATAAATGTCTAATCACATCGCATTGTGTCACATTTGCGCCACAATATTCAACACGAATCCTCAATGGAAACATATCCAAAAACCCTTAAAATGTCATTTTTGACACAAATTTGACCCAAATAGCGGTGTTATGTGCACATTGTGTAGCACTAATGTTAGTGACACAATTTATCAAAATTGAGCACAACAATCATACTCGATGATTCTATCGTTTCCTTAATAAGGGTAATAACCTCACAACATTTTTCACAACAAACTTTTCTTTGTCCATATCCTGCAAATGAAATAAAAAGTATGCCAAACCACATAATGTATATTCAAATTGTAGAATTAATCTTTAAATCCCTAATTGGATTGTAAATCATAGGGGCAACAAAATATTTACCATGATAATTATTATGTTCATAAACACAATTCACTTAGATTGGGGGCTAAGACTAATTGGTTCAAGTAGCTCAATTGTGGTCAAGTGGTCAAGAGGTCGAATCCTCCCATCCTCGTGGAATAGGAGGTTGTGTCGGGCCAACACCACCGGTCACATTGAAAAGTTTACTAGGTGCACTTGGAGTTTATAGGGGCTCTCACCGATTCCTCCGGGCATAAAAAACACAATTCACTTGTCACCGTGATTTTGTAAAACACCCATATGTTGTAATATGATGTCGTTAAAGGGATTCCAACTGCAAAAGTGTTCAATCACATTGCATTTCAAAGAGAGTTCCACTTGCAAAGTGATGTGATTATCTTTATGTGCAGCTCCATGTTTTTAGTTGGCTCCCCATCCTTACATGCCATAATTTCATTTTGGAGCAATTTTAGAGCTAAAATTGCTCATCTAAGGAACATTAACATGCACATAACAACTCATGTAGAACATCCAATCTAATCTTCCAAATTCAAGAAAGCAAAAACCAAAAACAAGAGAAACCAATGAATGATTGCTTACTTTTTCCACATGAGTTTTGTCAAAATACCCATCTCAAAACTAATTGATTAAGGCCTCCTAGTTCCACTATGTAACATATTTCCTCCTCTATCATAACTTTCACATACATGGTGTTAGGGGGAAGTTGCACTTAAGCAACATATCCACCACACAACTAAATAAAATATAGACACGCACATCATTAGACCCATACACAAACGTTCCACCATTGCTCATGCTAGCCCATATTCCCTAGCCAATCTTGCCTCCATGGAGTTAATCATTGCACACAAATGCCCTCGAAAAAGCTCACCAAAATGTTCTAAAAAGTTAATTTTTTGGTGAGATTTGATGCCATTAGGTCCATTATCGACTATTAGTATGGCTACGTTCAACATTTGTGTTTCCTCATTTGAACTTGCCATATTGCTTTCGACATTTTCTAGTTGGGTTTCTTGGAATGAGAATGGAATCCCTAAAGAATTTGTATACTCACACTTGCATACCCATTTTTTTGCATGTGAATGGTGTTGGAGGGGAAACAAATTAAATACATGTGGTGTTGGGAATAAATCATGTTAGCAATAACAACTTACACATGTTGCACTGCATAGTTGGCATCCCCATTAAAACAACAGCACAAAAGCAAACGAGCAATGAATGTCAATCACATAATAGTTGTTAATCCTTGTAACATTAAAGTGAGGATGCCAATTTTATTGACAAGTGTTACACTCAATGTTAGATCCAATATTAGGTGTAATGGCGGTTAAATCGATTATTAATACGATTATTTTGTATTGGCCATTGGGTGTTTAAATATCAATGGTTAGTGCATAGTTATTTAATGCACAACTTTGACACCCTCGAAAAACTACCTTTGAAAACAGGGTGGGGCAATACTCCAACTTGAAACGAAATTGGTAACAAAGAGACATGTCAATGTATAAAGGGTATTTTTAAAAATTAAAATTTGATGTATACATGGTTACATACTGACCGCAAATTTCAATCCACAATCACCGACTCCTCTCCCTAGGTGATTCTAGGCAATTAAAAAACATGAATTTTTCGAATTTTTTTCTCTACAACATCTCATACACGATCCAAGTAATGCATGTTATAAACACCATGTTCATTACTAGTTTTTTTGGATTCTCTTTATCTATACTAAAAGTCTTGATCAATATATTCATAAATGATGATGTCTTCTAATCATTCTTAAGAACAAGAGAAGCCTAACCCCTCCTTTTTTTTTTTTTTTTTTATCATTTCTCATCTTAAAATATTTAATTAAGTTTGATTTGTTAGTTTACATCTATTTAAATTAATACTTGTTTTATAAATATTTGTTTACATGTTCATTTACTCATAATACATTTGAATACACCTCACTAACATAAATACATAAATACATAAATATTGGCATATGTAGCAAAGTGGGTTCCTAGGTTGTCTTGCAATTGTGCAAGTAGGAGTGCCATACCTACCTAACCTAAGATCAAATCTCATCGATGCATAAGATTTCCACCTCAATTTTTAAAATCAAATAGAAAATAAGATCCAATTATAAGAATTAATTGTATGTGTGTGTTGTATAAAACCTAACTCACCCAAATAAAATACAGACAATTTAATTTATTTATTTTTTAAAACGGAATTCTTCAATCCTATATATATAATGGCATATACCATCCTTACAACCAATTAGAATTAATGATAAAATTAAAATAACAATTAGTCATAAACTAATGCACACTTTCCGACCAACACCTACTTTTCAAATCATATACTTTGATACTTTTATTAGCTGGAAAATGGAACCATGTTCTTTAGATCTGAAAAGCCCTTAACGTATACAGCTTTCTTAGGGAATTAAGGCAAAGATGTTTGGCTTGTGACCATTGGGCCCCTTTCTTTTTCTTTGGTATTAAAATGACCGTTATCCAACGTGAAGGTTTCACACGATCTTCCTCCAAAATCATTCCAATATATAACGAGCTTTCTTTTGAAAAGTAATGAAAGAAGCAAGATTTCCAATCATGATTTGTATTTTTGGAATGCTTCTTACCATGTTTATGTTCATATTCCAATATATGGTTATCGCATTAGTGGTTTCGATGGTAACACATTTTGGTTTTTTGGTCACGCCATCTATCAAAGTATAAATTTCACGAGATGTTAAGAAAATATGAGGTTAGATTCCTGTCCCAAAAAAAATAGTACTTTAGTCCTCCACATAGATATTCTAATCAAGTACACCGGCATCTTGAAAATTGACTACAACTTTGTTATTATGATTTATCTGTTTGGTCCCACAGGCTGCTTGGTCCTGCAAATGTTATCAAAAGCATTCAACGCAATTCATTCAACAAGGCGCCGAAAAAAGTTGGCACCTCTCAACCCTTAACACTTCCCTATAATATCTAAGCTTTAGGCTAACCCTAGGCCCTAGATCAGTCCTTGGAAACCTCATTATTTTAATTGCTGATGGATTACTTTTGTCGCCCTCATTGTACCGTTGTTTTACATTTTTGTTGGCTTAATGATGCTTTTGGTCCAACTTTGTCTTTGTCCTTGCATGGTGTTCATAATCACATCCCACTGGGAGAGGAAGAAAATGCTCTCTTCCTTATTGTCATCAACTAAAACCATTTGTGGGTTTTGCTTTTAGTTCCAATAAATAAGCTCATTCATGGAGCTTGTGTCCATCTATATTGTTGGGTCGGAAACCTAATAGAAACTAGTCTGTTAAAAAAATTTCCCCTTCTTTCTTAAGGTTGTTATTGCTTATACAAGTTGGTTTGTTTAGTTGTGGATAACAGAGTTCTGTGAAATTCATCAGTGTGGTTGTTGGCTTATATAACTTAACTTTCACTGTCATCTTGAAGTTCTGGTGAGGTCGTTGTACAGAGCTCTGGCAGACATGGCAGATGTAAAAGAAAAAATAGCCGAGTTCAAGAAGTCCTTGCCCAAGAGATTGAAGAAAATGAAACATGTAATCAAGAATGGGTGGGAGAAGATCAAACATCTGGGTAAAAAGAAGGAAGGTGTTGTTGGAAGGTGAAGCAAATGCAGAAAGAGTTTAGTAGCGTTTGATCAGATTTGAGCTTCATTCTTTCAGTTTAATTAGAATCCACTCTAGACAAGTACGTAGTGCTCTGAGGGGGCTAAGCTGACAAACTTCGGAACTTGATTTTTAAAAGAAAAATAGTTTTTGTTTATTCTTTTGCAGTTTTGTGTCGTCCTAGATTCAAATATGTCCATTTACTCTATGATGAAATGTGATATGAAATCTGGGTGTAAATTTGTGTGGATCTGCTTTTAGCAGTTTGAGTTCCTAAATAAAATAGTGGGTGATTGATTCTTATTTTATTGCTATCCTTTTTATATTTACCTGGCAAGATCAAAATCTCTGCTATGCAGTTTGTTTCTGGTAGAGGCAAAGTTTTATAAATGGTTAGTTGTAGTGCTCCTTTGATTTCATATCATTTTTCCTTAGCAAGAGTTTATAAATTCACTGTCAATCTCTTTATGGAATCGTTCAAAATTATTCAAACATTGCAGATGTTTCATAGAGGAGCTTTAAAAAATCGTTGCATTTGTTCATAGTATACTTGATATCTCCCAGAACTAGTCCTCGTCTTTAGCTGCCTAATACATCATTATAGATTCCATTACTGGTGGCTGTGACAGCATGGGAAGCCGGGTTCTTTGGCAATTTTATTCCCGTGCTCAAGGTCTTTTGTTATTTTGGGGCATCTAATTCACATCTAATGTTCTAATATATAAATCTCGCGTAGGCTCATTCCTGTTGAATGTAAGTTTTTTATGTTTGCATAAATGCTTTTGGATTTGAATTTTGGTGTAACTAGTAAGCTACAACTAAAATAGAAAATTCCTATTGCATTTTAAAATAAGCAAATATGAATGTGGATCATTAATCTACTAATATTTTGGATCAATGACAATGGCATTACATAAATGCTTTTGGATTTTAATTTTGGTGTGAATTAATAAGCTACATCATTTTCAAATTTTTTTTTCTAATAATGAAATACAGCATATTCCATTTGAATCAATAAAAAAAAAAATCCCCTTGCATTTTAAAATAAGCAAAGATGAAAGTGGATCAGAAATCTACTGAAAATTTGGATTAATGACAATGGCATTGCATATTTGCTGATTCAAAGAAAGACACAATCGAAACTTGGTTTCTCCTGTGAGTTCAAAGCTATCAATATTGCTTCTGTGTTGATCATCCATATACATTTTTCTCTAGAAGCTTATTCAACTACAACCAAATGAAGTATTATTGCTGCCAAAACTGCTCTGTCTCAAATAATATTTTTACAAATTATTTTTCAAGTTGACCAGATAAAATACCAGGGTCCAGTAGATATGATCTGCATGCTGAAGATTCACCTAAGTCTTATATCTAATCTTTCTGATCGGTAAGATATTGCATTTCGTAAGTGATCTGTATATGGTAGAATTAAATGACCTCTTTTTCCTAAAGAGACATAATAATTCATAAATTTGAACTTGTAATTCATAATACCCCATTTCAAAAGTTATGATTTCTCATCTCCAATTCTCTCTAATCAAAGTGATCTAAAAGAATATTTAATTCATGAAAAGGCCTCTTTAGGAAGACAATCTCTTAAACACTAGTTAAGTTCACCCTTAGAACTTGGATTTGATGCATGGATTCTGAGCGCCAGATAGCATGCTTCCGCTCCGAACAATGGCAACATCTTCACCTGCTTTTAGCATGCCCCATTCCTGTGTCCAGCACATGTGATTATTAAATTATCATTTATGTTACATGTAGTTACATATTCTGAACCAGGATGTTAGTATCATGAAGAGTGGAGTAAAACAAAATGCCGCACTTCATTAGACTGAAATCTTTAAACCTGTAATGCACATGCTAGAGTTGACAATGGTAGAATATGTCTTCCCATCACTTGCAGTAAATTTTCATGAAAATAACAAATGAAAAGTTCCATGCATTTGAAACAGTTTGCTTCACCTGTAACAACAAAATAGCTTTTGAAATTGTCTCTTCAGCGTTGTTGGAGAAGGTAATGTATATTGGCCGTACCCCATGATAAATAGAAAGCCTTTGTTGCACACTTTTTCTGGCTCCAGCATAAAATGATTAATTTTAGTCAGATCCCATATTGTGATCAAATATCACTTTAGAAATTGGAGATCAGACACCAAAGAAACAAAAACCAGCAAGTTCTCATTGTGCATTAGAAAACGGTGAACTTCCAAAAAAACAACGAAGTTATGGTCAAGAAGAATACTCATTTGTAAAAGCAAATATGGTGCCATAAGGGCGATAGTGGCTAAGGAGGATAGCCATAGAAGCTGTTCTGGTAAATACCACAACTGAGGTGCCAAGTGTTTTTGACATCAGTGTTGCATGGAATGCAAACATCTCGCTCATAAGATCCTGGAAAGTGAGGATGGCTACAGTAAGAAATTAGCATGTGTTCAAATAGAAAATAATCATCAAACTGGTGTCTTGGAGTGCTTTGTAAATCTACAGATCAGTTGGATATAAAGAGAATCATGTGAAGTACAATCCAAGAAAGAAAATACAAACCTTGAAAGTACGACCAAGCTTAGTAGTTGGTTGTTCATCTAGCATTGTTGCTTCAGTGTGTATTGCAACTTTATGCATCATTTTCACAGCTTTAAGAGGATATCTGCAACACAATTCCAGTAATTGTTTTCTTCTTTCCTACTTGTTCACTTAAAAGAGAGATAAAGTGAAACTTGTGCTGTAAATGCAGATCCTAATTTATTGCCAACACTAATATAGCACTTTTGAAAACAACTGTTTCCAAAGGAAAAATCATAGTTATAGGAAGAGTGTGTACTTTCCGTGTGCACTTTCCCCTGAAAGCATGATTGCATCAGCTCCTTCTCGTACTGCAATGGCAATATCTGAAACCTCTGCCCGAGTTGGTGTTGGGTGATTGATCATGCTCTCCAACATATTAGTTGCTACTATAACTGGCTTTCCCATACTTGACACAATTTGACAATCTCTTCCTGACATGTTTAAATACACATAAAATAACCAAATGCCTCTTGAAATTCATTCCCAGCAGCTATTAAACATATTTACATGCAATGCTCTCAGTCGAGAGAAAAATAAGTCAATTTATTTTAGCTGAGAATTTTGCAGGCTACAAAGGAAGGTTCAAATCCGAGGCATATAGCAGTAGAGATTATATGATTGCAAATTGAATTCCTATTTGATATGCTTTTATTGTTGTTGTTGCAAGGTGCTTGTCCTATCTCTTGTAAACCTTTGATTAGTTATTACTGCACAAGAATCCACGGACTATCAGATGAACAGAGTCATAGTGGAAACGATGAGCATTATAGTAACACTGATCGATGCACCATTTGAAAGTAACCCGTTTTCAGATTGAAAAAATAATAGCGAAGAAATTTTCAATGAAACAATTCAAGTTCATGTTGCAGACAAAACATGCAGGATGGAGTTCTTTTATTTTTGAAATGCACGGTTTGTACAATATGCATAAAAGAAAAGGAGGCAGCTGTTTTTTAAGTGTTGTTTTGTGCCCCTTATGTTTGCTTCAAACCATGCAAATAAGATCATGAAAGCTGTTGCCAGTTAACAAAGCTTTCTTAAAATTGACTATTCTAAGCTCCAACTCAGGATTCAGAAACCAGGAAATGCAAATGCTGAAGCATGCGAGTCAAAATATGATGTCAAAACCCAAATCCTGGGCAAAACTGGGAAAATTGGCCAATTCCCCAGTAAAATTATTCAAAATTCAGGATTTAACAAATATACTTGACAGGATACAAGGTAAAATGTATGATGTGGGTGAAATTGAGAACCCCAAACAAAGTGGAGAATTGGCTAAAACCTGAACAAAGATGGGAAGGGGTTGAAGAAAAATGTTATTCTTGGGGGGATGATACCTGTTGGTACTGGATACAACCATTTGAGACAATGGAACAAAAATGGCTAATTCCTAGTAAAGTCATTTAAAATTCGGGAATTGTTAAATACACAATAGGATACATGGTAGAATTTATGATGTCG
Organism: Taxus wallichiana var. yunnanensis; assembly: GCA_018340775.1. Lineage (NCBI taxonomy): Eukaryota > Viridiplantae > Streptophyta > Pinopsida > Cupressales > Taxaceae > Taxus > Taxus wallichiana. Next base: position 766,150,683 of record CM031234.1, read on the forward strand.
GTCTGAAATTGAGAACACTCAATGAGGTGAAGAATTGGCCGAGTCTGATTCAGGTGGAGTTCAGGATATACAAGTGAGAAAAATACACATAACTGTCCATGGTCATATGGAAATCTCAAAAGACAACCTAAAACTTGAAGGAGAAGGAAAAGTTCACCAAGTCCCAATAAAAGTTTAAAATTCAAGATATGCGAGTGACAAGCTACATAGACAATATACTACAACTTGGAAATCACAAAGCTCAAACCCAAAGGAAAAGGAAAATTCACCAAGTCCTTATCGAAATCTGGCATTCAAGATAATCAGTGACAGGATACGAAGATACAAGAGATACAAGCTATGGGATAGATGGCATGTTGGGGACCCCTAACCTGAAAAAAGGAACAGGTGAACAAATGGGAGAATATTTGGGCTGTCTGGTCCACATGGACATGATCAAACCAGAAAAAAAATGTTACACTCAAGTAGCATCACAAAATAACTATCCAATCTTCAAATATACTGTCAAGATGCAATTCAGTAAAGAGAAATTAGAAACATACTAATGGTTCAAGTAGTTTGAATCAGTCTTTGCAAAACTTGCAGAGTCCGAGCTGAGCAAGGGCCTGTGAATTTTGTAGCCTCAACTTGGCCGACTCAATTTGACCTCTTTTTACAAATTTGGCCGGGTTTTTATTCCTTAAATAAATTAGATTTTCTGTTATAATCATGCTTTTATCATTTACTCCAACGTACCCTCTTGGCACAAGTGCAGGCCATCCTGGTTCTGCGCATGGTGTTCAGAGTTGTTTGGGTTATTTTTCGAGGATCTAAAATGGCTAGTAAATGCCTAAATTGGAAATACTCTAGTATCTCAAAGCTTTTTGGTCAGTATACATGCAAATTAAGTCAAAGGATTTCTAAATTTTCTGTGGGTTGTCCCTAATCAAACATTTGGCATGGGACACCTCAAAGAGGAAATCAACTGGCATATATCTATGGACTGAAAAATACACTTCAGCATTTTGCAGGAACTACAAAAGACCTGCATTTTTCTTTGGAAAGGAACATTTTAATTTTGAAACCTTAATTTTCTCTGAATTGCATGGAATATATGTCAGTTATATTGCGCGACAATCTTGTAATATATCTGTATGCACTTCAAGCCACCATGAAACATTGAACTTCTTATTGAAAATATCAATTACACGCTTCTATAGTTTAAGAGAAAGTCATCTGGAAAATTGAAACATCCGGCTTGAAAACAGAATGGAAGTAAGACATGGATGCTATTACCATGTCTGCAGTTCTTTTCATAAAATGAAAAACTTACAGCTAGAAATGTTAAATGTTGCAATATTGGTTTCCGTATTTTCTAAAATTGATTTTACTTCTTATGATTACTACGTACTATGTGGTATGTATTTGTATAAGTTACATTAATTTCAACAACAGCATTTATGGTTAATTATATTTATTATTGATGTTATTCTTCTTTGTGTTGCATAAGAATTAATTTGGTCAATACATTTTTTTGATAAGTCAAAAAAAGAGGCACCTGGCCTCACTATTTATAATATTTATAACAAAAACCTGGAAAACCAGGCAAAAGTTCGAGTACAGAAGCCACCCAAAGGTGGCCATGATTATACTATAACTAAATACATAGTAGAGGCACACCAGATATTAGTTAACCTCCTCATCAGAGGAGCTGGAAACCATTATAGTGGGCATTTCAGCATCCCTGACTTCCTCCTCCACCATCAGAGCAACCATTGATTCAACAAGCTTGGATTCTTCAAATTTATCAGATGGGATATTCAGCACTGTGCAGATTGCATCCAATTTCTTACCTTGTGAAATGCTTTCCAGAGCCTGGGCCTTGGACAACTGCCAAATCTGATCCATGCGGAGTCCAATGTCAAACCCCAACTGCTCCATGTCCTCATGAATTGCATAGGAGTTACTGGCACCAAAGAAGCACAGTCTGTACACCAATGATTTGGGCCACTTTCAGTGTGTCCAACCTGGCAGTGGACTGACCTGGGTCGTTCATCACTTTCACCACTTCCTCCACAGCCGCAATCTACCCAAGTCTGGTTGATAGTCGAGCCCTTAGGAGGTTTGTAGCCATCCACCTAAGCAATTTGGGGTCCTTGACACCTACAACCAAAGCTTGCTGTATGAAATCCATGGTCTCTTTAGCAGTGACTCGGGTCCCTTTATCCAAGAGACAACCAACATTTAACAATTGCCTAAGCTTGAGGTTGTTTACCAGCCCCAAAAATGAGTGATGGACATCATCGATAGAGAATTTGTGCACCAGATTTTCCTGCATTTCATTCACTGTGTTACTCGTTGTCACTTTCCCCTTACCAGACCCGGTGCGCATAGCTGCTCCAACCATATTTTCCCTTTCTCCATAGTCTTACTGCAGAAGAGGAAACACTTTCGATCAAATGAGGTGTGTAGAAAGTGGACAGGGGTAATAAAACCATTCGCGCATGCATGAGATCTGTCCGCCCACTGTGGGAAGATATGGCTGTAATTCCAATGCACGAGGAGGTGACGTGGGAGTGCCTAGTCATAATGACTGAAATAGCTGTATAGGATCTGCTCCTGCCACTTGTGATGATGTGATAGGCCCATCCTGCTTGATTAATTCACCAATTTCCTTAATTATATCATTTGATTGAAGAATGATTATTTTTCATTTTTAATATTGAGCTCAGCCCCCAAATTGGTGAGGCTGTCCACGGCTTTATTCGTACATCTGGGAATGTGGAGGATGCACCCATAGTTGTTCAAGGTGATGCAATCATCCACAATGCGATATAGGTTCCAATGTTCCATTTTCCCCTTATTTACCACATTAATAATTATTTGAGAGTCACCTTCAATGACGACGTTATTCCAACCCTTTTCAGCTGCAATTTTGAGACCACACCATAAATCCTTAGCCTCCGCAAGGTTATTGGAGCAATGTCCAATAGCCTCAGCAAAGCCAAGGAGGGGTTTACCCAAGGAGTTACGGAAGATACCGCTCGTGTCGCCCCTTCCAGGATTCTATTTAGCTGCTCCATCAAAGTTGAATTTGATGAAGTTATATGGTGGTGGTTTCTAATTAGCTCTGACTTTTACTTTACTTTTCTTCCCAACCCCTTTATCAGGGAAATTGGTCAATACATTAATGTTAGAATTTACAATTTTTTATTCTATCAAATCATGCTGATATTTCAACAAAGTCTCGGTCCAATTCTAAAATGTGCTTTCTGAGTCACATCCTAGTTCAAGTCTCAAGATTATGGTTAGAATAACTTCTATTTGTAAAGTGTTCAAATATTTCAACAGAGGGGGGCTAGCTTCTAGTCAACTACAATGTACTTTCAACTAAACATATAGGATTTATTGCCACGAGGACATTTCCTAAAAACAATTGCATCCCTATTGCATGAGCATATTTTTCTTTCTTGTAAATGTTGATTTCATGGAATTGACATGTTTTTTTCCATGAAGAAAAACGGCATAGCCACTCAAAGATAATCAAATCTGCAGAATTCAAAATTTCCAATACATAGGTTGATTATTTAACAATTATAAAAATAATTAGTTGTATTAGAAATTTCACTTCCTTGCAGTCATACGGATAATCCCACACACACACACACACATCCTATCTATAATAATTGTAGATAGGATTGTGGAACCTTGACTAATGATTGCGGCAATACGGATAATCCCACTCAGAGCCAAGGCCTCTCCAAAGTGCTGTCAAAATATTGGTTCTTAAGAAAACTTGTGAACTATAAAACCAATGAGAGACAACTGAAGAGGAAAAGATGCAGTAAGTTATCAGCAAGTATTGTTTTGTCCACTGAGTTTTGTTCTACTCTCCAACCAAACAATTAAGGAAACTCAAACCTGTCAAGAGAGTTCAATTTGGTTGAACTGGAAGCAGCTATGAGGGAAATGAAGAATGAGAAGTCCCCAGGGCCAAAGGATCTTCCACTAGGAGTTCCATAAGAAAAGTTGGCATGAGATTGAACTAGATTATTTTACAATGAGTGAGAAAACAATCAAATGGGTATGATCCGCTACATTGGCTGAATAAAAATTGAATTATAAAGCCCAGTGAAAATTGTAAGGTGTTTGGGCAATTCATTTGGTATTCTTCTAGCTATTGGAGAACAATGGAGGTGGATCATGACCAAAATTGAAAAGAAGATCCAAGTGCGGAATATAGTCAATATGGTGGCAAAATCACAATCCTGGATAAAATTCTAGCAGTGCAACTCATTTATTACTCTTCTTATCTTTTCCACTCGTGGAAAAGGTACAAAAGGATAGATATAGTGCTATGAAGTTTTCTTTGGGGCAAGCAAGAGGGGTGAAAGGCCTTCCTTTGGTGGCTTAGGAATTTGCACTCGACTAAATCATAAAGGAGGCCTATGCATCACCAACATTAAAATCCAAGGTGCAATTCCTGCAGGAAAATCAGTTTTCAAGGAAGTCGTCAGAGAAGCTCCATGGGAAATACTAATCCAACACTGATTCCCAATATATCCACACATCTAAGGAATGGACCCATTCAAAATATGTAATATAATTGTGAATGCAAAGGCATTCATATTCTCCAATTCAGCATTGCTTAAGAGAATTTCAAATCCCTGGCAATTGGTAACAATATTCAATGGAGTTATGGGGGCCGCACTATGTATAAAGGCCTGTTTGTACTCTCTTCCTGCAAGAACAGCTTGATCTCTTACCTTATTGTGCCTGAAAAATATTGGCACAAGAAGCTTTTTTCTTAGGAGATTTGTGGAATAAATATCTAAAGCAATGGCACACATGGAAAGAGTTAAACTGTGGTAGAAGGTTTAAGTGGTGCAGACAAACCTATCTTCTAGTAACTGTTTGAAATGACCCCTGAAATCTGTCTTTAAAAGCATCAAATTTAAAATTGAGGATTTTTCAGGAGAGAGTACAAGTGAATTCATAGAAAGAAGTTTTATAATTATGACACAGAGATCTATATGATAGACTTTACTCCCTATTGCATCTCCCTTGAATCAAAGATGGGATGATTGTCACCTTGAAAAAAGATGGCAAAAGAAATGTCAACTCTTTGAAAATTAGGAAGCTTTTTTAAACAGTGTTTTGGCACATTTTTTACCAAGGTTTGGCAATCCAAAAAAATACTAGGTAAGGCCAGAAAATCAGACTTTACTCTATTCGATGTGGGAGAGAAGAATCAATAGGCCATGTGTTTTTGGAAATGTCCAGCTGTAAAGGCATTTTGGACCTGGTTGCAGGCAGAATTTACATTTTATAATAGCCCTCGCTTCTGGCTGGGTGCTCTTTTAGCGGACACATGATCGAAGATGTGCAAAGCATTACGCTAAGTGGTAAGGCTCTCTAATATCAATTTCCTTCAGAAACTAAGACACAAGGAGACTTTACATGAGGATAATTCTCGACATAGCTTAGAAGAATTGAATAAATTTAAAAGGAACCTGAAGATGCACATTAAAACCAGAATTCACTGTTTCCAAAAGGATATTGACTCTCTCCCTCCAGGGAAAAGGCCTAAACGTTAGATTTTGCAGCCTTCACAAGTCAAGGCTTTGGCTCTCCACACAATTTTGATGCTCAACTCATGTAGCTATTATTGCATTGGTGTAATATAAGATGCATTTTTCTTATAAAAGAGAAGAGTGGAAGGAAACTAATAATTGTATACCAATGTCCCTGGGATGTGCATCCCTCAAAGAGGGTCTTTGGGATGTTCTCTATGAACAGGGCATTTTTAAAAATATTTTTATTGTGTTTACCTCAAGGAAAACACATAACGAAATGCCAAAATCAAATGGTCACAAACCATGACTATGAGCCAACAACAATCAAACAACCGCAAGTCACAAGAGATGCTCTTATTGCCACCTGTAGTTTACCAAGTTGAGATCGGGTAAAATATGACAGGAATTACATATTCAGAAATATATAATATTAGAAAATTTACATAGAAGGGCATTGAATAGGATGATAGGTTATAGTTTATAGTTACAAACGAAGGGACATGAGCGATAGGTTATGTCCCTAGGAGATGATAGGTTGGGTCTATAGATAGCAACCCTTGATAGCTAATGGTGTTTACTTAGGTTCATAATTGTGCACCTTTAAAAGGAACATGGTTCAAAAAGTTCCAATCTTAAACATAATCAACAAAAATTATGCAGGATTATATTAGTTTCTTAGGATGTTACAGGGCAAGAATATTTGTTGAGCCTCAAGATATGCAAGAAATTCAAAGATAAACTCCTACGGAATCAATGTTATTGATAATTTACCTAAATTCCAAAAATAAACTTTATTCTCTATGAAAAAGTAGAAGCACTAAACTGGTTAAATCACATGATGATAAAGGAAGTTCAGACAAGGACCAAGGAGAATAGTACAAACAATTGTCTTAGCAAGGCGGACTAGTCAGCTCTAGAAAAGCATTTAGAATCCTCCAAACACAACTAGTCAGCTCATGCAGAGCATTGAACATCCTCCAAACACCACATACGTATGGAAGAGGCCAAGTTCATGCCAAACATCACTACTTTAAGACCCGGTTGAGAGAGGTTGTGGATATTGACAAGCATCTATTAGAATATAAGGCTTACCTTTTATTATTAAGTCACTATTAGTTATGTATTAATTAATGTTCAGTTGTAACCTCCTCAACCATTTTGTAACTATTTCTTGCATAGTAAAATGACGGACACAATCTACGATGTGTGCATTCCAGTTCCTCTTCATTATTTCTTTGTCCACATCTAATATTGGTATCAAAGCCATTTGTGCTTGTAGGGCTTGCACTGATGTAAGGAGAAGGGTGTGATGGAGGAAGTCGTGAGGAGATATTTCAAGGTAGTTGTTCATGAGATTCTAAGTAAAATTTGCAATTTATGGCTTTGCAGAGGTTGTCCCGACATTTCTAAAGGGCCTTCTCACCTATTTCAGTTGTGGTTAGTCTTAAAAACACCAAAAAATGTGAGTAAAATCGAAAGAAGAGCTGTTGGGGCAAAATCATGAGTCACTACAAAGTTGCATGAGGTAGGAATCTAATAGGAAATATAATTTCTGGGAAATAGAACATTTGCAAACATGAGAATACAATATTTGAAGGGTGTAAAATGCAAAATTGTGAGAAAAGTGAAAACACAAGATTTAGGGCACAAAAATAAGAATTCGCCATTTTTGAAGGATTTTAGGATTGTTCATGTAGTTAGGGCACAAAAATAAGAGGTTTTTAGGACAAGACATGACAGAGGCAAAAGTAGAGTGAAAAACATGATTTAGGGCACATTTTTAACATAAAATTGTCCAAAATCATGAGGAAGAGGAAAAATGTGATTTTTGAAGGTATCCAAGGCAAAACAAAGAAAATAAAATCATGCACTTTGAGATTTGCAATTTTTTTGAGGGTCATTTTTCTAGGGCACAAAGGCAATTTTTCAATCCCACCCATTTGTCTAGGGCACATGTAAAATTTGACCAAGTATTTTTGTTTTGTAAGGCATTAAACTTCCAATAGAATTGTCATTATTTCCTAGTTATTTCTCTATATGGTCTCATTTGTCAATTTGATTGTTGTTGTCAAGACCGCATCTATTAGACAAACATTTTGGCCTCAATTTTCAACATTAGAGTACATTATACTCGAGAAACTATTATAGAAGATAAGATAAAAATAAAGTGAAGATTGAAGGCCAAACAAAGAAAAAAGAGGCCACACAACATGAAATTGTAGAATTTGAGCCAATGATGTTCTCGAGGAAAGTTCAAAAACAAACCAAATGAAGTTTATATAGCCATTGTTGAAGATCCGCCGGATGTTGAAAGTAGCGAAGAATTCACTGACGAAGAATACGTATTTTAAGAAGCCTCACTTTGAAGATATGTTGGCTAGATTTTCTACACAGCTGAAAACCTAGGCAGTCATGAGATAAATCTCCCTCATTTACCGGTGAGGCTCCCGTGTAAGATTTTGTTAGTTGTATTTCCTAATATCTATTTGTTGATATTACTTTAACTATGTAGCTCATGAACCATAGCTAGACGGTTTTGCAGCAAGTAAGCAGTTGTAAAAGAAAGGAAAAACTACAGAAAAGGAAAATAATAGGAAACAGAAGAAAGTAGAGAGGATGTGCAACCCAAGCAATAGTTTACAGAGTTGATTGCATGCACATAGATAGAACAAATAGATCTTGACATACAGAAATTAGAAGCAAAGGAAACTTTCAGATCTAGATCTAGAATAACACAAAGTTTATGAATAGATCTAGAAAGAAACAAGAAACAAAATGCACCGTTGACACAAAGTTCTCCGGAAATCTGCCTCCTTTCTATTCCTCTGCTTTCAAAAAGCTATCAAGGGTTTCAGCTCAAAGTCTAGAACACAAGAATGCTATTTTCCAATTCTGATCTCCTTTAACCCGTAGGTTCTTCCTCTATTTATAGTGTATCAAGGGCAATTACAAATAGGAAGCTTTAAATGAATTCCCACATGCAGAAACTATGAAAAGGGAAATAGCTGGCAATCTTCCTCCTATAATTCCTCTTTGCATGACATGCATGATTTATAACTGAAAATAGAACCTTCTATTTTGTATGTCTGCCACCTATCTCCAAGTAATTGACTTCTTCAAGTAATGAATTTTAAACCAATCACTTAAGTTTTATAATTTAATTGATTGTTCAATTACTTTGTCGAGAAAATAAGAGAAAGAAGAAGAAAGAGGAAAAGAAATTAGAAGAAAGTTGCAACACTTCCAGTCTTGTTCTTTTTCAATATTCCACATGCAATTGACTCTTTTGCCTTTGATTCTCACCAAACTGGATCCGGAAGCAGCTGACTGTGATTTTCTTACGGGTATTGCCTTTGACTTGTCTTCCCTCTTATCCTTGAAGCTTTTGCAGTTCTTCTCCAGTACATGCATCAGTGAAATGTTTGCCGTAAATAATTCAGACAAAACTCATCATTTTTATTTTTAATTGTATATGAGCAATTAAAAATTCTGGAAAGCACTCTGGGTGAATGCAAATACAAGTAAATTCAATGAAGGCTTCAATTGGAAGATTGGGAGCACATGCACAAGATCCTGGAAGGAATTCTCCATGCACTGACTTCAGGCGGGCATGCGTCGAGAAACAAAAGGATGAATTTTTGTTGGAAGCCTTTGCAATTATGACATCTGGATCTGTCAATTAAATCGGTGATAGGTTTAGGGTCAATGTATGTATCATTGACTTCAACAAATCTGGAAGCTATGCATGATTTTGTTGATCCTTTTCTTTCATCATGCTTCATCATGGCTGGGACAATCTTTGTTTGAGCTCTTTTTCCTTTAATTCTGCGAAATTCTTTGCAATTGGTGCAGATCTGGCAATTTCTTCAGATTCGGAGGATATATTCAATGTACCTGACATTGATTTGCACTCCCTTTCACTTATATGAGCACCTGTAATGAATACCTGCAATTAATTCAGACAAAGACGAATTCCAAAGCATGAACACTTGATTTTTATCACAAAAATCTACATATAAAGCCCGCTGCCCTAAAATTTGAGGCTTTGCTTGCATGCAAAGCAAGCATAAATATTTTCAACTTCACCTGGGCACTTATACCAACATGCAGATAATTAACAAGGCTTAAATCAAGCTCCTTCAACCCTAGGCACCAAACTTTGAAGCTTTCCGACAATGAGAAAAACTTTTTATGCAAAAATCCTCTTTCCTTAGGTGCCAAAACTGTCTGGGCTGCAATCCTTTGCAAAAAGAATTAATTACATCTTCACTATGACAACCCATGCTTATATAACCCTCAACATTCTATTTCTAATAATTGTCCACCCTATTCCTGACAATTAATTAATAAACAATGATGTTTATTCACCCAAATTGGGCGCCTATTTTTGCATGTTGTTAGCTGCCATTAAATAAATTTAATTTATTTATTTTTAGCATGCTACCTTCAGTTCACTTTGGCTTATCCTCATGCATTGACTTTCTATTCATCCTGGGCGCCAAAATTAGGCAAAACAACTATTAATAAATACCATTAATATCATTGTTTAATCACCAAATGGGTCGCACTTTTTGACATGGGTGAATTCTAAATTTAAGAAGTCAACTTCTGATGGGAATTTTCACCCTGCACCGCAGCTCTAAAAATCCCTTCTTCCACTTAAGTGATTTGACTTTCATCATGGGAATTTTTACCCTGCAAGGCAGGTAAGAAATTCCCGCCTGCCTGCCACCTCCAATTTTCCCACTGCAGCTTAAGTGACTTTCTAAAAAGTGCGACTTGTATTAAAAATAGCTTCTTTTGGAAAAGTGCGACTTGTATGGGTGAATAAAACCTTCGATGGGAAAAGTTAGCTTGATTAGGCAGGCAGAAAATACCCATCGGTGTTTTAAGTGATTTTTCTTTTTTTTTATAATGGGAATTTTTACCCTACTGAGGAGATAAGAAATTATCGCACTTTGTTTACCACCGCTAATTTTCCCATTGCAGCTTAAGTGACTTTGACTTCATGGGAATTTTCACCTGCAGCGGATAAAAAAATTCCCACCGGCTCTTCTACCAAAAAATCCCACTGCAGCTTAAACCTATTCATTCCCAAAAAGTGCGACTTGCCTGGGAGAGGCTTTTTGTGCATGACTTCATCATTTTTGGTTAGAAGCTTGCATTTTGAGGTTGATTCCTTTGTGTTGGTAGATGATCTCCAAATGCTTCAGGCAATTAAATGAACTATATTGGTGAAAGAATTGACCTAGGGAATTTCACAGAGAAATTGAGGAGAAAACCGAAGAAAAATGCAAAAGAAATAAATAAAAGCGAAAAACGTTGCCAGAAGTTGCAGACAATGCCCTGAATTCATTCCTGGTGAAAACCCTATTGAGATGAGTGAATACTGGCATGCAAAACTTCAACAGGATTCAACCGGAGCACAATTTACTTCAAACGGGGCATTATTTATTCAATAAATAATTAAATAAAAATTTCCCGCAGACAAAACTTGGCGGAGGGATAAAATGAGTTTGGGCATCTAGGTATTTGTCGAAATTGGCTCATATGATTCACTAGGAATATCCTAACATAATACAAACATCTTCTGGCAATAAAAACACAAAAAGACCCATTATTTTAAAAAAATGAAATTTTTTCAAATGGGTAGTCCCAGATTTCAGGGTGAAATTTGGGGACACAAAGATAATAAGGGATCTAGTGTAGATGAAGTTTTACATGGATGCCTACCCAAATAGTTCGAGAGTTTGTGGATCTTGGGAATTATACTCTTATGAGGGTCATGAGACAACTTGATGGAGCATTGTGGATGTAGCTCAACATGGATGGTTGTCCAATAATTTAGGAGGTTTGTAATTTAGGAATTTGGGGAGGTGGAATTAGAGAATTAGGAATTCAGCTCAGGAGCTACACCTTTACGAAGGTTATGAGGCATCCTAATGGAGTTCCACTTGGTTCAAAAACTATTTTCAAATATATGGATCTATTTAGTTCCAATGTTTTTAGTTTTCAGTCAGGGTGTTAGTATGTTTTGCTTTTAGTATAGTAAGCCTTAAGTGGGGTTATTAGACTATCAGCTTACCTTTTATTATGAAGTCGCTATTACTTATGTATTAACTAATGTTCAGTTGTAACCTCCTCAACCATTTTGTACCTATCTCTTGCATGATAAAATGATGGACACAAAATCTACAATGTGTGCATTCCGATTCCTCTTCCTTATTTCTCTATTCACATCTTCTAAAAACATCCACAGAATTATTAGAGTATATTAGTTAATGTTTAATGAACTATTAATTATCAACTAATTAATGTTCAATTATGAACTTTCCCAACTACATTGTAACCTCTTTCAACATAATAAATACAAGCACCACACACCTCTCAATGTGTGCCATGTGCCTTTCTCATTTCTCTTCATTCTTTTTGTGTTCACATCTTCTAACATTGGTATCAGAACCGCTATTCAAGGAAGGAATAGAGAGTACGGACAACAAGGCTTGAAGTTCAAGGAAGCTCTAAAACAGGTACAAATTGCAAGAGAGAATTTGCAGAGTTCAATGGGAAAAACAAAACCTGAAAAAAACAGTCACTGCTAGGGCACGTGAGGAGGTCAAAATAAAGTTGAATCATAGACACCATTTTTCAAGCAGATAACAATTTTGAGGGGAAAACATCATTAATTTTATAGTCACTATTTTTTGAAATCGGCATTTTTTTGTTGTTTGAGTGAACACATATAAGAGTGAATAACTGAACAGCATGTTAGGGGTTCATGATTTCGAGGGTAAAGTGCCAACACGAGATTTCACAGAGCAAAAAGCAAGCATGATTTTGATAGTCATGAGACTTTCAGACGTTAAAGGAAAATCACAAGTTACAATCTGACTTTGAGGGAAAAGAAGACGCATTTGGAAATCACAAGTTGCAGTTAGGGAAAGGTGAGGGAGTAAGAGAAATAACCTATTGCGGGAGAAGACTCGTAGTTCAAGAGTGAAAATTGATCAAAAGCAAATGTATTTTTCAGACCCCACAAATTTGTGGGTGCTGTTCGGAGAAGACGTGAGGGCACAAATATCAAACAATAGATGTTCTGATCTATTAAAAAGAGCGTGTTTTCTGAATTGCTGGGAACTTTTTCAGCAGCGATAAAACCAGAAACATCATTGTTTTTCTGAATTGAGGGCACACAGTTTGAATGATTTTTCGGTCATTGATACAGTCATTTTCAAGAGCAAGTTTCATACAATTTTTTAAATTTTTGCTGCAATCAGTTATTTCCACTTGCATTGATTCGCATGTCAGCAGTCAGAATTTCAGAATATAGATTTTACTTTCATTTATTGCATTGATTTGCAGGTCAAAATTCATAAACTCATATTATAGATTGTACTTTTTCTTTTTGCATTGGTTTTTGGGTCAAAAATAAAGTATTGCATGGCCCAAGAATCTTGTTCTATTGGAGTTGTAGAAATTGACTGGCCAGGATTATAATGTCTAGAGTCACAAGATTCTAACGATCGCAAAATATCAAGATTGCAATGGAATAATCCTACGCATTGAAGGCATGCCTATTGTGGATTTTGTGAATTATGACAAGTGTCATAAGGAGGCTTTCTTGTTGAAGTTGTTGGTGTCATATGATCTGATACCTAAGGTCTAGAATGTCACTAAGGAAAGTATGCTATGGACAAGTCTGAACAGCAAGTACATGACTTTTGAGAAGAGTCGGGTTTTATATCTTTTTATTTTGTTTTCAACAAGGATGATGGAGGACTAGTCCCTATCAGAACACCTTCAGATGAAAGATCTCCGAGACCAATGCAGTTCCATCAATAAAAGGTAGATGATGACAACTTGGTGGCACTTGATCTAAATAGTTTACCACCCTTCTATGAAACATTTGTGGAGGCTCTACATTTGATGGTGGAAATTCAAATCACAACGTTTGATCAAGTTGCTGTAAAAGGAATGCACAAGCAATTGAATCTAGCTCTGGACACTTAAAGAGTGCATTGACTGCTTAAGCAAAGGGAAAGTGGAAACAAATTCTTGGTGAATCATCTTCCGATACCAAGTGAATTGCCATTATTGTCATAAGGTTGGGCATTTCAAAAGGATTGCCAGAAGCAACAGTTTAATCTTTCCCAACACAACAAAAAGCCACAGGATGACAAATGTGGAAACAGTTGCAGATGAATGGATTTTAAGGAAGAGTATGTTCTTTATGTTCTCAAGGCAACATGCTTGAAGGACAATGCTACCAATTGTTGGATCATTGACTCCGTGACAGGACTGGTATGTATCATTTCGTGCAAATACAAATTGCTTTGATTCAAATGTATTAGTTGATGGAGAGTCACTTGCAGTAGAGGGGGTAGGAGATATATGCATTATATTGGATAATGCCAAAAACATCTTAGCAAGGAATGTTATGTATGTTCCCGCCATGCATAAAAATCCATTATCTATTCATTGTTAGCAAAAAATCCCAAAATTGATGTAATTTTTTCTAGAAAAAGTGTATTGTGTTGGATGTGAAACATGGATGGGTAATTGTCCGAGGCATTGGGAAAGGTGGCCAATATAGGTTTTTTGACTCTAGTACAGTCAATTCAAAAGCATGCATGGAGAGGGACTCCACCACTCAGAATGTGTTTGAGGATGAAATTCCTCATAGGCTTGTTGACCCTACTTCAGTCAACTTACATGCACTCATTGTGGAGGGAATATCCACTATACAAAATGTGCAGGAGGATGCAATGCCTTGGGAGGATGGAATTCCTCACTCAATATAGAATGTGAGGGGGCTGAAATGCCTTGGGAGGATGGACTTCCTCACTCAAATGCATAATTAATTGTGGACGGAGACTCCACTATCCAAGATGCACTGCAGGCGCATGGTGAGATGGAAGGACATGCTACTCAATCACAAAGAATAGCTCAAAGGTCAACATAACATGGACACTTTCCTCATCTTGTTCCAAAAAGTTTTTTCGCTACAAGGGAATAGATGAGCAACAAGAGGAGATGGTATTTATCCTACTACTTGTGGAGTTGGTTTTTACTCGTACTCGGATACTACAAAAATTGTCACATTATAGTTTCGATTTCTTCTCTCCGAAAATTTGGATGAGGAAATCTATATAATGTTTCTGAAAAATTTTGGGTACCTAAATATGCTCATTTGGGTTGCAAATTGATTGAGTCCTGTGCGGACTTGAGCATGATCCATGAGACTAGTACACTCTCTTTGATCAACATCTCCAAGATTTTGAATTTAGAATTATGGAGGTCGGGCTGAAATTATCAGCCATTGATGATTCATCACTAATCAATGAATCATTCTATGAACCGGTGGACCACCTGTCATACCTTATGTCCACACGATTGGATCATGGCTATGCTATTAGTTGTCCTTTTCAAATTTCTTATCTGTTGGTCCGAAAATCGCAGCCGCAGGCAGATCTATGGATAGGCGAGCCAACAAAGCAGTGTGCGGGCATAGCCCCTCTTTGAGTCAACAAAGCGAAACTGGTTTATTGCTATTCTACTAGCAGAATGCATGCAAGTCTCACAATATTCGCCTTCGAGGGTTTGGGATCTCATCCCGAGGATGTTTCCATTGCGAAAAGAAAGGAATGAAAGAGAGGATGGAGAAAGATCGATCCGACGCGAAGAAAAGAAATGAATTCCAAAGCGAGAAAGGTCGGAGGGTTTATGTTTTGGGATTGGTAGTAAACAGAGCCAAACCTACTTGCATGAACGAGCAAAGCAATACTTGATGAATAAATGACAATAAAAAGTAAGTGGATCCAACAGAACAAGCGAGCATGATCTAACGTAAGAGAGATCCAATGCAAATAACACACGTATTCAAAGACAAAGTCTAAATATTGTATTAATAATTCTTTACATTACAAAAAGCTCAAAGTCTTTTCTCCTCACTTCTATTTTTCATCCGAAAGATATCCACTCATGCACACCACAACAAGTATTGGGGTATTTATAGAAGGAGAGAAAAGAAAGCAAAAAGGAGCCAACCACCTATTTACAAAGATATTTACAAAATATCTCAAAGTCATGTTGACTTTTGACAACTTGATGGATGACATCATCCCATGGTGCAACATGGATGATGTCATCGTTTGTGCTTGACATACTTTAGATATTTACAAAAAGAAAGTCGAAGAAGAGAGAGAAGAAGAAGAAGAAGCCACTATTCATCATCGTCATCCTGCGGCCGAAAGGGGTAGCTTTGCTTTGTTGTTCTTCGATAGACTTCGTTCATCACCGTACGCACCGATCTTCATTGTAAATCCTATGCCTTGATGCAATCGTCTTGGTGCCGACGGCCACAAAGTGCCGGTGATGAGAAATGCCGAGGATTATCTCAAAGTGGCGGGCGGTGAGGTTGATTACGACCTCGCCCTTCTCATTTACGACACATCTTGTGTCTTTGTTGTAGCACCGGGCAACCACCATCATGAATTCATTATTAATGGCGTTGATAGGGATTCCTCCAAAGAAAGTGCGGGACCTTTGCTATCGCTTGTCCATCCATGGACTTCTTGTGACTTTCTCGAGTCCCGACCTGCAAATTCCTCCATATCAATATGCCCCAACTCTGAGTATCTAATGTCCAGGTCACACTCGGCCTGGGAGTCGGGCATTCTGACCCTTTGATATTTATATTTCATTTCTTCCTCTGTAAGCTTGGCCTTGCCTTTGGATTTGGTAGGTCTCTTGCTTGATGTTGACATATGTTCTTCTGAGTTTAATTGCTAATCTGCAAGAATAAGACGTGAAACCCAATCGAAGAAAGCCGTGTCAGCTGCTTGATTTTCCATTGAAATGCTGACAGAAGAAAGAGTTAGCAATTTTGAGGCCTCGGGGCGCATGGCGCACAGATATTACAGATTGCAGAGCTAAATAGGTAAGGCGCACAGGAAAAGGGTGTTGCAAGGGAACAGGATGCGCCCGTGGTGCATGGAGGGTCTGCACGACATGATGTTGCTGCGATAAGGAACGCGCCTGCACCTTTATAGCTTAGTACTTGGCGCATATGAAAGGGCTGTTACATGAATGTTGGATGCGCCAAAGGGCGCAGGAATCTTTATGTTGCATCCAAGTTTGATGCGCCAAGGCGCATGGGAAGCATTTGCAGCATGCGAGGGAAGTGCGCCATGAGGGCGCATCTTTTTATGATGTAGCAGGCGGGGAAAGCGCGCCATTAAGCCTATGCGCAATCGCTTTTGGGAGCAGGGGCGGCGAGATGCGCCAAGGGCGCAACTGTCTTTGATGTTGCATGGCGAGCTCATGCGCCAAAGGAGAAAACAGTTTCTTTTTAGGTTTGATTCCCCTGAAAAATCACTGAGGGGTTGGCATATGGCTAAGCTCTCTTTCTGCAAGGTTCATTGTGGGATGAAATGGCTTTAAACCAAGGGGTCCCAAGCTATATATATATTTTTAGGAAAGAGCTTCCTCTACCAGCAGATCTGGAAAGAGGAGGAAGAAATGTGGAAGGACAGGGGGGGAAAAGCAAAATCATGAATTTTATTCTTTTTCCAATTCAATCCTACCCACAAACAACCAAAAACCACAAACATGAAGCAGAAAGGAAAGAGGACCTCTTACCCGGCTTTTATAACGAAGAAATGCACGAAAGGGGTCCACAAAGCGATTCGAAAGCGACGGGGCTGGTGCGCTGACAAGCTCAGAGAAAAATCACGTGTTTTGCATTGGTGACAATGACAGCGCAGACGCGCCTATATATAGGCGAGGCAGCAATAAATGCGCCACCAACTTTTTAAAGGGGCGCACCAAATGAGCTCGATAGGAGAAAACATGCCCTTTGGCACCAAAGACTTGTCAACATGAAGATATGTGCGCCTATGGCGCACCGGAAGTGGTGTTGACAGAGGAAAATGTGCGCCTTTGGCGCACCAAAAAGAGGCGCAACAAATGATCTGTCGACAGGAAGGCGCATGCGCCTCGGCGCACGCAGGGAAGCCTTAACAGGCAGAGGCGCACCAAAACGCCTGCTGACACAAGAAAACATGCGCCAAAGGTTTTAAAGGGGGTGCATCAAAAGTTGATGTTGCATAGTCATTCTATGCGCCCGGCCAAAAAGACCAAAAAACGACTAAGTTCGAAAACCAGATTTCCCGGAAGGGATTTTGCAACGTTCCGAACGCAAGGAGTCCCTAACGAGGGATCGGAACAAAATTTCGGTACGGTTATCTGTAAAATTGCCCTTGCCAATTTTACGGGATAACAACTGGCTCTTTCTGGGGACTATCCCTGAGCAAACTCGGGGGTAGAGAATCCCAGATCTCATGTGCCTATCCATTGGGTAACAGAGTCAAAACAAGGGCGACCGGAGGGAGAACAAAGGAAACACACAACAAATGGAACGCAAACACACGCGAAAATAAACACACAACTAAAGCAAATGTACAAAGAAGAGAGCAAGCTCTACTTCACGAAAATTTCGAATCTTTGCCAGCATGTAGGGAAGCGGGAGTTCGGTTCCATCCAGGATATGAGAGATAGAAACTATTCTCTCCGTTGAGTTGCTTTATCTTGAAAGGCCCTCTCCATAGGGAATCAAACTTTCCGTGCATGCCTTTTAGCTCTCTTCGCTTGTCCCATAGAAGGACGAGGTCTCCCACCTGGAAATTTCTTTGCTTAGATTTTTTATCGAATGGTCTCTTGACTTGATTCTCGATGCTCGGTGATCTTGTCGACCACTCCTCTCTTTTCTTCGAGCTCTGTCGAGATACATGATCCTCTTCTCAAGAGAATTTTGGAAAGTTTCATCTTGATAGCTCGTGCAAGCGCAGAGCAGGGGATTTCAAAGCAGAAATGGGAAGCCCTATGATCGCCCATATAACACTTGAAAAGGTGACATACCGAGAGACCTCTTGGGAGTAATGCGATCTGCCCACAAAGCGTCGTATAAGGACTTGTGCCACATTCGTTGATTCTCATCCACTAGTTTTCGTATGATGGTCACCAAGTTCTTGTTACTGGATTCCGCCTGACCATTACCCTGAGGGTAATAATCCGAGGCGTGAGCCAAAGTTATCCCATATTCATAGCAAAAACTAATAATTTCTCGTGAGGAGAAGTTAGAAGCATTATCAGCAACAATTTTGTTTGGGACGCCAAACCTGACAATGATGTTTTCTTTGATGAAACTGCAAACAACCTCAGAAGTGGCATTCTTAACAGGTATGGCCTCCACCCATTTGGTGAAGTAATCTGTTGCTGTCAGGACATAACTATGTCCGGCACTCGATTAGGGATTGAGTGCACCGATAAAATCAATTCCCCACTTTATCCGAATGGTTCGCCGACAACGACCGCCCGAGGAGGAAAAGCAGCCATCTTGGGCTTGGCCAAGAACTACTTTGGCGAGTTCACACTTTGCTACCCAGGTAGCTGTATCTTGGAAAAGCGTCGCCAATAGTACCTGGCTCGGATGATCTTGTGTGCTGTCACGGAAGAGGAAAAATGGCCTCCATAGGCTGAATTATGAAAACTTTCAAGCAACTTCACCTGCTGTGGCTTGTCGACACATCGCAAGAAGACACCATCTATCCCGCGTTTGTATAAACCGTCATCCCAGATGACATATTTCGCTGCTCTGAGCTTTATAGTGCGCTTCTCCTTTGCAGTTAGGTGAGCTGGGCATTCGCCGTAGGTGAGGAAGAAAGCAATATCGGAATACCACTCATCACTGGTTCACGACAAATAGGACCAGAGGCAGAGAATGGGCTTTCTCCAGCTGACTTTGCGCTTCGTTGGTACAATCATCCTTTTCCTCAGGGCTTTCTGAATCTTTGTTTTCAGCCATAAGCTGACATAGGCCCTTGCCTCTTACCAGCTTGGTTGGTTTTATATCCAGGTCGTACTCCTGGACCTTTGCAATCCAATTTCCTCGCAAGCTTCCTAACTCCTGTTGAGTTAGAATTGATTTGACCGCCGTGTCAAGGACCAGCACCACCGTATGAGAATTTAGAATGTAATACCTGAAATTTTTTACTGCTTTGACAACGGCGAAGGCATGCTTTTCCAATTGAGACATTTTTAGTTCGTGAGGCTTAAGGGGAGAGCTCATGAACGCAATCGGAGATTCAACATTCTCCGAATTCTTTTGCATCAAGATGGCAGACACAGTATGCTCAGATGCATAACTATACATGATAAAATCCTTGGAGAAATTGGGACATACTAGAACTGGCGCATGAGCAACGGAAACTTTTATTTCCTCAAACGACCTTTTTCCTTCCTCGCTCCACCGGAAAGTTGGTGACCCCTTCATCATGTCCAATATATGACGAGTCTTCTCAGCAAAGTCGGGAACAAAACGCCTGAGAAAGTTCACCTTTCCGAAGAAAGAATGAACGCCAGTCTTACTTGTAGGCAGAGTAAGGCTCTGAATAGCCTTGACTCTTTCGGCATCTATCTTCGTTCCTTCTTTGCTAACAACGTGCCCTAGCAACTTTCCTTCCGTGACTCCAAAAACGGACTTTTTCGAGTTCAGGGAAATCCCATGTTCTCGGCATCTGGCCAATACTTGCTCCAAATGATCACAATGATCATTTCGTTTTTTAGAGAACACAGTTAAGTCATCCAGATAAACGACAATGACTTTCCCCATCATACCTTTGAATGCCAGGTCCATGGCCCGCTGAAAAGTGGCGCCAGCATTGGTTAGGCCAAAAGGCATCCTGCTATAGGCAAATGTACCCCAGGGAGTAGTGAATGCTGTTTTAAATTGATCTTCAGGTGAAAATTCAATCTGATTGTAGCCTGAAAAACCATCAAGCATGGACAGCATTTCCGATCCAGATGGATCTTGCGAGAACTTGATTCATTATAGGAAGGGGTAGTTGTCTTTCAAGGAAGCTTTGATTCAGTTTCAAAATCTACGCATATGCGTATTTCACCGTTCTTCTTGCGCACTGGCACAATATTTGCTACCCAAGTATTGTGATGGATAGGAAAAATGATTCTCGCATCCAGCATTTTCTGAATTTCAGCCTGGATAGTACCTGAGATCTTAGGATCATAATGCCTCTGCTTACGCGAAAGGCTTTAACGTCTTCTTTCAGCAACGGATGTCATGCTTTGGGCGTCCTTTGGCTTAAAAGTTTTAGATCGGCGTAGGACCATGCCAATACATCCATGTATTTCTTGACGATTTGACAAACTTCCGCTTCTCTTCAGCGTGCAACATTTTCCAATGTTCACAAATCATGCGGTGCTCTACCGAACCTAAATTGACCGGTTCGGTTTCTGGGGATGAGTCAGGATCATCTCGCCTCTTCTTTTTCACAAAACAATCATGCACATCCGAATGCCACTCCAAAGAAACCAGGCCCTTTGGAATTTTATTTCCTTTGAGCTGACATATGCCGTCGTTCCCTTCGGATTCATTGTCCTGATTGGTGACTGATTCACGACAAGTGGAAGTAGATCCTTCGAAATGCAATTCCTTAAAATTTTCTGCCTTCTCTAGAAAGGCAATAAGTTGATTATCATCGTTGAACACTTGCCAATGCTGAGAATTGTCTGGCACGCTCGGGCGGAAAACCACCTCAATGGTGTATTTGTTTGTTTTCAAACCTGGGTGAGGGAGCATGAGGGATGCTGAAACAGCCAATGAATCAGCCATGTCATTTTGAGCTCTTGGAATGGATTCAATTGAAAAGCATTAAACTCTTCAATGCTGTCCCACAACTGCGTTACGGTAATGCCTGAGCCTCTCATTCTTCACTTGATATATCCTCCTAACTTGATTCACGACTAGCTCTACATCACCTTGTACTCTCAGATTTTTGATCCCTCTCTCTCTTGCTGCCTGCATGCCGAGTAACAAAGATTCATACTCGGCGATTATTCGTGTTGAAAAACTGCAACTTGAAAGAGAGAGGAACAATCTCCCCTTCGGGAGATATTAGCACGGCTCCGGCGCCACATCCACTGGTTGCGCAACTGCCATCGAACTGCAAGGTCCAGATCTTATTAAGATCTCCTTCTTGAACAAGAACAACCATTTTGTCGGACTCGGTAGACAAGAAATAGTTCCCCATCCCTGATGATTCAAAAAGGATTTGAGCTTTGGGGTCCTCAGAGTTAGTGACCAAGTACTTCTTTTGTGATTCTGGCTCCAAGGTCTGCATTACACCTTTGACGGGGATTCTAGCCTTAGACCAGTCCATATGAATTTCCCCACCAACTTCGCTGCAAAAACTTCTTCCTAGCAAAATTCCGTAAAAATTTCTTTGGAATATCAAAGAACAAGGACGGTCATCTTTACTCTTTTCTCTGGGAATGCCGCAAATGCAAATGTGCGTCTTTGATTTGACCAATCAACGGAACCTGCTTGGTTTCCAAGGAATAACATCTGCCAAAAGGCTTGGTAAGGGTGAGGCCCAAAGCATGGGCGACTTTTGCCGGCATGACGTTATCAGAAGCTCCGGAATCAATTATGCAGTTACTCAACTTGTGACCATTGATTAGGAGGGAGAGATAGAAAGGTTCTATCTTGCCTGATGCAGATGTTGAGGCAACATTTATGTGGGATTCAGGAGGAGTGGAAAGGATTCCTTTTGGGAAAACCTGATTAGATATAACAACTTGGCTTTGAATATACTTGGTCAATCTTACCACCTATTCGGATTTGATGAGGTACTCGGCCATACATTTGGATCTTGGTCTTTTTAGCGTGATCTATGATATCAAATGCGGCCAAGGGTTGTGCTGGTGAAGGAATGAGTCCCTCACTTCGTGATGGTGGAGTAGGATTACTGGTCTTGATAGGAATATGAGAGGGCTGATTTGGAGGAGAGATGGGGGGAAAAGATTTCCTTGTAAAAGACTTAACAGGGGGTTGAGTAGGGAGAGGATTACCTCTTTTAGCAATGGTTGGAGGCACGTTTGACACGGCCTTCTCCTTCTGCACATGGGCAGCGACCTCTGCTTCTTTTCCTTGCGAACGGGTAAAAACAGCATATGATTGTCCGCTTGCATAACCCTGGGTACCCTCTTCTTCATCGTAGTCACCAAATCGGCTCACCAACGTCTTGATCATCTTCGCCCTGAGACGAAGGTTCTTCATAATCTTGTTCCTCTTCTTCGATTTCGGCTAGAGCGTTGACCGGAGGAGCCTCAAGTGCCAACCGCGGAGCAGTTGCGGGTAAGCGCGGCCTTTGAGGAACATTGTTGGAAACGAAATTCCTCCGTGGAATATCCCGGTATGAGGAACTGGGAGAAGCTTGGGCCAACTGCTTCTTTAATGCAAGTAAGTCGTTCGCCATCTTTTGAAATACCGGATCAGACGAAGTAGTGGGAGAAGGGTCCGAAGATTTAGGCTTGGATGATTCCTTTTTCAATTCGCCAGATATTATCAAATTATCTTCTATTCGAATGGCAACTGGCGAGAATCAAGGTAGCCACTCGCTCTTGAAGGAGCAAGAAACTAACTTTCGAGCTCATAGCGTTCACGAAGAAACACTTTTGATTTTCCGGTGTTGGAAGCATGGCAATAGGGACACGGTTGATTAATGCATTGAACCTGGCGATAAAATCGCGCATGGTCTCATTGGCCTCCTTTAGGTGAGTGATCTGTGATAATAATGCAAATGCATCTTCTGAAGGCTTGTACCTGTCTTCAAAAGCATCCCGCAAGGTGGCCCAACTGGTAATAGATCCGGCCGGCAAATGCTAAAACCATTCAGCTATAGGTCCTTGTAGAGTTTCCAGAAAAAGGCGAACCGACACATCTTCGTGAGTTACATCCAAGATACTGCACGACATGATGAATGCAGATATGTGCGAATCCATGCTTTGGTTTCCGCTCCCATCGAATTTGGGAAAATTCTTTCGGTTTCCGTGAGGGAGCGCGTGAACAGGATGTGGTAATGCGAGAGGACCCATAGCATTTCCCCATGGCACCGCCATCTGGACAGCTGGAAAAAGAACACGGGCTGGGAGTGCGGTTCCACTGAGCAATAAAGCACTGCAAAGGGATGTAGAGGCTCCTTGTGAAAACCGGCTCTTCCGTGGGGGTGAGGCGCTTCTGGTTGACCGATCAGCTGAACTTAGTGATGAAAAGCGCGCGGTGCTACACTGAAATTGTGCCTTTGAAGCCGATCGAAAGTAGGATCGACTTCTCCACGAGCTCACCTGCCACGCGTAAATGGCTCACCTGCCAGCGTACCTTCCAGATCTGGAACGCTGTGGTGCAGATTTAAAATTTATTTTTGGTTGTACTTGCTGATTTTCTGGTTTTTCTGACAAAAACCAGCAGCATGTACTTTTCTAAATATTTAAAAACTATCCTCTTCTAAAAACCGATTGCGGTTAATGACAAATAATAGCGAGGATAAAATGACAGTGAAGATTAGCAAGCTGATTTTCGGATCTAAATTTGACTTTTTCAAAGAGTATGAAATTTTTGATAAACTGTCAAAAACTCAGATCTACGGAAAAACACAAATTTGTGTAAGAACTCAGCGAACTAAAGATCTCCAACTAGGCCAGATCTATGGATCTCAGAAGAAAATTTTCAATTCGGGTTACCTTTGCAAAATTTTGGATTTTTAACAAAAAGTTCAAGTTTGCAAACAGGCAGTGATTTTTCTGATTTCTCTGATTTTCTATCCTACCACCATCATAGATCTGATAGATCTGTTCGATCCCCAGCGGAGTCGCCAAAAACTGTTGGTCCGAAAATCATCGCAGGGCGGATCTATGGATGACAAGCCAACAAAGTGTGCGGGGCCTAGCCCCTCTTTGAGTCAAAGTGGCGAAATTGGTTTATTGCTATTCTACCAGCGGGAATCATGCAAGTCTCACAATATTCTCGCCTTCGAGGGTTTGGGATCTCATCCCGGAGGATGTTTCCATTTGCGAAAAGAAAGGAATGAAAGAGAGGATGGAGAAAGATCGGATCCGAAGAAAGAAATGAAATGAATTCCAAAGCGAGAAGGTCGGAGGGTTTATGTTTTGGGATTGGTAGTAAACAGAGCCAAACCTACTTGCATAAACGAGCAAAGCAATACCGATGAATAAATGACAATAAAATGTGGATCCAACAGAACAAGCGCATGATCTAACGTAAAAGAGATCCAATGCAAATAACACACGTATTCAAAGACAAAGTCTAAATATTGTATTAATAATTCTTTCTTGTTACAAAAGCTCAAAGTCTTTTCTCCTCACTTCTATTTTTCATCCGAAAGATATCCACTCATGCACACCACAACAAGTATTGGGGTATTTATAGAAGAAGGAGAGAAAAGAAAGCAAAAAGGAGCCAACCACCTATTTACAAAGATATTTACAAAATATCTCAAAGTCATGTTGACTTTTGACAACTTGATGGATGACATCATCCCATGGTGCAACATGGATGATGTCATCGTTTGTGCCAACATACTTTAGATATTTACAAAAAGAAAGTCGAAGAAGAGAGAGAAGAAGAAGAAGAAGCCACTATTCATCATCGTCATCCTGCGCCGAAAGGGGGTAGCTTTTTTTTGTTCTTCGATAGACTTCGCTTCATCACCGCATGCACCGATCTTCATTGTCGTCCCATGCCTTGATGCAATCGTCTTGGCTGACGGCCACAAAGTGCCGGTGATGAGGAATGCCGAGGATTATCTCAAAATGGCGGGCGGTGAGGTTGATTACGACCTCGCCCTTCTCATTTACGACGCATCTTGTGTCTTTGTTGTAGCACCGGGCAACCACCATCATGAATTCATTATTAACTGGCGCCGACTAGGATTCCTCCGAAAGTGCGCAGTGGCACTTTGCCTATCGCTTGTCCATCCATGGACTTCTTGTGACTTTCTGAGTCCCGACCTGCACCTCCATATCAATATGCCCCAACTATGAGTCTCAATGTCCAGTCACACTCGACCAGGTGTCGCATTCTCGACCCTTTGATATTTATATTTCATTTCTTCCTCTCGTAAGCTTGGCCTTGCCTTTGGATTTGGTATGTCTCTTGCTTGATGTTGACATATGTTCTTCTAGAGTTTAATTGCTAATCTGCAAGAATAAGACGCGTGAAACCCAATCAAAGAAAGCCGTGTCAGCTGTTTGATTTTCCATTGAAATGCTTGATAGAAGAAAGAGTTAGCAATTTTGAGGCCTCGGGCGCATGGCGCACAGATATTGCAGATTGCAGAGCTAAATAGGTAAGGCGCACAGGAAAAGGGTGTTGCAAGGGAACAGGATGCGCCCGTGGCGCATGGAGGGTCTGCACAACATGATGTTGCTGCGATAAGGAACACGCCTGCGCCTTTATAGCTTAGTACTTGGCGCATATGAAAGGGCTGTTACATGAATGTTGGATGCGCCAAAGGGCGCAGGAATCTTTATGTTGCATCCAAGTTTGATGCACCAAGGGGCGCATGGGAAGCATTTGCAGAAGATGCGAGAAAGTGCGCCACGAGGGTGCATCTTTTATGATGTAAGCGGGGGGAAAGAGCGCCACTGCACGGCTGCTCTTTGTGGAACAGGGGCGACAGATGCGCCAAGGGCGCAACTGTCTTTGATGTTGCATGGCGAGCTCATGCGCCAAAGGAGAAAACAGTTTCTTTTTAGGTTTGATTCCCCTGAAAAATTACTGAGGGGTTGGCATATGGCTAAGCTCTCTTTCTACAAGGTTCATTGTGGGATGAAATGGCTTTAAACCAAGGGGTCCCAAGCTATATATATATTTTTAGGAAAGAGCTTCCTCTACCAGCAGATCTGGAAAGAGGAGGAAGAAATGTGGAAGGACAGCAGGGGGAAAAGCAAAATCATGAATTTTATTCTTTTTCCAATTCAATCCTACCCACAAACAGCCAAAAACCACAAACATGAAGCAGAAAGGAAAGAGAACTCTTACCCGCTTTTATAACGAAGAAATGCACGAAAGGGGTCCACAAAGCGATTCGAAAGCGACGGGGCTGGTGCGGCCGACAAGCTCGAGAGAAAAATCACGTGTTTTGCATTGGTGACAATGACAGCGCAGACACACCTATATATAGGCGAGGCAGCAATAAATGCGCCACCAACTTTTTAAAGGGGCGCACCAAATGAGCTCTCGATAGGAGAAAACATGCGCCCTTTGGCGCACCGAAAGACTTGTCAACATGAAGATATGTGCGCTTTATGGCGCACCGAAGTGGTGTGAGAGAGGAAAATGTGCGCCTTTGGCGCACCAAAAAGAGGTGCAACAAATGATCTATCGACAGAAGGCGCATGCGCCTCGCGCATGCAGCCTCGGCGCAAGACGCAGGAAGCCTTAACAGAAGAGGCGCACCAAAACGCCTTCGACACAAGAAAACATGCGCCAAAGGTTTTAAAGGGGGCGCATCAAAGTTGATGTTGCGTAGTCGGTCTATGCGCCCGGCCAAAAAGACCAAAAAGCGACTAAGTTCAAAAAACCAGATTTCGGGAAGGGATTTTAGCAACGCTCCGAACGCAAGAGAGTCCCCGACGAGGATCGGAACAAAATTTCGATACGGTTATACGTAAAATTGCCCTTGCCAATTTTACGGGATAACACTATCTACGCCAAAGCTCATACATTGGATGGTAACAAAACATTAGATAACTGCTGCAAATTTCAGAGTAATATCTAAGGAGCAGCCTACAGTGTCAATGACGAAAATTCTTGGTTTTATTGTGTTTGTAAAATTTCGGGACAAACATGTCTCTGGTTTAGTCATTAAGGGTGGGTACTAAAGTATATTAGTAAATGTTTAATGAATTATATCAGATATCAACTACCTAATTTTCAATTATGAACTTCTCCAACTATATTTTAACCTCTTTTAGCATAATAAATAAGCGTACCACATGCTGTCAATGTGTGTCATGTGCCTTTCCCATTTCTCTTCATTCTTTCTATGCTCACATCTTCTAACAACAATTTGATCAAAGATGTGGACTTATGGATAAGCCACCGATGGATACCCATCAACAAATGAGAAAGGATCCCAACATGAGGGAATCACATGATTAATATTTAGTAACCAACCACTGCAATGGCTAGTTTCTAACGGCTAATTGAATATTTAAATATTTTCCTATTGTGGGGCCTACTTGGCATCATGGAATTTGATTGGAGTTATCTCTATATAAGGATCTCTAAATTACAATCTTAACACATCTTTCATCCCGATGATAGATCATGCAGCCCAATGTGAAACATCCATTTAAACATTGTTTACAGTTTTTTGTAGAAATCTCTTTTCCATAAAGGAAGTTGTTTTGAAATCAACCTCTACACACTTTTAGCCTGAATGCATTGTGTACGTATGTTTCTTGTCGTGGATATTGTTTTTTTATTGATTTTGACTCGATCATTTGATTAAGGACCGTTCCTCTCTAAACAAGGCAATGTTCAGACCTTTGTAGATCAACAGAAAAATTCTTGATGTGAGTGCCAAAGCTATAGAAGTGAACAAAAGAACTAAAATCGCATGAAGGAAAAAAAGGAACAAACAAGTGGAAAAGAAAGCTATAATCACACATCATTCAAGGGGAAAATGGGTGCCAAGACGAAGTGGACAACCAAGACATAAAACTCCTCTAGCTTAGCAAGAGATTCCATATATGTGCCAAATGCATATTTGAGATAAGACACTAGAAATAGCCTCAAAATAGATTCTAATAACAGCCCACTATATCACATGACAACAATTGGACATATCTTAACTAGTCCTTCCAATTCATTAATAGCCATAATTATAGTTAGTGATATGACTAGTTTTTCAGTCCTCGAGTTGCACTTAATAAAGGTTGCATGTGTAGTTAAAATTAATGGCCTGAAATGCTAGATAAGCATTTGGAAGTTCTTGGAGAGGATGACATAAACTACCTATTGCACCACTTTGGAAGAAAAGATGGGGAACTTGTGAACCTAAAGAACAACCACGCAAGAGATAACAAACCCTTTGGAAATCAAGTTCATTTTTTTATAAGCATAATTATATTAATAATGTCAAAAGGTGTGTACAATAAGAAAACATCTGAGAGACTAGTAATGTCAGTTGTAAGTCAAATTATGAAACTACACAAATATTGAAAAAGCAAAAACAACACCCAACCTTCCAAATTCAAAACAGAAAAACCTAAGAAATCCCCTGTTTTCTTAATCAACTCGCTATGATTACTTAATAAGATAAAAAAGGATACTAATCAATGAATACCTACAGCAGATACAAGGCATGGCCAACTATATCTAACAATATTGTTAGTATATTCAATATTGTTAGCCTAGTATTAGCTAGTTGCTAGTTTGTTACACTAGGCTATTCTAGGGTTTGAGATGTTCCCGTGATGTAATAAATGCCTGGTTATAAATATAAGCCATTGTAATGTAATGGATACAACTCACGATTTTATCTTATATGGTACTGTAGAGCGGTATCGAGGCTTCGAGGCTTGATGCCTCAAAGGCCTTAAAGTATGGGTTTGAACCGGTGTTTTAAAACCGATCGAACCGGAACCGAAACCGGCCGGTTCCATCGGTTCATAGTAAAGGGAAGGAACTGGTAGAAAAACCGGATCGGTGGCGTTCCATACTGAATCGGTACCGAACTGGTCTAAACCAGCCTAAACCGGTCTATGCCAAAATAAACAAAAAATTGACATTTAAAACACTTATTTTTTTAAATCCAACTTTCTAGTTGGCTTTATTCTAGTTTTGATCATTGATATCAAACATGTAGTAGCTTGTAGCATATTGTTTTTCGACTCTAGGAGTCTAGAGGTCATTTAGAGCCTCATTGTTTATGTATTTTGTTTCGATATGTATTGCATTTGGTGTCATTTTGCTATATTTACACTTACATGGTATATACATGAGCAAACTTTGCATATTTTGTCTCTAATGGTTTGTAATCATGGTTTGGAATCTTGATTCTTTAAAATCCATTTATTTCATTAAAATTGTAATATTTTATCTATTATTAGTAAACTGGTTCAAAAATTTTAAACCAGTCTAGTTCCAGTTCGATTATGGTCCGACCCTCGACCGGTTCCGATTTTTAAACCATTGGTTTGAACATGCTTGTTGAAAGAGGACTATGGGGTTGTAGATGATGGATTAGAGATTTCTAAGTTATGTATTGATGTGGACAATGTTAATTCACTTCTACAAAGGAAGCTATGGCCCCATGGAAGTTTTCAATTCGCAAATGAGGCAAGATGGAGAACCTCTTATGTGTTTTACTAATTTTTCTGATATATGGAAGCATTGGTATGACCACGACCTTTGTTTTCGGAGCGCCTATATGGAGTGGGAAGAAGTGGCACAAAATCGATCCAATAAAAATACGTTCAGCCATTTATCTAGGTTGTGAGATGAAGCATAACATATAAGGTGTGTTTGAGGAGTGGAGAGAAGAAAATACAAAAGTGCAATAGTGTACAATGGTATGTTTGAAAGGTGGAGTTGATCTCGAAAGGAGGAACATGATGTAATATCCCTTTCAAGGGCTGAAACTGAAAAAGAAGGAAACCACACAAACCCAAGTGAAGCAAAATCTAATTTTATAACAGCAATTGTAATATACTTTAAAACCCTAGCAACAAACTATATAGGGACTCAAATGCACCCTAAAACCATGCACAATAACTTGAAATTACTTCTAAATAATTACTTCAATTACGGCAACCAATATCCATCCAATTTGCAACAAATAAATGGAGAAAATCAGTGAAGATACACTGCTGTAATTAAATTTGTGACAGCAGCAGGGCAGCCACAAACAAGGGCTGAAATCAATAGATAAACCTCTCCAAAAATAGCCAAATTATGGATTCCGACCTTATAAATTATGCCAAACAAGAATATCAAAGAATGAATGAGTTATGTGCCCTAGAAAGCACCAAACCAACACCAAACCCTAGTCGTTCCCCTAAGGAAGAACTCTAAAACTCATGCAAGCTTTTGTAATCCTTCTTCTTGATGTCTCTAATCCAAATCAGCAAGCAAGTCTTCAAGAAATGTCTTCATGCACCACCACGAAGCGTTTTTGTTCTTCATCAAGCCACAAGGAAGGTTTCCATCCTCCTTGGATGCCACACGAGGGTTTTCATCCTCAAGTGGAATGGTATTGAGCAACTAGCCCAACAAACCAAATGTAGATATAAAATGCGCCAAAGATGATTTGCAAATGAAGTCATACAATCCCTTTTATACTCCTTGCTTGGCGCCAAAGGCCAATTAGAAGAGGACCGACCTCTTAAGCTTCACTTTATCTTTTAATTGCCTCTTTAATTCCTCCAAACCCAGCCGACCTGCCTCCTAAAGGAAAAACACTAAAAAAAAACATTAAAGCTGATACAAGAAAACTGAAACGAAGTGCAATTCCTTCCCTTGTTCACTTAATTCTTCTTCACCATGAGAAGTGAATAGCAAGAAGTCTTCATTAGGTCCCAATTCGAAAAAGGGGACATTACACATGAGACTTTTCAATGCGTTCGCAGCATCTAAGGAAGCTGCATTGGATTCAAGTTTCAACTATGCAGTTCCTTGTTGAACAATGGAGAGAACATGTGCCACTGGGAACCTAGTTAAGAAAGTTTCAATTGATCTACCATTTGAGGAAGATGCTTGCCACTGTGATTTTGCTTTTTGTAGATCATAGCATGTGTGATGAAGACGCTAGTTTGTTGATGGAGCAGAGGTTGGAACAAGATGGCAAGATTTTGACAAGGAAAGGTGATGCCCACGCCTCAATCAAAGGTAGGGTATTTTTCCTCGGAGATCCAGGGTTCAATCCCACCAAAGGAGAAGGCTTGTTCTATTGATCCAGTTACTCTAGCACCCATAGCAGCAGTTGGACATGTTTCAGAAGTCATCAAATTATATGGTTCAAGTGCCAAGTAAAAGAGTTTGAATCATTCAATACATGGCTGTATTTTCTCAGCAGTGATATAGATTTTGAGTAAAAGAACAAGGCCATGTCACTATCAGAATCTGATCTCGTGGGCCGTGAGTTTATGACACATAGCACAGGTGGTCATTATTAATGATGGGCACTAATATACAAAAGCCTTGGGTTGCCTACTAAAAGTACACAAGAAGAAGACAGAATATAAAGGTCACGGTGCTTGTAAATTGGGAAAGAGTTACTTTGGTATCAGTATCGTTTGCATATGAGGTGAAAGATAGGTGACCCTATGTGCTGCCCAGGCATTTTTGTCATTAAAATATTTTTGGCATTTGTATGTTCAAGTTGTCTAATAGGGACGCGTAATTTAACATAGGGCTGTGGTAGATAGGTTACATTTACTGTAATGTTTACATTATGACAGATTTAAGGGTCCAGTTGCATTTATTGCTAGACTTTTGCTCAAGCTAAGGAACAAAGGTATAAAATATTGTGGTACCATGCTCATTAGAAAGGAATATGTATGAAGTAAAATGTGAATTTTTAATATATAATGTGGTATAGGATGGTACCTTTAATCTCACATACCTTATGCCTACAAAGTTGATGGCATATGAGCATGGATTTAATACGGTGTTATTACCAAAGCTTTTGGACAGGTATACTTTTGGAGTGGGCAGAGAAACATTTGGATCAGGAAGAGCAACATTTGGACTGGGGAATTCAGTACATGAGAATTGCAGAGGATTATGAAATCGCTTTAAAGATTGCAATGGAACATTCGTATCCTATTCCTCAAAAGTTTAAGTTTAGTCTCAACAACATGGAATATCTTGTACAGACATGTATGACTACAATCTCTTCAAAAATGGATAATTGAACAAATGCATGCTACTGAGGTTTTTATTAAAGCAGTTGTTGTAGTTGACAGTTGTGTGCATAAAATCAGGAAGGGCGCAGATAGTGAGGAGGCCAGAAACTGTGAAGTGTGAACACGGTGGTCTACAATCTTGATCGATGTCCATGTAAAGCATTGCACGATGCCACTCCCAAGAAAAATGGTCAGGAAACAGACCATCCATAACTGTCTTGTATGTTTTTGGTTCTGTTTCATTAATTTTTGACAAGAAGAAAAGTATATTAGATGCAAAGAGAAAAGCATATAGTTTGTTGTTTATAATGAGCAGCCAATTTGTCTCTACAAGAAAATTTGTGGTTGAGCAGAATTGTGTTTAGTAGAGATGCGGTCATAGATGAGAAGATATTTTTCTTCAGTAAGTCCACAAATAATATTGCATGGGTAAATGTTGCTGATAATTTTGGAATAAGTTACTGGTGTTAAGAATAACGCTCAGAACCGGTAACATCAGAGGAGTCAAGTTCCAGATAGAAAATCAGCAGAGCCAGCAACAAAGACCGAAGTGATAGTTTACAACTTTACCACAGTAAAAGATGGCCTTAAGGATGAATTGTCATTAGTAATGGAATGCCAATCAGGGAAAGGGCTATTCTCTTTTACTGTTTCGCAGATATTCGAACCTAGCACATTTGAAGAGGCCAGAGTAAATCTTAACAGGAAGCTGCGAAACATGACTTGGGCTAAAAAAGAAAAGAAGGGCCACAAGATTGTTGCAATTGGAAGGCTACAGGTTCCAATGAGAGTATGTAGCCAACAGTATAGATAAAACTGTAGCATTGCATAGTAAATATGTAAGGCTAAGCATGGAATATGGACAATGTAGGAGAAAGTGTATGATTATTGTAAAGCTATGCTTCAGAGGGTTTGTGACTGTAATTTACTGTAGATCTCTGAAGTTGTATTTCAATATCAAGTTGTCTACATAATAGATAGTCCGGATCGATGGACAACTTTTCTTGACAAATAATGTATGTCCTTGCAAACTCATAATAGTTTCCTGGCAAAATGATGCATTTATCTCAAGTAGAAAAAAGGAAAGTATCACATCCATGGAAATGGATTATACCAGGTCAAGGTCAAGAAGCCAAAGGAGGATTCTTCGAGAGTAAGGTGCATCAATCAAAGTGTTCCAGTGACAAGGTTCTTTTATGTGAAAGGGGTTAATCACACTAAGCGTTCAAGTGACGAGTTATTCTGATGTCAAACAAGTGCATCAGGCGAAGTGTTCAAGTGATAAGGTGTTACGATGTGGTAGCTCACTACAATCAATGGAGGCTAGTGGCATTCAATAATGGACATGGAACTGAAGAGTGTCTTTGAAAGTGACACAAGTAATGAGCACTTAAGTGATATTTGTCAAGTAATTAGTGATGGGACTCCCATCACTGGAAATGTTTTGAGGCTGATCATGTTGCAAAATGGGGAATGGTAGAACCGTTAAGGACATATTGTCCCATCCAGAGAAGATAGGATGCCATAGCCATGGTGATGGTCATTAAAGGTGTATCTCTAGGCATTCAAGGTTGGAGATGGTAGGGAATGTGTTGTCATGCAAATGTGCAACATGAAAATTTCAAATTTTCAAGCATGACAACGGACCCCATTGTCAAAAATTTGACCAAAGCCCCTCTTGAGTCATCCTCCGGGTCAGCCTTCCTTCTGTGTCATACCCTCCCCATCACTGAGAGACCTCATAATGTGATAAACAAACTTCCCAAGTGTATGAAATATGGTCATGATGTCATCTAGCCCCTTTCAGTGAAGTGTTGTCAAGAGGTGAAATCTTTACTAGGTCTAGAAAAGGTGTGCATCCTCCGAAGCTGATCAAGAGGCCTAAAGTCATCTGAGGATGTTGTTGAAGAGCTCGAGTGCAATGGAACAGGTTTAGGGAAGTTTTGGAAAGTTTCAGAGGTTTTGGGATCAGAACAATAAAAGTGAGTCTTAGAGGCTTGAGGAGCTTGCAATGCAAAAAGCACTTGACCTTCAATTGAAGATTCCGGAGCTCCAGGATGAGTCAAGAGGCAAACAAGATACCATTGGAAAGCTATTTCAATGCCCTACATGATGGAAAAATCAGATTCTTCTCAAGGCATAGGCGCTTCTCAGGGAAGAGAAATTTGTGTAGACTCACCTTGCAGTCCCGAATGGAAAAGCACCATTTTTGGAGGAGGCAGAATCATGTCTTGAAAACCATCCCACTAATCTCTAAAAGGTATTTGGAGTCAAAATCATATAAAATTTCACCTAAAAAGACCTACAACTCCGGGAAAGTTCGTTTCAAGATTCTGGGAGTCAGTCAAATTTAGATTGAAGCCTGGCGCATTTTGTTGTCCGGACTATCCCAAATGTCCCAACTATTCCATTTGTCAGAGACAGCTTGGCACAATGGGGATAATAGGGACAACAAAATGCACCCTACCCCATTTTTGAAGCCCTTGTGTGACCCTAAACCTTCCTAGTAGGTGTTAAATGATTAAATTTGCAATTTTGGCTAGGTTTTTGACCTCCTAGGCCCTAGGCACATTTTTCTTTCCTATTGTCCGAATCTATGGGGCAGTTGGGATAGTAAATTGTGTCCCACCCCTATCCCCCTCTCTGGTTCATCATGTGACCTCCAATCTTTCTCATCGAGTGCTTTGAAACCTTTCTCTCTCCTCCTCCATCCTCACCCACTCATTTCCCGCCACTTGTTAGACTCGAGAGAGCGGGCGCATTTCTGCCGCCCCCAACTATCTCGGACAAAGGGGGACAGTTGGATCACAAAAATAGGCCCCACCCACCAAGTTGGTTGAAAACTCAAAAATAAACTAACTGTTTATACACTGCTTGCTTCTTACCTCTTCTTCCCGTGAAGTGAAAGTGTTGTCGGAAAGTTTTAAACATAAAATAAACTTCTACCCACTTCATTATTTCCCCGTAACTCGTAAGCCTTCCATTAAACCTGCAAAATATAGAGAAACCCTATCAAAATTCATCCATGGTTGTTGTATGCACCAAAATTTGAAAACAATCATATCTTCTGAACTTGTGAACGGAATCAAGTGAAACTTTCTAAGTTGCTTCTCATTCAAGGAGCCTTCAAGAATGTTGTAGTAGTAGACCAAATGATGCTCAATATTTAACGGAATCAAACCCTAGTTTGATGCCCTAACATCTGCTTTTTCAGGTTTATGGCATTATAATGTAGCCAACTTTAACACAAACTCAATACACTACAAATATCTTGAACTCAAAGAAAATAAATCTTCTTCTTCGTTATCGAATCATGAATTACAATGCTTCATAAATAGGAAAACAACTCCCAACTCGAGTTGCCAAGCAAACTCTAACTTTGACTAAATCTACTCTACATGGCGGAATTTACTATTTTTAGCAGTTTACTAGAACCTGCTATTCTTAGTAAGTTCGCATGCTTATTCGTACGAGCACAAAAATTGCCACGCATCTTCTACATGCCTAAATTAGAGGAATTGCCAACTTTCTAACCTACTTTGCATTTAAGAGACTAAAATTTACTAATGCCCTAAAATAGGAAAAAACCAAATTACAACTTGGATCCTAATTTTCGCTATTCAGATGGCGGATTTTGGGCCCGAAAACGTGTCGAAACGTGCTCCAACTGGCAGGGCAGGTTGACAAGTGCATTCGTCTCGTCGAAACAAGTAAACGGACTCAAAAGGACACTTGGAGCACAAGTTATGACCTTTTCAAGTTCCTGCTAAAATAGTGCATCACATTACCACGTCCGGAAATCTAAATCCGTTTGGGAGGGAAAAAAATCCTAAATCCAGAGTTCTTGAAAAAGTTCAGAAAAATCCGGTCCCAAATACATGAGTTGAATTTTATAAATATGAAAATTTGATAAGTATAATGAAAAAATTTAATAATGCAATGTAAAATGTTATATTTTTTAATATATAAGGTTGATAGTTGCCTGTTTTTTTCTAGAAAACTACAAAAAAATTAAAAATTAAAAATTGATTTTTTCCTAAATTAAGGCCGACTCGGACATAATTTATCCGGATCAATCAAAAATACGGCTCCGGCAGATTTGGTAACTATGGTTTTTGGGAAATCTGCCGAGGCGATTGGGCTGAAATTCAGAGCACGAGATCGTAACGAGGAACCTAATCTAGTGATGTCATTTTCATTGTAACTGAGGTGGAAAATGCAGTTTCTAAAAATATAAGTATTTGGCATCCTCACTTTCTAAAAATAGTAACTTACTAAAAATAGTGAGTCCCCTCATAACAATGCACTCAGAAACATTGAAAATGATAAACTAGGCAATCTTTCCAAAAATAGCAAAAAAGCATAATAAAGCAAAAGCAAAAACAACCTTTGTTAAAAATAGAAAGTGCTCAAAAATGAAAAAGCATTGTCAGTGAGTAGAACTAAGTATGTCAGATGATGAAGAAGTTCATATTTGAGCAAAACAGTGAAATTTCCCAAAATAGCAAGTCTTGGTTCCTACCTGCTAAAAATAGAAAGTCTTTGTTTTGAGTGCAGAAAGTTGTAGTAGGCTTAGTTTTCATTCATCTTGTTGATTTTCAACATCTCCACAGGGTTTTAGGATAGTTTCCTAGTTCAAACAAGTCAATTCACCCTTCACGAAGGCCTAAGGCATCATTTTGGTCACGGTAGCAAGAAGAACATTGCAGTAGCGCAACAGCAAAATCCGGGGCATTGTATGCGATCGATCAAAGTAGATTAAAAAGAGTCAAAGCTCCGTTGAAAATTCAAGCCAGGTAGGGCATCATAACTCATCAATAAGGTTTAAGCCATCCACACCCCCTCGTGAGCTAGCTAAATGAGCTCGATGAGCTAAGTAAACCTAGGTTAGCTAGAAGAGTTGGCCAAAGTGAGTTGGATGAGGCAAAGCATTGCAAGCATGAAGTGAAGCTAATGAATAAAGAGCACAAGAGTGTTTTCATACTCCAGGAGAGCTCGTAAACAAACAAGTCCCATTGTAGATCTCGTAAAACCTCTCAAGTCGGGTAAGAGTGATTCACTACCGCATCCTTCTCTTCAAAAGTACCCAAGTATGTCTTCCCGAAGGTCAAAGCTTCCCCGCAGTGATCAGAATTGGTTCCACAACAAGCTTCTAAAAGTGCTCCGATGACCGACATTGTGTCAACTCCTAAAGAGCCATTTCCATGGATCCAAGAAATGCTCGAAAGTGGGCCAAGGACAATGCAGCTTGCTATCATGCTCGATCTCAAGTAATCTCGAAATATTGAAGCCCAAGTGAATAAAGAAGGCCCAGACAACTTCCCACTTCTTCAATGACATCTCAAGTAACCAGTATGTTGAAGTTGTTAGGCCTAAGACTGATAAGCCTATGGAGGAGATGACTCCTTCGGACTATGAGTTGACCCGCATCTCATTGGGTCAAGCTTCACACGAGGGTGACTCTCATTTGTTCAAGGAATCCGCTTCCCACCTCCTCGCTCGGAATGAAGAATACAAGCAAACAATTGTGTAATCAAGGAACGGGTAAAAGTTCTCGAGGCTTACATTCAACCCTTATTGGAACCCGAATCAGCATCCTCTCTTCCGATTGAAGACATTCCTCCAATCAGCTAGTGTTGATCCAGAGGCGTTCAAGAAGGCCCAAGGATACATGATGCGGGGAAGGCTAGCGAGAAATGGGTTGAGAAAATCATCGAGTAGGGAAAGGTATTGTTTAGATGTCATTTCTCTCATCAAGTACGTTCTTGCAACATTGTCAAAAGTGAACAAAGCAAAGGAGAGATTTGCAAAAGAGGTCAACCATTTGGATGAGATGTTTCCACTAGTATCCAAGATGATCTCCTTCGACTCTCACACCCTCATGAGCAAGAACGTGTTCGCATCTGCTGCAGAGAACTTGTCTCAAGTTTGGATCTACATCATGGACATGAAATATGCAATTCTCAAGAATGCAATATCCGAGTTGGACTCTTGTGGACAACATGCTTTCGAGATCTTGAATGATGTCTACAATTGTGTTCAGAGACTTGAGTTCCCTCCGCTCACTGAGGATTCATCTTCAGAGGAATTCATTTCTTCCTTCCAAGATCTGGTCAAGAAAGAGGCATGTGATTCTCTCTCCTTCAATGAAGATAACTTAGAGTCTCTGGCCAACATCAGAAGTTGCATTGCTGCAATTACAATGGATCACGAAGAATGGCTTCATCAATGCAAGAAGATCAGTGATGTCCCCGAGACCTGGACCAAGGTGTTGAGTTGTGTGTGCATTCCACAGGAGGATAAGTTGACAACTACGATAGCTCGATTCAACAAGGAATTCAAGGAACAGGAGTCTGCTCCAAAACTCATCATCAGGAGGCATGAATCAGCAAAGTTCTTCATTGCAGGGAGCTTCTTCATCAAATTTGGCAACCTCTCTTTTCTTCTCTCTTTCTCCCTCTTCCTTCTCTCCCCTTTCTAATTCTTTGTTGGGTGTAATCATTGTATTTTGTCTCATTCACTTAAGTGACTTTATAAAGTTACATTGTAAAAGTCCCTTTAATTTATAAAAGGGAAATTATTTCTCACTTCCTAGGAAGGTGAAAAGTCACAAGTTGAATGAGACCACGAAGATTCATGTGGGGGGTAGGCGAAGAGTCAATTCACATTGCTATAAATTGGGATAGCTTCTCCATTCCAAAAGATCCAAGAAAATGCTAGATTTTGATAACATCTATGTTGTAGAATTGTGGATTGTTGTTGTTGGGCTTTGTATCATCAATGCACAAGAAATAAAAGCTACATTTCTTCCATTCTTCTTTTCCTATGTATTCCTCTATTTTCTCTCTTATATGCACTTTGTAAGTATAGTGATAAAAAAGAGCTTTGTATCTTCGATGAATGGGCCTCGAGAACTGTGTCTGCAGTGTGGGTTTTGTTTGTCTCACTAATAGCTTCATTGTTGCTTTCCTCTATATTGAATGTCGAACTACTTCTATTATTGGGTGTGAACTCTACAATTGGCCTACTCATAGCAATAACCTTCCTTTCCTAATTTCTCTCCTTCACCCCTCATCGTTGTAATTTTCTCCCTTGTACCCCGTACAACCACTTTGCCACATGTTTAAGGAAGTGTTCCTCTGTGATCCCTTGCCTATTTGGCCAACCCACAAAGACTTAAGTAGGAATAGATTAGTTTACCCCTGAATAATGGGAGCTGCATCATTCATGCGCAGAGGGACGTAGCCTTACAAGCATTGGTGTAAACACTTAATTTGTCATATCGACAAATTTTCTCACCAACAGGTTGATAATAGGCCACCATGGTTATGGTATTTGGGAGATATCCCAAGTTACTTCAAAGAATCAAGGTAAGAGTTTCCCACCATTCAAGTATGGTCAATAATAGGGGCATGCAAAAGTACACGCCATAGTTATGGTGTGGGGTCGATGTCCTAGAAAACTTCAAGATTGGAGAATGTCAAGCATCACACATTCATAAGATCAACAAAAGCATTACCTTTGAAAGGTATATCAAGACAATACATATTTGTTTAGTCTTAGGATTATAATCAATTAGTTATATTGAGAGTCGCTTACCTCAATATGATATAGTTTTTGTTGAGATCAACTACCTCAACACATAGATGAAGAACCAACTATTTAAGACAATCAACATAGATTGCACTTGGAAATCAAAACTAAGTTAGCCTAGTATTCAACACCACATCCTAGTTTACTCGGGAGTTCCAGGTGGCTAGTTACACAAGTACTCCAAGATGGAATGGCGACAATAGGCACACTTGGCACTACTAACTTGCATTGGTAGAAGGGTTACCGTTTGATTAAGTTCATGTCTGGACTTAATCATACTATTTGTCTATATTCTACACAAGATCAACTTACTTGATGTAATGACTAAATCATTTAGAATGTAATCGATTTAGTGATTAAGGAGAGATGTTAGATAAATTATATACTATACAATATTGTCATTATTGTTTGCATATTGTTACCTAAGTATTTTCTAGTTGTTAGTTTGTTATAACTAGGCTATTCTAGGATTTGGTTGTCCATGTGATGTACTTTTTGCCTAGTTATAAAAACAAGCCATTGTAATGTAATAGTTATGGCCCACGGTTTATTCTTATCCCAGCTGCATTTAGTGCAAGGGGTTGTGGTTAAACAACATCATTCTATTCTAGTTTCCAAAAATAGGAAAATCTGTAGATGCGTCTTTGATGTAGGTGTTGAATGCCATTAGGAGCCAACAAATTCTTTTGAGAAGTCGATTGAAAAGGAGGCCTTGAAAATCCCCAAAGGGCCTTGGTGGAGGTTCCATTGGTAAGGAAATGTGACATAGATCGTCATTGGTAAGGAAACATGAGGGAGGCCTATTCCATGGGACTCTAGTAATCCTTCAATCCCTAGAAGTGGGTGCATGTTGTTGGAATGTGTGGATGGTTTTTCCAAGTCAATAAACATGCAAATGAGTAAGTCCTTTGTAAGGCTATTGGCCTAAAGGGCATAGTTCACTGCCTACGAGGCACAGATTGGGGGTAGTCAAGAAGTTCTTCTAAAAGCGAAGTATGGTGGCTTGTGCCTCGGCCCTCACCAATGTCTAGTAATTTAAATAGGGATAAGGTGAGGCTCGCATGTTTGACTTTGTATTTTTGTTGAGGGTGAAAAGAATCAATAATGCATGTCATTTGGAAATGTTCATCTGCTAGGCTGGTTTGGGGCTGCAAGGGAAACATCAGTTACTTGTTCATCACCCCTCTTACAAAGCAAGTTCCTATTTTAGCGGAGACCTGGATGATAAAAACAATTGCAAAGAGTTATGCCGTATAATGGTTGTCTAGTATTATTTTCCTTTGGAAGATGAGATGTAGGGTAAGTTCTCACGAGGATAATTCCAAGCTCCATTTAGGGAAGTCAAATACTTGAGAAACAATATAGCTATGCATGTTCCAGCCAAAATCATGGTTTCAAAAGGGTGTATCAAAAGGGTGTAGATTATTTTCCCCATCAGGACAAAGGCATAGATGTCAGCCTTTCTTACATAGGAAGAACATTCCACATAACTTTGAAGCTTAGAATACCCAACTTTGTTTCTTTTCTGTGTAATATAAGGCAGGTTTCTTACAAAAAGTAGTTGTCAAGAAATGAGCTATCTTTAGCAAGGTTCAAGTCAAATAAATTTCCAAGAGAAGAACTGACATTATAATAAGATGGAAACTGTCTACTCCACTATAACAACTAACATTAACATGCAAAAATGGCAATGACGATGGTTGTAATAGAAGCCACCTCACAATCATTGTGCAAATTGATCTATACAGTCTGGTCTAGTTTTGATGCACAAACCCCTCTAACACAGAATTTTTTTCCAAATGCTCTAGATCTCAACTCTTTACCTAGCATCAACAAAGACAACTTCAAAATAATATTGAAGATTTATTATTCTTTATCCACTTGGTTTGTTCACTATTGCAAGGCAAGTTGATTAGTAACATTGTGAAATGATTTATAAAATTAAAGGTAGATCAGGACTTGGAATCTAATTTAGACATTCAATATGGCTATTTTCCAAAGAACATGCTCATGTATGTTAGGAAGTGGTTTCCACCTAAAATTCAAGATAATATTTGACAAGCAATTAGTCAGTTTCATAGCTTATTTTATAAGTTCCTATGAGATGAGAAATGAACAATCTCGATCAACCACCCCAATTAGACAAAAATTGAAGAGTTGGACTAAGAATGTATATGACAAAATTTAATGAACATGCTGTATGGGGTGGAGACTTCAAATGATTTACGACAAATATCAGTACTACTAATTTATGTCGTGCACCTAGCTCCCCAAGGAAGCATGGGGGACAAGAAAATAATATAAACTATGCAATAGCCATTAACAAACATGGTTGAATGAATACATTTCTCACTATATTTGTTGGAAATAAAAGAACATCACACAATAGAGATATAAAATAGTTTTACTTACACATCCATGAAAGATATCAAATCTGCAGGAATATGTAAATTAAACTAAAGGGAAATCCTCCAGCCCTTCACAAGCTTGCTTTCCAGAT
This sequence comes from Taxus wallichiana var. yunnanensis, assembly GCA_018340775.1. Lineage (NCBI taxonomy): Eukaryota > Viridiplantae > Streptophyta > Pinopsida > Cupressales > Taxaceae > Taxus > Taxus wallichiana. The sequence goes on from CM031234.1 coordinate 766,193,121, forward strand.
AGAGTTCCTTGGAACCCACTTCCCATGTTGAGACCATGACATGGAAAGGACAATTATCCAATTATGGCTGAAATGAGAAAATAATACATTCACAATAGGTCACCTATTGAAAATAATACTTGTGACAAATTGACAATAGGTGACTTATTGCAAAGCATTCCATAACTCACGAACGCTCTCATTGCTTCCGACAAGACATTAGCCCAAACATGAAGCATAGAATGGCACACCTAACATCGGCTGATGGGGAGAGCAAACGGAAGATGAATGAACTCATAATCAAGCCCCCGGTAAGGTGACCAAGCAATTGATCCTATGTTCCCGACAATGAACCTAGCTCGACAACTAATAGTTGTGAATATAAAGTTTTAAACATGAATTTGACAAACACCATTGTTGAAAATGGTTCTAGTGTGAATATTCTTCCAAAGGATACTTGGAAGAGCCTTGGGAAGCCAACTATATGACACCCACAATGCCACCAAGGAACTACCGAAGATAGAATACTAGTGGTGATGGAAGTTAGATTCAATATAATTGTTAAGGAAAACCAATATACAATATTGGGAATGCAATGAGTTGGGCCTTTTCGCAAGAGATTGGCTTAACCAAATGACATTAGATTTTTATATATGTTGTGGCCCCAGAACTAACCATAATGATGGTAATTGTCCAAAGCAAGCCAACATCAATATGATTGGCGTAGCGAGAGGAAAGGAAGTTGTGGAAATTACCAAAGCACAAGAGAAGAAATTCAACTACCCGGACCCATGTACGGAGAAGAAAAGCTTGGCGAAGCAAGGGTGGAAGTTGAGAGGGCCATGGTCGAAGAATGACATTAGTGGAATGAACATACAAGCATAACAATGAGAAAAATTGAGTTTGACAAAGCTATTGCATAAAGAGTCTTTGAGACCACTATACTTGTGACAATAGATGACTTATTGCAAAGCATTCCAGAACTCAAGAACGCTCTCATTGCTATTATACAAGACATTAGCCCAAACATGAAGCATACAATGGCACACCTAACATCGGGTGATGGGGAGAGAAAACAACAAAAGAATGAACTCAAAGTCAAGCCCCCCTGATTAGGTGACCAAGCAATTTATCCTATGCTCCGATGATGAACCTAGCTTGATGACTAATATTTGTGCATATGGAAGTTTTGGGCAGGAATTTGACAAACACCATTGTTGATAATGGTTCTAGTGTGAATGTTCTTCCAAAGGAGACTTGGAAGAGTCTTGGGAAGCCAACTATATGGCCTCCGACATTCCAACAGTCGAGAAGATCAACAAGTTATTGAGAAATTGGGTGTGCTAATGCGTCAAAAGGTAATTATTGGAACCCAACCCTGATTGGTGAATTTTGTAGTCATCTCATTGAAGGAGGCCTATGATGCACTATTGGGTGTGGATTGGATAGAAGCCGAGTTGATCATAACTAGAAAAAGAATTCAATATCCATTGAAAACAAAGGACGGAAGTATGTCATAGATATGAAGAATCAAAGCGATCGGTGAGGAAGTTGCCTCATCATGCTCATCGGGTTCGAGACTCTAAAGAAGAATGATCGGTTGATGAAAAGAGAGGTACGTTGAAGTTGAATGATGAAGGAAGCTTGGAGTTGTAGTCATGTTCGAAGATGAGAAAAACTCCTCGATGGTTTTTCCCATTGTGAGATGGAAGACTACGAAGTGTTCTAGCCTAATTAGAAGCGCATTGATTATGGAGATTGATGAAGGTCTGGACTTGCAGCAAGATGACTGAAAGAAAATGTCGGTAATGCTAAGTATTTCTTGACCGTCACACAGGGAGTTCAAAGAATGTCAAGGGTGCGAAGTTCGATGCTATGTTGGCCCACCAGTTTGCACGAGTAGAAGACATGCAGTCCAAACATTCACCCCTTGTTGAACACCCAACCCCCGAATGCAGCCAATCTGACAAGAAACTATACATCCTTTTGAATGCATTGTACGGTGTGGTTAATGTCAGCGAAGAGTCACATGGCCTGGTAAAACTTATACCTCAAATCTGCAAGTATCATTTTCACTAGAGCTGCTAAGTGATAAGCATTCTTTACAAGAAGAGGATATGTTGAAACACATTCATATTTTTTCTTTCAAGAGTAGAAGACTGATTGGCTACTTAGTATACACAGATACAAAGTGAAGCGAGTTTCACATACTTGCACCAAAAGTGTTTTTCAAAGGAAATTGGTTATCATCATGACTTTTCAAGGGTTGCGAAGGTCTAGATCCCCACTTTAATTTAGAAATTAAAAACAAAGTGGTTGAGAGTCGCGTTGGGTGAAACATGATTTTCTTGACTCCGAGCCCAATGGATCTTTGGGAATTCTGGTTTGGTGCATAGCAGCAAGCTTCCTCGAGAGCCACCAAAAATGTTGCAACATTTCTACATCAACAACTCCCTCGAATGTCTACTATCTTCTCTCCTCATTTCCATTTCTATCTTATTGAATATGAATTGTGCCAGAAGGGACTCCCGATTGTTCATAAGGGGGGGGTGATATAATGTAGACCATCATATTAGTATTGTTTTGGTCATCGGTGCGATTAGATATTTTAGCAGCCGACACACCATGTGGTTAAGGATTGTATTGTCAAATATAGGTAATTTTATAATGACTCATTTGTATGTTCGGTTGTCAACGGTTGTATTAACTCGATAACCCAATGCAACTTCTTGTCATATAAATAGAATGATGTACGTGGGAGAAAGGGGGCTTGTATCGAGTTCCCCCTTTAATGTGTCAATTGTAATGAGACTCGTCCTTTATGAATACAAGCTGTTATTGTTCAGATGCTTTACCAATGGTTTGTTATGCAATTACTATTTTTTGGATATTTTTATTAATAGTCTAATATCTCAAAGAGACTATATCTATACTACAAAAACGGCATATAAAATTATTTTTAGGAAATATCCCGAGAGGATGTAGAGCTTCATATAGAATTTTTGATTTGGGGTCAATTACGGTTAGTGAGAGGTTGGGTTAACATTGAACCACTCTCCAAAAAAAGGCATCTTATATGGCTAAAAGACAGTTTTTTTCCATTTGGAAGTTTTATGCTACTATGCGAGATAAATTGATCACTAAAGAAATAAGCTTCATTGCCTCACAACTGCAACTGAAACTGGCTGCCCCTCCCATTCCATGTCAAAGGACCTCTAGCTCTACATTGAGTTGGATAACGGTGGTAGGCCACTAAAACTACGTCGACCCAAGATTTGGAACACCCTTCTCAATTACACTCACACAGTCGAAAAACCTAAGACTCTTGGAGAGTTGATGGGTGCGGGCCATGGAATCTTCATAAAGATGCACGATCTTGAGTTGCGGGTTTCTTTCCTTTTATTTTTTTGAGATCCAAAATGGAAAAAATCCTAGCCATGAGTATCTCAACTTTTATCTGCAAGCTTCATCCAAGAAAACATGTTTGCATGTACTAAAATCAGTGCTCATGCAAGGGTGGTTTGAATTAGAGACAATTGGCGACATCCTTTTCCTTAACTTGTAATAGTCTACCATCAAATTCTCAAGTCTTTGGGTTTCTCTTTAATTTAACATAATTTTATTTTATTATCACCATCACAGTTTATATCAAGGTTTTAGCCTTACAACATAATTTATATGGTACTAACATAAGCTTCCTAGGTTAAGTGCCATGACATGGAAAAAAACAATACCTTTTCCAACTAATTATTATTTTCAAGGAGCTCAAAATGGAGATATTACATAATGTGTTTGGGTGCTATAAGTAACAAAAAGCTCCACCGAACTTCTCAAAATAAATCTGATTGAAAGAAGAAAAGAAATCATCAATGCATTCAATATGTTCATCTTATTTTGGTGGGCCATAACAAATACCAAGCTCCCTGTAATGTCCCCAATTCCGAGCAGTTGGCCTAACGGCCCTATTTTGGTCTTAGCCCTAGTCATTCCCAAGGGACTAACGACTTTGGACGTTATTGGGGATGGTTGTCTGATTTCTACTATGTTTTTGTTATATTTTGGGCGTTGGGAGGGTCTAATGGGCCCTTTGTGTTCTATTTTGTCGTTGGGATCACTTAAGTGGACACTTTTGGCATTTAATGTTATGTTTCTTCGTTGGGGCCACTTAAAGTACCTTTTTGGTGACTTGAGGGGATATGTATTGCATTTAATGTTATGTTTCTTCGTTGGGGCCACTTAAAGTCCCTTTTTGGCGACTTGAGGGGATATGTATTGCATTAAATGTTATATTTCTTCGTTGGGGCTCATAAAAAGCTATATAAGGAGATGGAGGGTGTAGTGGGAGATCATTCATGCATACACTTATATTTCTTTCATGTGCAACTGTTGTTTGCAATTATTTAGCTTGTGGAGTAAGATCCCACGGGAACCCTAGCTTCGGTGGTGAGAGATCCATCCCTAGCTAGCAGGGCATTCTTCGGTAGTGAGAGATCTACCCTAGCTTGTCATTTGGAGCTGATTTCAGGGCTGTTTTACAGAGATATTTTCAGGGTTTTCAGAGATAGGGTTTTGGTGAGTTTTGGTGGAGATTTTCAGCTGGTTTTCGGATCAGACCTACGGCAGCAATAAAGGAAGGGTTTGGCATCATCTACAGAGATTTTCACAAGGGTTTTGGCCATCTACCAAAGAGGGCGACTTGTTTGGGAGATTGCAGCCCTAATTTCTAGGGTTTTCAGTTGGCCGTTTTCAGATCTGAAGGTTGGAAAATCATCTTCTATATTTGTATATGTTATTTCCCAAGTTTCATAATTTTTGCACTTGTATTCAGGAAGATATTAATTTTCAAAGTTTTCCAGCTGTTTTAGGCACGCTGTAATTTTTTGGCAGCGTGATATTGACTGAAAATTTCCAAAAATATTTCCCTTGTGTTCTTTATATTATTATCTAGTTCCAATTAAAATTTCAAGTGATTTGAACGGATATTTTGGGAGTTATTCATATTTTACTGTTCGCTGCCCTAGCTGTAATTTTCTGCAAAAATCAGATTTCTGTTCGGCTGTGTTTTGTCTATCTTTTGCAAATTTTACAGGTGATATTCTACAAGGGTTATTACAGTGGTATCAGAGTTGTTGTTCCTCCAGCCTGTTGGGGTTGAAAGATGGGAGACAGAGACAGAGACAATGAAGAGATGGGAGTAGATCTAATGAGACAACTGTTTACCAACATGGTGAAGCGAAAGAGAGACTACTAACCTCTATTTGAGCCAGCTTATTGCGAGAGGTTAGCACAAGGCAGGATTGAGGCTCATACGGAGAAAGGAGAAGCTAGCAATATGGGACAACATGGTAATAGAGGTGAGAGTGGACATTCAGGACAAGGGTCTCCTCATGCATCTACCAGACCCTTGGGACTCCACGAGCCTTCTTTCTTGAAGGATCCAGAAGTTTCATAGACACGACAAACCGGCCCGACATTTTGGATGAGGAATCTTGTTAGGAGAAGTCTTGGACATTGAGTGAGGGTTTCGAGACAACATGCCATTTCGGGGTATTGTAAAATGAAGATTGGTAGCAGGCCCAAGAGAGATTACCAGACACAGGTACCTGAGTTTCAGAGGAGATTGGGACAAATCTCTATTCCACACTTCGATGGCTCTAAGAAGTGTACCGCACAATCTTGGATTCAGAAGTTGAAGACTTACTTCGACTTGAATCCCATGAGCGAAGAGGATGCAATTTTGTTATCCTACACCTCGAGGGAGATGCTCATGACCGGTGTCATCATGGATTGATCCCACAAGGGCACATGCATATCACTACTTATGCAGATTTTACAGAGGTTGATGAGCGGAGTTTGATAGGAGGGACCCCGTAATAGGCACTTCGGGAGTTGACTCACTTGAGGCGCAAAGTTCTCTAAATCGAGTACATTGCAGATTTTCGAGAGGTTATCAGTTATGGTATCTGATATTTCAGAGATGAGGTTGACTTCACTCTTCATGGCAGGGTTGACTGACGCCTTAGCAGGGTTTGTGAAGGCATTTGAGCCTTCTTCTTTGCATGAGGCTATTAGGAGATCTCGAGACTTGGAGTTATCCACTCCAAAGTCGAGGGTTCCACCTCGCGTTCAGCAAAGAGAACCTCCATCTAGATCAGACGAACTTCAAAGGGAGCCTCCACCAAGGCAGGAGGTGGCTAAGAAGCCATTCATTTCCCGAGAGGACAGAGATGAGTTGAGGCAAAAGAAACTATGTTTTGATTGCCGCACACCTTGGGTTCCAGGACATGATTGCAGAGGTAGAGGGAAGGCCCAATTCATCGAGGTCTTCGAGGAGAGTGAGGATGACAGAGGTGAGGAGTTGGAGACTCACGAGATGGATGATGGGGATGGAGTTGCGATGGATAGTGCTGATGCGGAGCAGGAGGAGGAGACTTTCCCTCGAGAGATTATAGCCACATTGTCTAGTACTCCGATGTACAAGGCATTTAGGATTAGAGGAGTTATGCAGGGTCAACGAGTTGTGGTACTCATTGACAGTGGGGCTACCCACAACTTTATTGATGCATCATTGGTGGAGAGACAAGGTTTGCAGACGAGGGACTTTGAGGGCTTCAACATTGTTGTAGCCAATGGGGAGTATATGAGATGCACACGGAAAGTTCCACAATTGAGCATCACCATGGGTAACTACACAGTTACTGATGATTTCCACATTGTTGGTATGGGAGTGACCCACGTAGTGTTGGGAGTGCAGTGGCTTCACTCTCTTGGTGAGTTTCGGACTAACTTCCAGACGATGGAGCTGAAGTTTAAGTCCGAAGGCAGGAATGTGACTTTGAGGGGATTATCGGCAGGAGCACCTAGGGTGGTTGCAGCTGAGGGGATGGAGAGGACTTTCCAACATAATGAGGGGTTTTATTATTGCGGATTGATGTGGAGTATGATGGATGTGGGTGTGACCAATAGTGTTGCACATAGGGCAGTTACAGAGATCGGAATTACAGGTTTAGATCATCCAAGTTTATCATTATGTTGGTTATCTGAGGTTTCGGTAGACTGGAGATCTCATTTGCTTGTTGAGTACTCCAAGAACCGACACACTTGTGAGATTCTAGATGGTCACATACAGGATGACAACTACAGATTGGAGGATGAGATGATCTTCTATCAGGACAGATTGTACCTCGTGTCGGATTCATGGTTGAGGATGGAGATCTGCGACATGTGCATTATTCTTCTATGTCTGGAAACTTGAGCTTTGATGAGACCTCCAACTTCATATGGGAAAGGGTCAGATGGCATGGGTTGAGGGAGGATATCCTCAACTTTGTGCAGGGATGTGTAGTTTGTCATGGTGACAAATCGGAGTATGCATGTTCCTTATTTCTGGAGTTGATAGGGGATAACACTCCTATATGTTTTAATGCTTATGAGGATGACAAGCATGTGCCACGGTGGCCGAGGGCGGAGTCGGCGGGAGATAGAGTGGTGATCACATGATGACAAATTTTGCGGTGCGAGGATTGGACAGATTGACGGTTTGAGAATGGGTACCATAGAGAGTCGATGTGGGCATTATTTTACTTCAGAGGACAGCATTCTTGTCTACACTGCATGGAGAGCATGATGACTATATGTGGTGTTTTGGTCACTTAGGATCACACCGATCTTTGGTTGACCGAGGTAAGATGGAGGCACTTACTTTGTGGTATTCAGTTTCTACAGCACAGGAGGATAATGCTTGGGGTCAAGCATTTTTCGGGAGGGGAGGATTGTAATGTCCCCAATTCCAAGCAGTTGGCCTAATGGCCCTATTTTGGTCTTAGCCCTGGTCATTCCCAAGGGACTAACGACTTTGGAGGTTATTGGGGATGGTTTTCTGATTTCCTACTATGTTTTTGTTATATTTTGGGCGTTGGGAGGGTCTAATGGGCCCTTTGTGTTCTATTTTGTCGTTGGGATCACTTAAGTGGACACTTTTGGCATTTAATGTTATGTTTCTTCGTTGGGGCCACTTAAAGTACCTTTTTGGCGACTTGAGGGGATATGTATTGCATTTAATGTTAGGTTTCTTCGTTGGGGCCACTTAAAGTCCCTTTTTGGCGACTTGAGGGGATATGTATTGTATTAAATGTTATATTTCTTCGTTAGGGCTCATAAAGAGCTATATAAGGAGATGGAGGGTGTAGTGGGAGATCATTCATGCATACACTTATATTTCTTTCATGTGCAACTGCTGTTTGCAATTATTTAGCTTGTGGAGTAAGATCCCACGGGAACCCTAGCTTCCGTGGTGAGAGATCCATCCACTGGCTAGCAGGCATTCTTGATAGTGAGAGATCTACCCTAGCTTGTCATTTGGAGCTGATTTCAGGACTATTTTAGAGAGATATTTTCAGGGTTTTCAAAGATAGGGTTTTGGTGAGTTTTGGTGGAGATTTTCAGCTGGTTTTCGGATCAGACCTACGGCAGCAATAAAGGAAGGGTTTGGCATCATCTACAGAGATTTTCACAAGGGTTTTGGTCATCTACCAAAGAGGGCGACTTGTTTGGGAGATTGCAGCCCTAATTTTTAGGGTTTCCAGTTGGCCGTTTTCAGATCTGAAGGTTGGAAAGTCATCTTCTATATTTATATATGTTATTTCCCAAGTTTCATAATTTTTGCACTTGTAATCGGGAAGATATGAATTTTAGAAGTTTTCCAGCTGTTTTAGGCACGCTGTAATTTCTGGCAGCATTCTGTTATTGAAAAATTCCAAAAACGGTTCTATAATATCTATTATTGTATTAGCAAGCTCCATTTAAAATTTCAAGAGATTTGAGCAAGTATTTTTGGAGTTATCCATTATTTTCTATTCGCTGCCCTAGATTTAATTTTTTGCAAAAATCAGATTTCTGTTTGGCTGCAATTTGTCTGTATTTTGCATATTTAAAGTTGGGATTGCCTAAAATCCATCTAGGGGCTAAATAATGTCCATTGGGAACATTACACTCCCTTAGAGAATGGGTATAAGAAAACAAGTCATTCATTTCCCAATCAACCTGATTTGTAACTATTTATCCTCGGTAACATAAGTTTCCTAGGTTAAGTGCTATGACACGGAAAAACACAATACCTTTTCCAACTAATTATTCTTTTCAAGGAACTCAAAATGGGGATATTACATAATGTGTTTGGGTGCTATAAGTAACAAAAAGCTCCACTGAACTTCTCAAAACAAATCTGATTGAAAGAAGAAAAGAAATCATCAATGCATTCAATATGTTCATCTTATTTTGGTGGGCCATAACAAATACCAAGCTCCCTTAGAGAATGGGTATAAGAAAACAAGTCATTCATTTCCCAATCAACCTGATTTGTAACTATTTATCCTTGGTGCCATTCAAACATTCTCAATCAATCCAATCTAGTTCACAACCTGAATAAGATCTTCCAGAATTTTTGTATTTTAGGATCTGCAATTATATGTTATGATTTTTGAGAAGCACTTCATGATCTGAGCAGCATAAATGCTTTAGAGTTGGATCCAAAACTTCCCAAGGCCTGTTCGCATCTTTTAGGGACTTTACAACTACAAGACACTCATAAGCTTTTTGGGCACCTATCACAAAATCCTTGGTGGTGAAGCTCATTTCTTCATTGTAAAGCAGATCCTTCTTTGTGAAGCTCACTTCTTCATTGTAAAGCAGATCCTTCTTTATGAAGCTCACTTCTTCATTGAGAAAGTCGATCTTTGTGAAGCTCTCTGCTTCATTGCAAAGCTTCCCCATATTGCAGACCTCCTGCTACACCAAATGTCTTTGTTGTGAACCCCTTTGTTTCACAATCACCGGCAAACAAAACTGCTCTCTTCACTCATAAAGGGACAAAGCCCCCAATATACCTCAAGGGGCAGGACCCAGCAGGCCAGATTTTGACCATCAAATTTTGATGACATTCAGCTCAACCATGGAAGACAGGTCATGAATGGAAGTGCAACCAATTCCAACTTCCGTGAACGATTCTTGTTAGCAATTATTTAGTGTGCCTATTATATATTGGTGTTATGTTATATAAGTTGTTATTGAGTTGTTGTAACTCCAGGTTTGTTTGGGTGTGAGAAACAAACTCACATATAAGTGAGTTTCTTAGGAGCTTGAATGAGAATCCTTATATTTAGAATTCAACAAACCTATATATTCTTGTATGTATTTGTATGGAATGAAGACATTTCAAAAGTTTATTTTGTTGCGTTATAATTTTGCAAAGCTCTGATCAAATTCACAGATCTTTAGCCTTTGTGGCTTTGTAATATTATGTAAACCTATTTGCATATGTAGGAAGCATTAGATAGAAGGTAGACACCCATACATCTCCCCTTAGAGTATACCATGTACAAACCACACAGATTAATAAAAATAAAATCGTTCCAGTTCTAACATCTTCTCTATGCTTCATTTTCTGAACATTGTTTATCATTTCTGATTTACTGTTCAATATTGCTTCCACACACATATCTATATTCTCATTTACAGTGTTGTACCCTGAATACCTCATAGGTTTCGGATCACTTCAACCTCAAGTTTCTGCAATGCTTGGAAATGAAAATAAATGAACGTTTATTGAATTCCCCTTTCTATTGGTATAGGTGTCACCAATAAATTGTAATGCATTGGTTTCACTGCTGTAATTTGCAGATTCATGCAAAGAGGGTAGCAGTTTTAGAACACTAGACGCAAGTTCTATTTCCAATTAAAGCAGAGCGATTGCTTTATTCCTCATTTATTTGTCAAACAACAATCAAATATAACAAAATTCCTCCAATAGTCAGTTGATTTCAAGCCACATCATATTCATTCGAAAATGATTCCAAACACATACAAAAGAAATCACTAGACTACTGCTTAATCTTAGTCTTGGATCTCATTTCTTTATCTATTTAGGGATGGTGGAACCCATATGAAACAGCATTTCGACTAAATTGTAGATAGTCGCTGCTTCAAGATATGGGAACAAGTTGATATCTTGCTAAATTCAAGCCAACCATGCCAGAAGCCTAGATTTCTGTTTTCTATTTCCTTTTAGTTTCAATTTCTTGGAATTTCTGTACTTTAAACAGGTGGAAACAGCTTACCTGGATTAAAGGAACTTCTTCAATTGGCAGTTCTGCTCCAAGATCACCACGAGCAACCATAGCCTGAAAGAAAACAGCAAAACAAACCATTAGGTCCTATAATAGAGAATTTAAAACTCACAAAACCAAATATTTGTACATGATCTACTGTGTTGTGCGCATGAGAAGCATTGTACTTTTGTGCACATAAATTAAAGGACTTCTGAAACGTCTTTGAAACCATGGGAGGGTCAGCCCTTCAGAAAGCTGCATATGGTTCATGATACATAAGACATGAAATTTTCCATGCTTCAAGTTGCAATTATGTCTGGTGCACACTTATTACTTATTAGTATCTATTCACATCAATTTTAGTATCATTAAGATAAAACGATTTGGGTTTTTATTGTGATTATTGGCAATCCAGCCTGCTCCAAAATGATTAGAAATAAATCTATTGCACTAAAAAGGCAACAGTATAGGAGGGCAGCCTTGGACTAGTATTCTGTTTTTAAAAGAATTTGCAGATTCATCTCTCCTCTTGTGTTTACTCATGATTTGGTTCACACTATCAATGTGCAATGTGCAATGTGCAATAGTACAATCCAATGAATTACATTACAGAGATGTTACAAATGTTCTAAACCTTAAAGATGCTGTTGGTAAACCATTAGATGAGAAGAGTAAGGTGGAAGAACAATTTAGAAATGGATTTCATTATTAACAAAAAGAAAGTGAGTTCAACCTACCAACTTCTTAGAAAGGTACAGTTAAGTTTCAGGTTGATAAATTGTATGTCTTGAAGAAATACTCTGCCACTAAGAAACATCCTAGGAGCTTTTTATGCAGAGTGTTTTGGTTTTCAGAAACTATTGACTGTAGGCTAGGTTTGATGTTGCGTTTATGCTTTCTATAGATTGTTAGAAGATGTGAACAGAGAAAGAATGAAGAGAATCCGGAATACACTCATTGTAGATTGTGTGTCCGTCATTTTATCATGCAAGAGATAGTTACAAAATGGTTGAGGTGATTACAACTGATCATTAGTTAACATATAACTAATAGTGACTTAATAATAAAAGGTAAGTCTTATATTCTAATACCCCTCTTAAGGCTTACTATACAGAAAGCAAAAACAAACACATTGACAAAAATTAAAACAACAGAGCCAAACAAAACCACGCATTCTTCAAAAGTTTCTTTTTGAAAACAATTTTTTGACCATGTAGAACTCCGTCAAGCGGCCTCATAACCTTTGTAAAAGTGTAACTCCCGAGCTGAATTCCCAAGTTCCCGATTCCACCTCCCTTTGTTTTAAATTACAAACCTCCCAAATTATTGGACAACCATCCATGTCAAGCTACATCCATAGTGCTCCATCAAGTTGTCTCATGACCCTCATAAGGGTATAATTCCTAAGATCCACAAACTACCAAACTAATTGGGCAGCCATCCATGTTGAGCTTTATCTACATTGGATCCCTTCCTATCTTCAAAGTTTGGGCTTCTTTAAAATACATATTCTTCATCAACAAATTTTTCACCCTTTTGGTTTGTCTTTGAACTTTCCCTTGCTATCAATTGACGAGAACAGAATATCACCCTAATCATCCAATGTAACACCCATAACCTACAACTGATGGCCCTTCATTGTCTAGATAGCATGTGTTGTTCTTAGATCCCATTCACTAACAAGCATATCCATTCCTCCTGACACAAGCCTAGCTTCAAGCAAATGTGCACTAGGAGGCATCCAAGCTAGAGGGCCCATGAAACTGTTGTGTCTTGCCAATGATTTCTTTAAAATGTATCTTTTATTGTCTTCTTCACCACAAACTAAAAGTGAATAAACAATGCCCTTTTCTAAATTAAAAATAATTAATAATATTTTAAGTAGGGCCCAACCAATTCTTATGTTGGGACAACTTCATATTATTATTAAAATAAAAAGTATTTTTAAATACTAAAATAAAATAAAAGGAGAGGTCGTCCCTCTTTAAGAGGAAAAGCTCATACTGCAGAAACGCCTAGGGCCCCCCCGTTTCCGTTTCCGAAACGTTTCGGAAACGGAAACTCCTTCGAAACGTCCTAGTCTCCTAGAGATAAGTATACATGATAATAATGTATAATTTCAATGAATACAAAATATTTTGAGTGTTTTATCAGTTATTCTTATCACTTATGGTGTATGGAGTACAATTTTAAAATGAGTACTATGCACACACACACACACACACACACACACATATATATATATATATATATATATATATATATATATTTTAATAATATATTGTACAGACGTTTCCCGTAACGTTTCGTATCCAAGGTTTTTTGAAAATTGCCGTTTCCGCGTTTCGTACACGTTTCCGTTTCCGTTTCCGTTCCACGGCAACATAGGGGAAAAGTAAATATTAAAAATAAGAAATAAAGAGGCCTGCATGGAGCCCTCCACAAAGAAAGAAAAGTTAAGGCTATAAAAGCAAATGTTGGGGCTCATTTGTGGGATCATCTTGTCAATTATATACTTCTCTTTTGGAAATTGGAGCAGTGAGCTCTCATTTTCACCCTTTGAGAATGAAAACCCTCATTGGATCCCATCGGGACAAAAACCCTCAATAGTCGCAACATTGAGGACAAAAACCCTCATTTGTTGAATTGGTGACTTAATCCGGGAGTCACATTGGAGCTTCAAAATTCAGAATTTTACAAGGGCAAGGATTTCTATCAGTGCTAGGGCACACTTTTGGGGGTTGTCACATCCATTTTCAATTTGATCTACCCATTTGGAGATTTCAAGATCACTTTTCAATGGGTTTTCATGGTTGGAAAATTGTGATTTCACTTTCATTGGATAGTTGGTCTCTTCAAGATCATTTTGAGCATTGGTTTGTGTTGAAACTCCAAGTATTGATGGAGTTATGAATTTTAGAAGTTTCAGTTGTATTTGCACTTGAAATAAATTTATAAAATACAAATTTGCTCCAGATTTCATCTTGCTGGATTTATTGAGTATTTGCGATATTTCTATGTTAATTTCCAGCCCATATTGCATGAGAATGAATGCCATTTAGTGCTGCTATAGTTCGCTGCATTAGGAAGACTTTTTATTTACTTTCAATTGCTTTTAATGATGTATGATGCCCTAAAAGTGTAATTTCATGTTCGCTGCTAGGGTTTCTAATTTTGTTGGATCTACTGTTATAAAAATTAGATTACTTTCAGTTAGGGTTTGTGTAAATTCCTTGTTGGCATGGTTCAGCCCCTAAAAGGGACATTGCACTCTTCCAGTGGTCAATGTTTAGCATCATCATTTTGCTACCTTCCCAACCGCTGTAGCTAGGCATGTTCCCTTGTAATTGGGCAGTATTAGTGACTGAAATTAATTTTAGGAGAGCTGGGCAGACCTCTTTAGGAAAATTGGGTTGAGTGTCTACCATCCCAACCATTGGAATTTCACCTTGCAAAAATGAGTGGAAGGCTGAAAGAGTAGTATGCACTAGACACATAAATGTTGTAGTTGCTTCCTTTTTGGAGGTTCTTTTTGAGTGACAGCCCTCTATTGCTTGTGAGTAAACATATATTAACTGAGAGAACTCCCATAACAGCCCTGCATATTCTAATTTCCCTTTTATATCTCCTCATGATGTTGTTTGCCAAATTTTTCCTTGCACTCTTAGCTATGATCAGTCCTTTCCGAACTGCTGGTAAGGAAATAAAATCAGTCTTTCCTCGCTCAACATGCCTACCTTTCCCATTCTTGATTCCTTGAATTCTGACCTCTTCATTCTGTAAGTGGAACTTCAACCCCCTCTTGTGAATTTTGAGGGTAAATTCCCTAAAGTTTGGAGCCCTTGACCCCCAAGAACAATATGTGCCTCAGCTGAACTTAAAACAAAGAAGTCGATACAAAATTCATACCTTTCCATGGAAATAGTGAGTTGGGGTATCTTTCTTGTGCAAAGGAGAGATGTTCCATAGGTTATGGTGACCGTGTAGCCTTTGAAACCAACCTTACTTGGCCCCATCCTTCTTGCCAATTCTTCTTCAATAAATTGATGTGTATCGCCACTCTCTACAAGCATGGTGACCCTTTGGTCATGAAGACCCTTCACCGGGATGGGTGATAAGTATGTGTGCCACACATTATAGTAAGAACGTTGTCCTTCCTTCCATATTCATGGAACCATGGGTTAACCACATATGAAACAGAAAATCAAAACCACCATCATGCCTTTGATACCCCAAACACATCATGATAGAATTTCCCTCCATATTGATTTTGAAATCAGATATTCCTCTTTTTGTAGAGCTCAACATAGCACCTATATTCCACATGCGGAAACAACCTTGAAATTGAGCCCAAGTATCCATATGCTCTTTACTACAAGAAGTACTTCTTACCTCATCATCCCATGAAGTATGATGTGCATGATGATATCCAATCAGCGGTGACATAGGAGGACACAACACACATGAAATATGATTACTCTTCCTAACCAATTGTCCATGGTGACAACAAATCTGAAATGACATATTGGCAAAAACTGAGATATCCTCATACCATGGGCTGCCCGTGACATCCTTATGATTCAAAATTTCTGAGTTTAAATCAGCACTCTTCATTGGCATGGTTTCCTCACCGGATGGGATCTTTTCTTTCTTGCATTCTTTCCAAATTTGTTGGTGCTTGTCTTGGGTAACCTCTGGCTTCTTGTTAAGGCTGTGAACTCCATCAAATGACCTCCTTTTGACTGCTGTTTGGAACAGTCCAGCCACCTCATCAAGTGCTTTCCCGGAATCTTGTCCTTCATGGAGAGTTTCTTCCAATCTTGACCTCATAAGACTTGTTGAGATACCATCAACACAACCATCATTGTGACCCCAAATTCTTCCCTCAAACACATGTATATCAGATGGATTACAAACCAAACGGAAAGAGGAAGTAGTTACCTTTGCATGCATACCGTGGGCCTTGGGAAGAGGGTTACCTCTTATCAATCCAATTTCAGTCCTTGTGCATAAAGCGACCTTTGTCTTGATGCATGCATAACTCGGAGGTTGCTGAAAGGGTGTAAGTACCCCTTACTACTCAATGTGCTTGGTTGTCTTTGTGGCTCTTAACAAAGCCTTACTCTTCATCATTATATTCTTCATTGACTGTTGTTATGGACAGCTCAGCAGGCTGAAAGTGCTCAATTTCAGTTTGTAATTGGGTGTTATTTACCCAATCCCTCTTACCAAACTGAAATTTAGATTTTCCTCTCCTTCTAAATGCAGACCTGATTTTTCTCCATCATGTCTATGACCATTAGGGCTCAAAAACTTGTCATGGGAACTTAAGAAACTTCTACCTTCAAACCCTTCTTCATATGTAGTGTCGAGACCCTTGAGCGTGGTGTCCTTATGGAGCACTAACCTCTTTCTTGTTGCTTGGGTTTTTGACCTTGTGCCAATTCCAACTCTCATAGTTTCCAACTCCACGAACACTGCAAAAGGGAGGGCATCCCGGACCTTCTTCGGAAGAACTTTATAGCAAAACATCAAATTTGGAGCCTTGGAAGACTTTGGAGTGGCTTCTTCTTTAATTTCCCTAGTTCCAACAAGTTTCTCCACAATTAGGGCGAGGGTCTTTTGACCTTGCTAATTTCCCTTGCATCTTCTCGAACCTTTCTAACTTGTCTTCCATGTTTCACAGGCTAGGAGGATGATACTCTGATACCACTATAATGTCCCTTTTTAGGGGGACTCAAGAAATGACCAAAAGCTGAGATGTAAACTTAAAAATCAGATTAGGGAGCTGCTGTAGATGGCTGATATAACCCTGCAATCTGCAAATTAGGCCCTTCCTAGGGCAGCGACTTCCTTGGAGAAGTAAAACCCCTCAAAGGTGGGTTAAACCTTGCTGACACCCTTCAATTCTTATGCCAAAATTATTAGAAAACCCTCAGCAAACACAATCAGCTGTTAGAAATCAGAATTGAGCTTGAAAATAATTAATTTTGGAACCCTCAACCAGCGAACTTCAACAAGCTTGGAAAAATAGTAAAACACCTCCAAAATTCACAAAACTCAAGATCTTGGCTTTTAAAAATATGGAGAACAAGATAATAAATTCAGATTTGCCAAATTATCATCACACATACCAAATAACACTCCCAAGTGGGTCGCTCCACTCCAAATAAATAGATTATTTGAACCAAATCATGCAAAGACATGATAATTTATTGCCTTTCAAACTAGCTTGCATACATAAATCCTTATGGAAGGGTTTTCGTCCTCCACAAGTCCTCGCCAAGGGTTTCTATCTTTGAGAAAGGTCCTCAATCAAGGGTTTCATCCTTGAGAAAGGTAGATAAGGTGCTTCACAAGAAAACCTTAACCAAGATATGAATATTCACCAAAACATAATTCAATAATGGCCAAGCAACCTCCTTATATAACCACAAGGAGTGTTTTACAATATAAAAATGATGGCTGACCCCTTAAGGTAAGTGCTTTTAAATATTCAAATGGTATTTGGAGCCTACATGTTCATAATACCTTTATTTCCTAACTACTTAAGTCCTTCTATTGGAGTGCTAGGCTTCCCAATAGGATACATGATAATAAATAAAACAACTACCTAAACAACAATAAAAATATAATTCAGATCTTCCCTTTGCTTTCCTCCTTAAACCCACGGGAGGAGAATGGGTTAAGGTCTTCGAAAATCAGCCTTCAAAAAGGGACATGACAGATGAGTATTGCATTGCTATCACATAGAATTTTAAGATTCACAATGAGGGGGAGCACATAATAATGAGACAAGTAAACACGCATGTAGAATAGGAAAAGGATTTAAAGTGGGAAAACCTCTAAGGAAAAAAAAACATTTAATGTCTTATGTTACTCATTGTTACTGTCTTCGTCATTGCTTTTTGTACAAAGTGAAAGTGGTTGGGAATCCCTATCTTCTACAAGGACATGTCCCCCTGGTCTTATCCTCTTCCCCATATCCCGTGCTATTTTCCTACTCAAATATTATTTCTATGATCATGGGAGTACTTATGGCATTGTGCACGCAAGCACTAGCATAGACAAGGTTGTTTTCTCTTTTATTGTTGTGTGTAGATATCTTGGTGGGATCCTTTGTAACATGTTCAATGGACATTTGTTGGTTTTGTATATCTATTAATTATGTCTTATAAATTATAAGCTAGAAAAGTGCTTCCTCAACCAGAGTTCTTAGATCCTAAAAATCGCATTTATGAGTTCTAACCAATGATTGAGTATTAAAATTAAATGAAAAGGACACCACATAAAAAACCAGCATATGCCTTAGCTTTAAGAAATGAGAATACCTCTCAATTGAAGTCAATCTTAGAATGCTGGAGACTACTTACTCCATCAGATGCAGAAATAATTGATTGAAGATTTGGAATTGAATCTGCACTTTCAATCTTGGGTATTATTTGTATTTCCGCACCACAATCTATCAATGATATCAAATAATTAAGTTAAGCCTAAGCAAATAAACACCATTTATATTTTTCATTGTTGAATTTAAAATGTAACAATTTTTCATCAAAATAAAGATTGCTCACTGGTCAAACCATTAAACATCTAGGAAAGGTACTCCCACTGATGAACCCTAAGGAAAAGTTTGCTTTGAGGAAATTACTTTTAAGATAGTTTTTCAATTCATGAACAACCTTAGCATCCTTCACAAAGGAAACGGAAAAAAATCCACTTTGTTCTCCACGCCAAATTTTATGTCCTCCCAGTCTTTCTCTGCAGTAATCAAAAGGGAAATGGAAAGTAGCCATGATCAACAGATTTTCATTAAGCCATATCAGACTATGAATTGAACATAAATAAAGGAACGATCTTGAACAGGTTTTGAAAATCATAGGAATTATGCTTCTAAACTGAAACATGTTTTCCATAAGTATGAATGGGGAAATTCTACCAATAAGTGCAAGACATATGTGTATGAGGTTGAAAATTCAGAGGCTGAGAGATCTCGACTTCTAAACCAGGAATATTTTCATTCTTATTATGAAGCACACTTAAAATTATAGAAACAATTTCTCAGAGAATAGCTTTAATGCAAAAATATAAGCCCGAAATTGCTGCATAAGTTCCATTATATTAACCTGTAATAGACGGCAATGTTGCACTTTTGCCACGAACATTCAAATGACGCCGAGATTTAAGCTCTCCTCCATCTTTGACTTCACAAATTACAGAGTTTAACGTTTTCGACTTCACCAGAAAAGACATCATTCCTCCTGTATTTCACCAACTTCAGAAAAATTGCAAGCATGTTCAAAGAACAAGTTTATAATGTTCACTTTTTGCCAAGGAAATCCACTTCAAGACAGGCTGTATACTCATGGAAGAACAAAATGATCTGTATTGAAATCAAAACTAACTTGCAAGTTCAATGTTATCAGACAGAATGTATAAACCATAAAAATTCAAAGAAAGCAAAGTCAAATATGTGAGGATATGTTCGAGATAAACAGAATACAACCTTCAAGGACCGGGACAGCTTATGACTCAGCTAAATAAGTGATCTAGGATTGTGCGAAGGTACTCATTAAATAAATAAATAAAATATTTGGATAACATGAAACAGGACAAGTTAGAAGTCATTGTTGTGGACAACATTTAAATTAAAAAGTAGAAACGCATCAGATTGGCACATTTTATCACCGCATAGGAATTGGGTCCAGGAAAACATATGCTGAGAATTTTAAAAGAGGGTAACTAGCAATTTCCATCGTCGCACTGTGAGACAAATATAACACCCTTTTCAAAGTTATGGATATAGACATATTTAAGGAGATTACTGTGTCAAGGTTTTATAACATATGAATCTACTCAAGGAGGGACTACTAAAGAGCCCTGTAAGAGGGTTGGACAGAAGCAGTGGAATGGCACATCTGTAGTGTAAAGGCATCATATTTCTATATTTCCTATTAAGAAAGAGATAAAATGGCTAAGGTAGTCTAATCTAGTTTTGAGTTGTAATATAGCAAGTAAGCCATAGCTTTTGAAAACACTCAATAGTTTATTTCTATTTTCGATATGTTGGCAATATCTATAAGATATCACGAAAATCTAAAATCATATCACATTCATAACCTCCTAGATGGTCTTTACTGCATATATAAAATGAAAAAGTTGTTGTCGTTTCCTTTATAAAATCCTGATTCATTTGTACGAACCTTTCTTTTTGTGTTTCTTTAAGAAAGCAGAATACGACTTTGTAGTTTAAACTAAAATTGCAAAAGATTAATACAAGCAGAAGATACCATCCACCAGGATAATGTCTCCATCTTCCACGTCATTAACAAAACCATCATAATTTACACTAACACAGCTTTCAGAGCTCACTCCTCGCTTGGTAGTAAAAGTGAATGCTTGACCCTTCACAAGTTTGATGGGCCTTGGTATATCTCCACTTCTAACTTCAGGACCCTGTAAAAATTTATTTAAGAATCAACAATAATATGTGATATTGGAGATAGCTGAAACGTTTTTGAATGCAAATTTTTTTAGAATACAATGGAACATCAATCGAGAAGAAGGTTTTTACCATGAAACACCTAGAAAGGCATTGATAAAAGATCTAAGGGCATAATGTTGAGTACGATCTAAATAATATTTAAGTAAAAACATATTATTATCAAACCCAATAATATTTGTTCCATTCCAAAAAGTTGCAACTACAACAACTTCACTTTAGAGTTAATGAAACATGTCAAAACAAAGTTTTTGGATCCTTCTTCCCAAGATGATACTTGTCTTAACAAGAGGCTAGCAATGGTCTTCTTTCCATTTTCTATCTTTTCAGATACTGATGTCTGTCATTGTTAAAGTTTTAATAAGCATAAAAGATGGTTCATACTAATGTTTTATTTGAAAAAAATTCTATGCACCAATATCTTATTATAATAGCCAATATAGAAGTAGCATTGAATTATTCTAAATAAATGAACATGCATATCGAATATGTCAAATAAAGTTACCAAGGCTGGCCATGATTCATAACTATAAAGGGTTTAAGAAATAAAACTTCAATTAGAATAAGCTATGAAACAATCAAAATGCATAACATGTTGACAATATTGAGTACCTATCTCCCAAACACTCAAAATTTTCTGTTGATAAATTTTATCAGGGAATGATGCTGAAAAAGAGAAATTACTTAAAATAAACTTTTTAGTGTTTTCCTATGTCAACAGTGTAATGAAACAAAAACCAGTTTCCATACCACAAACCTTGGTATCCAGCATAATGGCAATGACATTATTTGCCGACTGTACATTGTACTCTTTCACAAGATCAATAACCTTTTTGTGAGATCTATGGTCTCCATGGGACATATTCATACGAGCAACATTCATCCCTTCTTCGGCAAGCTTCCAAATCATTTCACGTGTGCTTGTGGAAGGACCAATTGTACACACAAGTTTTGTCTTCCGTAATACACTTGGAATTGTCCACATACCAATTGAATTATCTTCACTGTGCTCTTGGATGTCCCTGTGTGGGAAGCTTTCTTGTTCCTGTTAGAGATACAAATCCAATTGTAAATACAAATATATGAAAGCTAAACAATAAAATTATTCCTGGTAGAGACACAAATCCAATTGCAAATACAAGTAAATGAATATTGAACAGTAATTGAATGAAAAACAATGGAGATTGGAGATATTTTCTTCTAACAGCAGTGATATATATTCAACATGGACAACTATCTTCATGATGATCAATAACAGAAGATCTGACAGTTATTGGGGTAGTTCTTAAGATGTATGAACACAACAAAGAAAAAGGGGCATAAATCTGATACATGGATATCTCAATGTGAACAAAATATCATAAACATAAAAATCCAAATGAGTATTTGCTTCTGATATGAGTCACCGATTTCCTGAAATATTTTATATTTATCATGTCACAAAAACACTATTTTAGCTGATACTTCCCAACTGATTGCTCATTGTACTGCCCCTTTTAAATTTATACACCAAAAAGCGTTCACCTTGGTAATGGAGATATTGTCCTTGAAGTAGCTCGCATAAGTGAGAAGGTAAGGAAAAAGATATGCAGGCTTGACCCAGAAATGGTTATCCATATTTAGGATTTTTTTTTGATGAAATAGATCTATATTACTCAAAATACAAATCGTATAGACTCTTCAAAAAAAAGAAGGCGGTATGGAAGCACACCATGAGAGTCATGCTAGGCCCAAATAGGCCTAGGAGCAAAGTTTACAAACCAAGATGAAACAAAGTCGAATAAAAACAAGACATTAGCATCAAGTACAAATAGTAAAGAGGCTAGCCGAAGGACAATCTTTGTCATCTTGGCTTCACAAGCTGCCATCTGGAAGGTCCTCCTAGCCAATGACAGCCAAATTTTCCAGTGCCAACTATGTCCGTATTGTCCACCTAGACTTGAGTGGGGAGGAGAAATGACGAGAGCTAGGTGAAGGGACTTGACAGGTCGGGAAGGAGTCCACTTGTCTTGACAAGGAGGTGGGGAAGAAGCCCAACCATCCTGGAAAGGAAGCGGGAACACCAACCACCATGTTGTGCATATAGCGGAGAGTGGCGGTGCAACAGAGACCACCCAAAATGGCTCTAAGAATGGCGGCAAAAGCAACTTCTGTGACACCCTCTTCCTCTCGAAATGCCATCCTGGATGGTGAAGAGGGACGAACACGAGTAATGGTGCAAGGGGTGTTGCCTCAATAATCCAAAAGGGTCTGTAGATGCACAACCTTGAGAGCCACCTTTTGAGATTACACTTGAATCTACAAAAATACATCAGAATTGGGCATAGCTTTGTTATAAGTTGAGAATCTACAATTATGTAATGTCCCCAATGGACATTATTTTACCCCTAAACGGATTTTAGGCAATCCCAACTTTAAATATGCAAAATACAGACAAATTGCAGCCAAACAGAAAACTGATTTTTGCAGAAAATTATATCTAGGGCAGCCAACAAAAATAATGGATAACTCCAAAAATACTTGCTCATATCTCTTGAAATTTTAAATGAAGCTTGCTAATACAATAACAGATATTATAGAACTGTTTTTGGAATTTTTCAAATAACAGAATGCTGCCAGAAATTTACAGCGTGCCCTAAACAATTGAAAACTTCTAAAATTAATATATTTTGCTAGAGAAGTCCAAATGAACTGAAACTTTGGATCTTGGGCCAAAAAAATATGAAGAATAATATTCCAAAAATAGTTTTCACACAGAAAACACGAAACCCTAATTTTTCCCTAAAAAGTAGGTCGCCCAACACATTTAGGGCATCAATTCAGCTCCAAACTTGACAAGCTAGGGTAGATCTCTCACTACCGAAGAATGCCCTGCTAGCTAGGGATGAATCTCTCACCACCGAAGCTAGGGTTCCTGTGGAATCTTACTCCACAAGCTGGATATTTGCAAACAACAGTTGCACATGAAAGAATATGCATAAGCTACAAGCTTAAGACACAAATTAGAAAATATCAAATGGTATGAAATATCTTTTCCTTCAAGTCGACTTCTCCTTATAAAGGAAGAAGAGACCCAAAACAACCTCTACAATATCCAATTAGTTCCCAAAGATTTTCCCTATACAAGAAGCATTTAATATTTTCCCATATTAAATGTTTTTTCCAACAACTTTTTCCCTCCTAATGCAAGTCGCATTTTTCTAGGGAAATACATAGTAAAATGGGCATTTATCCTTTCTATGTTCCCATCCCCCTTACAGGCAAATCGCCTTTTCACCTAGGATGGATAACAATTTATATTTGGGCCTTTTCCATCCTTGATTTAATAATTATTAAGTCATATAAATTATTATAAGTGCTCTATATATTTTTTTTTCTTTTATTAATGGCACTTTATAATAATTAAATATAACTTAAGCCACCCTTATATTTTTCCTTTGGCCGTCGGGTTGACAAAATAGGCCAAAGGTCTTCGAATGGGAAGGGGATATTATAGATTAATATTAGAATTAGCAAAAACAATTGCATTTCTTTCTTTCCCGTAGACACCTAAATTTCGCTTTGCATCTTATTGCCAAAACACACGCAAATCAACTTGTTATTCTTCCCAATTCCGTTATAATTAGTGATCTTTACTAATTAACTAACGTTTCTTGCCACTTTGGTTGGTTAACAAGCACTTCATTGATCACCAAACCTCTTTCGCATTCGAGATGCCGCTTTCGACGAATCGTAAGCCAAAATCTGTTAAAAGAACAAATTACCGTTTATGAGCTAATTAAGCCTATTTTGCCCTTGATTTGGTCAATATGCCCTAATATTGGCTTAAACCCCTCTTCCAACCACTCAAAATCACCCCATTCACCTCCACAATGTCTCAACAAGCTTCAAAAGCTTATCTTGGCCTCCTAGTTGACCCTAAGCGGTTGATTAGAGCTTCATACCTCTTAATCACTTGGTAATTCACTAATTGTGATTAGCAAGGCCAAATCATGATTAGCAATTCTAATCTAATTTGGGGCTTTTAGTCCCACATGCACCAAAATACAAGTTTCTCCCAAAAGGAAAACTATAAAAAGAGTGCACCTCATTCCTTTATACTTTACACCATGTTGTGATTTGCATCTCATATAATAAATATGATTTATAGCCAAGTTCAATCCTTGCCTAAAGCCTTCAATGGGGTTAGTAGATGGATATCCAAAATGACCAAGTAGTCATTTGAAAAGGCCATTTCACCTTGTTTGGAGTAGCAACCATAACCATTTGATTGCCCTCGTAGTTCATGTAGGTCCATGTTAGGTAATTCACGCATATTAGTAAGCATGTTTAATTAGATTTTGTATTGTTTTCATACTAGTTAAGCATTCTTTTAAGCTTCTACCTTAATGTTACATTCTTAGACTTAAAACCTTAGCTATTAGCAGCAATAGTGTTAGCCTTCCTTGTTTAGCTTTGCAATTTGATTATTAAAGTTTAGGGTTCTTTCATTTCCATATAAAGAAAATAATTTCCACTACGAAAGTATGCCAAATCTAGGTGAAGGTAGAAGGAAATAAAGGCCAATCTCCCAAGAGGATATTCTGCCGAATGTAGGGCTCTGGTCTAAAAGGTTTGAAAGATTCGTGGATCCAGTCTCAGGCTAGCCGAGCATTTGATAAACCAAAACAAATGCAAAAGAGTTTCGAGTGCCCAAAAATGAATAAGCTGAGTTGAGAGATCCCTAAATAGATAATAAGATGGCGAGGAAGACATTGATATAGGAGGCACCATGCGAAAATGAGCAAGCATGGGTTCTAGAATGGCATTCCAAATTGTGTGAAATCTTTGGCTCTAACTAAAGGAAGTTGAATGCGAGGACCATTGGGCATTAAGCTTGTCAATCATGGGAAAACAAGGTTCTGAGGTCATAGGTCTTACTAGGTGAATAGTTTTGGAAAGGCATATTTGGATGCCACTTCTAGTCCTTCCACTAGGGCTAAGAAGAATTTTTGGGGAATGCACCCAAGGGACCTCAGCCAAAGGAATTGATGAAATTTGGTCATTGGTCACCACCAAAGTGAGTTGATCGAAATTCGTTCCTGAAATCTATCCCCATTCATTTGAGCCAAGGTTTGAGCTTTTCCCGAGATTTCCATATACTTTTGATAGTAAACAGAGCCAATCACCTTGATAGGAGATTTGAGAATGACCAAATTGTGGAAGTCAAGCCCTTTCCAAGTTTTTCGGCCATGCGGTGCTTCAACAATACAGTTACGCAAAAGATATTTCCAAGCTTCTTGTCCTACACCAGCTCAAATGATCCATTTACCAAATAGGGCACTGCCTTGTGTCCAATGTCTAACAAACCAAGTATTCCCGCCTCTTTTAAAAGACCACAAAATTTCCAAACAACTCTATGAAATCCCTTCCCATGTTCAAAACTAGCCCATAGAAAGTCTCGAGTAACTTTTCAAGATTTTTGTAATAATCTTGTAAAGCCACCTAACAAGATGACTAGTAGACATGAGTAGCTATATAAACTTATGAACAAATTTGAAATTTACCGGAAAGAGAGAGGGGCTTAATGATCCAATAGGAAAGCTTCTTCTCCACATGTTCAACAACAAATTGCCACATTAGGGATGGAGAAGCATGGAATGCAAATGGTATACCCAAGAAACAAGACTTCTCCATGTTGGATCCATTTCCATTTGTAGTTGTTTAATGAAGGAGGTGTGGGGAAGAAAGATTATGCAGTAGCATTGAGTTTCCCTCTATTGTATGCTCAAACTAGAAGCGAGGCAATAAGTATTTAGACACTTCATAGCATTTTATATTTTTCTTTCCTCTTCAATAAGGGTGAGAAAAGAATCAACTGCAAAATGACCATTGACAAGTTGTGCAAGATTAGAGGCGAGTAAGGAGATGCCTTTGACAAGCCCCTAGCTTTCAACACTCACCAAAAGATAACCAAAGTCCTCAACAACTAGCACATATAACACAGCAGTTAAGGGCAGCCTTGCCAAATTGAGCGAAATAGACAAAATTGTGCCGAGGGTGACTCTATTGATTGAGAGGTAAGCCAAAGCATCTAGAAAAGCATTTGAACATCCTGAGTAAAGTGGGGACCAAACTCTAACTCTATTAGCATAGCTAGAGTGAATGGTCTGTTAGGAAATAAGAGATAAAATATGCGGAATAATCCCTTACGAGAATCACAACAAGTAGAAACTAATATGTTATTACGGATCTCAAATAAAAGTGCGAGAATAAATAACACAACACGAGAGACAAGATTTAACGTGGTTCACCCAATTTGGGCTACGTCCACCAAGAATCACTTGCTCGATTTTATTACAAGCCTCCACTCTCTCAATACATTACCCGAGATCCGTTTGGAGCTATGCTCAACAAACTCTACATAATTCACACCCGAATTCAAAACACATCTGCAATACATTTGTTTGTTATTCTATCATATGCATAAGACCATATAAATAGACAATGCTTAGCGATTTTACAAAACCATGGGTATCAAACAATGGGCAAAAACAAAACCGTCCCATAAACCTATGGGTAGCCGAAGAGGCGGTTTTACAAAACAATGGGTACCAAAAACCATGGGCCCAAAAACAGCCCATAACGGTTACCCATTACCCATGGGTTAATAAACCACCCATGAAAATTTGCTTCGCCCCCAACCCCCGACCCGCTCACCGGCGAGCGGGACCGCCATAAAAATACCCGAGTGTAACACATAGAAGGTGTACCACACTCTAACATGAAAATAGGCTCCACAAACATAACAATCTCCCACTTGGAGACTGATTTCCACTGAGCAAGCTTCTCAACCCTTCACTGTCATCCGCGAAGGCCAACCAAAGCTGAACATAGCTTTAGTTTATCCCTTATGACCACCTTGGTCATCATGTCTGCAGGATTCTAACTGGTATGAATCTTCTCCAACTTCAACTTATCTTCCTCGAAAGTTGTCCTGATGAAGTGATATCTCAACTGTATATGCTTCATCCTGGAGTGGAAAGCAGAGTTCTTAGTTAGGTGTATAGCACTCTGACTATCACTATGCAGCTTACATTCCTCCTGCTTATGCCCCAACTCCTCAAGCAATTGTTGTAACCAAATCATCTCTTTGCTTGCCTCTGTGGCGGCAACATTCTCGGCCTCGTGGTTGTGCAAAGCCACCAGCTTACGTAGTCGTGAAATCCAGCTCACTTTGTTGTCCCACCTACAGGTATAAATATAACTTTGTCGTGCTCCTCCTGCGCCGCCTACATCTCCGGCCATGTTTGAATCTACATAACCACGTAAAGTGGTGTCGATCCATTGTAGCACAAAATTGTCCCCATGGTTCCTCTCAAATACCGAAGGATCCACTTTCTTGCTTGCCATGCTCTTTACCTGGATCACTCATAAATCTACTCACGGCGCCACTTTGCATGGGCAATATCAAACCTAGTGCACACCATAACATACATCAAATCGCCAACTGCGATGAGTAAGGTACCTTGGATATCGAGGTTTCTTTCTGCTCTATCTTGGGACACTACTCCTTTGATAACTTAAAATGGCACTCGCGAAAGGAGTCCCAACCGGTTTAGCACCTGCGTGTTAAACCTATCGAATACCTTCTTAATGTACTCTTCTTGAGATAAAGTCAACTTCCGTTCCTTCCTATCCCGAGTTATCCTCATACCAAAGATTTGTCTAGCTGCCCCCAAATCCTTCATATCAAAGGATTCACTTATCTCATTTCTTGAGTACTTTTATTTCTGCGTGTTTTTACCTGCAACCAACATGTCATCAACATACAAACACGAGAATAATATGACTTCCATCCTCAAATTTCTTTGTATACACGATGGTCGAATGACATCGATATAACCTTGCTCCATGGTGTCACTCAGATTTCACCCTGAAATCTGTGACTACCCTATCCGAAATTTTTTCGTACTTTTAAAATAATGGGTCGTTTTGTGTTTTTATTGCCTGAAAGTTCTTGTATTGCGTCAAGATAATCCTAAAGAGCCATATTAGCCTTTTTCGCCAAATACCCAGATGCCCAAAATTGTTTTATTCTGTCGTCGGGATTTGTCTGCGGGAAATTTGTATTTAATTATTTTGAGCCCCGTATGAGGCTATTTGTGCTCTGTTTTAACTCTATTATGAGCGAATATGTTATTATTCCTATGTGCCAGAAGGGTTTTAACTTATTTTAAGTTTTGGGCTTTATTTGCAACTTTTGGCAATTTTTCGTGTTTTTTGTGGAGCAACCGGAAAACATATACGCACATTATGCCGGAGGAAGTCGTCATCGAAGGTGCGGATCACTGGGAAAAAGTGAAGTCGTGCCTGAAAAGCCCCTGTGGGGATGGGCGCATTTTGGAGAACAAAGGATTTAAGGCTGCGATGGGAAAAATATAAGCCGAGGCGGGCGGGGAATTTTATACACTGGCGGGTACTTTTTCCCGTGTTATAAAAGTCACTTAAGTGCCGAGTGGGAAAAATAGAGGCTGCAGGCAGGTGGGAATTTATTGTCTGCCTTGCAGGGTAAAAATTCCCATGATATAATAAAAGGAAAGTGACTTAAGTGAAATCATGGGATTTTAGTGCCTGCCTTGCAGGGTAAATAATCCCATTGTCAAAGTCAAATCACTTAAGTGGATCACGGGATTTTGGTGCCTGCCTTGCAGGGTAAAGAATCCCATTATGAAAAAATTCTTAAAAATAGAATTACATGTGCAAAAAAGTGCGCCCCCTTTGGTGAGAGAATAAAAGGATTAAATTGATTATTTTAATTAATCTTTCCTCTCAAAAAGTGCGCCCAAGCTTGGAGGAGGTCAACAAGTCAAAGATGGAATAAAAGAAAGGAATTAAATTTATTAAATTTAATTTATTTAGTGGCTGCCCTCTTCCTCTCAAAAAGTGCGCCCCATTTGGGAATTGTTTAATGTTTTTTAAGGCATTAAAACATTAAATTAATTTCTATTTTCAGTGGCTATGGTCAAAGCACACTGTGAAGCTTAAGTGAAGTGTTGTGTGAAGGATTAAATTGGATTAATTTAATTTATTGGATGGCTGTCCTTAAACATGCTATTTTAAAAAGAGAAAAACATGATTTTTAATTAATTAATTGCCTTTAATTGTTAGGGCAATTATTAATTATAGAATTATGAAGGTTATATAAGCATGGGCAGCCATATGGGTGAATTATTTAATTCACAGGTAAAGAATTGCAGCCAAGAGGAAAAGTGCGCCCCCATTAAAGGAAGGATTTTGTTCAGACAAAGTGCTAACAAGGCTAAAAGCTTCCAGATTTGGCGCATGCTTTGGAGGAGGTTGATCTTTGTCTGCATAATTGTTTTCACAGGTGTTACAGGAGCTCAGGTGTTGATTGAAAGGATTCATGCTCTCTTTATGTGCAAATTAAACACCAATTTTTGGGGCAGCAGGCTTGAAAAGTGCAGATTTTTATAATTTAAATTCACTATTCATGCTCCGGTGGCCATTTTTGTCTGAATAAATTGCAGGAATTCATTACAGGTGCTTTACAAAAGAAAAGGAGTTTTTATCAATGTCCAATACATTGCAAATATCCTCTGAATCTGAAGAATTGTCCAGATCTGCACCAGTATTGAAGAAATCCGGCCAAGTAAGAAGAAAAAGAATTATTCAGACGAAGATAGACAAAGCCATGGCAAAGGGAGATGAAAAAGAAAGCACGATGGAGTCATGCATTGCTTCCAAACTTGCAGACATAGGAGACACAGATCTAGGCCCGAACCTCTTGCTGATTTGATTGATAGATCCAGAGCGGGAAAGACTTCACTCATGCGTGCGGTCAAAAGCAGTGGAATTATCCGAGCTGCAGCTTTCCCATGTACAGCCCAATTGCCAGAGTTTGTGGAGTGTGCTAGATCTTATCATCCTTCATCCAGATCAGTGCGTGATGCTTCGGGAAAGACAATAATTCGTTTGGATGCAGAGTTCATCAATTATTGTTTGAAGATTCCAGTACGAAAGGTGGTGACTTCTATTAGCATTCAGGATGCTGACAGTAGGTGGGAGAAGCATAGAGCTGATTGTGTGAGCATCATGAATAGCCGGTTCATGAAGAAGCCTAGATCCCCTTCAAAGTTCCCGAGAACTCTTCCACGGTCCAATTTGGTGCAGGAGGCAGATGATGTCGTCAAATTGCTATGCAGGATGAATGGCGAAGCGAATGCCTACACTTTCCGTACATGGATGTATGCTTTCATCAGGACCATTGAAATCAACAAGGTTGATTCTATAATCAATTGGTCGGAAATTATTAGCAGCAACATCGGTGAGCAACTTCGGAACGTGAAGCGTACTTTCAGCTTCAAAATGACTTCATACTTGGTGTATCTTTGCGCAGCACTTCACAAGGTGTCTTTTCAAGTTTGGATAGATGTGGTGTTCTTTCCAAGGACCCCATTTTCGAGTGCTACCCGCAGCTTACTGCACCTACAGGCGAGAAAGACTTCAAAGTGATCAACGATGACTTCTTCTACGATTTCATCTGCAGGCTAGACAAAGACTTGAAGGCCAACAGGGTAAGCAAGGAAGCGTGGGAAGCCGTGTCCAAGATTGGAAGTCTATTCATTCAATTTGCAGATTTCACATACCTCAGGGTTACGGGCTTTTCTGGAGAACCAATAAAGATGCCCAGGTATCCGAATGATAGATTGATCGCCATGGAGCTGAGCAGGCAACTTGTGGAGTTACATGACCTTCAGTCAAAGCGGCACAAGTCTACGGGCTTCTTCCCAATCACTGTGGGATATTACAGCTGCATTAGCATTCACAGAGCTCGAGGGATGGAAGCACAAATGTTATCCGAGTATGAGCAAGAGTTCTTCCCTGCACGGCTGAACTTCGATCCATTTGGAGTAGCCAGGAAGACAATCTCCCAGACGCACATGTGCCTTCGTTAGAAGATTTCTGGATGAAGTGCGGAAGTGAGTACGAGGTCAGAAAGAGAGATTTCAGCAGGCTGTCAGCAAAGCAAGTGTTCGACTTTGGACTAGCGCGGATACTTGCAGATCTTAAAGATGATGGGAATGTGGTACTTGACACTTACCATCAAATGGGAGGAGATAAAGCCATACTGCAGAATAACATGGGAGGCTGCAACACAATTGAAGAAAGGTCGAGAGCTATGTTGGTGAATACTTCAAACTGGTTGCTGACGAAGAGATATTGCCTTGATGAAGCATTGATGAATCAAATCACGGGCAACTTCGGCGCAAGAGATACCCTCAAGCGAAAGCATGAAAGAGAAAGCAGCAGAAGGTCCGAGAAGTTGAAAGTACACAGAAGATCTCAAGAGAAAGAGAAGATCACTTCTACGACCATAGCTTTGACTCCGGCTTCTCCAGTACCCAGTACTTCACCAACTATTGCACCGCAGCAGCGAGGCGTTTCCATGCCTTCATTGAATCCGGCGACATTCGTCTTCTCTCCTCAGCCACTTCGTTCATCACCTGTTCCAGAGGAGATGTTGAAGCTACAGATGGTAGAGTTTGAAAGAGCTTTATCCTTGGATGTTTCAGAGGATGGCAGCCATGACACTGTGGCACTTTCTGACGGAGAGGATGCAGAGCGGGAGATGGTAGTGCACTCAGCGACTTCTCACTCTCCGAGAAGTAATTTCTCGGAATGGTTGGCTTTACAGTTGGTTCTAGAAGTGAGAATGGAGATGAACTTAGAGGAGCACGACTTGCAGCTACTCCAGGATCTGACCAAAAGAGACAGAAGGCCTAAAGTTGCTAAAGCAACTTCTAGGTTGATCATTGAGAATTTGGGAGAGAAGTTTGCTGAAATATCAATTCCGGCAAAAGGAAAGATAGAGGAAGAGCTCACGGCGGAAGATGTGACAGTGACCAAAGTACCACTCGGTCAAGCCACCACTGAAGGATTGAAGCAGGACACGCAGACATTGATAGACGCTTTATTCCTTAGGCTTGACAGTGAAAAGGCGGAGAAAGAAGAGCTGCAGAAGCAAGTATCTCAATTATGTGAGATCATAGCCAAGGTTGCTAAACCTTCCATTCAAATTTCATTTCGAGCGGTGAGTGATCATCTTATGCGGGAAATGGAGGACGCAAGCAATCAAGTAAAGGCTATTGACGAATGGAAGGATCGATTATTAAAGCTCTCTACATCTGACTTGGGGAAGTGCCAGCCCGCCTAAAGGTTATGAACGATGCAGCAAATCAACTAAAGCAACTGATGGAAAACGTAGAAGGCATGAATACAGTTGCAGAGAGTAACCTGAGTATTTTGGCCGAGATCAACAAGCTGCCGAGAGATGTATTGATTGCGGAACAGATTGTACCAGACGGATCAGTCGAGAAGGGGAAGCAGCTAGAGTTTGCAGTATCTTTCCGCTTGGAAATCTGCAGAGTTTTGCTGAAGAGGATGCAGGCACTTGAGAGTAGAACATCAGATTTACCAGACAGTATCATTTCTTTCACTGAGGAAAGAGTGGACGGAGGTGTTACTTCATACGTGCGGATTGTTTCTAACGAAGTGCCTAATTCCCTGGAAGGTTCTCTTCTGATGGTACAAAAGAGAATTGATAAAGCTACCAAGCCTTTCACGATGAATTCTATCAGTAGACTGGTGGCGCTGCAGGCAGACATTGCGAGGTTTGGGCCGAGTTTGGAAGAGGTGGAAGCATGCAGCAAAGTGTTGAATGAAGGGTTGCTGCAATTCAGGACAGAGAAGGAAGCAGTGGCTAAAACAGATGGAAAGATGCTGAATTACATGTTCGACAAGTACATCCGATATCAGAACAAGAAAAAGACATAAATGTTACAGCTGGCATGATTTCTTCTATTCTTTCTTCTTCTTTTTCTATGTTCCCGGATGAAATTGTAAAACTTCTAAGTTATTGGTTTGACAACCATTACTTGAAGTCATGTGGAACCATTCTATTAGTTAAGTGATACATGTGTCACTTAAGAAGAAGTTAGTTGAGGATGATTGCCAAATGTCATCTTTACTTATTGTTCATGCTTTAGTTCAGTTTGAGTCTTCTATTTGTACTTTCCCTCCTACATTCTATAAGTAGGAGAAGAACCTCCGAGTTAATGATCGATCGAATTTATGTAAGCAAAGAATCTTGTGTTCTAGACTTTGTCTTTGAACCCCGAGAGCAACTTGGAGCAAAGGAATACAAAGGAGCAGGTTTCGGAGAATTTTGTGTCACAGAAGTGTCTTGTGTTTCTTGCTTTTAATCTTAGATCTCTTAATAGACTTTGTGTTATTTTAGATCTAGATCTAGAGATGCCTTTGTTTTATAATTCTGTGTGTTCATATCTATTAAGTTTCTTCTATGTGCATGCAATTAGCTCTGCTATCTACTAATTGGGATGCACATCTTCCCCATTTCTTCTCTGTATTTCCTTTACTTCCTTCTTCTATAAAATACTTCCTTTCTTAAACAATTTGCTTACTTGCTAGCTGCGAACTTCTTAGTTATGGTTCATGAACTAAGTGGTTAAAGTAAAGCCCCTGATAGATGATAACAAATTTTTATTGACAAATCTGACATGGGAGCCTCACCGGTTAAATGAGGGAGATTTATCTCATGACTGCCTAGGTTTGATGCTATGCAGAAAATCTAGCCAACACTCCATCATGAAGCTATCAAACTTCTTATACCATTGACGTGGAGCTTGTTTGAAGCCATACAAACTCTTCTTTAGTTTACACACCATCTCCTCTTTACCTTTGACTTCATAGCCCTCTGGTTACTGCATATATAGTTCCTCCTCCAAATCACCATGGAGAAATGCAGTCTTTACATCTAACTGTTCTAAGTGCAAGTCTTCTGCTGCCACTATTCCAAGAACAGTTCTAATAGAAGTCATTTTTACTACAGGAGAAAATATCTCATCAAAATCTATACCTTGTTTACATGCAAACCCTCACCACCAACCGGACCTTATATCTTTTCTTTCCTCCTTCGTCTTTAACTCTGTACACCCACTTGTTCTGCAATGCTCTTTTGCCTTCCGATAGCTTCATCAAATCCCAAGTCTGGTTCTCCATGAGAAACTTATGCTCCTCATCCATGGCTTGCTCCCACTTCTTACTGGCATCTACCTACATTGCTTCATCAAAGCTCTCTAGCTCTCCACTATCAGTGAGTAATAAATAATAAAGAAAAGGAGAAAAATGTTCAGGTTCTTTTCTTACCCTAGAAGACCTCCTCACTGTAGGAGTTTGGGGTTCTTGTTGAGTAGGTTCTGAGCCCGATTCATGGGTCACTTTCCCATCCGAAAGATCCTCTACCACCGCATATTTTTCTTGGATTCTTCCCTGTTTTCCTGCAATCATTATTTGCTTATACATGACTTTCTCATTAAAGACCACATCCCTGACCGAATGATTTTCTTGTCCTTAATACTCCAACATTTAAACCCAAAGTCATCACCACCATAACCAATGAAAGCACATTTTTCGATTTAGCCTCTAGCTTGGTCCTATCATCCTTCTCTATATGAACAAACACCTCACATCCAAAGACTTTAAGAAATGAATAATCAACTTTCTTACCATACCATGCCTCCTCGGGTATGCTTCCATCCAAGGCACTTGAGGGTCCTCTGTTTATCAAGTACACACAGTGTGCTCACCGCTTACGCCCAAAAAGAAAGAGGCGATCCTGCGCATGTAACCTCATGCTCTAAAGACGTTCCATTATTGTTCTTTCATTCTTTACGATACCCCATTCTCTTTGTGGAGTTCACGGAACCGTCTTTTGCTGCGGATTCCATTCTTAGAACAATAATCATTAAATTCATTCTCTTGCAATACTCCCCTCCATTATCGACTGAGACATTTTAGCTTAAGACCTGTTTCATTCTCTCTAAGGCTTTCCATTTAACAAAAGTGTCAAATACATCATATTTGTTTCTAATCTGATAAACCCAAACTTTCATTGTTGCATCATCAATAAAAGTAACATAATAACTTGAACCCCCAAGAGATGATACATGAGCCGGCCCCCACACATCAGAATGTACCAGCTCTAACTTACTCTCTTTCTTCATAGGTCCAACCTTGAGAAACCTTACTCGCTTTTATTTCCCATATATACAGTTCTCACAGAAATCCAACCTGTTTACGTATATCCGAGGCAAATTCTTTTTATGATGTTCATACCCTTATGGCTCATATGACCGAGCCTATAGTGCCATAATGTTGTATCTGCATCTGAAGCCACAAAATTACAATCATTAGTACTATCAGTGGTTAAATACAAGGTTCCAACCTTCTTACCTCTTGCCACCACAAGAGCACCCTTGGTAACCTTCCAAGAGTTAGCTGAAAATATCACGATCTGACCATCACTTCCCAATTCCTGCCAATATCAAATTTCTCCTTAATGTAGGCACATGTCTGACATCCTTTAATAGCCATGTATTCCCATTCTACATCTTAACCTGAACAAAACATTTTCCAACTATAATGCAAGGCTCATCATCACCAAGAAAAACATGCCCAAAATCCCCTTGAACATAATCAACAAAATAATGCCTATGTGGAGTAGCATGAAAAGAAGCCCCTGAATCTAAAACCCAAGATTCAGTAATATTATCAAAAAGAAATAATCAAAGCATCCTGACATACATTACCCGATGCCACATTTGCCTCCTTATTTTCTTCCTGTTGTTTCTTCTTGTCCCGAAGCTCCCAACAATCCTTCTTTGCATGCCCAGACTTTCCACAGTTCCAACATACAATCTTGCTCTTGGATTTTGACCTTGCCCGATCTTTCGATTTTCCACGGTTTCCTCTATTCTTCTGTCTCCCTCTAGTTTCCACTATCAAAGCATTCCCTAAAGTAGAAGATTCCCAGAGCTTTTTCTTCGCATTTCCTCGCTTAGAATCACCCCTACAACATCCTCAAACTTCAACTTCGAGTTAGTTGGAACCGAGTTGCTTACCGCCATTACTAGGCTATTCCAACTTTCAGGTAAAGAGCACAGAATTAATAAAGCCCTAACTTCTTCATCAAATTCTATTATAACTGAAGCTAGCATATTCACAACCGTATTGAAATTATTTAAATGATCTGCTATTGAACTATTCTCAGACATCTTCATATTAAACAACTTTTTCATTAAAAATATCTTGTTAGAGGTAGAGGGTTTTTCATACAACTTCCTAATGCATCCATTAGATCTTTTGTATTTTTTTCCTTTGAAACATTAAATAATACCGAAGATGCAAGACACGGCCGGATCGTTCCAGTGCCTTCGATCCAACAAATCTCATTCCGCATATGTCATACTCGAGGTTTGTTCACCTTCTCGAGAACGGAGTATAAAGATCCTTCGATAAAGGTAATCTTCCATCTGCATCTTCCAAAGACTGAAATTCTGCCCGTTGAATTTATCAACCCTAGATCTTCCATCATCTCGCCATAGCTCCCACTCGGATAAAACTTTCCTGCGATTGAACACTTCAAAGAAACCAAACTAAGCTCGATACCAATTGTTAGGAAATAAGAGATAAAATATGCGGAATAATCCCTTATAGAATCGCAACAGTAGAAACTAATATGCTATTACGGATCTCAAATAAAAGTGCGAAATAAATAACACAACATAGAAAGACAAGATTTAACGTGGTTCACCCAATTTGGGCTACGTCCACCAAGAATCACTTGCTCGATTTTATTACAAGCCTCCACTCTCTTAATACAATACCCAGATCCGTTTGGAGCTATGCTCAACAAACTCTACAGAATTCACACCCGAATTCAAAACACATCTGCAATACATTTGCTTGTTTTTCTATCATATGCATAAGACCATATAAATAGACAACTGCTTAAGCAGTTTTACAAAACCATGGGTATCAAACAATGGGCAAAAACAAAACCGTCCCATAAACCTATGGGTAGCCGAAGAGGCGGTTTTACAAAACAATGGGTACCGAAAAACCATGGGCCCAAAAACAGCCCATAACGGTTACCCATTACCCATGGGTTAATAAACCACCCATGAAAATTTGCTTCGGGGGCTTCGCCCCCAAACCCCCGACCCACTCACCGGCGAGCGGGACCGCCATAAAAATACCCGAGTGTAACACATAGAAGGTGTACCACACTCTAACATGAAAATAGGCTCCTGAACATAACAGTCCTTGATTCGGTCGGGATTTCCCAAAGTCTATCTTGATGAACATGGCTTGTTGATTGGTTTAGCGAGTCCATTCCATGTCTTCTAGATAAGAATTATGTTGTCGAAGGATGTACCTATTTTTCATGAAACCTTTTTTCTCCAAACTAACAATTGAAAGCAAGATAAGGTAGATGCGTAGAGCAAGGGTTTTTGCTTTATAATCTTGTAAGAAACATTGTGCAAAATTGATTGACTACCAATTGTATATAAGCTTGGGATCCACCATCCTGCGTATGAACTTGATGCATCTTCTATACCGGCCAAGGGATTTGGTTCTAAAGGCTTCTAGATACACTTGGTAGAGGTCTTCTCCCATTGTATCCCACATAGCCTTATAAAATTCAAATGGAAGGTTGTCACAACCAAGGGATTTTTCATTGATCATTTGGGTGACTACTTTGTGAAAATCTTCAATGAATAGGATCTTATCACGGAAACTCTTTGTGCTTGGGATAGTTTGCACAGAACCACCAACAAGCATTGCAAAAGAGCTAGTTGTCACTCATGGGAAGGATTCGGGATTTGAAAACTTGTTGGTAATGATGAACAAAAGCTTGCACAATAAATGGCACCTCTATGAGCCAATGGTTAGCCTCGCAAATGACTTTGATCTACTCAAAAGAATGTTGAGCTTTAAGCATTTAGAAGAACTAATTAGACACTTTGTCACTAATTTTTAACGAATGTAACTTGGCCTTAATTTCCACCCCAAGAACATTGTATGCATCTAAACTTTGGAGGCATTGCACGAGGGCTGCTGCTTTAGGCGTTACATAGGCTCAAGAAAATGGGATTTCTCTAAGGAAGCCAACGAGAGACTCAACTCCGAAGTGGTGACGGAGTAAAGACAATTGGAAAATGTGAGTAGGTTGCCAACCGTAAGTGCGAAGGACCCGAGCAAGCCGAGTGAGGACGACCGCCACTAGTCAATCCAGCTAGAGTTTCGTTCCAGCCAAGGGGCTAAGTTCTAAACCCTCTTAATGTTAGACAAAGCGGGCCTATGCTAAAAAGTGCAGTGTTGATAAATAATTATGTTTTCTGAATTTTGGGGTGCTGAAATAGCCATTCAATATGGAACCATATTGGCAAGTGGTCGGAAAGAACAATTTCTAGTAAATCCTTGATCGATAACTAAAAACAAATGGTGAAGGAAAGTATGTCTAAGTGGAGATCATGGCCCGATCTAGTCACTTAAAGACACTTTCTAGGCATTGATGGAGATTTGACCATGTGTACCAAACAATAGAATCAAAATGACGTGAGCGATTGGGATCATAAAATTCAAATTTATTTTGCACGTACATCCATGTTTCTCTGCGCCAATTATCCATCTTATAGAGAGGTAGCCAAGTTTGTCAAATGGAAACTCCAACATACTGAAGTCACCAAACATCACCCAATACAAGTTTGGAATTTCATCCACTAACAAATGCCAAAGTGCTTTCCTTTTAGCAAGATCGTTAGATGCATAAACATTGATGACCCCAAAAGAGTGCTTTTCATGCTAAAAGCACCCAATAGACACGATTGGTCGGGTCACATCCACAATAAACATTATGAGACTACCATTTCAAAGAAACAAATGTAGCAATTCCTCCACGCCTTGGCCCATGATTATTAGTCAGGGCTAAACTATCAGCCCATATAACTTTAGTGACAGTTGTAAGAAAAATCCTACCACCTTGATTTCTTGTATACAAAGAATTTCCATATTTGGAAATCGCTTCCAAAAGTCTCGCAATATGTATTTGTGAGGAGGGTGCATGGGACCCCACACATTTCATGAGAAGCAATTTGTGGAGCACCCGTATCAAGGGTCATAACCTCTAAGACTAACCATCAAAGGCTTCATAGTTATTATGTAAAAAATGTTGTTGGTTAGTTTGTAAAAGATGATTAAGTTTAAACGTCCATTTGAGACTCGAGAACAATTTCTCCTTCAAGCTAACGAAGACTACGAGAAGTCCTAAAGGCAAACTTGAAGGCTTGATTTTTAAACTTGAAGAGTTATCTTGAGTAGCGATCTGAAGTATCAAGAAATGAGTAAGCGGCTAAAGGTATGCTGGAAAACTTGGCTTTTTCAACTTATTTGAATGTAACCGCTAAAATTTAAGTTTTTTCCTAAGTAGCCGAAACATTTTGGATACGGGAGTGGGTACGGAGTATCCGATACGCAGAAATGGCAAAAAATTGACCCCGGATACGGCATAGGATATAAAGCGATGCAAAAACTATATAAAAATTAAAAAATATATAAATTTCAGCCTTCTAAATAGAAATTTAATTATTAACCACATATTATGCATATGAAAGACAAGTTATGTGAATAACCACAACAAACAAGCTAGGATACCGATAAAACTTAGAAACATGAAAAAAAAATAGATGGCAGAAGGTCTGTCTATGCAATTTAGATATTTTTTCCTTGTATGTTAGTTTTGATATGCTCTCGTTGCTACATCTAACTATGCATGTGCAAAACAGCTCCACTTGTTTGATAAGAACAGTCAGCTTTTAAGGTGAGAAGGAACTTTGTTCTGTCATTTAAACATCTTTTAACAATGAACAACATTGCTGATTTTGGGTAATGATTATGTTATTTCGGGATAAAAAATAAAATCATGAAAATCTGAATCCTCGATAATGTGGGTCTTCTAGTCAGTAGATATAGGTATAGGTATATTTGGTTATGGATTCATGGCAGACTTTCTGGTATATATTATTAGTTTCTATAACACAGTATCTTCCCTTCACGAATGATATTCATCTCTATAATTACTTTGAATAGAAAATGGCTTTGCATTTTATTAAAAACATCAATTAATTTTTTTATGTTATCTTAAATTAGAAGAATATTTAATTTTTTATGTTATTAGGCTTTTAAAACATGAAAAAAATTAAAAACCATTTTTCAGGCGGCGGGAGCGAGGCGAGGAGCGGAGGGCTGCGGAAACGACCGGGTGCGACACAAGTCCCTCGCCGCTCCTGCTCACTCCCGCCA
Organism: Taxus wallichiana var. yunnanensis; assembly: GCA_018340775.1. NCBI lineage: Eukaryota > Viridiplantae > Streptophyta > Pinopsida > Cupressales > Taxaceae > Taxus > Taxus wallichiana. Next base: position 766,233,933 of record CM031234.1, read on the forward strand.
GCTGCTCCTATACCCGCTCCCGGTGCCACGGGGTGATGTTTCAAAAACGCAAGTTTTTTCTCGTAGGGCAATGCATACGAACCATTGATTTGGGTGAATCTGCGAGATAGAATGAAAACTAGGGTTCATCTTGGTATTCTTGAAGTGGACACGCCCACGGTCGGGTTGTTGGCCAAGTTGTTACAACAGCTTTTTACAACCACTTACGGTGGTCCAACCATTGCCACCATTAGAGTGAGGATACTTGGTTTCGGATTTGCAACAACCCTATTGCGAGCAGTTAGCAGGGGGCATACCTTGATTTTATGTTTAGGGGACTAGCATAAAAAACAAATGTTAGGCAAGTCAATGTATAAAACCCTCTATGTATCAAGAATTCGACTTGGATGTCAATCGACTCCTTAAGGTCACAAAGAGGTTAACCTATACACAAACACACTTTTGAGGCTTGGTTGAGTAAAATTTTGATGTTTCTTTGCAAATAATATGGCCTATCATAGAGACAATTTGGTCTAGGAAGTTGCAGTATGGTATGGAAAGACCAAGGAATCCTACTCAAACTAAGACCTTAAGGGCGGTATGTTCGAGACAACAAAATCTTGTATCTATTGGGAAAAACACAAGTAGAGATCTTGTTTGCTCGTTGGAGGAATTTTGCAAAATAATTGAGGTGTGTCACAAATCGACAAAATGGAAAAGAAAAAATCCTTTGGTCATATTTTGGATTGCGTCAGCCTTATTCCATGCTAGGTCTAAGAGGTTTGAACTCGGGGTTGAGCATAATTTTAGAGGGAATTCTCCCGACAAAATAACCTATTAAGCAAAATTGTTCAAGCCAATGATATCAAAATGTAACATCAAACTCGGAACAAGAACAATAATATTAAGAGAGGGAATATTACCTCGTGGAATACCTTCGGCGAGAACTTGTGTGGTTCTTTACCCTAGAGGTGTTATTCAGACGGAGTTCACAATTTATCGTAGTTGTAACAACTAGACTTGGGTAGTGAGAAGACAATTGAATAAGCCACTCTAAAGCAAGGCATCCTAATGCTTAAGCATGCAAAGGAAACCTTGCAGCTTTGGAAAAAGGCAGTATGAATATGCGAGGCCGAACAATAATCAATGGTGGAGGCTCATAAAAACGTGTTCTAACTCCGTCTCAACCAGTGGATATTCTCCTTCACATTCAAATTTCAAAACTACGCAAAATTCATTTTATAACACAAATGTGAACTTTAAAATTTTCATGTGACCTTTTTATCCGGTAGAGATATTGAATCAATCACTTGTTGGTTCGAGTCACATTCAAGCAAATATTACGAAACAAACCATTAAACTAAAGCATAATTATAAGAAAAATCAATTAATGATCAATTACTTCTCATGCGGAAGAGGCAAGAACTCTTATAAAGCTTGCATATGTGATCAATGCAAATAGAGTGGATGCATCGTTTGGTGATTTGCTCTAGGAATGTGATATACTACTTTTTCCAAATAATACATACCTTTAAGTGACTTGCTCTAGGAACGTCAGCTATATGTAGATATATAGCAATGATTTACACAATGTTTAAGTCATCCTATATGGTTTTCGTCAATGCTAACAATTACAGTGGCACTTAAACTAGAGGAAGCTGGCCTTATGTGATTTGGAGATTCATTTTTGGGGCTCAAAACTTATATTGTTCAAATTTACTTGACTCCTATAGGATTAGTTATTTGATATAATAGATACATACAAATGCTTGGATTATGGTCTTTTTTCTTTTCCTAAGATTATTGAATGTCTTTAAGGGATGTTAAATTTACAAAGTGCTTTACTGATCCATAGTAGTGGCCTTTTGACCACTGTTTATCATTTTGCTAAGTTTAAAATATATTGATAGTTTATGGTACTAGTATTAGTTCTAGTTCACGAAAACTAATCGTTGCTCTACTTTTTTCAGCTTTGCAAGGAATTTCCTTTCCTTTCCATAATGGAAAGTATCATCTCAATTGCTGCTCTATTAGCATCGGAAGGATTTAGAAAAGTTTGTGAGAATAAAAAATGAAGCTTTACCTAGCTTTCATCTCTAATTTGCAATCTTGAATCTTCAACTACTTTTCATCTTTGAAATTTCAATGCAATCATCTTGTTTTGGAGGTTCCTATTATATCTTGAATCTTCAGCTACTTTTCATCTTTGAAAGGTCAATGCAATCATCTTGTTTTGGAGGTTCTATTAGTGCAAATTCACAACACCCTCAAATCGACCCTTAGATTTGCTATAGACAAATGGTCAATTTGGTGTGAATGCACAACATGGAGTTTTCCTAAGTGTGGGACCTTGCAAATTGGGAAAACTCTCTAGATTGAGGCTGGTTCCTACTCCTCTGTTTAGGTGTATGCATGTAATTTTTGCAGAGGTTTGATTCAAAATCCTACTCTAAAACTACCAAGGAGACAGGGTTAAGAAGAAGCATGGAAATGGAAACAAAACTAAGCAAAAATAGAACGGTGATACACCAAAGGAGTGTTGAACTTCTTGTTTTGCAAAATAGACACAGATCATGAGGATGCAGCATCAAAACATGCACAAATTGCCAAAATGCAATGAAAGATCAGAAGGAAACAAACCAACACAAGAGAGGATTGAAAACTCATTCACAGAGCATGCATTGTCAGTTCCAGATTTAATACGATACATTGCAATAGCAAGGAGGTAAAAAACGTGTTGCAATCTTCATGGGAGGTCTGAAACTCCTTCAAATCCGCCTGCTAAGGAGAAAAGAAGAGCTTCCAAGAGCAAGAATGTCCAACTTTTACAAAATGAGCCAAAATTGGCTTTTAACGATGAAGCAAAACGAAGAAAGGTGAAAAAACGCAGGCAAATTGATTCGACATCTCCAACCACCGACAAGATTCATTAAAACAGCAAGGGCACCCTCACAAATCCATTTTTCGATGCATTCGGCCATGCTGGAGAAGAAACAGATGCCATACTTCATCAATTTTGGTGGTTGGGGGTTGGTTATGCATTTTTCCCGTGCTGAGACGTTTCTTCAATTTTCTCCCTCCAACTTTGCCCAAAACTCAAAATTGAAGCTTCCATGGTGTAGAGGGCGTTGATAGCTTTCCAATGGTACCAAATTTGATGAATTTCGACCACTGGATCGAAAGATATGACCTTTTGAAATTCTGCGGCCAAATTAGGGCAAAAATGGTGAAAAACGGGTTCGCGGGCAAAATCCTGATTTTTTCCCTCTTTTTTCAAATTGGGAAAATTTCCCAAAAACTCTTTGCGCCCCGCTCCTCTGATGACACGTGGCGCCTTCCGATTCAGGGCCGCGAAGGTGCGGCCCAACATTTAACCCTTCTCCTTCGTGGGCTTGCGGGCCGATTCTGACTTTGAGTTTTTAGCCAAAAAGGCTAAGTGTCACACTTTTCTCCCTGGCCCCACGAGTCTACTTCCTTTGTCGCGCCCATGGCCAAAATGTTCCTTTGCGCCCCTTTTCCGCAAAAAGGGCTAAGTGCCCAAATTTTCTCCCCGTCTCCGTCGACCCGCCAATTTCCTTGGCATATTTTCCAACTTAGCTCCGCGGACCCGAGACTCCTTGGCAAATTTTCCTCCTTACCTCCGCGGGCCCGCCCAGGGCAAATTTTCCCTCCAAACTCCGCCGAGCCATAACTCAAAAAATACAAGGAGTTAGGAGGACTTCTTTACCTTTCTGGAAAGGTGAGAAAATCCTCTATCTGATGAAAACATACCTAGAAAATTTTGAGTCCCTAAAGCGTGCAAAAAAATCATTTTAAGTACCAGCAAAGGAAAAAGAGGAGTTAGCCAAAAATAAGCATGAGCTTATTTTTGATAACAAGTTCTATTAGATCTTTCAGATTTTGTCCAAAGTTCTATTAAATGCACAACCAATTTTTAAATTTCAAGGCAATTTCCTAGGGTGATCCATATTTATCTAAAAGCATCATTAACATGCAAAGGAATGACAACATGAAGCTAGCAATAGTGGGCGCAAGACAACAAAACACGTTATTGTAACAAATATGATGTATGTGTCTTCGTCATGTACTCAAGTGTTCTCTTTTTGTAGTGTGAATAAGGTGTCCAAGAAAGTTGTTAGAGAGGAGCATCAAGAATTCAACAAACATCATGGAGCAAGGAGTTAGTTTCAGTCATCAAACATGGATAAAACTGATTAATCCCTGGCAAATGACGAAACTGTCAGTTAATGCAGGGGCAGATACACAATTGTCAGTCTGCATTAACCTATGATTGTGAAACTGCACCTAGGGTTATGAAATCGCCGGTGTGTCTTGAGCAATGGTTGCATAACCACCTTGGCAGTTTCACAACTGTCAGTTTGCCTTTACCGGCAGTTTTGCCCATGGCGGTTGCAGAAACTCAATATCAAAACAAAACACTTGCTATTTTAATTCGAACATTTTTCAAGATTTGGGGAATTTGAAGAGGTAATCCACAAGTGAGAAGACTAGGAAAAAGATACAACATCATTTACTTGAGCCTAATGTAAGAGAAAAGGGATGTCGATTCAGCGTTAGAGAGAGCTAAGAGAAGTAGAATCAAGTCCAGGAGAGACTGTCATTGTAAGGTTCTTCGCATTTGTGGTACAAATCAGGAAGAGTGAGGTGTGTTTAAGTCACTTTTGTAACTCCATCAAAAACTAAATTTAGTTGTATGTAAACTTCTCGTTTTGAGTGAGTTTGTTAGTGTGTGCATACTCAAGTGCTTGGAATCCAGGGCTGCATGGAGAAGGTTATTGCTCATTAAATTCTCTATCTGCGACTACATCATTCAGTATCAAAGAGGATTGTATGCTGCCTAGTGAGAGTTGAGAGCAAGTTGTATCCTGCATGGTTAAGTGTGTGAGGTTAAAGTAGAGTTTGTTGCAGGTTGAGAAGAGTTTTGCATTGTTTAGTTGAGAACTATTGAGAATACAAAATGACATACAAAGGAGTGCCTCTTGAAAGAGGAGGACGAGCACCAAGAGTTGCAACCCTAGTAAAGATGTTGAGTGGAATACAATCCAGATTGAATGCAATGGAAGTTTCACAAGAGTTGTTCACATGAGTGAAGACAATGAATAAGTCCCAAAAATTCATCTACAAGAGTTGAACGAAGAACTAGAGGATAGATTGTTAAGAGCTATCGCCAAAATGGGAGGCAAACCAAATTCAGACACCCTTAGCTACTCAGACACTTTGTGCTCTAAGATCTAATTGATTGAATCACGGAGTTGGAGGAATACTTCGATTATAAGAAAATAGAGGACCTCAATAGAGTGAAGTTTTCTTGCACCAATTTGAAGGGACATGCATCCATAGGGTGGGATCATGTGCAATTGGTAACGATAAAATCAAGACTTTAGATAGACCATAGAGTTGAAGGGTAAGTTTATGCCATTTGATTATCAGCAAAGTTTGTTCAAGAGGTTGCAGAAAGACACGAGTGTACAAGATTAAACTAAGGCATACTACAAAGTGAAAATCAAAGCGGGTCATGTAGAAGATGATGAAGAGAAGATCTCAAGGTATGTGAATGGTCTCTATCTTTCCATACAAAATGAGTTTCAAATGATAAGGTTGTGTTCAGTAGAAGAGGCCTACCAATGTGCTTTGAAGCCTAAGCAAAAGTTGTCAAGGAAACAACGAAATAAAACAAGAGGTAAAGGCATATTTTCAAGGGGAAGAGGTCAAGAAAATGCTGGAAGAGGACAGCACAACCATGATGGAGAAGCTAGCACTTCTCACAAACACAATTATGCATCGGAAGACCATATCCTTAGAGGACAAGGGCATTGTGGTAGAGGAAAAAGATTCGTGTGAACATGTTCTAGGTGTGGACAAGCTGGTCACCAAGCTTTATCCACAAGCACAAAACAACAGTAGTAGGAGAAATGAGATCAGCACTCATATTGTACAATTGGATGAACCAAAAATGGAGTTGCTCTCATGATGAAGAGAGCGTTTCTAAAGCCCAAAAAGGTGTACAAAGGAAAAAAATTGCGAACCATTTGCAAATCGGAAGGTAAGTGCTACAAGGAACCACTGATAGTGGCAGCACCAACAATTTGGTGTCAAATGAAATAGTAGATAAGCTTGAGTTGAAAATAATCACACCTCGAAATCTGTACAAAGTGTCTTGGTTGCAAAAAGGGTATCAAATCTTTGTAAATGAATAATGTTTGGTCAATTTTCAAATCGGATCTTATAGAGAAGTTTTGTGTGAAATCATGCCCATGGGCATGTCATGTGTTGTTGGGAAGACCGTGATAATTTGATAGGAAGGCCACACATGAATGTAGATAAAATACCTACACTCTTGAGAAGAACGGAAATATTGAGCCCATTGAAGGGAAAAGAGGAGGAAGTGAACAAAAATCTTAGAATTTTGGTTATTCCTAGAAAACAATTCTTGAAAGAGGTAAAGAAGGAGAAAGCATTGGTTTCTTTCATTCTCAAACCATGCAAGTCAGGACGATGGGTAAGGCAAGTGATTTGCCAAGAGAAATGAAGGATTTGTTGGAGGAATATGTGGAGATTATTTCCAATGATTTACCGGATGGTCAACACATGAGAAGCATTAGCTATCATATGGATTTGATTCCCTGATTGGGTTTTCCAAACAAGGCAGCCCATAGATTAACACCCACAGAGCATGAAGAGATGAAAAGGCAAGTGCAAGAGTTGTTGGAAAGAGGTTTGATAAGGGAAAGCTTAGGCCCATGCGTCGTTCCAGCTGTGTTAGCAGAAGATTCAGTGGCCTCATCCCATTCAATGACATTTGAATCGATAAGATCTTGAATGACATGATGAAGCTTGATATGTTCATCACTGAGATAACCAATACATCTATGATAATCACAGTAAGCATTGACATCAAAACTCTTACTTTCAATCTTTCTTGTATTAACCTCAAACCAAGTAAGGTGGAGAATGGCATATGTGCACATATTATAGAGCTATAAACAAAATAACAATCAAATACAAATTCCCATTACCTCGAATGGATGACTTGACATATTGTTTGAGTAGAGGTAAGTACTTCACAATGACTGATTTGAAGAGTGGATATCATGAAATCAAAATTTGGAAAGGTGATGAATGGGAGACCCATGTTCCAAACAAAGGGAGGTTTGTATAAGTGGTTAGTTATGCCATTTGGGTTGACAAATGCACTGAGTATATTCATAAAACTCGTGGATGAAGTATTAAAGCCATACCCTGGTGAGTTTGTCATTTTTATTTGGATGCCATTCTGATTTTTAGTAAGACAAAAGAGAATCATTGAATGCATTTGAGACAAGTGTTCGAAGGTTTAGAGAAGAGAAATCGTTGCTCAACTTGAAAAAGTGCAATTTTATGAAGACCGAGGTGGTTTATTTGGGTTTTGTGATCTCTAAGGATGGATTGAGGATGGACCGAGAAAAGGTAAAAACCTTTTTGTAGAGGCCAAAGTATGTGTGAAGCTAAACAATTCCATGGATTAGTTATATTTTACAGGAAGTTCATTAGAAACTCTGATGGGATATGTGTGCCTATCACCAAAACAATGAGAGGTGATAAAAAAGAATTCCCATGGACAATTGCAGCTGACAAGATATTTGAGTTGTTGAAGGTCACCAAAAGTCCATATTAGCATTGTCAGATTTCAACAAGGTGTTCCAAGTGGACTGTGATACTAGTGGGACAGCGATAGGTGCTGTTTTAAGTCAAGAGGGCAGACCCATTGTATTTCAAAGAGAGGTAGAATGATGCCAAGAGGAAATATTCAGTTTATGATCAAGAGTTCCATGCAATTGTACAAGAACTTAAGAAATGGAGCCATTATTTGCATCCGGAGTTTGTTTTATATTGAAGCATAGAAGTGGCAAATCCAATAGAGTTGCAAATGAATTGGGTAGAAGATGTCTCTTGTTGAATGAGATGAGAGTAGATGTGATTGGTTTTGATTCCTCGAGGGAATTATGCCAAGAGGATGAGGATTTCAAAGATGCATGGACAGCATGGAAGGATCCAGTAAGCATGAATATAGCTCCATGGTTGGATTTCTTTTTGCAAGATGGATTATAGTTCCAAGGACAATAGTTGGGCATACCGCAAGGATCAATGCAGAAAAATTTAATACAAGAGAAGCAGAGTCGTGGAATGGCTAGACATCTTAGTATTGATAACATTGGCTCAAGCGAATGAGAGGTACTATTGGCCCATGATGAGTGCGGTTGTACAGAAGTTTGTGCAAGCATTGTAGAGTTTGCCAACATTCCAAGGAAAAAAGTCAGAATACAGGATTGTATCAACCACTTCCAATACCAGAAATGCCATAGGATGACATTAGCATGGTCTTTGCGCTTCGATTGCCAAGGATACAAGAGGGTAATGAACCTATCATTGATGTTGTTGATAGATTTTTAAAAATGCACATTACATTGTATGTAAGAAGGCTAGTGATGTCACAAATATTGCAAATTTGTTTTTCAATGAGGTAGTTAGATTGCATGGATTACCTCTAAGTATAGTTTTAGATAAAGATACCAATTTTGCCAGTTATTTTTGGAGAAATTTGTGGAAGAAATCAGGTACTGAGTTGACTTTCAATTCAGCTTACCATCCACAAATAGATGGGGAACCAAAGGTGGTGAAAAGGAGTCTTGGAAATTCGGTAATTGTTGAGGTGTTCAGTGGTAGACAAGCCTAAACTGTGGGATTTGATCTGGGTACAAGTTGAGTTTTCCTAAAACAATTCAGTCAATAGGAGTATGACGAAGACTCTACTCAATAGTGCATGGTTGCAACCAAGAGGTAGTACTTAGTTGCTGAATACCAGTGATTTGAGTGGGAAGTGTATTATAGCAAAATATTTTTCTGAGCATATGCAAGAGATACATCAGACAGTGAAAGAAAAGTTGGAGCAAAGTATCATGGGGTACAAACAACATGCTAATCTCAAGAGAAGGGAAAAGAAATTTAAGGTTGGATATTTTATTTTGGAAAATTTTAGAAAGGAAAGTTTCCCAACGAGAGCATACTATAAATTGAAGTGGATGATGACAGATCCATACAAAATTCTGAGAAGATTTTCAGCGAATTTCTGTAATATTGAGCTACCTCATAGGATTGATATCTCACCCATATTCAATGTAGCAGATTGGTATCCCTTTCATGAGGGACAATCACTTGATGATGTTGGAGATTGGAGACAATAGTTTCTTGAGAAAGAGGAGGAAATAGAGGCCATTATAGACTCTTAAGTTGTTGATCCCAAAGGTAAAGAATACGTGGAGTATTTGATCAAGTTGAAGGATAGGTAGAGGAAGACTCAACTTGGGTGAATGCATCCAAGATGGACAAGTACATCAAACCATCGGAAGAGCTCACTCAAATTTCATAAGCAGGAGCTTACAAGTTTTTCACTTACCCAGGTTGTCTAATGCAGGAGCATACCAGGTGGTCATCAATCGTGCATCAACCCAAAAACGTATGGTAGCATGATTTTGTAAACAAGTCAAACATTCTCTTTGCTGCTGTGTGAATTTGATCAAAAAGTGTTTAGGAGGGGCATAAGGATTTCAAAAACATCATGGAACAAGAAGAAGTCGATTTTAGTCATCATACAAGGATCAAACTAATTACTCCCTAGAAGATGTTGAAACTGTCGATCAATGCAAATGCAGTTAGGACACCCCTGGTCAGCATTAAGCGGCGATTGTGAAACCACCAATCTATCTTAAGCGAAGGTTGCATATCTTCCCGGAAGTTTTTGCCTTAAGCATCGGTTTCACCCACAGCAGTTGTGAAAAGATAGTAACTCAAAAAAACACTTGGTTTTTCGATTCGGTGTTTTTCAAGATTAGGGAAATTCTAAGAGGTAATCCACGTGTTAGAGAAGACAAAGAAAATATTTGACATCTATTAGTTGATGTTGCTGTAATTTAGGTAGCTGATCTGGTATGGGTAGGGGATTCAATATGGTGATTTTATGGCTCCCAAGTGGGGCTGTACAAAAATATTTATAAATGTAGTAAAATAGGCAAAATTAACCATATAATATGCATAGAGTAAACAAAATAAGTTAAATAACCACAAAACATACTAATAATTCAATGCCAAATGTCATGATATTCATTGGTCAAACTTAGAACAAGTACATTGTGCAAATGTTATAATGTATACACAAATCAAGATAAATCAGCATATTCATTATCATGTTGCTCTCCAATGTCTTCATCAAGAGCATCAACACCATTTTGTCATGTAGTAGCAGTGCCGCTCCCACTAGCTCTGTTATGTAGGTCATGCAAATTACCCTCTAGCTTCAGGTCCAACAATGAAAGGTGGCCAACATAAGCTTTGGAGTCTTTGGGTCTTCATCTAAACACTTTGTTGCCTCTTCCTTGTATTCATCTTCCTTGTGTGTTAGAAGGTGCAGGTTGGAATGCATGAAGACCAAATCCTCCACATTTTCGCTCCCAACTTCTCATGGTTAACTGAGTAGATAAAGGAATATGTACCTAAGCAATTGAAAATATGAAGGTGAGAAAGAAAATGTGCAATGAAAGGTAAGTATGCAATGTGAGGTAAATGTGTTGTTTAAAAAGAGTTTGGGAGTGTCTTTTAGAGTTTAGGATGTTTTTAATATTATTTGAAGTCCATTTTTTACAATTTTAACATAAAACTAAAAAAATTACAACCTGCTTTTATTGACAATTTGACCATGTATGTCTAGGGTATGCAAAAATAGACCCAGGTTCACCTCAGTCCATCCCGGGATGAACCCAATCATACCTGGGTCTGCTTTGTCATAGGTTGTGCATACCCGCAGAGGAACTGAACCCATACCAAGAACGCATCATACATGAACCCAGGGCATACCCAAAACTAATTTTCCATACACTAGGCAGACTTGTAGAGGAACCAAACCCGTACCGGTACCCAAAACATACCATGCCGAGAAGGTGCCCCTACAGCAGTGGCGTACTCAGCTATGTAGGTTGGCATGAGAGAAAGGTGGTGTTGGTTAAGAGTTCAAAGAGAGCTAAGAAGAGCATAATCAAATCTAGTAGGGACTTCCATTGTAAGGTTTTTTTCATGTTTGTAGAATAGAATAGGAAGAGTGATGTGTTTAAGTTCACTTGTATAACTCCATCAAAAACCGAATAAAGTTGTGGGTGTTAACTTCTTGTCTAGCATTTGGTTGTGTGTGTGTCCATTGTTGAGTGTTTGGAATCAAAGGTTGCATGGAAAATATGATTGTTCATTCAACTCCCTATCCATGATCGCATCACAAATCACCACAACAAAAGAGCATAACATGGAAACATAACCTGCCATGAAATCAACTCTGAAGATTGTCACATTGTCACCATGCACAAAGAACATGAACTGCTAAAATACAACTTCTCCCCTAAGAAACTGAAATAGATAGTTATTCAACTGTAGAATTCAAATAGCAGTTTAGGCATCTATAGACTCAAAGCAATGTTGCATGGGGACTCATCTCCTACCACAATAATGTGTCTCCGAGACTTGAATTTCAGTGTGTTTTAAATATATTTTATACTCTTGACCCTAGAAATGATGAGATATCAAAGATAAATATCAATATAATTATTCTCATCTTTGGTCAACATTTAATATCTTTACTTTAAAAATTTATTCATATTTTTCTTAGGTTGTATAATATTATTTTCTCTAAATTTTACATACATACTTTATATGTGTGTGTGTGTGCGTATTCACGTCTCCAAGTAACCATCTCCTATTTTTCTTAAAATAGTATACCCATCCCTCTCTCCTTGTAACGGAACCGGTCGCTATCTCTGTTTCTTAGTAACTATGCCTCAAAGTTATTCAACGAGAAGAACAGGCAGGATATGTCCCATGTATACCTTCCCACATGGTGTGCTGTATACATCAGTTGGTATAAGTAACAAATCAGTATAAGTTGTTATATTCCTCTTCAAACATCCCATATCTGAGCATTTTTATTTGCAATGTTTACATTAGTGGTATTTCTTAGATAGCCATAGAGTATACACTTAAACCAACTTTGCAGGCATAGACACGGAGTCCACAAGTCATTTTACTATAACATTCTGATATTTCCCCAAGAAACTAATTCCGCTGATCTCTTACGATTATGTCACAATATGATTCAATTCAATACATCAGATAAAGACACTTATACTATATGTGACGGAACCCTCAACTGCAAGATCAAAGTGATCCTCACCATAATTGGGCATGTGATGGATCATAGAGAGCCAACTCAATAACGATACTTGAACATTGTGCATGTGTACAATGATCTCCAATACTTTCGAATTTACTCTGCTGAACTGATATACTTTTATCTAGAAGTATATGGCCCAAGTATTTTTGTTTGTGGCAACGGTCGTAATTTGAGTTTCATTTAAGGTTTGACATTTTGTATGGGGTTTTTGTACCAAATCTAATTGGCCCTTATGTTCTTGTTTCTTTTTTATCATAAATCATAATGTAGTCTCAGAAAGCCATCACAATTTTTCAAGAAAAGAATGGAATAAAATACATGCCGTTCTAATAGTGAAAATGGGAAGTTTTCAGGAAGAAAGTGCAAAACTAAGAGCCCAATTTGGTCATGAAATGTAAGCAGCTTTTGATATATCTATTTTGTTTTTAACAAGTAAATATTTAGATTGAGGACAATGTCACTCTTTAAACTGTCAAAAGAGTCGTGAATCCTGAGATGGAATTTTCATCTTTAATTCATGACGACTCCTTTGGGAGTTTCCAAGGATATGAGCTTAAGTATGGAAATTTTAAATGATAGGTTGGGGATTTTCCTAAAAGTTCTTTAATCTACCTTTCGGATATATAGAAGGAAGAAGATAGCTGTCAATAAATATTATATATATACTATTCAGAAATAAGTACAATGATGATACAGAAAAAGGGCATCCTTATATAGATGTTACAAAGGTATATGTGTCATAGAGCACATCTTTAGGATTAGTTAAGATGATTAATAAAGAGTTCCATCAAACTTCATATCAGTCTTTTTATGTGTAGCTATGGTGTCCCCATAAATCAATAATTTGTTTTCCTATGTCAAGATAACCATACAATAAGGGTATGCGCCAGGTTAATGACCTAAGCAACAATGTTGCTGACAAATAAAAGACCAAAACGAATTTTGAGTATGACTACAGTCCTGCAAAATTTTTAGTCATCACCAAGGGTCATTCCAATGAGGAATGCATTTCCCTTAAAACAGGAAAACCTATGAAGAGCTCTCCTCTTGAAGACTCGCTGCTCGTTATGCCCAAGCAAAAGTTGGATGTCTTCAAAGAGGCTCTTCTTGACCACAACAAGGAGAAGAAAAAGAAGAATAAATCAAAGGGCAACACCAAGCATTCTTCTTCCCATTCTATTTCTTTTGCCTCGGTCGCTCTTCTTCGAGTTCATCGAGATGGTGAACCCCAACATCGTGGTGGCAAGTTAGTTGCAGCAATTGACATTGTCGATAGTGCGAGCTACAAGCGTTTTTTGAGATGCACTTGGGTCGGTCTACTAATCAACCTAGAGATACATTGGGTACTTCGCCTTTGGGTCAATCCTCGGGGCAGCTAACCCCAAAGGTATGACTTTCGGTGGGATATCCTGCCTCGGTGAGGTCTCGATCCTATTCGTTCATTGAGGAGCTCGGTCCCTCTCCACTAGTATCTCCATTTGGGATCTTCTATGCCTTTCCCTCAAGCAAAGGTCTCTTATTTTTCGGAGTTGTCTCCCAGTGAAATGAAGCTACCAAATGCGGATGAGGTCCTCTATACCTCACCCACTCCGAGCAGCAACTCCATGTTTTCCTCTAATCCAACATCACTTCTTGAGCCCATATCCTCACAAAAAAGTCTCGATTTCCTCTCTATATTGAGACTTCCATTAGAAAACATCATGTCAAGCAATCGTTGTTGACAAAGAAGCTTCCATGAACATCTTTCCTTTGCAAGTGTTTGAAGCATTGGGGATCAGTCATATGAAGCTTTACAAATCCCACCACAATTGTGTCAGTTTCAACGAGACATCGTTGCTCCTGTGGGAAATGTAAAGCTTCAGATTTGTTTCAAACCCAAAACAGTCATGATAGAGTTTTATGTGTTAAATCTCACTTTATTATACAACATGATCCTTGGCCTTCTTTGGAATGCCACTATGCAAGCAATTTCCTCAACTACTTTTTGATTTGTTGAATTTAAGCATGAGGGAAAGGTTTATGTCATGAACATTGATCCCAACCCCTAGGCAAGGGTGTATGCAAAGATGAAGCCTTTCAAAGAGGCTTTAGCAATGACCATCGATCACCCTATCGACAAGTCTTGCCTCGTCAAGGATGAAAAACACGATCCTATTGAGTACAGGATGGCTTTCATCCCATGTGCTTCCTCGCAGAAAACATGTAGACATTCCTACACTATCTCTCCCAGCACTTCACTTTAAATCACTGCCACTTGAAGCTAATTCAAGTTCTAGCAGTAAGCAGTGTTTTATGATCTGCATTTAATTTCCAACATATAAATTTTTAGCGGAAATTACAGGGTCATGTGATGTCAGAGCAGTTCATTCCTTGTGGCTTGTAGAGGATTTAAACTTTTTCTAACAAATTAGATCTGTGTGTAATAGCAAGATTCTACACAAAAAATTGACAAAATGTAGTAGAGGTTTGTGGTTGCATGGACCAGCCATGACCAAGTCTTTGAGAAGAAGTCTTGACGAGCTCCAAAATCACAATGTGCATATAAAAGAGTAGAACAAACAATAGAGGAAGATGGTGCAGAACTTGAAAAAGAAAATCAAGAGTTGCAAGATACATAGTCCCTGCCATTGAGGATTCCTCATTAGTATAATTGAAGATTTGTGACAAGAGTTGTTTGCAAAAGAACAAATGTTGGCAAAGCTCCAAGAAGATGGGCAAGGAGTGAATAGGAAAAACGAGTCTTACCCAACAAAGGTGGCCAACCTCTATGAACGATGCACAAACCATGAGAGAAGTATTATGCTTGGTAAACACTCCACCACATGCTCTTTCTTCTAATGAAGCATTGAATGAGTCGTTTGGTACATTTGAGAAGCATGCTACAGGAATTGGTTCTGAGATGTTGGGAAAGATGGGATTTAATGGAAATGGTATTGGCATGAATGGCCAAGGAATTCTCTATCCCATTGTAGTTGAGGAAAGACCACAATATGTACTCCCAAGATTTGATGGTGGCAAAATGAAGGTTGGAGAGTTCTCTAGTGAAGCACAATAAAGAGTAGCTTCCATGGGCAAGGATGTCAGGTAACATCTATATTAAAATCAGCCCAAAGAAGGTAGTTGCATTCTTAATATATTTTTTTGTAAACCCTCTAGATGGTTGTAGGGAATCACCAAAGTATGGACAAGAACAAGAAGAAGAAGAGGGAGGCAAGTTGCCACCTCAAGAAGCCAAGGAAGCACTTCCACAAAGAGGGCATCCTTCAAGCCGTGCAGGAGAAAATACTGCATCATTACACCATCCACGTGATGCAAATGCGAAGAAGAAATGGGGAGACTACACTCCACCAATTTCACCACTTGGAAGTTCAAGAGGAGAAGGAAACAGACACAAGGGCAGCCAAAGAGAGTATGCACAAGAAAATTCTTCCATCACTTGTTTCCATTGTAGAAAGGAAGGTCATGCAGCCCAAGAATGTAGGAATCTTATAACGAATAATTTTTGTAGGAAGAGTAACCATTGGACAGATATATGCAAGAAGAAACAATCTGTCACTTAGGTGCCCAAGCTCTTTAGGAAAAGTGGGAAAGAAAGAATCCACTCTTCAAGAAAACAATAAAAGGAAGCCAAGTCACACTCCAAGGAGGTAAAATGCCACCTGATATGAGTATGTGCAAATCTAATCATTTTTCTAGTTATTTCATGGTTAGTGGGAATTGGGATGCAAAGTGTTGGAAGCTTCATCCACATCTTCACCCAAAAAATGGCAAATGCAAGCATGGTATCCACAAGAAAAAGGGAAAGAAGAGCCTACAAAAAACACAGGAATCAAGAATGGTAGAACAGCCCTTACATGTATCTCCTCACCATTGGAAGAAAGTAGAAATGTCCTTTGATTTTTGGATTGATGATTTGTATAATTTGCAAAGAAGAATCTTGTAAGATATATGAAAAACAATCAGATTGAGTAGCTACAGAAGCATTTTCTTGTTTTATGGTTACATTTGTTGGTGGAGGCAAGTAAGGAACTAACTATATAGTTCTATAGAGGCCTTTATTCCCAAATTCATGTAGTCTATAAAGCTCTAATATCGACTAAGAAACTAACTCTTTCAATTATCATCATGTATTCACTAGGGATCAGGAAATCTTGTCCTACAAACACCACTTCCGTCAAAAACAATACCAAATCAGCTGGACAATGACAAATCTGGTATTTTGTATGGGTAATTTGATCCACAACATGGAAACATTCCGCATTCATCACAAAAGAAGAAACCACAATTGCATTTCTGACTAGTTCGCAAAGGCAGCAATTGAGCACCAATTTTATTCTACACTTAATATGTTTGAAGGATTTGCTAAACTGCCTTCACATATTCAATATCTTGTAGACTTAGAGTGGACACTAAACACCAACCACCATGATTAGGGCCCTCTCAAAGCCTTGCAGATTACACTCTTGGTAGTACAAAGCACACAACTCCTCCGCTTATCTCCTTCGTTTCTAATTTGAAGTTACTTTTTATTGCCCATCCATTTTTTTAGTTTTCTACCACCTCCATTTATTATCACCACAAACTTTGTGGTATTTAATCCCATTTACCTAGCACCCCCACTCTCCCATATCTTTTTCAAAGACATTTTCTACCCTACACCATTGCTCCCTCTTCTCTCTTAACCCTTTCGATTATTTTATTATCACTCACTTTGAACTTCGTTGGTCCCATCCACTTTCTAACCATCACATGATTTTGTTATGATGATAGATTTTTCATTTATTTCCTGACCTCCCTCCCCACTGCTCTCATATGCCCACTTCCCTCCTCTAGCACTTTTAGGTCTCTTCTCTGGAATTTTTCTCCTTGTAAACCCAAGTAGATGCCAACCTCTCAGTTTAATTCGTCCGACTTAAGAGTTTTAATTTGATAGATGTATCCCTATGTGTGTTACATGTGGATGCACATCCCACCCCTAGGCCTTTGTACTCGGCTAGATCTATGTACAAGTTTCAGTATTACTCTCTCTGTCCACTATCACTCCAAAACACCTCCGCAACCTTTTCTCTCTCCAACAAAGCACTGTCTCATCCAGTCACCAACATCTCAACCCCTTCTGATCTCTACAATTTAGCCATGAGGCAGTTTGGGCACAAGAGTAAGAAGAAAAAGGAGAAAAACAACAACATTCAGGGTGTTTGGTTACCCACTAATTCTACAAATGATGATTTGTTCATATTAGAGCACACAATGGATGTTGTCTAGACAAAAGACAGTTCAACTCACTCTGTTTTCTTCATTCCTCCCCTTGTTATTTCTAAACCCCACCCAATCAAGGCCATTGCAGCTAATGATGAAGATATGAAAAGTAAATCTACCCCTAACCTTAATATGAATGCCTTGAATCCAATAAAGATTATGCTTGCAACTTGTCTAATCGAGATGAAGGGAAACTATAGCACACCACTCCCAATCATCATAGATTTCTCTCTCCCTTCATCCCTTTAAGAAGTATTAGACTTCAAGGATTTTCTATGAATCAATTCAACCAAGGACACAAATGCATTTGTTCCTCTTCAAGGAAAACAACAACCAGGGTCTACAAACACCAGCCAGAAAGAATGTCTACCTACCAAGCAATGAGGAGCTGATGACAAATATTGCAGAGGGAAAACAGACTTCAGAATGGGAGTACCCTCAAATGTTGGAGCTAATCGAAGCTCTCAGTGCAAGACAAATAGTACATAGCGACCCGACTCGTCAGGACTTTCATGGTAAAAAGGGAAGCAACAGCACAAGGTAATGTGCTCCCTTCCTTCCCTTTATTTCTCCCTAAGGTATGCAGAGTAGTGAGATTCGAAAACAATGACCACCCTATTTGGGTTACTTGTTACGCTGGCGATACTCTATGGATATGAAGTCTGGAGCAGTAACGCATCAGATTTGAAATGAAGACATAGAGATAATCCAAGAGCTTCTAATCACATGCAGTCTGAAAATTAAAGCATAAATTGATATGAGATATTATTGGCTGAAACAGGGACGTTCCTTTGGAGGTGGACGCTATCATTTGTATGATAAGCTATCTAAAGAAGACAAATAGAATGGAGATTCATCGTTGGTCCAAAACAGTAGTGAGAGAAGAGGACTTAAATGAAGCAGTACAACAAATGGATGAGTAACTGTGATCTTAGGCTTCATGAATGTCCATACACCAATCAGAAAATAAAGAGATACGCGAAACCAAAAAAAAAAAAAGACAAAACATATGGGCAAAGCAACTTGGGAGAATGAAAGAATTTTACATCAATGATTTCAACCCTGCCTATGAATATGATCAGAAATAAAGTGTAAAGTAAGTAAAACATGTTAGTTTGCACCATTTCAAGTGGGAAACTAATAGATGGAAACGCTTAAGGAAGAACACGACAATAAAATTTGTTTATTTTAGGCATTAGCAATGGTGGAGACAGAGTGACGCCCAAGCCAATTACGCCAACCCGGCCAATTACAACATTCAGCATTTTTAATAATTTATTTTGGGTTTTTAAATATTTAGTCTGAACAGGTTTGGGATTCGAAACTCACCGGCTCCACTAGGTTTTGAGAAGACACAGGAAGTAGCTCCTGCTGCTGACCTGAATCTTTGCTGGTCCTCGAGCTGTTAGCAGCAACAACAGCCCTCTTACTTCTCTTACACCACCCTTCTCTTGTGCAACTCATTTGCCCAATTGTATTCATCCCGATGTCATGAACACCATAATTCCCATCCTTGCCGCTACAGGGAGACCAAATTGGTCTGTTCAAAACCAGCCGCGCCATTGCTATTGTTTTGACAGTTATAATTTTACTAGATATTCGAACGCCTTACGATCCGGCTGCTTTTCCCGAGAATCAAAAACATATATAGGCGGCCCGAAAAATTATTTGGGATGAAGTACGGAAGATCTGATACTGATTTTTAAGGTCTGAATTCTTCCAATAATTAGAGGTGGGCTACTGGGTATTATTTCTTATTTCTTACCACCTTAGGTGATCGCGATCGTGTAGTTTGTCCCGTTACTGCACGTAATATGAAATGTCCACCTCAACAGTGCATCTGTGAGCAGGGAAATTGGGAATCATCTTTGCTATTTTCAAGCTGACGTCTTAGGATACAAGACTGCTGCTTTTTAAATTTTAAAAAAAAAAAATCAATTGGGAGGATTCTAACCATTATGTTGAATGTGTCAATAAAGGCAACTACACTGTATTTACATAGGGGTTGCAAATTCAAATATTTATATATTTATTTTGGTATAATAATATTATTAAAAAAGTCTATTTGGAAAATATTGTCGGATATTGACACTTTTCAGCAAAAGCAACTTCAAAGGTAGACCCTTACCGGTGAAAAATGCTTGAATAATATTTTTGTGTATATATGTAAATATATTTGTTGTCGAATGAATTTGAAATAATAGGTAGGTTACAACTTACAATGGTTTCAAAAAAAAAAGGGTAGTAATAAGGATACAAAAATATTAAATCAAGATTAATAATATTTTTATATTTCACGTTGAATATTAAGATATATCATGTATACAAAATTAATAAGTTTTTAAATCTTTTATTTTTTTAATAAATTTTATTGGGGTTAGTTTAAGTCGTTAAAGTATAAAATGATGAAAGGAAAGAATTTAATTATGTCTCTGAGACCAAATATTATATGAGATTGTGCTAACATGTTCAAACTCAACCACTTACCACAGGGCCACCTTTAGAATCATGCGAGAACTTCTAATCCATTTTTAGGTTGGATTTTCTATTGTGGATCTTGATCAAAATACTTATTGTTTTGTCTGCAGTTTCGTTTTATCAAATAAGTCGGTTAGACCGCCATTTTGAATGCCCACTCACCGACCAACTCGACTCATCCATTTCGACAAGGCAGCCCATCTCGACGTAGCTCAATAGGCCAACTTGACAGCCAACTCATCCACCTAGAGAGGAGTGCAAACATGCATGAAACGGTCATTTTTAGATGCATCCTTTTATAACTATGGAGGATAACAACTATGCAAGTCTTACAATGAAAATATTGAAGTGATATTCTTAAAACCCATATCAAAAATAAAAAAATCTAAAATACAACATTATTTTATACCCAAAAATTTGGAATACAACAGAGAAGAGTTAGAAGTATCTCTAAAAGTTATCTTTAATTTTGAAAAAAGTAAAAGAGTAAATTCTTCTTTTAATAATGAGTCATTCTCGGCCTACGAAACTCGACTGCATAGCTCAGCAAATAAGCAATGCTTGTTATGTCACCCAGGTGGTAAGACCACTTTGTACTTTGGTAAAATCATAACATATAACTCCTTGTATTATAAACTATGATTAGGTTAACAACTACGCATGTCTTTCAAAACATTAAAGTGATATTATTAATACCATGATAAAAATACAGAAGATCAAAAATAGGGCATTATCATTAAACCCATAACATAATAGAAGGAAAGAAAACCAAATGATATTCTTCATCTCATAATAATTCAACAGAGAAGAGTTAGAATAATTCATGCCTGAAATTTTCTTCAAATCTTGTGCTTTGAAATTTGAAATAGTCTTACGAAATAGAGGGAGCCCAAAGCGGAAAGGGTAAACAAAAATTTAGTGGAGAGAACAAACAATATCTCTGAAATATTCTTCAAATCTTATGCTTAATAGACGAAACAAAGGTAACAAAACACAAATATTCTATTTCTCGGTAAACGCTATAACGAAATACTTACAACCCAAAGTCGAAGGATGGAAAAAGTCGAAATTGGATGAAAAAGAAAGCGGAAAGGACAAACAAGAAAGAGATAGCTTCACCGACCGCGATTAACCTTGCAATTCCCAAGATCTCTACCATCATCAAAAATAGTAACTACCGTCATTCTCTCTACCATGCCATGGAAGAATTAATTTCCATTAATTTTGTCAATTTCCCTCCAACGGTGCTTGAAGACGTGTTTGACAAACAAGTATCTTCATTTAATAAAAGGTGGTAAACAATTTATTTGCAAATTAATGGTCTCGCTATGCCAAATTAATAGTAATAACATTAATTAATAATATTATAATTAATTAACATTAGTGCTAATTTAAATAATTAATCAATAATATTATAATTAATTTCAAAAAATATCCTATCAATTAATATTAACTACAAGAATTAATATTACTAATAAACTTCAATTATTATATTAAAAATGACATCTAATTATATTATCAAACGAATAAAAAATAATTTTACAATAATTAAATAATATTATAAAAATATAATTAAACTTTATAAACGTAATTAACAACTTAATCGCCATTATTTTTAATGCTTAATTAATTATTGTGCATTTTTAAAATAATTATAAAAATATAGTAAAACTTTATAAAACTAATTAACCACATAAACTCCATTAATATTTATAATGTTTCATTAATTATAATGCTTAGAATGGGCCAATAAAAATATTTAAACTTTAATCATCAAAAAATTAGAAATCAAAGAATATGTATTTAACATATCATATTAGGACTAATCAAAATTAATTAATAAACAACATTAATTAATAATACTAATAATTAAATACAAGAAATAATATTGTATCATTTAATAATACCTATAAATTTCAATTAATATTTTACATTACGAAAAATAAAATGATTGTTGCAATACACATGGACAAAATGGGCATATGTCCATTCTCATACAAACAAACATATTGTATCTTGTATTAAAAGGGTATATGTCCATTCTCATATAAAAATCATAGAAGAAAAATACACATAAACAGAATGGACATTTGTTCATTCTCGTACAAACACACATTTTTATCTTGTATTGAATGGGCATATGCCCATTCTCATATAAGAATCATAGAAGAGAAATAAAGGTGTATATATATAAGGGCCAAACATCCGATCCTAAAGAACCGAACCCTATCTAGTACTATCACTATGGAGGCCCCATGGGTGATGGGTGAAATAGTTCCATTTTATTTATCTATTAATTCCCTTTTTTCTAAGTTTGTTTTGAAATATATATATATAATGGACAATTGCCCATTATCACATCCTTTATAAATGATATAAAAATGATTAAGTTCATTATTGCTTCAATGAGGTAGAATGGTTAGAATAGGCATATGCCCATTCTCATACAAACAAAGAGTTTTATAATTGTGATGAGAATGAGCATATGTCGTTTTTCATATAAATAAATATTTTTATCATTGTGATGAGAATGGACGTATGCCCATTCTCATAAAATCAATATAGAAATAAATAAAAATTCTCCTAAGCGAAACATAAAGAATGAATACCGCTTACATCCTTTTATGAGAATTTTTAAAATGGACAGATGCCCATTCTCATAGTTAGGGAAAAAGTAATATATGCTATGTTAAAATGATGAAGATATTTGGATGAAGCAGTTAGCAATCAAGTTTCTAATTAACTTCTATTTAACCACTATTTATTTATTTATCATCGTTTAAATTCAACCTCATCTATTTAACCTCTATTTGGATGAAGCAGGTTAGCAAATGGAAATGTAACCTCTATTTATTTCTCATCATTTAAATTCAATTGATTCAAGTTCAATCATAGTTTAGAAATTGTGTTATAAATATTTCCAAATTATATGCATAATTTTGAAGTATTTCCAAACCTTACTTGAATTATAGAAGTTTGTATCTCATGTGTTATGTGTATTCAATATACTTATGGTTGTACATACATGATAATTTTTAATTTATTTTATGCAATGCTTTAAGATATTTTCCATCATCTCACAAACTTTGTATTTTATGTTGTTACAACAACAAAGTCTTTTGCATTTGTAGAGGATGATCATGTGGACTTGTTTTCAAAGGGAACCAAAGTTGTAGAGGGAAGAGTATATCCAAGTAGGAAGACACTACATTGCAAAGATGTGGGAAGAGGATTTGTGGTTGTTAGTGTTAACATAATATTAGATGGAAGAGTAAAATTTCATTTCTCAGTTGATGAATTTGAAACGTTGACAGATGTCGGGAATAAATGATACTACATTGTTTTGAAAGCGAGTGAATTATCAAAACATGCAAATTCATCCATTCCCCCCAATTTGGGAAGTGAAAAATTTGTAGTGGTTCATAGGATTACAATGCAAAGAGTGATGAAGATTGTAGTGATGACAATGAAAGCACCATCAATATAGGTCCTAAAGATAGAAAATATTTTGTCACAGATAATGTCATTCTCAAACAAAAATCTTGTAGCAGAGAGACAATGACATAGCCATGGGTTATATAACTCATGTGCTAGAAGTTCATGAAATTGATGGAGAGAGGTTGGGTCCTTTGAATTTTGGTGTATGCATAGAGAATGTGGTAAATATGTGTTCAGAATGCTCAAACTCACTAGAACCTAATAAATCAATTATTTGGCCAATAAAACATTTGATTTTTAATGAAACAAGAAGTTCCCTTATGATTAAGAAAGGGAGTGCTCAACTGGATTAGTCTGCACCTTATACATAGTGATCAACTAGATATTTACGTTGGGCCTATTTGTGGAAGATCTAACTAAGAATTCAATCCATTGAAGGATGTGTTAAAGGGAAAATGTTACTTATACGACCAGGAAATGATAATGAAAAGATATGGATGGGGAGAGCAGATGAGGATATTTTCTTTCAACAGAAAGCAATGATGTAAATAAAAAGTTGAGAGTTCAATATTAGAAACCTGCAGGGAGAGGATAAGGTACAACATTGTATTGGGATTGTTTAAAGCTAAATAAAACATGGACCATATCAGACGAACCTAAAGCAGATATTGATGTGGATAGTATCATCTGGCATGGACACCAAACAAAAAAAGGAAAAGTGGATACATAAAGATACCCGATAAAGGACACATGGCCATTAAATCATACCTTGAACTACTTGAACAGGATAATGAATGTTGACTTGGAGAAACTATTGAAGTTTATAAATTTATATGTGAAATCATCTTGGCCTGGGATGTGGGTTTTTAAAAAAATATTCCAAACCTTGGTCTTATAAAACTTTACAGTTGTACTATTATTTGATAATTAAATGAAAGATTGAGTATTATATTACTTTGGAAGATTTTTCCATAGTATAATTCTATAAAACATTGTGTTGCTTATGGAACTCTTGAATCTTATTAATAATATGATTTCCACCATGCAATTAATTTAATTTGAAAAAAATCCTTAATTATGCTCTAAGTTTACAAGGAGTTGGATCTTGTGATTTAAAGGGACATGGATGTGATTTACAAGGAACTCATTTCAAAAATTCATGTTATGTAATGAATTGATTTATGCATTCATTACAACCACAAAATTATATGGTCTTTTCCTATAACAATGTGCATAAGTCTAGATAACGTATTTTTAAATTATTTTAATAACTTTATAAAATGTAAAACTTTTTGAAGTCTAGATACTAAATTATATGCCTAGAATCCCCTAATTCTTGAATAAAAACTATAGTATTTAGAGTGCCAAAATATATTATTTAATGATCTCAACAAGAGTGTTTGGAAATGCTCCATGACTTAACCTACTATCTGCCAAGATATAAATTTTCAAAAGAGGTCAAAATCCCTCATATATGAATTATAGAAGAAAAATAAATATAAAGTTGATACACATAAAAAGAATTAGGAACATACTTGTACCATGAGTGTGATGAGAATGGGCATATGTCCATTCTCATAGACTCAATAGTTTCTTCTTATTTCATACAACATGTACCCATATCACATTGGTTTAATTTTCAAAAGGGATCAAAATGACTCATATAGGAATCATAGAAAAGAATTGAGATAAAGTAGATACACATAAAAATAATTAGGAACATAGTTGTATTATAAGTGTGTTGAGAATGGGCATATTCCCATTCTCATAAACTCAATATAGAATTAGGAACATACTTGTATGGCATAGTGTAAATATTAGAATCCAATATTACAATAATTAAATTCCAATAATAAACATATTGGAATCCAATATCACACTAAATAAAAACCAATAATGGCAATTTAGGAATCCAATTTCAACAATTATAAAACCAAAAATAATAATACTATAAATCTAGATTCTTAGTAAAATGTCCATATTTAATGAAATTATGGTTCATAGTAAAAGTCAAATTTATTTCAAATGGTGAAAGTTGTAGAAAAAGGGAGGTTTTTGTTAAAATAATTGTTATGAGTAAAAAAATCTTTTAGGCTATTCATTTAAACTTTTTAGTTTAATTTATCCAAGACTTTGTAGTTAAACCTACACGGACTCAAGCTAGGCCTATAGACTCCAAAGTAAAAGTCATATTTCTTTAAAATGGTAAAATAGGTTGTTTTACAAGATGTGTGTGCTTCCTACTTCAGGTTAGTGAAGACTAAACTAGAAACCAAGAAACCTCAAAATATGGGAGGGTTTAGGGAACCTCCTAATGTGGATAGTGATAAAATGGTACAAGCGCACAAGAAATGATCATCCTCGCCGCAAGTCTTCAATCGCACTACAATGAAGACTCAAACACAAAAAATGGTTAGTAAGGTATATGGTGAGATGCTCAACGAAGTCGGTTATGGGAAGGGAAAGCTTCCTAGAAAGTCCTGTCACCCACGTGATAATAATAAAAGGATAATAGTGATGGATAGAGATATACTGGTACTAAATCTAAAACAGTGACCTAATAAATATAGATGAACCAAATGATGACTGATAATACAATTACTAAAAAAATATGAACAAACTAGAGTGGTTCAATGCATGGTGACCCAAAAGAAGACAAGATAATCGACAATGACCAGAGCAGTAACCGATCTCGAGATGTGTAACAATAAGCGCATATCTCGGTTATGTGGTGTCATTACAAGCTGCAAAATGTTGAGAGTCCCGCAAAAGATCCTCAACAAGGAGAAATAGAAAGAATGCAAGGAAATTGAATGGATATGGGAATCATAAGGACATAGAATGATATTAATGGAATAAGAGTACCATAGTTTTGATATGATTTCCATCTTGTTGGAAAGAGGGGGAAGCCTCTTATTTACAACCTAAGGGTGAGATTAATTTGGGGTTTTGGATAATCAAGATTTAGAAAAATAAAACCGGATTAAGTCACTTGGGGACATGATTTGAATATTAAATTCATGAATGGATTGAATATGGATTAAATTTGAATTTTAAATGCATAAGTGGATTGCATATGGAATAAATTTGAATATTAAATTCATAAATGGATTGCATATGGATTAAATTATAATATTAAATTCACAAGTGGCGTGGCATGGATTAAATTCAACTATTAACTTCACAAGTGGATTGACATGGATCATATTAACATTTAATGAGGATTAAGGATTTAAAAGAGATCAATTAATTAATTAATATTGATTAATTATATATGTATTTTTAGTGGGAAATGAAATATATTAAATTTAATAATGAAAAGGAATTCAAATAGGAAATCATAATGAAAGAGAGAAAATGTGGGTTGAATTAGAATAACGATACCAAAAATTGGTGTCTATATTTGTCCATTTTATGACTGGTTTGCATTGGGCAAGCCGCGAGACAAAAATGAGAAAGTGATGAAAAGATGATTGATTAGGTGCTCCCCCTCAAACTTGGGATTGACAACATAAATGAATTCGATCAAAAGTTTGAATAAGGATGAGAAAATAATATGAAGGGATAAGATATCCCAGATGAGGATAAACAAAAAAGGAAAATATGGTAGTGATTATGATATCACGTCGGTAGGGAACAAAGGACAATCTCAATGGAGATGAAGGTAATGTCCTACAAACCTATGAGTGGTCAAAAATCACTACAATATGGATGTGCAAGCCATGGGACCAATGAGTCAAAGGTAGACATCAAAAATATGTGCAAACAAATGAAAATTAATGTCTAGACAAGGGTCTAACAAGTTATAAGGAAAAAAAAAAGAGGATGTGATTTCCTTCATACATTAGGGATCAAGAAAATATTCTTAAGTACTATGAAATTAGTGTTCTTTCACATAAACTAGATGGAATGGGTAAATATTCCCTAAAAAATATATTTATGGTTTTGAAGAGATATTTCTTAAGGAAGGTGTTCCTTCGATAAGAAATTATTAGAGGAAGAAAAGAGAAAGCATTCTCTAAACAAAAAGTAGAACAAACTTTTGCTCATGAGAATGGGGAAGAATTCAATCTACTTTTGCTAAGAAAAAGAAGAGTAGATGTTTGTTAGGGAGAATATAAGGTGGTAGGTGATGAATGTTATGGTATCCTCCAAGACAAAAAAAATGCCATGGGAATATGTGATTAGGGATAGATGTGATGATGCCCCCTCAAGACCGCCGACAAGAATAGATGAGATGACATATATTTTGAAAAGAGGAGAGATCAACTCTGTAGAGAGGAGGATAAGAATAGGGTGTAATGGAATGGATCGGTTGTGGTGCACAAATGGAGAAATATTTCAATCAGCCTTGAATGTTAAGTTTGAAGATGTGTTGAAGGACATAACGATTGAGAATTAAAAAAGAGAAAAATATATATGGATAGGAGGAGTGTTTGATTATGGATAGGTGAAGAACGAGGAAAGAAATGTCGAGGTGAAGAAGACAAGGGTATGGAATAGAGAGGACGTGGTGGAGGAGAAAATGAATGAAAGAGGTAAAAGATAATGGTAGAGTAGGATGATAGGGGAATAAAGGACTGAGGAAAAATGAATAAGAAGAAGACAAGATGAGAAGAGAGAATATGACATAAAGAAAGGGCGAAATCATAAAAAAGGAGAGATGTGCAATATGAAGGTAGTGGAATAGAAAAGACACGGTGAAGAGATATGGATGAGATGAAGGGAGAGAAATGATGGAAGAATGGAGGAGATGAGGAAGATGAAGGGAGAGTAATGATGGAAAAATGGAGGAGATGAGGAAGATGAAGGGAGAGAAAGAATGGGAAAATGGAGGAGATGAGGAAGTTTTAAAGAAGATGAAAGAGATGATATAGTGGAGAAAAGAAAGAAACTATAAAAGTAGTTGGTAAAGAAGAAAGGGTATGGAATAGAGCGGACATGGTGGAGGAAGAGAAAAATAAATGGAAGAGAATAACAGAGAAGGATGGTAGGAGAAAGGGATGAGGAAGAACATGTTGGAACATAATGATTAAGTGGTCTGGCCAACCCTTAATGTATATGGGTCCATCACTAATATATAGGTTAATATTTAATAATATGAAATATTTATATTTCTATTATTAAATATACTAACTTAGGTATATACTTTAAGTCAAATATTTAATATCATGAAATGTTTATATTTCTAATATTAAATATTATAAACCTAGGTGTATGTGTCAATCATTTTAGGTTGAAAAGGTGGGTCGGAGACATACTCGATCACCGTATATAAAAATGACTTTAGGTCCTTATTTGATATATTCGGAAATATATCAAAGGTGTGTAAATCAAGTGATTTAGTTTTACCCTTGGTAAATAGGGTTTCAAAGGAATAGGTGATCTTATTGGATGTAAAATAAGTTATCCGAAGTAAAAGATTATTTTCAAAGTGGTTTTTATCCTATTGTGGTTCACCCGTTATTTCCTGTAAGTATTTTTTTATTTACTTATGTTATGATGTAATCTTTATTTAAATATTTATTGTAACATTACGTAATATGCAAGTTGATTAAATCTATATTTATTAGAATCCCCTTCTTTTTTTTTCCTAATTTATTTTGGCATTACATTTGTGTAATTAAACTCTTGGTAAAAACTTTAGGTTTTTTCAATTTTAAATCCCTATTTTTTGGGGGAGAGATGTAATATGATATGATTCTTAATTTCATTTACATTTTGTAAATTATATAGAATTAATGTTTGTTTGGAGATTAATGTGTGCACAGTGAAAGGGGCTTCAAATATTTACCCACGTGAAAGTCACATACGAAAAAGAAAAGATTTATTACTATATGAAATAATTTTCATGTTTTATATAATTTCAAATGTTTGCGAGTTAAATATTTCGAAAGTAAATTCATATTCGTGTTCTTTGGTCCCTTCTAAAAGGATTTGATTTGAAAAACTACGGTTTATAGTTAATCTATAACTATATCTTATATAATTTCAAAACTATATTATTATTTTTAAATAAAAATATATATAATATAGAACAAGGTTTATATAATAATTTATATAAACATCATATTAAAATTTATATAGTTTTGAAAAAAATATATTAAAAGCCTTAAACCATATTAAAATTACATGGGATTGAGGAAGAGTCAACGGGGCATATTGTATGCCCGATTTTAAATCATATTTAAACTTAACTTATAAATCTAGGCATATATAATTTTTTAAAAAGAAACAAACCTAAGTTTGAATCATATTTTATATATGGTTATTTTAAACCGCTTAAAATATAAATTTTATTAGATTTAGTTTATATATGTTTTAAAAAATCAAAGTGCTTACTTTTTTAGTAAGGGGGCCCGTGTTTATTTCTTGGCCATGAAGGGATTACTTTTTAAATCTTAATACTTATTAAATAAAACCTAACATGTGTCCCTAACCATTTATATTATTCATATAAGGGGCGGCCCCATTCATTTAGATCTTATAGTTTATAAAAACTATATAAATAAACTTATTTAAAGGTTTTCTTTTATATAAGAGTGAGAGTGGAGAATAAAATGAGATAATATCTCGGTATATTTATTAAAATATTGGTAGTTATAGCCACATAAAAGTTTTAAAAATTTTAACTTGCGAATTATATAAAATATTTTACAATATTTCCATACTTTTAAATGTGTGCGGAGTAAAATTAAGAGTAAATGAAGGGAAGAGACAAGGTTCATGAAAATAGGGATTTCAATTTATTTCATTGGTCGGGTGAAATTACTTGTCCCCTTTGTAAAATATGCAGTTAATCTATACTCTCATAAATCTACTTGCACTTGGTAAAATTCTTTTAACCTGGTCTATGTCCTTTAAACCCCTTTAATAAGGGTTATGTGTTTTTTAATATAAAAACAATATACTATAGTTTATAATTTTTATGAACTATATGTTGTTTTTTATTTTCATTCTATAAATTATATACATTTTTAATAAAAAAGTGTATATATTTTTACATTATAAATTATAATAGGTTATTATAATGTGTTAAAATATAACCTCCCTAATATTATACAAAAGAAGAAATTCTAGAATTTCACATTCTAGAAATACACAACAAGTTTTAGCTTCATTAAATTTGACGGTCAAATGACCGTCATGGTAGACCAAACATAAGACAATATGACAATCATTTAGACGTCAAATTTAATCTTGTAGGTTCTAGGAAACTTTAATTGTGTTAAAATTGACGGTCATTTAGACGTAAAATTTAAGTGACTAGATTTTTGTCTACATTAATTTTTTTCAGAAATTTAAAGTCATGCATTCTTAAGGGTCTCTTCTTCACTTCTATATGGTCGGAAATATTTTTTATATAAATCGGGGTATAATGCAGAGCCCTTTATAATGCGGGTTATTATTTTGATCATGGGAGGTTAATTAGTATGTATTGTAATGACATAATTAGTTATGATCAAATAGTTTCTTTAGATCTGATTATATTAAAAGTGTTATTTTTATCAATAAATATGTATCTAACTCTGTGGTACATTGTATATTTAATATGGTGTGTTTTACAGGTTTAGGAAAATAATGACGTCCAACTATTTCTGTCTTGACAAAACCTAGATCCTGAATGAAACCAACTACAACATTTAGGTCAAAATATAATTTATGGTGAGGAAACTCTAGATGATTGTTTATAGATCTGAGGTTGCTCCCACTGGTCATCAAGCAATTGTAGATAACATGAATGCATTCTTGCAACGAATGTAAGATGTTCTTTCTATGCAATGTGAACGATGAGTACCTTCTACACATTGGTAATATCGAACATCCGAAAGAGGTATGGACACAACTAGAATCCATGTATGAAGGATAATTGGTATATATCAAGGATAGTAATGATAGTATAATAGCTAAAAGAATTCAAAGAAATGATCTATATATTTTTGATGATTTCTTTTTGCATCTTGTTTTATATCTTAGAGTTTGAATAATTCAAAACTATGACATGAAAGGTTAGGACATGTTAATTATCGAAGCTTATATGAAATATATAGATATAGTCTAGTGAAAGGTTTACATGTGTTGTCTTCTTCTCTTGAAGTTACTTCATTAAATGCTTATAAATGATGGTTTTGATTCTGATTTAGTAAATGGTCATGATGATGTTTTGATGCTATAGATGTTTCTGAAACTCTTATCTTCCTAGATAAGAAATTAAATTGGGCTCAATCTATGTTAGAAAACTCAAATCCTATTAACCTTAGGAAAATGACCAGAAGCCATCATATATACCATGCATTAATTACCTTGTATAAAACTGAGTTGTGAAGTATTATAGGGTCTAGGTGGATATACAAAGTAAAATATAATAGTGATGTTAGTATTAACAAATATAAAGTTAGACTTATTGTTAGAGGTTTCACTCAAAAAGTTGGTATTGATTATGTTGAGACATTTCTTGTAGCTAAAATGAGTAT
Organism: Taxus wallichiana var. yunnanensis; assembly: GCA_018340775.1. Taxonomy (NCBI): domain Eukaryota; kingdom Viridiplantae; phylum Streptophyta; class Pinopsida; order Cupressales; family Taxaceae; genus Taxus; species Taxus wallichiana. The sequence continues at coordinate 766,265,829 of CM031234.1, forward strand.
TGTTAGGGCCTTATTTGTAATTTCCACTCAATTTGGGTGGGAAATCCACCAAATGGATAAGAAAAATATTTTTAAAATTGCGATTTAAAAGAAGAACTTTACATGTTTTAACCTAAAGGATTTGAAGAAACTGGTAAAGAAAACTATGTTTGTAAGTTGATAAATCCTTGTATGGTTTAAAATAAGCTCTTAGAGCTTGGTATGCGAAAATTGTTTCCTTCTTTAAATTGTTAGGTTTTGTTAATTGTTCTTCTAACAATGATATATTCATTAAGTAATAAGGCTCACATATTATCATTATATGTATATATGTTGATGATTTACTTATGTCTAGTGACAATTTTGATTTAATTTATAGGATTAAAGAGAAATTGAAGTAGTACTTTGAAATGAATGAGTTAGGTCTCTCACATCATGTTATTTGTATGATTGTATTTCATTCTATTTTTATTTTTTAAAACACAATATGCAACTATTATATTGAAAAAGTTTCTTATGATTGATTGTAAACAATTTTCTACTTCAATGGAAGTTGGAATAAATATTGATCATAAATCTGCATATGAAAAAGGTTGATCCTATTTTATATACGTTGTTAGTTGATAGTTTGATTTATCTAACTATAACTAGATCAGATATTTCCTATACAAAAGGAATTACTTCAAGGTTTATGCAAGAACCTTTTTTAGAGATCATTGAAATCTTGCAAAAAAATTTAGATATTTGAAAGGAACAATCAATTATGAGTTGCATTATAATAAGAATGAAAATGCTATCTTATATGGATTTCGTGATTCTAACCATATTGATGTTGTGTTATAAAATATACTGGATATATGTTCAAGTTTTTAGTGTAGGAACCATTATTTGGAACAACAAATACAATCAACAGTCTCTATTTTTTCTATTGAGGTAGAAAAGTACAATGGAAGAAGTAAAAAAACCATGTGACTGCAACGGATGTTGGTAGAGATACACATGAAAGCTAAAGAAAGTATTTATCTTCTATGTGGTTGTCAGAGTTGTATTACTCTTTATTAAGAATCTAGTTCAACATTAGAGGACAAAGAACATTGAGATACATATACGCTTCACCTATGAGAAGGTGCAAAGTGATGAGATAAATCTCAAGTTCATGTTGACTGAAGAGCATGTTGCTTGACATCTTCACAAAGTCCTTGAGTGCTACAAAGTTTTGTCACTTTCGTGAAAATATTGGATTGTCAGAGTTTCCATTGAGGGGAGTGTGCATGACAATGTCACCTCCTAATGGAACTTGATTTTTATAAAAAGACCTTCGGGTATTTGTAAAAGACCTTCGGGCAAGTGTAAAAAGACCTTCGAGCATGTATACCTCCTCGACTTCTTTTTTAGAAAGAAGTGTAGAAAGATCTTAAAGGCGTTTTTAATAAACTCTTTAGTGCTATTGAGTTTATTGGTAAATATCCAAAGATCAAGCATATTGTTAAGGAGGTCCTTGGATGTAAAAGACTCCTATATGCTTGGGTTCAATAACTTTTATGAGAACTTGTGAGAATATGTAAATCTCACAAATCATACTTAGCCACCGATCATGGGATGATCTTTGGGATTCTAAATCTTTTTTACCAAAAGGTAAATTGAGTATGATGAATATGTTATAATTCTTTCAACCGATATGCTAGTCCAAAACCTTTATGGTTTAAGGATTGTAAATCTCGTGAGTGTAATATGGGCATGTAATCTATTAGTATATATTATGTTATCCCACTTAACATTAAGGGGAGTGTTGGAACATAATGATTAAGTGGTCTGACCAACCCTTAATGTATATGGGTCCATCACTAATATATAGGTTAATATTTAATAATATGAAATATTTCCATTTCTATTATTAAATATGTTAACCTAGGTATATACTTTAGGTTAAATATTTAATATCATGAAATGATTATATTTCTAATATTAAATATTATAAATTTAGGTGTATGTGTCAACTATTTTAGGTTGAAAAGGTGGGTCGAGACATACTCGATCACCTTATATAAAAAGGACTTTAGGTCCTTATTTGATATATTCAGAAATATATCAAAGGTGTGCAAATCAAGTGATTTGGTTTTACCCGTGGTAAATAGGGTTTCAAAGGATGAGGTGGTCTTACTAGATGTAAAATAAGTTATCGAAGTAAAAGTTATTTTTAAAGTGGTTTTTACCATATTGGAGTTTTCCACTATAAATACTTGTGTCACTTGTGTTATTTATTTCATGTAAGTATTTTATTTATTTACTTATGTTATGATGTAATCTTTATTTAAATATTTATTGTAACATTATGTAATATGCAAGTTGATTAAATCCGTATTTATTAGAATCCTCAAATTCTAACAGAACAAACAAGGAGGAGGATACAAGATGATAAAAGATGACAGAGTAGAGGGTGAAATCAGGAAAAAGGAGAGAGGATAATAAAAAAGATATAGTTAAGGAGATGAAAAGATCAATGGAGATAAATGATGGAAAATGAAGGAGATGAGGAAGAATAAGATTTTAAAGAAGATGAAATATATTATAGAATAGAGAAAAGAAAGAAACTAGAGAAGATATCGGAAGGTATGGATAATAAATGAGAAAAGAAGGGGAGGGGAATATTATGCAATTTGAATGGAAATACATATAGAAGGTGGGAGGATAAAAAATATGGGATAGTGAGGAAGAAACAGGGTAACAATAGGGAAGTAAGAAGGAGGCACAAGGAAAAAAAGGAGAAGAAGATGTAAAGAAAGAGAGAGACAAGAATGAAGATTTGAAGGAAGAGAGGACAACAGAGAAAATGATGTAGAAGGAAGGGAATGAAGAATGGAGATATGATGTGGAGAGTGGGTAACATCAGAAAAGTAGTGAGGAGAAAGAGAGTAGGAATGACACGAGTGGAAAAGTTGTAGAAATGCATGAGATGAGGATAAGAGGGTTGTATGATGAAGACAGTAAAGATATTGAAAAGGGAGAAGGGAAGATGGAGAGGTGGCAAAGAAGTGACAAGAAAGGGTGGAGGTGGAGACAAGGAAGGGGAGGAAAGAGAGAATGGATGATGGAGGAGGCAATGCTAGTCAAAGAATGTTAGGGGAAGACCAAAAATAATTATTGTTGGTGAAGGATGAGAGGAAAAGTGAAGAAAGTTAAAAAGGGAATGGGGAATGGAAGAGGCAATGCCAATGAAGGGACATTAGGGGAAGACCAACAATAATTATTGTTGGTGCAATATGGGGGAAGGAGTGGAAAATAAATGGAGAAGGATGAAGAGAGTGATAAGGGCAAAGAACAATGATATAGAGTGGTTTTAGGGGTCAAGAACAATAATTATTAGCGTGGAAATCAAATATGATCATGAAATAATTTTAGGGGGAGACCAACAACAATGATAGTTAGACATGAGAGTGGATATGTGGGAGAATTTGAGAAGATGGAGTGGAAAGAGTAAATAAAGGAGGAATGATGATTTAGTGAAAAGATGAAGGCGAGGAGAGGATGAACAAGGTGAAGGTGAAGAAACAAGACATGAAAAGAATGGTAGGAAGTGGTATGAAGGATGATGGATCAAGAGGGGGAAAATGGGGGAAAGGAGTATAATTGCAAGGTGGAGATGGTGGACGTACTCTGTGATTTGATAGGTTGAGAAATGGTAATCATAGGAGGAAATTTTGGTTAGTGGGGGAGAGAGGAAGGAAGGAATGGTCAATAGATTAAATAGTGAGTGAGAAGAAGATGTAGTTTATAATGATATGTCTACTTTAAAGGAAATCCTTAAGTAAGAAAGTCACACTAAGAAGTGATTAAGTAAGATTTCAAAGAAGAAGACGTCAACATAGGTTGTAAGAATATGTGATGATGGGGAATGCTACAATAAGGTGAAGGGTGAGGATGTGTATTAAAAGGTGGGGATTTGTATAAATATTAGGTAAAATTATGAAGTTGAAAGCGAGAAGAATGGAAGGAAAAGACACAAAGTGGTGGAAGGGGATAAGAATGGTGAGAAGGGTGATGTGGGGATAAGTGATGGGTGAATAAAAGTGATGAGGGAGGATGAATGGATCAAAGACATGTTGACCATGGTGGGGGATGAGGAGTTATAGGATAGTGAACTCTCCTTGAGAATGATCCTCAAGTAGGATTCACAAACTGCAATGGTGATCAAGTAGAATTCCCAAACCGAAAGGTGTATTATAGATGATATTAATAGATTCTAACAAAATCATTGAGTTATTGATGATGTTAATAGATGTTAACAGAATCATGGAATTATGGATGATGTTAATAGATGTTATCCTTAAAAGTAAACATATGGATATAGATGACATGGTTTGAAATTAGATATATAAGGATGTAACCTCAATAAAAGGTGACTGTAATGAAATAAATGACACATAATCGTAGCAAGGAATGCATGAGGAAATGATGCTTCAAACTAGATTGTAGGTAAACAAGAAGGGGAACCACTCGAGGCATTGCACTTGTAGCCAATAACAGGTGTTAACACATAGCCAACCATAGTTAGTTATATCAAGGATCATGTCTAAAAGATGCAGAGTGGACTCATAAACCTAAAGTTGACATGAAAGAGGGGCGTAGATGTGAATTGTATGTGGGGATATATGTTCTCCATAGGTGGGTTTTCCTAGGTCTATGCCCCAGCTCTAGGTGAAGGGAAATGCAAATTGATCAGTGTGAGTGTGAGAAGTTTGTTATAGATGAGAAAGCTGATCGATGTGGGAAGATTTCTTTGGATGATTACTTTGGATTTTTATGCTTTTGCTTTATGAGATAGAAGGCTGATCAATGTGGGAAGCCTTCACTGCCATGATATATAGGGAGTATCCATCCTTCGAGGGAGTGGTCTACTTTGTGCTTTCTTCTTTTTCTTTTGACAAATGGCAAGGATAATACATGCATGATAGTTGTCCTTCGAGGGATCATCTATCATATGAAATTATGTGATTTTATGAACAACTTTCCTTCAAGGGATCAATTTGTTTACTTTTGAATTTTGATAATGAGCATCCATATAATTTTGACATGGGGAAGAGTTGGAGATAGTCAAGATAGACCACTTAGGAGGGGACAATGAATGTACAAGTGACACCTATGGACCCTTAGCGTGTTTCCAATAGGTAAATAAGAGGGTGATGGATGTAATGATCATGGAGTTATCACCAAAAGGAAGAACCTATCCATAAGGAATATGCTATGAGCAAAGTTGTGGTGCCCATATTTGAGGTCACAACTAGGAAAGAAACGATAGACCACATAATTTCATATCATTACAAGGAGAAATGGAAATGGATGATTGTGGATGGATTATTATGGATGTAACTAAGTTTACATTAGTAAGTATGTTAACAATAGAATGGCCGCAAGTGCAATGCATTAAGAGGTTTTGTTTCTGGTTTACCATCAAGAGAATTGAAATGATATGCTCATGACCTATACATATGCATGATAATGTAAGGTCCAATCTAGTTTGGAAAAAAATTCCATGTTGGATCCTTTCTAGAGTAGTAAAATTTTGATTTTATTTAAGGACAAGGTCACTGATGTTAAATTTGTGTTCCTTGAGATGTTTTTTGTAAGCATGTTTGATGTGCTCTTGATATACTTGGTGATGTTCAAAAGCAAGAAGGTGGATTTCATCTAACAATTCGAGTTGTGTTAAACATTATTTGAGATAATATTCATAAGAGATGAAGTCGCGAAGAGAAATGCGCTAGGATTTTGGACTTTGAGAGGAATAATGGATTCAGATCTATAAATAAGAGAGAAGGGAGTAGTGCCTGTAGATGTGCGGATGCTAGTCCTATAAGCATGGAGAGATAATGGAAGATGAAGATGTCAATTACGACTTGATTTATCAATAGTCTTGGCAAGGATGTTGTAGAGTTTTTTATTAGTTGTTGCGGTTTGGCCATTAGCTTGAGGATAGTATGGAGAAGAGAAGCTAAGATTAATGTTAAATGAGTCGTAAATCTTCTTGAGGTATTTGTTTTTGAAGGACTTTTCGTTGTCCGTGATGATTTTATGGTGGATGCTGAAATGAAAACTGATGTGATGATTGATAAAGTTGATAATTTGGTTAGATTTAGTGGATGTAAGTGGAATAACTTCTACCCATTTAGTGAATTACTCAAGTATTGGTGATAGTAGAATGATGGCACTAAGAAGAATGTAGATTGATGGTGCCAATGAGGTCGAGCCTCCATTGTGAGAAGGACCATAAAACCTCGGACGATTTGTAGATCCCGACTAGGGATGTAGATATGATTAGAATGCTACTAACATTTAACACACTTTTTAACATACTCACAACAATCTTGGTTGAGGGTAGGCCAATAATAATCCATGCGAAGAACACACTTTACGATAGCTAAACCACTAAAGTGGCTACTACAGATACCGTCGTGTACTTCTTGGATTACAAGAGTGGATTCATGAGACTTAAGGAAATGAAGAAAATGCCTTCAAATCCACGCTTGTAAAGAATGCCGCCAAGGATGACATAACAGTTAGCACATTGAAGAAAGGACCTCTTACCATTTTTAGACAAGTCGGAGGTAATGATGGATTGAAATAGATAATCGAATATCTGAGAATACAAAAGGTCATTTGGATTAAGGTCAACATGGTTGAAACATGGAAGATCATGAATGTGAGCAAACTTGTCCTAATGTCGAACAACAATAGAGAGACGTTCTTCTTCAGCTATTAAGGGAATGAGAGAAGCGATGGAAGCCATAGTGTCTACGAAGTGATTAGATGATTGAGGGATAATTTGAATTGTATAGAAATAAAATACCCCAAGAATAAAGTTGATGATATCCTTATACTTTTTCAAGACAATATTTTTACACTGATAGATACCTTTGACTTGATTGATGATGAGTTAAGAGTCCCCATAGATATCAAATATTTGGACACCTAGCAAGATAGTTGTTTTGAGACCTAGGATACGAGCTTCATACTCAACCATATTATTCATACACTCAAAATTAAGATTTTTGCGATGGGGATAGGAGTGTCCTAAGGAGGAATGATGATGACATAAGTGCCCCCCCCCCTGACCGACACTTAGAACCATCAAAGAAGAGAGTTATATTAAGCGGGTGGAATTCATGTTGAAATTGAAGATAGCCTCATCGTGGAAGTACTCGCAAGGAAGATTATTATCTTGAAGAGGGACATTGGATAACTTGTTGGTGATAGCTTTCCCCTTAATTGCCTTTTGAGAGATAAACTCTAGGTCAAAATCTATCATGAGCATGAACCATTGAGTCATACGATCATTGTGATATGACTTAGATTTCATGGTTTTGAGAAGACGAAAGCTAGTGACAACATGCGTCTTATGATTGAGAAGATAATGAAGAAGTTTATAAGTGGTGAAGAAAAGAGTGAAATAGAGATTTTCAGCTTCAGTGTAGCGAGTCTCAAAATCATGAAGAGTGCGATTGATGTAGTAGATGGCTTACTCATGACCGTGCTCATCATGATGCACCAACATAGATCCTACAACATGATTAGAGGCAAAGACATAGAGATAGAAGGGATTCCCCTCATGTGGATGTATAAGCATTGACGAAGGTAAGAGATATTGCTTAATATTATCAAAGGTTTGTTGACAATCATGATCCCAATTGAAATCAAAGTCGTTATGAAGAAGATGGTGGAAATGCTAGCAATAATTAGATAACTGCGAGATGAAGCGATGGATGGATTGAAGACAACCTTGAAGACTACGAAGTTGCTTCAAATTTGACAGAGGAGGCATCTTGAGGATGTTCGTAATCTTGGTGGGGTTAACTTTAATACCCCTAATAGAAATGATGAAGCCAAGGAGCTTACCGGTAAGGACTCCAAACACGGACTTAGATGGAATAAGGTGAAGGAATAAATGAATAAGGTGCTCAAAGAGGACTTAAAGAATGGTGATATGATTATGTTGATGTATATATTTTCCCAAAAGGTAATTGACGTAGTCCTCAATAATTTTGTGGATGAGATCACGGAAGATATAAGTCATAGCCCACCGATAAGTGACTCGGAATTCTTCAAACCAAACGGTATGACACGATAGAAAAAGGTCCCCAAGGAGTGATGAAAGAAGTCTTATGTTGGTCTTCTGGTGTGATAAGGATCTGATTGTAACCATAAAAACAATGTGTAAGAGACACCATCTCATGGCCAGTAGTAAGGTCTACAAGTTGATCGATGGTAGGAAGGGAGAAATCTTCTTTAGGGAAAGTGAGATTTAAATCTCAAAATTCTGTGTAGATACGAAGTTTTCTATATGCTTTTGTGATAGGTATGATATTAGAAACCCATTGGGTATAGTCAATGGGGATGATGAATTTGGTGGAAATAAGGCATTGCAAATCTTCTTTAATAAGGAGCGCAACTCGAGGATGCATGCGATGAAGCTTCTGCTTAATCGGCTTAGCATTGCGAAAGGTGAAGATATTGTGGACAACTATGGATTGATCGAGGCCTAAAATGTTAGAGTATGAACCTACAAAGGCTTGGATATTGCGGGAAAGTATTGTGGTGAAGTATTCAAGCTCCCTTGCAGATCAAAGGATTGACCAAATTTTAGAATACGAGGCTCTGAGGAGTCTCGATATTGATACCAAAGGTGGCTTCATTTAGAAGAGTAGATGTGTCGATGGTAAGGTCTTATGAAGATAACAATATTTCACCGCCATGTGGGAAAGAATGACGTCTTCATTAGTGCATTGAGAATGTCATGACAGAAGAGTCTTCTTCTATCATTTCTAGATGTTGAAGAGAAAGGGACATAGCCCGATTTTCACATTGATAAATAACCGGTTCTAAGGTGATGGTAGAGACTAAAAAAAGATAGAATCGATAGACACGGTTTCATCGATATCCATAGCCTTATAGGACAGAGATGATGGATATGACATGTCCATGATCATTGTAGATGGTGGAATGGAATTGATGGATTGTTATTTATAACCTAGCCCAAAATTTTCATGGTGTTTGTGAGATTTATTATTAACCAGGTCATGTAGACCATGTTCATAACATCCCATGCCAAATCCCTTCCATTCATAATGTTGAAGATACATGTGGGTGAAGGATGGTTTGTTGAGGAAACCAAAACCATCGGTATATGGTCAGGCGTGAGGATGGTCATCGATGTGATAAGAATGGGAATCGACACCACCATAGACAAGATTTGTACCTAGATTTGGTGGGCCAAAAGGAACGATATCCTTGACATTAGGTTGGTATATTGGAGCTTTGTCGGGTCTACAAAGGAAATGAGGCATGGGGAATGTGTTAAGCATGAGAAGATGATACTCCCCAACATAAGGTTGTCCATGACCTTATATAAGGAATCATTATTTAGAAGCTTGGATGAAGAGATGGATGAACTAGTGGATGGTTGAGATGGGTCATTTTTGGGAATGAGGACATCGTTGGGTCAATAAGTCATGTTGCATTCTTGAAAGGGAGAAGCATTAGCGGGAGAATCAAGATATTTCCATCATGTCCATATTTGATGTAACGATTAAGTGTGGAAGGGACATAATGCATGACATGAATCTAAGGTCATCCAAGAAGGACATTGTATTGAAAATCCCCTTTTATGATATAGAAGAATTCATGGAGGATATTCTCATCAATGTGGATAGGAAGGACAAATGTCCCCAAGGCAGGGCGATAACATCATTGAATACATGAAGGACCACAGGTTTTTGGGCGATAGTGAATTTAGGGATCTTGAGATGATAAAAGGTATGTGATGGAATAATGTTGATACTTGCTCCATTGTCAATCATGGATCATCGAATGAAGGTTTCATTGATTCTAACCGTGATGAAAAGGGGAAGGTCATGGTCCTCGGTGGGATGTTTGGGATCTTAGCATCATCAAAGGAGATGGAAGTAGAAGTCGTAATTACTCCTACAAGAGATGTAAAAGGATGAGTCTCATCGCTAGATGTCGGGATACGTGTTAAGGCTTTAGTGAGAGCATGTCTATTGTCCTGGAGAAATTAGGATAAACTCATAAAGTGTCATTTTAACTAGGGAATGATGATTTTTTTGAAAATACTTTATTCAATAGGTCGAGGGGAAACTTTTGATGCATAATCACAACACCCTTGATTTTTGCAACTCGATAGATTGAAACTGTCAGTGTGATTGCATAACATGGAGCTTTTCCCAAAGTGTGGGACTTTGTAATCGAGAAATCTCTTCGGATGAAGGTCGGTTCCTATTCCTCTATTTTGATACACACACTCAAATTGTAGAGGATCTATCCTAAAATCTACTCTAACTTTCCAAGGAGACATGGTTGGAAAGATTGCAAGAAATTAAACCTAAGATGATGGAGGTGATGCACCAAGAGGAATGCTGGACACCTGCTTTGCATGGAGATGAAAACCAATAAGTTTGAAGGGGATGAATACACACCACAAGTCAACCAATTTTTATGAATTCATTCACCATTAAACATAGACCATTAAATATGCAACACAATTTAACATGCATAGTTAATGATGAGGCCATAAATTGGCCATAAATTACCATTATTTTGTCCTTCCAAGTTACCTTTGAAAGTGGATTTAAATGTAATCTTGGAACTTATAGTTTGTTTAAGATAGAATATAGGATATATGTCTTGTTCATTCTTTAGAAGTATTTTTTAATCTATTTTTTGACTAATCCTGTTGATTATTTAGGAAAGATGCAAAGTCTTATGTATGCAGGCCATAAAGGAAAGATAATGCCAGTTCTGAGAAAAGTGGAATTGATAATGGATTGTATATCTAAACTCAAATATTATTTCATATCCAGATTTATATTAGAAAATTATGCAAGTTCAAAAAAATAATCATATCATTCCGACATCGTGTGCAAAAGTTATATATGTTTTTAGTTAGCTTAAGAACAATTGGAGTTAGCTCCGGAACTTTCAATTTTAGTTCCAGAACTTGCATATTTAGTTCTGGAACTTGTAGATTTAGTTCTGAAACTTGTAAATTTAGTTCAGGAACAATTAGAGTTAGCTTTGGAATAATGGGAGTTAGCTTCAGAACAATTGGAGTTAGCTCCAAAACTTTCGATTTTTAGTTCGAACTTACAAATTTAGTTCTGGAACTTGAAGTTTTAGTTTCAACTTGCATAAAATGAGGAATTATGAATAATCAAATAATCAAATGGGAAATTAGAGAGAGGTTTTTGTTTAAAGAATTTTTTTAACAAAAACCTCATTCATATTTTCTACAAGTTTTACCAATAAGGAGAAATCTAACTTTTAGTGAGTGCAGTCTAAGGAAAAGTGTATTAGACAAAGCACCAAAAGTTCCACACCCGAAAACATAAAAATCAAATACAAACTATGAGAGAGGTTTTTGTTCATAGATATGTTTTTAACAAAAAATCATTCAGATTTGCTACGAGGTTTTTACCAATGAAAAGTAATATAACTTTTAGTGAGATGCGATCGAAGAAAAGTGTATTAGACAAGCACCAAAAATTCTACATCCACAAACAAAAAAGTCAAATGGAAAATATGAGAGAGGTTTTTGTTCATAGAATTTTTTTAACAAAAAAATCATTCATATTTGTTACAAGTTTTACCAATAAAAAGGAATATAACTTTTAGTGAGTTGCAGTCCAAGGAAAAAGTGTATTAGACAGAGCACCAAAAGTTCCACAGCTTAGAAATAGAAAAGTCAAATGAAAAAATCTGGAGAGGTATTTAGTCAAAGTAATATTTTGAGGAAAAACCTCCTTCCAATAAAGTAGGAGAATAAAATCAATGTGATTCTTGTCATAAAAAAACAAGGGAATATTTTGGAGCAAATATTCCTAAAATAAGTGAGATAAGACTTCGACTCCAATAATATATCTCTCTCCATATTTTGTGGAGATGGAGATCTTAGTTGTTAGGATTGGAATAAAGATAATATTAGATTGTATTTCCCAAAATAAGGAGTTGGTTGGATGCATGAATTATAAATGCAACCTCCCACACTCTTATATGTAATTTTCACTACCAAGAATAATATATTTGTTCTTCCTCATTAATATTCTGAGAGAAATTGTTCTGCAGGTTTTGAATTAAGTTTGAAAGTATGAATTAAGTCCTCTTCCAAGGAATGAGCTGGCCACTCATTCCAAGGAAGAAGGATCAATGTTTTATGTTCAGTTCTTTATTTTGTAGTTTTCCTTTTGTTGTAAATTTCTGATTTCATGTTATGTGATCTTTCTTTCCGTACAATTTCTGTTGTGAACCTGCAGGTGTCTGATTTATCTTTTGTTCATTTTAATTTAGAAATTTCATTTATGCAAGTGTGTTTCCTTCATGCAAACTTTATTTCTACAAGTGTGCCTTTACATTTTTGCATGTGTGATTTATTTTATGCAAGTTTGGATTGTGTTTAACGGAGTTGTTTTCCAAATATCTTTTTCTCTTAATGCATACAACCATCAGACACCAGCCATAGATTGACATTATTAATGGAGAGGATTGACAACCCTCATCAATTAACCAAAATTACAATGAGAGATTAGGAGAATGCAATGAACACAAGAGAGGGTTGAACTTCATCCACAGACTTATATTATTGCTCCACATATTTGATACAATGCATTACAATGGCCAAGAGGCACTAATTTTCATTATAACTTTAATGGGAGGTTTGAACTCCATAAATTCACTTACAGACAAGAGAAGAAGGGAGGGTGCAAAGAAATATTATCTAACCTTTTGAAATGAGCCCCTCCTTACAATATATAGGAAGAATGAGAGAAGGGAGAGAGAAGGAATTTGAAATCTTGCTTCAACAACCCAAAAATGCATTAAAATCACTTGCAACAATGATGGGTGCCACTGCAAAACCCATGCCTCTATGTACTTTTCCTTGTTGCAAAAGAAAAGAAACCCATACCTCATAATTATGGTAGGTGAGAAATTTAGAAACCCTCTTCTAAAATGGAGGACTTTATTTCCCTAATTTGAAATACAAGACACTAAGGGCTTTCCAAAAAGTCCTATTTTGTGCAAATCCGAGCTTCCAATCAAAAGTTATGGCCATCTGAAGATGAGGGTGCCATATTGTAATAAATGTCAGTGGTAATCTCTTCCTTTTTAGACTCCAAATTGCATCGCATCCTCTGAAATTTGAAATTTCAGATTTTTGGGATTCTAAGCTTCGAGCATTTTGATTTTGGAGTTTGGGTTATTGTTCATGGCTCAATTTGGCTCAAGAGTTATGAAATGCCAAAACTCCAAACTCTAAAATTTGGAATTCAAAGTTTGGACTCTGAAACCATGTCGTGTGACACTATTCATCACTCAATTTAAAATTCTGAAATTTTGAAACTTCAAAGTTTGAAATTAAGACTTTGGGTTTCAGACCTTTGCATTTTCGGGGTTTCGAGACTTTAGGTTTCGGGGATTTAGGACTTCGGGTTTCGGGGTTTCGTGGTTTCGACTTTGGATTTCGGGGTTAGATTATCCGTTTAACACATAAAACCTTCGAAATCCTAAAATCCCGAAGTTTGGATTTCAAACATTGGGTTTCAGGATTTTCTTTTCCCCACCTAACACCGTTCACCATGAGCTCATGAAACCTTTGAAACTCTGAAACCCCGAAGTCTTAATTTCGACTTCAAGTTTCGTACTTCCCACTCCTTTTTGCGCTTCTTTCCACCGATTCCCCAATTTATTCTTCTTCCTACCACCGAATGACCATGACTTTGAAGTCTCAATTGAGGCTTCGAATTTCTTCATTTCTTGAAGTAGCTCAAACTCTTGAGCTCCTTTGTAATTTGCTCGACTTGCCTAACCTATTTAGCCAATCCCAAAGTGTGATTTCCCATTTCCAAATCGATCCCTCATTTTTTCTCCATGGGTTCATGTTTGTCCAATTTCTCCCAAGGGGCAAAATCGAGATAACATTAGCTAATATGGAAACTTTGGGTCTTGATGATGATGGGGATGGGGATGGAGATGAAGTGGGCTCACTAGACGGAGTGGAAACCATAACCTTAGGTTTTGATGGGGGTGTGGATGAGGTAAGCTCCTTAGGAGGAGGGATAGAAATAAAGGTCCTTAATTTTGATTGGGCGGTTGGTTTGGAGTCATGTGGGCCCGAACAAGTAGTTATCCAAACAACATTGATGAATAAGGGGGACCATCCTTAAAAGGACCTTCATTTGGTAGTGGGATTGAAAACAAATTCCGTGATGAATGAGGTGACTTGGATATTTTAGTAGATGAAGGTTGGGATGAAGAAGTTGATACGGTTGGTGGAAGGGTTGGTTCCTCCTCATCAAGGAGGTCATCTTTGTTGATAAGGTTATTGATGATTGCTTGAGGAGATCTACACTTTTGGTGTTGTGACACAGTGCACGATGGTATGCACAAATAAGGTTAGAGTCAAACCATGAGGGTCTTGGTGCATTTGGATCAAAGGGTTTTATTGATGGTAGAGTGATTTCCAAAGCTTGGAGTAATTGGTAAAATATTGTCGTATAATACCCCAAGGGAATAGGTGATGATGTGGCTATAGATGAAGGGGTTTGTTATGAAGGTTTGATTTGAGGTGATTTTATGGGAGAACTTAATTTTGACTTAGATTTGGAGGAGGATGGAAATGGTTTTGTTTGATTTTGAATCTTATTTGATGATGTGGATGGCTTAGATTCAGTTTTGGGAGTAAGAGTGGTAGATGGTGTAGAAGAAGGTTGTTGTTGTGTTGTCTTACTAGTGGTGGGAGTTTTGAATGAAGGGGGTGGTCCCAAAATGGAAGAGGATGTCACTAAGGATGTTGATGGTGTGACTTTAAGGGAATTGGTCTTAAGGGAAGGAATCTCTAGTTTCTTATATGGATGTGTAAGAGACTTTTGAATAGGGACGAAAAGACTCTTAGCATTTTCTTGTGGAGATTTATCCTTGGTGAAAGTAGTAGCATATTTAGTTAGGGCATCTATGGTGATTGGTCTTGGTAGAAGTTTCGGTAATATTTATGGTGGAATAGGTTTCTGCATGATGTGTTTAACAATGTCCAAAGGGGAGATTGATTGTGTGGATTTAGGATGAATGGATGTAGGTATTGTGGGTGTTGTTGATGTGATAGAAGTGTCACTTGTACTTGTATTGATTATGGGAGTAGGCGATGGGGTAGTCATAGGTGTAATTTTGGATGTTGGTGTAGAGATGATTGGTTTTGTAGATGGGGCATGAATATCATTTGTGGTTGTCTTAGGTGGGGGCGGTTATGTCATAAATGTTTCAAGGGGTACCATAGTTATATTTGCAAATTGAGATGTAGACGTATGTGTGATTACATCAGAGGATGTGGTTGATGTGGAAATTAGTGAAGAAAGGGGTTAAAGGGATGAAGTTATAGATGATTAGGATGACAAAGTTGGTGTAATAAAATCCAATGAAGTTTTGGTTGCCATGATGGTTAGAGAGGGATTGGAATTAGGTGTAGGTGTCGTAGATGATGATGTTGTAGATGATGTCAAAATTTGGTCTACATTGTTAATGATGTGTGCATTAGGTGCTTGGGATGTAGAAGGTTGAGTCTAATTATTAGGTGGATGGTTAGGAAAAGGTTGTTTAAAGACATCCAAGGGTTAATTAGGTGGCACATTAGGGTTGTCCACTTGGAGGTCACCCAAGTCTATGAGTTTTTGAACCAGATCTTTAAACGTGTGACACCTTTCAATATCATGGTCGTGGACTTGGTGATATTTACAATAGTGCTCTTCACGATACCATTACAATTTAGGTCGTGTCTTGTTGAATGGTCTAATGGGTGGAAATCGAATGATCTTAACTACCAAGTAATTTTTACAAAATTGAATTGTATGACTCCACAAGAGGGGTGTTATTAAGGGTTGGTCTAAGAGATATTTGTGGATGCTCCATGTGATAGGTTGATGTGGATGAGGACTTAACCATGAATACATTGATAACATTCTTAGTTTGATCACAATGCATGGAAGGTTTGGTGAACTCTGTTTTAGGTTTTTTCGATCGAAGCTTAAGGTGGCCTTTCTCAAGGGCACAAAGTTCAAGTTTGTGAGCCATAGTGAACGCCTCTTCAAAGGTTTGGAAAGATTGAATTTGAAGAGTTGAGGAGATGTGCTTCACACAAGACCATGAAAATAGTTCAATAAGTTCAGTTTATGGAAGGGGAAATGATAATTGGTTAATGATGTTGTGCCATTGTGCGACAAAATCTGCAATAGATTCATCATCATATTGTCAAATGGCATAAAGGTCGGTGATGGTAATTTTATGTGTAATGTTGATCGAGAAATGTTTAAGAAATAATTGTGCCAGTTGGGTGAATGTGAATAGTGAGTGTTGTGGAATACTGTTGTACCAATCTAATGCGGGACCAACCAATGACATGGGAAATGTGTGAAGCATGAGATCTTGATCATGGGCGATAAGATAACATGCATATATAAAATCTCATAGATGTTGTTGTGGATCCTCCTTGTTATTGAACTTGGAGAATTTTGGCAATTCCCAATGAGGAGGATATGGTTTCACGAGGATAGATGGGTTGATAGGTTCATTATAGATTTATTCGTATGAAAATGTGGTCTTTGATTTTTGGCCTCAAGTTAGCCATTCTTCTCAATAATGCTTGTAAGGGATCGTTAGATGGTTGATATGTTGATGGATGAGTTTGAGATGCATACGAGGTGGATGGGTTAGGTTTTGGTATGTTTGGTAAGTTTGGGGATGTGTTGGTGTTGGTGGAGGTGGTTGATAAATGGGAATATAATTAAGTGGTTGCGATTAAACAGGTTGGGATAAAGCTTGATGTTGAAATATGGGGATATGGTAAAATTGGTTTGATTAGGTTGGTTGTTGTGAAATAGGAACATTTGATTGATTTTCTAAGGGGTTGGTTGGGATGTCATTGGTAGGTGGTTGGGAGATTTGAGTTAGCTGAGAGGGGAGTATATATTTTTAAGTATTATGAGGGGGTCTTTGATAAGTTTGCAAGGTGATTACATTGGCATGGACACATGAGGTAGAAATAAAAGGAATGGTAGTGTGATTTCATTTGGATATAGGAGGAAGCAAGGATGAATCTTAAGATAGTTGAATAGGATGAGAAGTGATTATGGTTAAGAGTGAAGTGCCATGGATGGAAGAAGGGATGGTGGTGTTGACACGAGGTAGATTGGGTGGAATAGGAACCACCAATTGATTAGTTTGGTGGTTATTTGGATAGGAAGAAGATGACTGATTAGGGTCAAATTCATGTTGGGCCATAACAAGCTCAACCATGGTTCTAGGGAAAAATACCGCAAGTTGCAAAGAAAGAAATTTGGTTGTTTTGGGATTGGAGCGATAATCATAGATTTGTTAGATAGGTAGCCTATCTATAGGGAGTTGGGTTGAATTCATAAGAAGGTAATCATGGAGGGCCACAAGATTAGCATCGAGGAGCTCTAAGTCCTCCACACATCCATAAGGGATAAAGGGAGGCCAAAAATCTTGAACCGAAGTGTCAAGATGGTGTGGCAGGTTGGGAAGGGATCAAATGGTAATAAATGTAGGGATTGGTCTCAGCATGATCATGAAACATAGGTAGTTAATTAGAAGAGATGTTAGGGGTAATAGATTGAGTGATTTTGGAGGAAGGGATAACAAGAGGGACTGATGTCTATGTGAGAGAAAATGTAGAGGCGGGAATGTTGGATGGAGATGCTTGTTCCATTTTTCTTTTTGTGATTGAGTAAGAACGGGCATAAAATAAGAAATAAAAACCTATGATGATTAGTTATCACAAAAATAAATACACAAAACACATTTTATTTTGATCTTGATTACTTAGAAAAGATGTGAAAAATAAAGAAAAAGGATTAGAAGGGACCTAGGAAATGGTCAATCTAAGTCTGGTTTCAAAACGTTGTGGTCATGTGGAATCCTCGACCTACCCGACGGTATGTGAGGCTTGATTTTGTGATAAAATTTGTAACATGTCTGGAACACCATGGTGGATTTATTATCAGTGATGAAAACCCAATAGTTCCCACCTAGAATGAATGCTTAGATGTGTGAATTGATACATTCTGTTTGGATGTGTGTGGAAAGGAGTGAATGCAAAAATATTACCCCTAGTTATACTATGTGAGCAATGAGGGTCTTATTTTTAAGATCTGAAAATGAAGTGTGAAGCTTTGATGAAAATAATAGATAAGATATTCAGTTTGTTGGGGTTAGCACATTAGTTGTACAGATATATAAATCAGATCTAAGCATACAAACAATGAATACGAAATAACCAGAAGATACAATACACAATATTTAACGTGGTTCACCCAATGTGGGCTACGTCCACTAAGAAATAGCCAATCTATTATCACAGAGGAAATACAATGAAGATTTACAATCTTCCACACCTTCTTGGATGTCTTGTACTTTCTTTCTCTACAAGTTTCTCTTTTCTCTACAAAAGGAAACTTCTTTACAATTCTTGTCAATCTTAGCTTCTAACCCTAGCTTTATGCTTATATAATTATATAAGAACTTAGGGAACTTTAGCTATGAAATTATAACCAATAGATTCACTTTACAACTAAAGATAGATCTAATTCTCGTGACTTAATTAAAGTATTCACTCACGAAAACCGATATTAGTTATCCTTAACCGATGTCGGTTCCTCCTTTCCTAACCGATACTGGTCCTGGTCACCGAATGCGCTTTGTAAACTGACGCCGGTTACTATATATTCCAAAATTTTTGTAAAAGCATGCTAGTGAAACAATTAAGCTCCACAACTCAACAATCTCCCACTTGGAGATAAATTGTTGCACTGTACCATACAACTCCTTCATCTGTTCCTTTCCTTGCCTGTTTCTCCCTCTTCAAGTCTCAAACTCGAAGACCAATGGAAGTGGAGTGTAGCTCTAACTTCTCCTTTGTTAATGGCTTTATTAGCATATCCACAGGGTTCTTCTTCATATGAATTTTCTCCAACTTCAGAATGCCCATTAATGTAGCCAAAATCAGAACACACTTAATATAGTGCAAATAATTTGAACTCTAAAAGAAAATAGATCTCCTTATTCATTATTGAATCATGAATTACAATATTTCTTAAATAGGAAAACAAATCCCAACTCGAGTTTCCAAGCAAACTCTAACTAACTTTGACTACATCTACTCTAGGTGGCGGAAATTACTATTTTTAGCAGTTTACTAGAACATGCTATTCTTAGTAAGTTCACATGATTATTCGTATGGGCACATAAACTGCCACACATATTCTACATGCCTAAATTAGAGGAATTTCCAACTTTCCAACTCACAATGCATCTAAGAGACTAACATTAACTAATTCCCTAAAATAGGAAAAAACTGAATTACAAATTAAATCCTAATTTTTGGCCCTCAGATGGTGGAATTCAGCCTAAAAATGTGTGAAATCATGCTCTAACTAGAAATGAAGATTAATCGGTGCATTCTTCTCATTGAAATAGGTGGTTTCAAAAAAATGGACCCAATCAGACACCTAGAGCACAAGTTATGACCTTGTCAAGTTCCTGCTAATTTTAGCGCATCATTCTCCCCTACTTGAAAAAAACGTAGCTCCTGCAAGTTTTCTTCTTCAAATTTCTGCCATTTATCTGCATCCATCTTCTTAATCTCCCACTCTGTGACCCATGTATTTTCCTCTTGTTCCAATCCTTTCCAATGTACCAAATATTTGTTGTATTTCCCATGTCGCATGTGCACTGTTTTCTTGTCTAGAATTTGATCCACTTCTTCTTTCTTCTTCACTGGAACCTATTGCCTCCAATCTACTACTTCGTCAATAACATCCCCTTCTGCACCATCCCCATGAAAAGAATATAATTCTGAAACATTAAACACTAGAGAAATATCAAAATTCCCTAACAATTCTACCTCATAAGCATTATCGTTTATTTTTTTCATGATTTTGTAGGGACCAATCTTTTTATACTTCACTTGTTATAGGTTCCTTTTGGAAACCTTTCCTTCCATAGGCATACCATAAAAAACTCACCCACTCTAAATATCTTTTTCCATTATGCACATCTTCTATTTCCTTATAATTATCATTACTATTCTACAACTTCTTCCGCACTTCTTCCCGCAATTGTTGTATATGTTGGGACAAATGCTTCGCATCATTATTGACTTTGTCATCAACCGGGAGCTGTACCAATCTAACACCCCATTTGGAATTACTCCCATACTAATAGAAAATGGATAGTTTCTGTGGATCTATTTACGAAGTTGTTATAAGAAAACTCAGCTTGTGGTAATGCTAAGTTCCATTGTTTTGGCTTTTCCCCAACTATGCACCTTAACAGGTTTCCCAAATTCCTATTTACCACCTCTGTTTTCCCATCGGTTTGAGGATGATAGGCACTTATTAAATTTAGTTTAGTTCCCAACTTATTCCATAAAGTCCTCTAGAAGTGACTTAGGAACCTTGTGTCCCTATCTGAAGTAATGGTTTTGGAACACCATGCAAACGAACAACTTCTTTGAAAAACAAATCTGCTTACTCTTGTCGCATCACTAGTTTTCTTGTAGGAAATAAAATGAACCATCTTTGAAAACCTATCAACAACAAAAAAATTGAGTCAATACCTTGTTGTGTTTTTGGTAATCCCAAAATAAAATCCATACTCAAATCTATCCATGGCCCTTTGGGAATAAGAAATGACATATACAACCTTGTATTCTATGCATGACCTTTCGAGACTTGAAAAATTTGACACCTCTCCACATATCTTATCACATCTCTTTTAATCTTTGGCTAATAGTATTTTTTTGCTACCAATGCTATCATCTTATCCTTACCAAAATGCTGCCAATCCTCTGCATGATGAAATCTTGTTGACATTTTTTACACCCTGTGTGAAAAGGTCAACTCAAAACTTTTAATTTTCTCAGATTGGTCGGGTTACCAGGTTTAAGATATGTTTTGATCAGCCATCCTAGAAAGGGATATAATTTTAATTACTTGGTTTTGGACAAGATTAGAATGCCATGCATCAAATTAGTAGTTGAAAGTTTTTTTCCTAGAAGGCAACACTCTGCGTATACCACCTCTCCAATTTATCATCTTCAGAAAGATAGTGTAGTAGCCTGGGAAGACTGTTGTAAGGCCTTGGTGAAGGTGGGAAATATGGCATATGTAGGGTTTTACGTTCTGAAGAAACATTCTCAGTTGTAGGTTTGGAGCATGGAAAGGTGTAGTGTTATAAGCAGTTTGCATTCTCAATGAGCATAAAAAGGTACACTTGATTTTAATTTATTTCTATGATTAAGTGAATTACTTAAGTGTTCTGAGTTGTATAAGTTCATTTATTATCCATAAAAATGAAGAAAGTATAGAAAATAAAATATATACATCTCATTACATGAAAATAGTTCATTTATTCATGAGGAATAATAGTATAGTAAACCCACACAAGCCGTGGGAGAAACTCTGATAACAAGTGCAATCAATGAAAGAACATATACGTAAAGTTGTGAACAAATAAAGGATGGAATCCATCATTGACTGGATTCCCATGATTATGGTGTGAGTTTTTGTCCTTGCTTTGCTCCCTCTTCACCACTTTTCAACTGCTTCCATTGTACTTGAAAAGGGAAAATGAATGATTGTCAAGGCTCCAAATTTCATGCTTGATGTATTCACAACTTTAAGTAGGTGCACTTTCATAAATGATCTTGAAATAAATACGAATGACTAAAGAATAATTTACAAGACATATAACTTAGAATCAGTGACAAAGAAGGATTCAAAAACATTACTCATCTATTTTTCTCATTCCAAGAAAGTAAAGTGTGATTATGATGATGAAAAGGAAGTTTAAAAGGTTCAAGTATAGAAAGTACAAGCATGCTAAAAGGGATAAGTAGATTGTTTTCAAAGCAAAAATGGAAACAAATCATCATGTTTTCAAACTACAGTGGCCATAGTCCATTGACATGATGAGTACAAACATTGATACATGATCACTTTAAGTACAAATCTGCAAACCATATTTGCTAAGTATTGGACCATCATTAAGAAAAAAATCAGGTAGTTACACACATATTCTGTCAACACTGATATCATGAAATAAATATTTAGAAAGAGATACCTTCTCTAATGATGATATCAAATGAAGCTAACAGTGGAAGTTTTAAATTTTTATGATAACAATGGAAAAAGTACAACCCGATGAACAAATAAAGGAAAAATTATGTAATACAGGTATAGATTTTATCAGAATCAGGATAACTAGCTCCAAAGGTTGAAACCAAATCAAAAGGAACATCTCATAGTGCTATTTTCATAATTAGGTACAAGAAATGATGTTATTATCCTCAAATTTGAAAGAGTTAAGAAAATATTCTCACATCAAGACTTCCTATGTACAAATAGGTACAAATTTCTATCAGAATAGATTCAATAGGTGCAAGAACAAGAAGATTTTACAAATCTATTGCAGTCTAGGAAGTTTATCAGAAAAATTTGGAATTAGGCTCAAGTAATAAGCCATAATTTACAATGGGAACTCAAGCTACAACAGGATCAAGTATCAACAGTTACAACTACAGAAGAAAGAGTTTTTCAATTCAAAATGCATATTAAAAGTTACAGATTCAACATTACATCAAGAAACCAATGGTGAGATCAAAGTACATAGGTTTTGATAGCTTCAAAAAATCACATGTCAAGGCATCCAAATGAAATAAAACTCTATTGAATGCATTTTCTAGAGTTATTTAATACAAAGATCTTCAAGTTGAAGGAACAAGTACAAATGACATCATTTTTATGAGAAGCTGATTGATATGCTTGCAGGAAAGACTATGAAACAAATGAATTTAGGAAGGATACATATTGAAAGAAAGCAAGGAAATATAATATGAAATCATAGTATTCATCTCATGGTGGCAAGAAGTAGTATACATTCTACTTTAGAAACTAATTTGAAAGATAATTGACCGAGTATGGAAAATGAGAAGCAGTGGTTCATGAAATCACAGTGAGAGGAGTTCATCATCATTGCTAACACACAGAAAGAGATTGGAAAGCATATCAGGTTGACCTTCCATACAACGCAAGTTAGGTAGCACCAGATTTACATTTTAGTTTATGTAGACTTAAAACCAAAAGCTTCATCAGATGCAATTTACATACATGATCGACATAGATTGTAAGTTACAGAATTTCTAATGCCATTACAACCAGAAAGGGTACAATGTTCTTCAAAGTTTCAAAAGCTTGATCTACAATCAAATGAAAGCTTCATAAAAGAAAACATCAATTGATCAACAACCTAAATTATAACAATCACACATGTATCCAAAAATTATGAATTTTCAAAGCAATTGTTCAGCAATTGAGCACAAATGCTAAGTATGAAGTTCACATAACTCATTTTCAACATGGTAAATAGTATATTGCAAAGATCCAACATCTACACTCATTAGGATAGTTTGAGGAGAAGCAGTACATGTTTAGTTATTGAGAGCCTTGAGAAGGCTAGTAAGTGCCAAAAAATACAAAGACAGAAGTCACAAATATGAGATAAACATTGCTTACCAAAAGCATTGAAAACCACACACCAGCTCAAAAAAGAGACCCAGATCCAATGTAAACGTGAAAAGGGAAAATAAGTCACGAGAAATTTTTACAGTGGTAAGAGCTTATAAAAGTTCGTAAAGAAGAGCTCTAAAGCACAAAATGGCTTCCATTTGAGAACTAACAGGCCAAGTTTCAAGTAAATCCCTAACTCGAAACAAAAGTGAAGTACCCAAAATGGAAGTATGAAAACAGTGGTTAAATGGAGCTCAAATCATGAGTACCCATAACTCAAAAGCATTTAGATCTCAAGCGAAGTAGAATTGAAAGAATTATAGTCAAATCCTTCTATCGGACCAACATGGGGTTTCAAATTTATCCTATTAAACAAAGGAACAATACCCATTTCAGATTTTGACGAACCAGTTCTATAATACAAAAGGAACAAGTGGAGCAGAAAAATTACCAAGTTTCCATTCAAATTCAATGAAGTCCTAAGTAAGGATAAAGTGCAGAGTAAGATGACGAAAACCGGAAGTGTTTTTGAGCTCGAAATATTTCCACGAGAGGTGAAATAAAAACCACAATTTTTCCCAAAATTTTTAGTACCGAATGGATTCATAAATCCAAAAACAAGCAAGTTATAGTCAAGAAAACCAAAGCTCTACCTTCAAACTAACAACTCATACAAAGTAAATCGAGCTTCACAAAGCATCAAAGATGCCCAAATCTACAATTACCAATAAAGATATTTCTATGGCGTCATGCATACAAGCAATGGTTAGAGATTTGTGAATTTACCGAGAGATCAATGGAGATGGTCATGGCTCCAAGTCTAAAGTAATTATACAAAAAAACTAGATTAGATCATAGAATCATCGAGCTTGAAGTATCAAGTCATGGTCGAGTTGTTCAAAATCTTTCAAATGAATGTAAGGAAACAAAAATACAACCAAAGCCTCAAACCCTCCCTCATGGTTTTGAAAATGCAAAGCTTCCAGAAAGATTAAAGACTCAAAAATGGGGGAGTGAAAATTTTGAGCGAGAGGTTCTCCTAAATCGATCTCAAAAATGCAAATACAAAATGATTAGGGTTGCAATATTTTTGCACCTTAACTTGAGTCCCGGTTCATCAAATTCAACCGTGTGGTTAGAAAGTACAATATGTGGCAAAAATTTCATATTCATATTCAAAAACCATAACTCCATCATGGTTAGGCATCATCACCGATAAATTACAAAGGGTGAAAGCAACGTGGAGGAGGGGACAAAATTCCCATTTAAATGATTATGTTCGACTAAAACCATACAAATATCATATGAAATGATCAATTCAAAAGGGGCGGTTGACCACATAGAGGTTTATGTTTGTTAATCAATGTTTTAGTTTCTAAACCATGGAACTATATACATGCCAATAATCCAAAAGGGGGCCGGGGGGGTCAAAGATTAATACATACCATTGACCAAAAAGTGGTCATCATCCTTTGAATCAAGTATATACATGCCTCAGTAAGATAAAACAAAGCAATACATGCAGAGGGGTCAATATACAGGTGGTCCCCACATGGGTGTCACATCAAAAGGAGTATCATTCTTGCATATATAAAGGTGGTCCCCACAATGGTTAAACATTTTGCTAAGGATGGGATAAGGATTATTTTTCTTGCAGGAATATTATTATGTAGATAAAGATATCATTATCAATATGAAAAGTTGAGCATATGCACAAATGTCAACATCAGAGCTTGTAGGTGGTCCCCACATATTGTGTGAAATTTTGCAAAGTTTGGAAAATAAAAGAATTATTTTGCTCACACACAGAGAGGTTTATTTTTGCATGTGCACCCAAGGGGCAGTATTAAAGTGCTAATTTTGCAATTGCAAGTGGATCAAATTATAAGTGTCACATCAAGCACTAGAAGACAGAAGTTGCATGCATTGGAGAAAACTTACTCAGCAAGCAAGGGCTATTATTAGCCAAGTTATTTATCCAACTTGTTTTAAAATAGAACAATCAACTGCAGTTTATTTGAGATACATTTTTGTAATCAAGGGTATTAATGCCTCATCAGTATTAGCATGTTAATTTTATTCGGATAAAAATAGGATGCATGGGCAAGTAAAAATTTTAGTCTATTTTTAGGATGGTTTGGATGAGTAAACTTGCTATATATTATGTGCAATTGCAAGGCATAGAGGAGGAATTTTAGACACATGAGTGCTTTGTCAGCTTTTTTGTCGAGTTTTCCCTTTGGATGAGAATTGATTTCTACCTTTCCAATTGTTTGCATTAGCCTGTATACCTTATTATTTCTTATGGATGTCAAATTCCCTGATTAATCATCTTACCTTGCTGAAAATTTAGTAAATTGTGCATAATATTAGTGTGCATGTTTATCTTAATAGTATTGTTGTGAATCATTCCCTCAATACATCAAGTTTTTTTCCTTAATATTATGCTGAAAACTATTGGTTTGTGCATCCATAATCCATTCTCAAATTATTTGTGCATGTACTCAGTCAAATCCTTCAACAAGTTTGGTGTATCACCCCAATTTCAATTCATTTACAATCATCTTTTTACCCTCAAAACCCCTTAAAATTAGTTTAGGATACATCAAGAAGGAACTGGCCTTGATACCAGAGACTCACCTTAATAATAGGTATACCCACAGACCTGAGTTGTTTCCATTGTATCGACGAAAAGAGAGAGAGAGATTTAGAGCAAGCCTAGAACACCTGCAGTCATCTCTCTATAGGGTGCACTTTCGAGAGATAACAAATATTTCATAATATTATCTCTCATAGACCCAACTGGAATACATAGTTGGCGTCCCTTGAATAGATAGCCATCCTGTAAAAGGTACTCATCCTAGAAATCACCTGCATTGTCTGAAAATGGATGACTTAACCTTTCAACAATATTATTGAAATTAGGATCAGAAGAATACAAATCCTTTATTGCTTCAAAACCAACCACCTCATTTTCCATAGTTGTAAATAGAGTCACATGCCTACTCAATGCATCTGTAACTTGATTCTATTTTCCTGATTTATGCTTTAGAGAAAAAGTATAACCCTGCAAAAATGATACCCACTTTGCATGCCTAATAATCCACTTCTTTTGTGTATTCACATATTTTAGCGCTATGTGGTACGTAAATAACACAAACTCCTTAGGAACTAAGTAATGCCTCCAATACCTCAATGCTTGTACAATTGCATAAAATTCCACATCATAAGTAGAGTAGTTCTTTCTTACCTCATTCAATTTATCACTAAATAAATCTACTGGCTTTGCGCCTTGACTTAGGACAACACCAATACCCACATGTGAGGCATCACAATCAACCTCAAACACTTTATCAAAATATGGTAGTGCCAAAATAGGTGCCTCTATCACCTTCTTCTTCAAGAACTGAAAGCTATCCTCAATTGCCTTTGTCCACAAAAACTCCCTTCCTTTTGTGCAATCTGTTATAGGTGCTACAATACTGCTGAAATTTTTAATAAACTTTTTGTAAAATGTTGTTAAACCATGAAAGCTTCTTACCTCTGTTATACTCCATGGAGTAGGCCATTCAATAATTGCTTTTATCTTCTTAAAGTCCATCTGTACCCCATCTGCTGAAATAATAAAACCCAAAAATACCAAACTCTCTTGCATAAATGTGCACTTATTCATATTTGCATAGAGCTTCTCTTTCCTTAACACTTCAAATATCACCCTTAGATGCCTCAAATTCTCTTCTTTAGTTTTACTGAAAATCAAGATATCATCAAAATAAACCACAACAAACTTACCATTGTACTCCAGCAGCATAGTGTTCATCAACCTCATAAAAGTGCTAGGTGCATTAGATAACCCGAATGACATCACCATCCACTCATATAATCCATTCCCTATCTTGAATGTTGTTTTCCACTCATCTCCTTCTTTGATCTGAATCTGATGGTAACCACTTCGAAGATCAATTTTTGTGAAATACCTAAATCCAGAAAGCACATCCATCATACCATCAAGGCAAGGTATTGGGAACCTATACTTGATTGCTATTTTATTGATTTTTTTGTTATCTCATGCACATTATCCATGTTCCATCCTTCTTTGGAGTTATTAAAGTTGGGGTTGCACATGGACTCATGCTCTCCCTTACTACCTCCTTTCTCATGAGCTCTACCACTTGCTTATTCAATTCTGCATGCAATGTCGGGCTCATCCTATAAGCCACTTGATTTGGGAGTGAAGACCCGGGATCAAATCAATATGGTGTTGAATATCTCTTTTGGGTGGTAATCCATCTGGTAGCTCATCAGGAATAACATCATAAAATTCTTCTATTAATTCTGCACGCTTCTACTGGTATTCATGCACTTACAGGTTCATCCTTATTTGTGACCAGTGCATAAAAAAACCTGGTACCTTTGTTTCCTTCATAAATTATTTTATAGAAAGCATATTTTCAGCCTTCCCCTCTTCCTTAAGAGGTAGAAAAACTATTTTTGTGCCATCCTTCTAGAAAGTATAAGTATTATTTCCCCCATCATGAATAACTTTCCTATCAAATTACCATGGTCTTCCTAACAACATATGACATGCATCCATAGGAATAACATCACACCAAATCCCATCCTTATAAATTTTCCCAATAGAAAAACTTATTAAACATCTCTTATTAACAATAATTTCATTACCCTTCTTAAACCATGCAATACAGTAAGGGTTAGGATTCTTCTCACAATGCAGACCTAGTTTCTCAACCATCTCATTTGAAACCATGTTCTCACAACTACCACCATCAATAATAACATTACATACCTTTCCTCCTGAAGTGATTATTGTTTTACAGATATTTGTACGCAGCCATGCATCCCCTTGATATCCTTTCTTGGAGAAATCATCATCCTTTTGATCATTATATTTTCTCCCACATCTGGTGGAATTTCTAGGTCCTATTCATCTTCTTCTTGTTCAGCTTCAACAAGATTTACCCTTAGAGATTCTTCTTATCTCTTGTCATGTGCATAATAATTAAGGCATTCAAAATCCCTATGCCCCTCTTCACCACATCTGTAACAAACAAATGGTCTTCGTGGAGCCTCCCATCCTCTACTGCCAACATATCCTCTGCCCCTAGGAAATCCTCTACCTCTTTGCTGATTTGGGGAATATTTTCTTGTATCTTCTTGATTTTCCACTCCACGAGGTGGTTCTCCCCTACCTTGATTGAAACCAGCTCATCCCCAAAAGGAGGATGAGGCTCCCTATTCATCCCAGGTGATCTCCTAAAAATTTGACAGCTTTGTTTTTCCTCGGACTTTAAGGCTAGCTAATAGGCATCCTCCATGCTCTTAATCATGTGCATGCTTATTTCATCTTGAATAGAAAATTTTAATCCATTTACATACCTTGCAGCCATTTGTTCCTCATTTTATTCATGTTATACATGAATGGACAACTTGTAGAACTCATCTGTGTATTCTTGCACCATTTGTATCTTCTCATGCGAGATCTTGTAACCACTTGAAAAGGGTTTGTGCATAATCCATAGGGAGAAATTTATATTTTAGCTTCTTCTACATCTTACTACAGGTCTTAATCCTTTCTTTCCCCATTCTTGGCCACTCTTTTGTAGGTGATCCCACTATAACATAGCATGACATTTTAATTTCGTGCATGAAAAATTTACCTTCTTTTATTTTGACATAACCTTCCACTCAAAAATGTTTCCCATGCTAGTTAACTACCTATCAACTCCTATGGTTTTAAACTACCTCCATACTCAAACATCAACTATTATCCTGTCATTCTTTCCTTCTAATGCTCGAAGAATCCTTTGTTCACAAGCTAAGGGTGGTGCTTGCATCTCCTCCTCTTCACAAAGTTCTTCTTCATCAGTGTCATCTCCACCTTGATTTCCTCTATGGGTTATTATTACAGCAACCAAAACAACTTACCTCTCAGTAGATCCCGCATGTTTCTATTTATCTCGGGAAATACCACTTCCTCTTCCTCTTCCTACCATTTTTTCCCAAGATTCGAACTTGATCTCGATACCGTATAATGTAGCCAAAATCTGAACATAATCAATATAGTGCAAATAATTTGAACTCCAAAAGAAAATAGATCTCCTTCTTCGTTATTGAAACATTAATTACAATATTTCTTAAATAGGAAAATAAATCCCAAATCAAGTTTCTAAGAAAACTCTTAGTAACTTTGACTACATCTACTCTAGGTGTCGAAATAACTATTTTGAGTAGTTTACTTTGGAACCTTCTATTCTTAGTAAGTTCACATGCTTATTCATATGGGAACAAAAATTTCCACACATTTTCTACATGCCTAAATTAGAGGAATTACCAAATTTCCAACTCATAATGCATCTAAGAGACTAACATTAACTAATGCCCTAAAATAGGAAAAAAATGAATTACAAATTAAATCCTAATTTTCATCCCTCAGATGGTGGAATTTGGGCCCAAAATGTGCCAAAAATTCTCCAATCGAAGCGCGGGTTGACTAGTGCATTCATCTCATCGAAACAGATGGTTTTAAAACAAAATGACTCCAATCGACACATAGAGCACAAGTTATGACCTTGTCAAGTTCCTACTAATTTTAGCACATCACCCATCCTCCAACACCTATCGTATGAAGTGATACCTCAACTGAATGTGTTTCATCCTTGAATGAAATGTTGAGTTCTTTACTAGATGAATCAAACTTTGACTATCACTGTATAATCTGTAATCCTCTTGTTCCTTTCTCAACTCTTCCATGAACCTAGTCATCCATATCATTTCCTTAGCTTCTCTAGCTACAACATTCTCACCTCCGTAGTAGAAAATGCCACAACCTTCTGCAATCTCAAAATCTAGCTAACTATCATCCCACCTATTTTGAAAACATATACAATTCTACTCCTACTATCAAAATCTCCAGCAATGTTTGAATCAACATAGCCACATATAGAAATGTATGACCCTCCATAGCATAACTACATGCCATATGTCCCTCTCAAATACATGAGAATCCATTGGAATAATTTCCAATGTTCTTTACCTGGATTGGCCATAAATCTACTCACGACTCCCACTACCCGTGTAATGTCCTGTCCAGTACAAAACCACAACATACATCAAGATATCAACTGCTAAAGCATACAAAACATGTGTTATGTACTTAACCTCCTCATGTGATGTAGGACACTGATCTTTGCTCAATTTGAAGTGTCCAACCATAGGTGTACTTACAAGTTTTGAATTTTGCAAATTAAACCTTTCCAACACCTTATTGATATAATGCTCCTGAGACAAATGTAACTTCTTGTTCTTCCTATCTCTATGAATTTACATGCCAAGGATTCTCTTTGCAGCTCCTAAATCCTTCATTGCAAATGTGTGAGATAATTTTTATTTAAGCTCACTAATTTCCTACATACTAGATCCTACAATAAACATATCATCCACATATAGTAGCAAAATAATATAGCTCCCATTTTCAAGCCTTTTGAAATAAACACAATGGTCTGATTCACATCTCAAATAACCATGCTCATGCAAGAAAATATTAAACCTCATGTACCATTGCCTTGGGGCTTTCTTGAGCCCATACAAGCTCTTTTTCAATTTGCACATAAATTTCTGCTTACCATTGACTTCATACCCAAGTGGATGTTGGATATAAATCTCTTCCTCCAAATCACCATGAAGGAATGCCATCTTGACATCGAGTTGCTCTAAATGTAAATCTTCTATTGCAAATAAACTCAATACAATATGAATGGAAGTCATCTTAACAACGAGAATTTTTTTCACAAAAGTCGACTACCTTTTGTGCAAATCCCTTTCCTACAAGCCTTGCCTTGTACCTTTTCTCGTCCAGCCTCTCTTCTTCCTTGATCCTCGTAAACCCCTTGTTCTATAATGCTCTTTTACCTACTAGAAATCCAACTAAATTCCAAGTTTGATTTTGTTCCAAAGATTCCATCTCTTCATTCATGCCATGATCCCACTACTTGTGGGCTTTATCCTGCATTGCTTCTTCAAAGATTTTTGGGTCACCCATATCAGTCAATAATAAATAAGACAAGTAAGGTGAAAATATTTTTGGAGGTTTACTTACCCTTTATGACCTTCTCACTGAGATTTGGGGTGTTTGAGCCTCAATTTGATCATCCTATAGATTTATATCTACATCTAACAGCTGACTAAAGCCCGTCACCTTCTCGCTAACATTGATTCTCCTAACTAATGCCGCCTCTTGTTCTTACTCCGTAATCGATGCTTGATATAGGTGACCGATGTCGGTCAAGGGTCAACCAACACCGATTCTTGTGTAAACTTGTAAGTGTCAATTTAAAATCTAAGAATTCATTTTCATACACAAAATTTTCAATTGGTTTGTCGTTGGGTACAAAAACTTGGTCAATGCACATTGTCTTTTCATTCCAATCAATTTCACGACTTATAATTATCTTAGAACCTTCTAAATCCAAAAACGGAATCCAAAATCACTAGATCCATAACCAATGAAAGTACATATTTTGGATTTTGCATCCAACTTCTTTGTATTTTATTTATCAATATGCGCAAAAGCTTCTGAACTAAATACTCTAAGAAAATAAAGATTTACCTCTTTTCTAGTCCAACCTTCTTCTGGTATTCCACCATCAAGTGCACTTGAAGGTGCACTACTAATTAAATAAACCGACGTGTCTACTGCTTCCACCCAAAATTGTAAGGGAAATCCAACATGTATCCTCATGCTTCTAGCACATTTCATGATTTTCTTGTTCATTCTTTCTATAACACCATTCTCCTGTGGTGTTCTAAGAACCATTCTTTCTCTACGTATTCAATTCATTAACAATAATCATTGAAATCCTTACTGCAATACTCACCACCATTGTCAGATCTAAGAAATTTTAACTTTGAATTTGATTCATTTTCCATAAGGGCTTTCCATCTTTTAAAAGTCTCAAAAACATAAAATTTACATTTAATAAAATAAACCCATACCTTTCTTGTGGCATCATCAATGAAAGTAACATAGTATTGGGATCCTCCATGAGAAGCTACTTGGGCTAGTCCCCACACATTTGAGTGTACAAGCTCTAATTTATGCTTCTTCTTTGTTGCCCCAACTTTGAGAAATATCACTCTCTTTTTCTTTCCAAAAATATAATGCTCATAAAAATCAAGATCTACATCTTTCAAATCTAATAACTTACCCTTAGCCTTTAAGATCTACATTCCTTTTTGACTCATATGGCCTAGCCGATTATGCCACATGCTTGCATCTAAATATGAAGTAGATAGAATAGAAAAGGAATTAGTAATACATGTAGAAAAATACAATGTTCCTACCTTCTTACCTCTTTCTACAACAAGAGATCCCTTGGCAACTTTCCAAGAGTTGGCTATGAATGCAACCATGGAACTAGATTCGCTCGGTTGTCTTGTATAAATAATATTTCTCCGAGGCTTGGCACATGTCTCACATATTTCAATGTCCATATATTTCCCTTCTACAATTTTATATGAACTTCCCTTTATGAATAATATTGCACGGTTTATCATCTCCTAAATAAGCATGCCCAAAATTACCCTAGATATAATTTCTAAAATATCCCTTATTAGGGGTTACATGGAAAGAAGCTCCTGAATTTAAAACCTAAATTCAATTTTATTATATAAGGAGATAATAAGGGCATCTTGCATTACCTCGAGATGGAGAAACGTTTGCTTGTTTACCTTTCTCGAGGTACATTCTATTTTTTTCCTTGAACCAACAATCCTTCTTTGCATGATCTTTCTTTCCACAATTCCAACAGATTATTCCTTTGCCTCTGGATTTAGATCTATCATTCCTCAACTTTTATTTCCCATTATTCTTACTCTTGGATCTCTCCTTCTAACTTACCCTACTTTCTACATTCAAAGCATTCCCATTTGATTATTCTCTTGTACTTTTCTGTGTATTTCTTCACTCAGGATTATACTAACCACATCATCAAACTTCAAAACATTAATAAGAGATGTTGTATTACAAACAACCATGAAAAAATTATCCCAACTATCTAGAAAAGAGAATAATAATAAAAGTGTTTTCACTTCATCCTCAAATGGAATTCTAACTTATTTTAATTGATTTATAATAGACCGGAAATCATTCAAATGACTTGATGTGGATCCACCTTCTTGCATCTTTAAATTAAACATTTTTTTCATCAAATAAAATTTATTTGAAGCACTAGGTTTTTCATATAAATTTTCTAAAGATCTCATGAATTCTACCATTGTTCCTACTTCGATAATATTCAAAGTCACAAATGCTTCTAGGCTCAATATTATAGACCCAAGAGCCTTTCTATAAATAATTTTCCATTCTTCATTAGTCATCTTTGCAGGACTCGCCTTTTCATCCAACGGTAAGTATAGATATTTCTAATACAAATAATCCTCCACCTGCATCTTCCATAATAAATAATCACGAGCATCAAAATCCCAACTTTGAACTTTCTATCTTCTCTCATTTCTTTTCTCCCACTCAATTAGAAATCCCTCTGTGAGTATATATCATCAACACACAAAACCCTCAAATAAAAAATCTTTGATACCATTTGTCTGCAGGTTGCTTAGCTACACTCGGTTGTACGAGATAAATAAATCATATCTAAGCATACAAACAATGAATATAGAAATAACCAGAAGATACAATACATAATATTTAATGTGGTTCACCCAGTGTGGGCTACGTCCACCAAGAAACAACCAATCTATTATCACAGAGGAAATACAATGAAGATTTTCAATCTTCCACACCTTCTTGGATGTCATGTACTTTCTTTCTCTACAAGTTTCTCTTTTTCTCTACAAAGGAAACTTCTTTACAATTCTTGTCAATCTTAACTTCTAACCCTAGCTTTATGCTTATATAAGCATCTACAAACTTAGGGAACTTTAGCTATGCAATTACAACCATTAGATTCACTTTACAACTAAAGATAGATCTAATTCTTGTGACTTAATTAAAGTAGTAATGCATGTGCAACCAATGTCGGTTAGCCTTAACCGATGTTGGTTGCTCCTTGCATGACTGATACTGGTCCCTGGGTGACCAATGCCCATTACTATGTATTCCAAAGTGTCCGTAAAAGCATGCCAAAGAAGCAATTAAGCTTCAAAAATAAAAAAATGTGATGAAATAAAATGAGAAGGAATAAAGAAAAGGAATACCTGGTATTCACTTTTCCTTTTTATCTGATCACACTTCAAAATAAATTCATAAGAAAAATCCAATCAAAATAACCCATAACGCGAGAAAGCAAGTAACATAAATGCTATTTGTACGAGCATCCTTCAAAATATGTTAGCGGTTTCGCATGATAATATTTCAAATGATATGCTCCTACACAAAAGAGGTTAGTAGTTTACCTTGTAGACAAAAGATTAGATAAATGGATAGTAAATGATCATGGATGTTTTTTATTTTCAAGATTTCCCGAAAGCACAAGAGAAGAGCATAAACATACACGATCAAAATAGTTAT
This sequence comes from Taxus wallichiana var. yunnanensis, assembly GCA_018340775.1. Lineage (NCBI taxonomy): Eukaryota > Viridiplantae > Streptophyta > Pinopsida > Cupressales > Taxaceae > Taxus > Taxus wallichiana. The sequence goes on from CM031234.1 coordinate 766,300,989, forward strand.
TTTAAAATAGAGGTAAATCTAATAATTAGTCATGATTACTGAAAATGAATTAGAATCTAATAAAATACAGTGGTTAATAAGTTAATTGCAATTGACTACTTAGCTAGCACAAGATATCAACACCGGTTAGAACAATTTTTTTTGGCAATGGATAGGGAAACGTATTCGACACACGTTCAGTAATGGTGATTTGGGATTTGGGCTAGAATAAGGGGTGAAAAAGCACAATTATTGGTCTTGGGAGGATCTCTAGAGGACTAGGGTAAAGGAAGGGAAATTTCAGGATTTAAATGGCAAAACAGGGAAATTGAATGTAGAGAGTGAAAGTAGCATAATTATGAAACAAACAATGTTTAAAATTTTTGGAGTTGTGTGATGGAAAATAAGGAAGTTATCTCCAACCCTAAAAAGGGGAAATTACAATTTGAGGCCGAGGGTGTTAAATGGGGTTAGGAGGTACCAATGAAGAAATTGTGTGAAACATGCTTATAAGTGTGCCAGAGAAATTTGAGTATCCACATAGATGAAACAAAAAAGATATGCCAAAAATACAAATTTTTTTACTCTAAATATTAAAAAAATTATGGCGGTAGAGATGACCAGAAACCAAAAAAACATGATTTAAAAAAATTAAAATGTCAACCAAAATCAAATTAAAAATTATCTAACATTTTTTTGCGATAGAGCGACCAAAAACAGAAATTCTATTTAAATTAAAATGCTAACCAAAATCTAAATATAAGTTAAATTATGTAACTATTCTAAAAAAGCTACAAGCGTGGCGGCGAGAGCCAACATGAACAAAATAATTTCAATGATAATAATTTATTTGTTTTGTTTTTTTACGAGGGATAAACATAATACATAATACATAATAACAAAATAATGGAATAACAAGGCAAAACAAACACCTACATCCTAACCGATATCCAATGTAAAATTAAAACAACTTAGAAAAGTAACCCAATTATCACAAAGGTGATTGGATTATGTGGCGCATGAGAGATGAGGGAAGTATAAGTATGGATGCAAAAGGTAGGTAGCTCAATAAGGTGGGTTGTAGAGAGTGACAAATGGCTTCGGTGGGGATACAAATGTTGTGCGAGAGCCGAGGTTGGATATGGCAAGCTTGAGCAACTATAAGGAGATTTGAGTAATGTGGGATGGGAGTTAGAATGAGCGAGGAGAGCACGGCGTATGATTTACAAATGAAATAGATAAGACTTTCCAACTTAGTAATGGACGTAAAGTAAATCAAGAAGCTTATGAGTATGGTGTAAAGTAGTTTAGTCTATATACCCACGACTAAGTTTGGCTTTGTAAATTACTTCTTTTAGGGTTAAAAATGTGAGGCCGTGGATGGTTTAGTGAGCAGGGGTCAATGAAATTGTAATCCATCTGAGGAATTCACAAGAAAGAAAAATATTTTGAACACACAAGTTGATCCAGGATGTGGTAATCTAAGTTCTTTACAAGCTTGTTCTATGCAACCACACAAAAAATGACGAAAACAACGAACACCGAATATTCCTGGCTGATGAATTAGATCAGTTTTTTTCATTTTTGTACCAAGATAAAATCATGTAAACAATGTAAAATGATGAATAATAATCAAACAACACTATGTATTCAAAATGCAATTGAATAAAATGAAACATCTACCATGTACAAGTTAGGCAAATTACGATATTTTTATGTGAAAAATCATCATAATAACAAAGAAATGATATACAAGATGAAATATTTGAAAATACAAGATCAATAATAAAGGATGTGGGTGTCCCACTAGACGTTCCAAAATGTTTGACACAATTTCCGCACTTCCTTCTTCAAGTTAGTGAAGAATAAACTAGAAATCAAGAAACCTCAAAATATGGGAGGGTTTATTGAACCTCATGATGTGGATGGTGATAAAATGTTACGGGTTCACAAGAAATGATCATCCTCACTGTGAGTATTCAACCTACACAACAATGAAGAATCAAACACAACAAATGACTAGTAAGGTATATGGTGGGTTTACGATGAAGATGGTTCCAAGAAGCGAAAGCTTCCTAGAAAGGATGTCATCCCACATGATAATAAAAAGGATAATCAATGATGGATAGAGATATACTAGTAACAAAAATCTAAAATAGTGACCGATAAACAAAGATGAGTTGAAGTGATAACGATCATACAAATGCTAAAAATATGAACAAACCAGAGTGGGTTGGCAATGACCCAAAAGAAGATAGTACATTCGGCAAAGGTGACCGGAGTAGAAATGGTCAAAGATGCACATAAACAAGGGAAGATAATAGTTATGCGGTGTCATAACAGATGGAAGAATAATGAGAGCCCCAAAAGATCCTCAACAAGGAGAAATAGAAAGAATGCAAGGAAATTGGATGGCTAGGGGAATCATAAGGACATTAGGATGATATTAGTGGAATAAGAATGCCAAAGTTTTGATATGATTTCCATCTTGTTTGAAAGAGGGGGAAGGCTCTTATTTATAGCCTAAGGGTGAGATTAATTTGGGTTTTGGGTAATCAAGATTTAGAAAAGTAAACCTAATTAGGTGAGTGGGGGATATGATTTGAATATTAAATTCATGAGTGGATTGAATATGGATTAAATTTAAATATTAAATTCATAAGTGGATTGCATATGGATTAAATTTGAATATTAAATTCATAAGTGGATTGCATATGGATTAAATTTGAATATTAAATTCACAAGTGGATTGACATGGAGCATATTAGCATGTAATGAGGATTAGGGATTTAAAGGGATCAATTAATCAATTAACATTGATTAATTGGATATGTATTTTGGTGGGAAATGGAATTAATTAAATTTAGGAGGGAAAATGAATTCGAATGGGAAAGCCTAATGAAAGAGAGAAAACGTGGGGTGAAGGGGAGGAATGATACCAAAATTGGTGTCTATAATTGTAGAAAAATGGAAGGAGGTTTTTGTTAAACTGATTATTATGACCAAAACCTCTCTCGGATATTTATTTGACTTTTGGGGATTAAGTTATATTGACTCTAATGAATTTTGGGAAGACTCCATAGTAATAATAAAATGACTATAACCTCAACATATGAACTCGAATCAAGATGATTTTTTTGAACATGCATAAATTTTTGAAAGAAATCCTACTTCACTCTTGTCCTAGTAGGGTGTTTCATAAACAAACAAAGCAATACTAATGAGAAAATGACAAAAAGGGTTTATGTTTTGGGCCGGTAGTAGAGATAGATCTGAGCAAATGATGAAAAGTAACATAGATCTAACTTAAGAAAGATCTAATACACATAACACATCCATTGAGCACAAAGTCTTAATTTTTGTATTAATATTTTCTGTTTACAAAAAGTACAAAGCCTTTTCCTTCTCACTTCTATTTTTCATCTAAAAATGTCCACCCCCTAATATAACAAGTATCCAAGTATATATAGAAGGAGAAGGAGAAAGAAGGCAAAAAGAAACCAACAACTAATTACAAAATATTTACAAAATATCTAAAAGTCAACTGTTGACTTTGGGCAATTTGGTGGATGACAACATCTCATGGTGCAACATGGATGATGTCATCATTTGTGCCAACAAACTTTTAAATATTTTACAAAAAGGGAACAATCCTAGGAGGAAGGAGCCTATTCATCATCGTCCCGCGGCTGGAAAGGAGTATCCTGCTTCTACTCAGGAGAGGAAATATGAAATTGAGCACGATACTCCAAGAATTTTCTAATCATCGGTTGAAGTTGATCCTGAGCAGGACCCTTGGTGTGATCGCCGATGACTTCACAAGTCTCCCGTTCATCTCTGAGTCTTTCTGGGAGCTTGAAGTATTCATTACCTACCTCCATCAGGTATCCAAAAAATCATGGTAGCCAGAAGGTTGATTGATAGATTCTACGTCAAAAGTGGCTTCTGACCCTAACCCTTGCGACGCGATCTCCTTAAAGAGCCGAATAGTGTCATCTACCTTCCTCAAGGCATATGATGGGGTGAGCAAGCCTCAGAGACATCCTTAGGATGATCTGCTCCATTTGATGCATTGCATCCAAGGCTTCCTCCTTGATTTTATCAATTTTCTCCAAGACAAATTCCATCTAGATCAACCCGATAGTCCAAAGCAGCAAGGACTTTGTTGGGTGCTCTTGGGTGATCGAAGACGCCAAATTTCACTAAGTCATCGACCGGGCAATCGAGCATCTTCTGGAATGTCTCATGTTGTAACCTAGCATGGTCCAACTCTTTGGAGATAGGTCCCACAATCACCTGGAGTTCCTTGTTAGCCTGATCAATATTTTGATATAGCTCTGTGAACTTTACGATTACTTCCTCACTATCTTTGAGGATCTGGTCTCTCTGGTGATACTACCATGCCATACCTTGTTCACCAATCTTGGCATATATCATTTATCTTTTCTTCGACTAAGGGCCTCAAGAGTTTCAAAGTGGTAGTCAGTAGGAGGTGCACTCGCCCATTTTCGTAGGGCTTGAGAAGATGTCTATTTTTTCTTTTCAAGATCCTCTTCTCTTCCTTTTCCTCCTGAAGCTTTTTGCAAAGGGCATCCACTATAGATAGGGCCTCTCCCTGTAGGCTTTCTGAGGATGTTCCCATCGTGACCTGTGTCACTGTATAATCTGTAGGAGACAGATCCTTTTTATCCTTTGTGGGATCAGGGTATGCGATCTCCATAACCCTTTCACCTGAAGCACTCTGAGAGAAGTGGGTTATCGGCTTTTTCTTCTTAGCTCCTTTTGTTGGGATGACGAGAAGTCCATAGGTGCAATGGGGACTTTCCTCTTATGTTGGCTCAGGTGCTTGGAGATCCATTCTGACTTAAGGGAGTGGGACCAGAGGGAGAAGAGGGAACGAGGTAGAAGAAGGAGCTACAAAGTGAACAAGGGGAAATGTGTTGAGACACTTGGCAGTGGCATTGATAAAGAAGCTGAATCTCCAACTCATAGGGGTAGGAGTCACTGTAGGAGAGGAAACCGTGGGGGTGGAAGGGATCTGAGAGATGAGGAAGAAATGTTGGGGACAGATCCACGAGGGAAGAGAAGATGGAGGAAGAGGAAGGGGGATAAGAGAAGATGGGGGAGAAGACACAACCAAAGGAGTGGTTGCTTGAGTGACGTGAGGAGGGGAAGGAGGAGAAGATGGGACAAGGTGGGAACTTCAAGCAATTTACAGTAGTGGCAACATCCTGAGTGGATGTGCCCATTGGAACACTTACCACCTCTTCTTTTTCTGGGGAGACTAGGCTTACTACCTACTCCTGGTGGGAAGAGGACTCTCGGGAGCTTGCTCCTGAGTAGCACTTGATTCTCCTCTTTGTCTTTCCTTTTGCCCTTTGGCAAGTGTTTTGTCTAGCAGGTGCATCACCCAAAGGAGACGTGGTGAAGTCTACCCCAAGGTAGATGAGACCATTATACTTGCACCAATGTTCTGTGCACTAGAGTGCCTTTAACCCTTTCCTCAATAGTTTGAGGTGCCTTTGTTCTATCAATCTTCTCGTAAATGGCCAATTTCCCCATCCGTATCTAGATAGACCTGATCAACTTCTTGATCAGTTGTTTGGAAACCTTTCGGACAATGGCCACACCATATTGGATAATTTCTTGCTAGGCCAGGCGGAGTGATCCTTTCTTCTGAGCTCGACCTCATGATACAAATCGATGTAGATATCCTCGATCTGTGGGATGTGGATTGGATCAAGCTTTTCCTTGGGAGGCAATTGTGAGGATCAAAGGTCGGCCTTGCCAGGAAATTGTGTTTCAAGTTGAGCAACTCCAGCTCCGCAAACATTTCCCGGGATTTGGTGTGAGAAGTGCAGGTGTACCTACCCACTGTGAGGGGGAATGGAGTTCCACCCTTCTTTCTTTTTAGGACTTCGTGGTATGTGATAAGCTGTCTGGACAGCTCCAATAGGATCAATTTCAGGTCCCGCATACCTCGGTAACTTGGTGGGCTCCCCCAAGAAGTTGGCGGCTCTGAGATAAGTGAAAGTGGGGAATTGCATAAATAACGCCCCCACTTCTTCTGTGGGTAGTCACTATGCTCTTGGTCATCCGACCATGAGTCATATTGGGCCTCAATAGGTAGATGATGCCGTAGAAGAAGGCATCATTGATCTTGTTGAATTGTGGGATGTTGTTTTCCAGTCTCAACTCTAGATAATATTCATATATTTTTACTTGGGGCCATACCCCATCGACTTAGCGCTGGATAGTCTCTTTCTGAGGTAGCAGTGTATACCACGTAGGAGTTCATGTAGAACCTCCCGTTGTTGAGAGTTGTTGAGCTGCTCGAGATAGTGCTACGCTGATGATCTCTCGCCCATTCAAAACGTTGATCAGAACATTTTTACTCATTGTTTCTAGATACCTGAGCATCCATTTGTGGAAAATAATGGGCATCAGGAAGCCCAAACACCCTACTCAAGAAGGTGATGGTGTCACTCAGCTCCTCCGAGAAGTCACTGCGATGAATAACCTGCGGCCACCTGTTATCACCTTCTTGTTTTCAGATACACTTCATTCATGAGTTGCATGCATTTGTCCTCATTCTCATCCCATGCTTTTATGCAGTCTTCTTGGCTTATTTCCACAAAGTGCCGGTGGTGGGGGATACCCAACATGATTTCAAAGTGCCGGGCAGTGAGGTTGATTATAACCTCACCCTTTTCATTCTCGACACATCTTGTGTCCTTATTATAGCAGCGGGCCACCACCATCATGAATTCATTGTTTACCGTGCTCACGGGAATTCCCCCAGTGAAATGTAAACCACTTCCGACCAATTTGTCCATCCATGGACTACCTGTGACCTTCTTGGTTCTGGCCCAAAAGTCCTCCATATCAATGTGGCCAAGTTCTGAATCCCTGATGTCCAAGTCACATTCTGCAAGGGACTCGGCATCCTGACCCTTTGGTATTTGTACTTCATTTCTTCTTCTATGAGTTTGGCCTTACCCTTAGACTTGGTTGGCTTCTTACTTGATGAAGACATATGTGAATCTGGGTTCAGCTTGCTGATCTGCAAGAAGAAGGAGGGAAGTCCATCGCAGAAGAGCCATGTTAGTTGTTAAATCATCCATCAAAGCTTTACAGAATGAAAATTATCAATTTACAAGCCTCTGGGTGCAAGGCACAATTCTATTGCAGGCTCAGGGATCGAAAAGCAAGGCACACTACTGAGAGTGTTGCATGGAAGAAAACAATGCAAAGGGGCACAGGGAGCATAAAAAATACTACACACAACATTCAGTGTTGGTGTTAAAGGATGTGCGCCTATGCCATATGAAGGGTTTTAAATGGGGCAATTATTTTGGTGTTGTAAGGTTGCAGGATGTGCCATTGGCACAGATATGGAACATGTTGCAAATAGTTATGGTGCGCCAAGGGGCGCAGGTTCAAATGATGCATCATTGAGTTAAGGTGCGCCAAGTCTTAGCTTTCACATGGTGCAGAAGAGTCTACATGACATCAAATGCTGGTGTAGCTAGAGTTGTGCTTGCACCTGCATTTAGGTTTTTAGAGATTTTATAGGGTGCGGGGAGGATGCATGTTGCAGGCGGGGATAGTGCGCCCCTTGGCGTGACTGTGTTTTGTGCAACAGTGATGGCATTTGCACCAAAGAAAAGCCATGGTTTGATTGATAACTTTTAGATTTTCTCTTTTTTGATAGGTTTGTGGTCTTTTACCTCTTTCAACATAGATTTTGACAATGAGGGGAAAAGAGCAAAGAGGATTCTAGATTCATTTTCGAGACAAAGGCCCTCCAGTGCCAAAGCAGATCCTAAGGAGGGTAAAACCGGTTTGGGGAGAGTTGATTTGCAAAATGGGCTGGAGGTTGTGTATTATTCTTATGTTCATTTTCTTTTTTTTAACAACCTCTAAAAACAATACAAAACCCCACAAACAATCAACACAAGAAGAGCAAGGACCACTTACCAGGAATATATAGATGGAAGAAATGATGTGGGGTCCACGAATGTGACGTAAAGCGACACACGGGATGACAGAGCATTGCACAGACAGTGTAGAGAGAATTAACTTTTTCACATTTTTCAATCGTGAAAATGATAGGTCGATGCGCCTATATATAAAAAAGGTGCAATAAATGCGCCACCAACTTTTTTAAGGCACACCAAAATGGATGCCAACATGAAAATATTTGCGCCATTGGCACGGATTCGACTATCGACATTACCTTTTTAGCGCTTTGGCGCACCATTCAGGGGCAACATTTGTAATGTCAACAAGATGGCGCATGTGCCTTGGTGTAGGTGAGAAGGGCGCATCATGGGAAGGCACAACATTTTTGATGTCAACACTCCAAAGGATGCGCCAAAGGAATAGAAGGGGGCAAAATTCATTTGATGTTGCATGAATAAAATCATGCCCTAGCCAAAAAAGGACCAAATGACTAAGTTCAAAAACTAGATTCTCCAGAAAGGGATTTTATGCCATTCTGAATGCTAAGGGACCTCGGGGGGAACCAAAACAAAATTTTGGTATGGTTACCTACAAAATTTGCCCTCATCAATTTTACAGGATAACAACTGGCTCTTTCTGGGGACTATCTTTGAGTGAAGCTTAAGGGTAGAGAATCCTAGATCAACATGTGCCTATCCATTGGGTTACAGAGTCAAAAACAAGGGTGATGAAAAAAGGAAAACACACAACCAACAAAAGCAAACACATGACAAAAACAAACACACAACTTAAAGCAAACTGTACAAAGAAGAGAGCAAGCTCTACTTCCTGAATATTTTGAGATGCTGCCCACTATAGGGAAGTGGGAGCTCAGTTCCATCTAGATATGAGAGATAGAAGCTATTCTCTCCATTGAGCTGCTTGATCTTGAAAGGCCCTCTCCATAGAGAATCAAATTTTCCGTGCATGCCCTTTGGCTCTCTTCACTTGTCCCACAAAAGGACGAGATCTCCCACCTGAAATCTCTCTAGCTTGGCCTTTTTATCGAATAGTCTCTTGACTTGATTCTGATGTTCGGTGATCCTGTCGACCACTCTTACTCTCTTTTCTTCAAGCTCTGTTAGATACATGACCCTCTTTTCAAGAGAATTCTGAAAGTCTCATCTTCGATCGCTCATGCCAAGCGCAGAGCAGGAAGTTCCATAGAAATGGGAAGCTCAGCATCGATTCCATATAATACTTGAAAAGGTGACATACCGAGAGACCTCTTTGGAGTAATGCGGTCTGCCCACAAAGCATCATACAATGACTTGTGCCATGACCACTGATTCTCATCAACTAGCTTCCGTATGATGGTCACTAAGTTCTTATTACTAGATTCTACCTGACCATTTCCCTGGGGGTAATAATCCAAGGCATGGGCCAAGGTTATCCCATATTCATAGAAAAAACCGATAACTTCCCGTGAGGAGAAGTTGGAAGCATTATCAACAACGATCTTGTGTGGAATGCCAAACCTTACAATGATACTTTCTTTGATGAAGTTGCAAACAATTTCAGAGGTGGCATTCTTAATGGGTATGGCTTCCACCCATTTGGTGAAGTAATCTATTATTGTTAGGACATAACTATGTCTGACACTTGATTGGGATGTAGTGCTCTGATAAAGTCAATTCCCCATTTCCTGAATGGTTCATGTCAATAATGACCGGCCTGAGGGGAAAAGCAACCAATTTTGGTTTGCCAACAAACTGTTGGCAGAGCTCACATTTTGCTACCTAGGTGGTCTGTATCCCAAAATAGCGTTGGCCAATAGTACTTGCCCAGATGATCTTATGTGCTATCACAGATGAGGAAAAGTGACCACCATAGGCTGAGTCATGAAAAATTTCTAGTAATTTACCTACTGTGGCTTGTCAACACATCGCAAGAAGATGCCATCAATACCACGCTTTGTATAAACCGTCATCCCATATGACATATCTGCTGCCCTGAGCTTTACAATACGCTTCTCTTTTGAAGTTAGATGAGCTGGACACTCACCATAAGTGAGAAAGAAAGTGATATCGAATACCACTCATCACTAGTCACAACAAATAGAACCATAGGTAGAGAATCAACTTTCTTTGGTTTACTCTGCGCTCGCTCCCATCGATGCAATCATCTTTTTCTTTAGGGACCTCTGAATCTTTGTTTTCAGCCATAAGCTAACATAGGCCCTTGCCTCTTACCAGCTTGGTTGGTTTTATGTCTAGATCATACTCTTGGACCTTTGCAATCCAATTCCCTCATAAGCTTCCTAACTCTTGTTGAGTTAAGATTGACTTGACTGTCGTGTCAGGAACCAACACTACTGTATGAGAGTTTAGGATGTAATACCGAAGTTCTTGACTACTTTGACAATGGTGAAGGCATGCTTTTCCAACTGAGACATCTTCAATTCATGAGGCTTGAGAGGAGAGCTCATGAACGCGATTGGAGATTCAACATCCTCAGAATTCTTTTGCATTAAGATGGCTGATATAGTATGCTCAGATGCATAACTATACATGATAAAATCCTTGGAGAAGTCGGGACATACCAGATGGGTGCATGGGCAATAGAGGCTTTTATATCCTCGAATGACGTCTTTCCTTCTTCGCTCCATCGAAAGTTTGTGACCCTTTCATCATATTTGATATGTGGCGAGTCTTTTCAGAAAAGTCGGGAACAAAGCGCTCTGAGAAAATTCACTTTTCCGAAGAAGGAGTGAACACCGGTCTTGCTTGTGGGTAAGTAAGGCTCTAAATAGCCTTAACCCTTTCGACATCTATCTTTGTCCCTTCCTTGCTGACAACGTGTCCCAGCAACTTTCCTTCAGTGACCCCAAAATAGACTTTTTTGGATTTAGGGAGATCCCGTGTTCTCGGCATCTAATCAATACTTGCTCCAAATGATCACAATGATCATTTCACTATTTAGAGAACATAGTTAAGTCATCTAAATAAACTATGATAACCTTTCCCATCATACCTTTGAATGCAAAGTCCATCGCTCACTGAAAGGTGGCACCAACATTGGTCAAGCCAAAAGGCATCCTGCTATAGGTGAATGTGCCCTAGGGAGTAGTGAATGCTATTTTGAATCGGTCTTCAGGTGAGACTTCAATCTGATTATAGCCCAAAAACCATCAAGCATGGACAACATTTCTGAACCGGTTACTACCTGTAGAAACTTGATCCATTATGGGCAAGCGGGTAGTTGTCCTTTAAGGACGCCTGATTCAAGTTGTGAAAATCTACGCATATGCATATCTCACCATTCTTCTTTTGTACTGGCATGATGTTTGCGACCCAGGTACTATGATGGATAGGAAAAATGATCCTTGCATCCAACATCTTCTGTATTTCCACCTGGATGGTACCAAGATCTTGGGATTGTAGTGCCTCTATTTCTGGCGAAAAGGTTTGACATCTTCTTTCAATGGGATGTCATGTTAAACATCCTTCAGCTTGAAAGACTTTAGATCAACATAAGACCATGCTAATACGTCCATATATTTCTTCAGCAATTTGACAAACTTCCGCTTTTCTTCGGGTGTGCAACATTTTCCGATGTTCACAAACTACGGATGTTCCATAGTACCCAAGATTAACCGATTCGGTCTCTGGAGAGGAGTTAGGATCATCTTGTCATTTCTTCCTTGAAAATGATCATGTTTGTCAAACAATCATTCCAGAGAGACTAAACCTTTTGGGATTTTATTTCCTTTGAGCTGACATATGCCATCACCTCCTTTTGATTCGTTTGCTTGATCAGTGATAGATTCATGGCATGCAAAAGTAGATCCTTCAAAATGAAGCTCACTAAAATTTTCTACCTTCTCTAGAAAGGCAATAAGTTGATTGTCATTGTTGAATACCTACCAGTGCTGAGAATTGTCTGGCACGCTTGGGCGGAAGACTACCTCAATAGTATATGTGTCTGTTTTCAACCCGGGTGAGGGAGCATGAGAGACGCTGAGACAACCAATGAATCGCCATGTCATTCTGAGCTCTTGGAATGAATTTTATTGAGAAGGTGTCAAATTCCTCAATGTTGTCCCATACTGCATTGCGGTAATGCCTGAGCCTTTCATTCTTTACTTGGTATATTCTTTTTACTTGATTTATGACTAGCTCGGCATCACCCTGTACTTTTAGGTTCTTGATTCCCCTTTCTTTTGCAGCTTGCATGCCAAGTAGCAAAGATTCATATTCAGCAGTATTATTTGTATTGAAAAACTACAACTTGAAAGAGAGAGGAAAAATCTCCTCCTCAGGAGATATTAACACAACTCCAGCACCGCATCCGCTAGTTGCACAACTGCCATCAAACTACAATGTCCAAACCTTGTTAAGGTCCTCTTCCTGGATGAGAACGTCCATTTTATCAGACTCAGTAGATAAGAAGTAGTTCCCCATCCCTGATGATTCAAGAGAATTTGGGCTTTGGGGTCGTCAGAATTGGTGACCAAGTACTTCTTTTGTGATTCAGGCTCCAATGTCTGCATTACACCTTGATGGGGATTCTGGCCTTGGACCAGTCCATATAAATCTCTCCACCAACCTCTCTGCAAAAGCTTCTTCCTAGTAGAATTCCATATGCCACTAGGATATCAACAACGAGGATGGTCATCTTTACTCTTTTCTCTGGGAATGCCGCAAAGGTGAATCGCATCTTTGATCTGACCAATCAATGGAACTTGTTTGGTTTCCATGGAGTAACATCTACCAAAAGGCTTGGTAAGAGTGAGGCCCAAAGCATGGGCAACCTTTTCGGCATGACATTATCGAAGCCCCAAAATCAATTATGCAGTTGCTTAGCTTGTGACCATTGATTAGGAGGGAGAGATAAAAAGGTTCAATTTTTCTAACACGGAAGTCGAGGCCACATTTATGTGAGATGCAGGAGGAGTGGAAAGGATTCCTTTTGGGAGACATGGGAAGTTATAGTAGCTTGGCTTTGGATATATTCGGTTAATCTTACAAGTTGCTCAGGTTTGACTAAGATATTCAGCCTTAGACATTTGAATCTTGGTCTTTTTAGCATGATCAATTATGTCGAATGTGACCAAGGGTTGTGTTGATGAGGGAATGAGTCCCTCACTTTGCGGCAGAGGGGTAGGATTACTGGTCTTTATGGGAATAGAAGAAGGCTGATTTGGAGGAGAGATGGGGGAAAAGATTTTTTCGTAAAAGACTTAATAGGAGGTTGAGCAGGAAGAGGATTACCTCTTTTAGCAATGGTTGGAGGCGTGTTTGACACAACCTTCTCTTTTTGTATCCTGGCAGCAACTTCGATTCTTTTCCTTGAGAGCGGTGAAAACAACATATGACTATCCGCTTATGCATACCCTTGGGTACCCTCTTCTTCATCAGATTCCTCATCTTCAAATTCCATATACCCAATTGTAGAGTCATCAGTCGGTTCACCGACATCTTGATCATCTCTCACCTGGGGATGAAGGTTCTTCATAATTTTTCTCCTCTTCTTCGACCTCGACTAGGCATTGACCGAAGGGGCCTCAAGTGCCAACCGCGGAGTAGTTAGGGGCAAAACGCGGCCTTTGTGGGGTTGTTGGAAGTGAAATTTCTCCGTGGGATATCCCGGTATGAAGTGTTAGGAGAAGCTTGAGCTAATTGCTTCTTCAATGCGAGCAAGTCGTTCGCCATCTTCTGGAATGCCGGATCTGATGAAGTGGCTTGAGAAGGAGTTGAAGCTTTGGGCTTGGATGACTCTCATTTTAATTCACTAGATATAAGTAGGTTGTCCTCTATCTAAATGGTAGCAGCCTGAGTGAGAACCAGGGTGGTAATTTGTTCTTGTAAGAGTAAGAAACTTACTCTTGAGCTCATGGCATTCACAAAGAAACACTTTTGATTTTCTGGTGTTGGCAGCATGGCAGGCGGCACACACGGTTAATTAGTGAATTGAAACAAGTGATAAAATCACACATGGTTTCATTGACTTCCTTCTTTAGGTGAGTGATCTTTGACAATAATGCAAACACATCTTCTGAAGGCTTATACCTGTCTTCAAATGTAGTTCGTAATGTGGCCCAACTAGTGATAGATCCGGCCGACAAATGTTGGAACCACTCTTTCACGGGTCCTTGCAAGGTCTCTAGAAAGAGGCATACTGATACATCTTCATGGGTCACATCCAGGATGCTGCATGACATGATGAATGCAGATATATGTGAATCATGCTTTGGTTTCCACTCCCATCAAATCTTGGGAAATTCTTTCGGTTTCCATGAGGGAGTGCATGAACAGGATGTGGTAATGCAAGAGGGCCCATAGTATTTCCCCATGGTACTGCCATTTGAAAAGTCTGGAAAGGACACGAGCCGAGCCGGAAGCGCGGTTCCACTGAGCAACAAAGCACTGCAAAGGGATGTGGAGGCTCCTTACGAAAAATGGTTCTTCATGGAGGCGAGACACTTCTGGCTGACCGATCAGCTAAACTCAACGATGAGAAGCATGTGCTGGTGTAATACTGAAGTTGTGCCTTTGAAGTAGATCAAAAATAGGATCAACTTCTCCATGAGCTCTCCTACTATGGGTAAATGGTTCACCCACCAGTGTATCTTTCAGATCTGCAATGTTTTTAGAGCAGATTTAAAAACTCTTTTTGGTTGTACTTGCTGATTTTCTGATTTTTTTGACAAAAATCAGTAGCATGTACTTTTCTAAATATTTAATTTTATCCTTCTTTTGAAAACCGATTGCGGTTTAATGACAAAGATCAACGAGGATAAAATGATGGTTTAACTTAGTAAGCTGATTTTCGGATCTTAGAGTTGACTTTTTGCAAGGGTTTGAAATTTTTTTGTAAAACTATCAAAAACTCAGATCTACAAAAATATACGGGTTTTTGTAAAAACTCAGTGAACTAAAGATCTCTAACTAGCCCAGATCTATGGATCTCTGAAGAAAATTTTTAGTTTGGATCACTTTTGCAAAAATTTTGGATTTTAAGCAAAAAGTTAAGATTTGCAAACAGGTAGTGATTTTTGTAGTTTTATCTATTTTCTTAGTTACTTTAGCAACCTGTTAGTGTCCTTTAACCGACACAACACTCACATAGATCTGTTTCGATCCCCAGTAGAGTCGCCAAAAACTGTTGGTCCGAAAATCATCGAGGGCAGATCTATGGATAGACGAGCCAACAGTGTGTAGGGCATAGCCCCTCTTTGAGACAACAAAGCGAAACTAGTTTATTGCTATTCTACCAGCAGGAATCTCACAGTAAGTCCTATAGTATTCTACCTTCAGGGGTTTGGGATCTCATCCCAGTAGGGGTATTTCCGACTATGAGCAGAAAGGAACGAAGGGAGGAGAGGAGATAGGATAGATCCGAAGGGAGAAAAGAAATGAATTCCAAAGCAGAAAGGTCAGAGGGTTTATGTTTTGGGCTGGTAGTAAATAGAGCCAAACCTACTTGCATAAACAAACAAAGCAATACTGATGAAAAAATGACAAAAAAGTAGAGATAGATCTCATGTAAAATAACATAGATCTAACTTAAGAAAGATCTAATACACATAACACATCCATTGAGCACAAAGTCTTAATTTCTTGTATTAATATTTTCTGTTTACAAAAAGTACAAAGCCTTTTCCTTCTCACTTCTATTTTTCATCTAAAAAATGTCCACCCCTTGAATACAACAAGTATCCAAGTATATATAGAAGGAGAAGGAGAAAGAAGGCAAAAAGAAACCAACAACTAATTACAAAATATTTACAAAATATCTAAAAGTCAACTGTTGACTTTGGGCAATTTGGTGGATGACAACATCTCATGGTGCAACATGGATGATGTCATCATTTGTGCCAACAAACTTTTAAATATTACAAAAAGGGGAAAACCCTAGGAGGAAGGAGCCTATTCGTCATCATCCCACGGCTGGAAAGGAGTATCCTGCTTCTGCTCAGGAGAGGAAATATGAAATTGAGCACGATACTCCAAGAATTTGCTAATCATCGGTTGAAGTTGATCCTAAGCAGGACCCTTGGTGTGATCGCCGATGACTTCACAAGTCTCCCATTCATCTCTGAGTCTTTCTGGGAGCTTGAAGTATTCATTACCTACCTCCATCAGGTATCCAACAAAATCATGGCAGGCTAGAAGGTTGTTGATAGACTCCGTGTCAAAAGTGGCTTCTGACCCTAACCCTTTAACACGATCTCCTTAAAGAGATGAATAGTGTCATCTACCTTCCTCAAGGTGTATGATGGGGTGAGCAAGCCTGAGACATCCTTAGGACGATCTACTCCATTTGATGCATTACATCCAAGGCTTCCTCCTTGATTTTATCAATTTTCTCCAAGATGAATTCCATCTGATCAACCCGATAGTCCAAAGCAGCAAGGACTTTGTTGGGTGCTCTTGGGTGATCGAAGACGCCAATTTCACTAAGTCATCGACTAGGTAGTCGAGCATCTTCTGGAATGTCTCATGTTGTAACCTAGCATGGTCCAACTCTTTGAGATAGGTCCCGCAATCACCTGGAGTTCCTTGTTAGCCTGATCAATATTCTGATATAGCTCTGTGAACTTTACGATTACTTCCTCACTATCTTTGAGGATCTAGTCTCTCCAGGTGGATACTACCATGCCTTATTCATAGATCTTGGTGTACTCATTTATCTTTTCCTGACTAAGGGCCTCGTGGAGTTTCAATGGCAATCATAGGAGGTGCACTGCCCATTTTCTGCAGGGCTTGGAGAAGATGTCTATTTTGTTCTTTCAGTATCCTCTTCTCTTCTTTTGCCTCCTGAAGCTTTTTGCAAAGGGCATCCACTACAGATAGGGCCTCTCCTTGTAGGATTTCGAGGATGTTCCCATCATGACTTGTGTCACTGTATAATCTATAGGAGACAGATCCTTTTTATCTTTTGTGGGATTAGGATATGCGATCTCCATAACCCTTTCACCTGAAGCACTCTGAGAGAAGCGGGTTATTGGCTTTTGCTTCTTAGCTCCTTTTGTTGGAATGATGGAGAAGTCCATAGGTGCAATGGGGACTTTCCTCTTATGCTGGCTTAGGTGTTTGGAGATCCATTCTGGACTTAAGGGAGTGGGACCAGAGGGAGAAGAGGGAACGAAGGCAAAAAGAAGGGCAACTACAGTGAACAAGGGGAAATGTGTCGAGACGCTTGGCGGCGGCATTGATAAAGAAGCTAAATCTCCAACGCTCATAGGGGTAGGAGTCACTATAGGAGAGGAAACCATGGGGGTGGAAGGGATCTGAGAGATGAGGGAAGAAATGTTAGGGGACAATCTGCTGAGGGAAGAGAAGATGGAGGAAGAGGAAGGGGAAAGTAGAAGATGGGGAGAAGACACAACTAAAGGAGTGGTTGCTTGAGTGACATGAGGAGGGGAAGGAGGAGCGGAAGATGGGACGGTGGGAACTTCAAAAGTTATAGTAGTGGCAACATCCTGAGTGGATGTGCCCATTGGAACACTTACGCCCTCGTTCTTTTTCTGGGAGACCCGGCTTACTACCTACTCCTAGGTGGCAAAGAGGACTCTCGGGAGCTTGCTCCTAGCAACACTTGATTCTCCCTCTTTGTCTTTCCCTTTTCCCTTTGGTAAGTGTTTTGGTTTGGTAGGTGCATCACCCAAAGGGGACGTGGAGAAGTCTACCCCAAGGTAGATGAGACCATTATAACTACACCAATGTTCTATGAGTCAGAGTGCCTTTAACCCTTTCCTCAATAGTTTGAGGTGCCTTTGTTCTATCAATTTCAGTAAATGGCCAATTGTCCCCATTCGTATCTAGATAGACCTGATCAACTTCTTGATCAATCATTTGGAAACCTTTCGGGACAATGGCCACGCCATATTGGATAATTTCTCTAGGGGCCAAAGCGAGAGTGATCCTTTCTTCTGAGCTTGACCTCGTGATACAGATCAATGTAAATATCCTCGATCTTTGGGACATGGATTGGATCGAGCTTTTCCCTCAGGAGGTAATTGCGCGGATCAAAGGGTGGCCTTGCCAGAAATTGTGTTTCAAGTTGAGCAACTCCAGCTCCGCAAACATTTCCTGAGCTTTGGTGTGAGAAGTGCAGGTGTATCTACCCACTATGAGGGGGAATGGAGTTCCACCCTTCTTTCTTTTTAGGAACTTCTCCTAATATGTGATAAGCTACCTGGACAACTCCAATAGGATCAATTTTGGTCCCGCATACCTCGGTAACTTAGTGGGCTCCCCCAAGAAGTTGGTGGCTTTGAGATAAGTGAAAGTGGGGAATTGCGTAAATAACGCTCCCCACTTCTCTGTGGTAGTCACTATGCTCTTAGTCATCCGACCGTGAGTCATATTGGGCCTCAACAGTCAGATGATACTATAGAAGAAGGCATCATTGATCTTACTGAATTGTGTGATGTTGTTTCCAGTCTTAACTCTGGATAATATTCATATATTTTTACTTGAGGCCATACCCCGCATCGACTTAGCGCTGGATAGTCTCTTTCTGAGGTAGAACGTAAACCACGTAGGAGTTCATGTAGAACCTCCCCATTTTTGAGAGTTGTTGAAGCTGCTTGGAGATAGTGCTGCTGATGATCTCCGCCCATTCAAAATGTTGATTAGAACATTTTTTCATGATTTCCAAATACCGAGCATCCATTTGTGGAAGTAATGGGCATCAGGAAGCCCAAACACCCTACTCAGGAAGGTAATGGTGTCGCTCAACTCCTCCGAGAAGTCACTGCGATGAATAACCTGTGGCCACCTGGTTATCACCTTCTTTTTTTCGATACACTTCGCTCATGAGTTGCATGCATTTTCCTCATCCTCATTCCACATTTTTATTCAGTTTTCTTGGCTTATTTCCACAAAGTGCCGATGGTGGGGGATACTCAACATGAGTTCAAAGTGTCGATCGGTGAGGTTGATTATAACCTTTCCCTTTTCATTCTCGACACATCTTGTGTCTTAATTATAGTAAATGGGCCACCACCATCATGAATTCATTGTTCACTGTGCTCTCACGGAATTCTCCCAAATGAAATGCAAACCACTCGCCGACCAATTTGTCCATCCACGGACTACCTATGACCTTCTTGGTTTTGGCAAAAAATCCTCCTTATCAATGTGGGCAAGTTCTCATCTCTCGATGTCTAAGTCACATTCTGCAAAGGGATTCTGGTTATCCCGACCCTTTGGTATTTGTACTTCATTTCTTCCTATGTGAGTTTGGTCTTACCCTTAGACTTGGTTGGCTTCTTACTTGATGAAGACATGCAAATTTGGGTTCAGCTTGCTGATTTGTAAGAAGAAGGAGGGAAGTCCATCATGCAGAAGAGCCATGTTAGCTATTAAATCGTCCATCAAAGCTTTACAGAATGAAAATTTATCAATTTACAAGGCTTTGGGTGCAAGACACAATTTTTTGCAGGCTGCAGGGATTAGAAAAGCAGGGTGCATCGCTGAAGAGTGTTGTATGGATAAAAATAGCGCAAAAGGGCACAGGGTGTAGAAATACTACACACAACATTCAGTGTTGGTGTTAAATGATGTGCATTTATGCCATATGAAGGGTTTAAACTGGGCACAAATTATCTTGGTGTTGTAAGGTTGCGAGATACGCCAATGGCAGATATGGACATGTTGTAAATAGTTATGGTGCGCCAAAGGGGCACATGTTTAAATGATGGATCATTGAGTTAAGGTGCACCAATTCTTAGCTTTGGCGCAGCAGGTGAGAAGAGTCTACATGACATCAAATCTCGGTGTAGCTAGAGTTGTGCTTGCACCTGCGTTAGGGTTTTGTGAGTTTTATAGGGCGCAGGGAGGATGCATGCTACAAGGGGATAGTGTGCCCTCAAGTGACGTGTTTTGTTTCGTGCAACAATGATGGCATTTACACCAAAGAGAAAGCCGTGTTTCAGACTGTGATAACTTTAGATTTTCTCTTTTGGATAGGTTTGTGCTCTTTTACCTCCTTCAACATAGATTTTGACAATGTGGGAAAAAAATCAAATAGGATTTTGGATTCATTTTCGAGACAAAATCCCTCCAAGCCGTGATCTGAAGGAGGGTAAAACTGGTTTGGGGGGGAGAGTGATTTGCAAAATGGGCTAGAGGTCGTGTATTATTCTTATGTTCATTTTCTTTGTTTTTACAACAACCCTAAAAACAATACAAAAACCCATAAACAATCAACACAAGAAGAGCAAGGACCACTTACCAGGAATATATAGATGGAAGAAATGATGCGGGGTCCACAAATGCGACGTAAAGTGACACAGGGATGATAGGAGCGCTGACAGGTGCAGAGGAATTAACTTTTTCACATGTTTTCAATCGTGAAAATGATAGGTCGGATGCGCCTATATATAGCAAAAGGTGCAATAAATGTGCCACCAACTTTTTGTAAGGTGCATTGAAACATATAACAACACGAAAATGCTTGCGCCTTTGGCGCAGATTTGAGACTCGTGACATTACCTTTTAGCACCTTGGCGCACACCATTCAAGGGCACAAAATTTGTAATGTCAACAAGATGGCACATGTGCCTTGGCACATGCGAGAAGGGCATCACATGGAAGGCGCGGCAGTTTGATGTCAACATTCCAAAGGATGTGCCAAAGGAAAAGAAGGGGGTGCAAATTCATTTGATGTTGCATGAATAAAATCTCACTACCAAAAAAAAAAAGGACCAAATGACTAAGTTTGAAAAACTAGATTCTCTCGGAAAGGGATTTTATGCCATTCCGAATGCTAAGGGACCTCGGCGGGGAACCAAAACAAAATTTTGGTATGGTTACCTGCAAAATTTCCCTTGTCAATTTTACAGGATAACAAGATCGCAAATGCAAAAATTGACATTTTTTTCCCAATAATAATTAGAAATAGCTAACAAAAAGATAAAAATAAATTCTAAAGAAATAACCATGATATATAATCTCTATTTTGTCCTAAATAAACCATAAGTTTAGAAATTACATTTAGATCCACTTTATGCTAAGAAAATGAATGTCAAATATTGTATGAAATGGGTTATTTCTTTGGGCTCATCACCACCCATGCTAATAGAGGACTAAATAGTGGCTCTTAGATAAAGATGATCTGGGCCATGAGATTATTAAGAAACACTAATGTTTCACTAATTTCTTAAGGAAAGGATACAGGACCAAAACATCCTACGCTACTTCCATCTACAAGTTTTGGCAAGGAGGATGAAGAATATAGAGATATAAGATTTCATGGATATATTAACATGCTAGAGATTGAGATATCCTCTCACTTGAATGGGTGGATTTATTTTTGAATATATCCATTGTTTTTATTTTATCTTTCTATTATTTGCAATAGTTATGGAAGTTTTTTAGATCCACCCAAGAGTGGAATGATAATTTATTTATTTTAGGTTCATTGTTTCCTCTTCAAATCTCAAGTTAAATCTTGTTGTGTTAACCTAGGTATTAATTTTGAGATAAATGTATATATACACCTTTATATATAAATAGATATTTTCTTAGTTTTTCTAAGAATGACATATTTTCATTTATTGCGAGCTTTTTTAACAATGGTGGAGTATACAATTTATATAGAAAAGAGAATTTATTTAGGGCGGGGTTCGACCACCACCACATCATGTTTTTTTCATTGAGAACACCGAGGGGTGATATGGTTGCTCCTACCTCATGCTATGGGTATGGGACA
Source organism: Taxus wallichiana var. yunnanensis (assembly GCA_018340775.1). NCBI lineage: Eukaryota > Viridiplantae > Streptophyta > Pinopsida > Cupressales > Taxaceae > Taxus > Taxus wallichiana. The sequence continues at coordinate 766,322,637 of CM031234.1, forward strand.
CCCATGACATCCCCTCCTTAATATACAATGGGTAGGGTATGACATGGCCATCTTACTCCCATACTTTGTGTATTGGGATGGGGTGGCCATGTCATTCCTTCCAACTAATACAAACAACTAGACGAGTCAAGAGTAACTAAACCTTATGCCAAATATATATATTTATATATATGAACACATACAAATAATATCCTAAATTCACAATTATTTTACAAGGTTCTTTAATGGAATCATATTTCAATATAATGATGCATATAAATACACAAAAATGTAAATATAATAAAGCACTCGTAGTTTCATAGTTTTGTATAACATATAAATTGTGTGTGTGTGTGTGTGTGTGTGTGTGTGTGTGTGTGTGTGTGTGTGTGTGTGTGTGTGTGTGTGTGTGTGTGTGTGTGTGTGTGTGTGTGTGTGTGTGTGTGTGTGTGTGTGTGTGTGTGTGTGTGTGTGTGTGTGTGCGCGTGCGTGTGGGTGTGCGTGTGTGTGTGCGTGTGTGTGTGCGTGAAGGAAGACTTCTATGTTTAAAAACACATGTTTTATTAATTAAATTTGAATGATAATTATCAAATAACAAGTTAAGAGGAATTGAGAAATAGAACTTGTTCACAACTCATTCTAGTTCATTTCAATTTTAATTTTTAGTTTATTATTGTTTAAGTTTCCTAATCCTTTGATTCATTTGCAAGAAAATATATATTTTAGTGTATACATTCTAGTATACCTAGGTATATTGCAATTATAATCTCATATTCTAATTAATTAATTTTTATAACAATGAAGTAATAAGTAAAACAACATATTTAATTTATTGTACACACCAATTAAAATTTGGGAATAGTAAATACTAGAAAAGTTAAAAAAATATTTCCACAAAAACATACCTTTCCAAGATAACACAACTAAATTTATCATTTCTTTTAAGAAATAAAAATAGAGAGGATATAATCATTTTCACATTATGAATTGAATTGAAAAATTACTATAATAATTGTAATGAGACATACAAATTCTACTTCCAAATAGGAACAAGACATTCACATACAACACCCATAATGGAAAATGATCCCTTACATAAACACATAATCATATTCCAATACTAATAAAATTTTACACATCCAAATATCCAACCATTCCTTCCTTTTATTCATTCACCTCCTAACCGCATAATATGAGAATGATCTCTTCCATAATGTCCCATAGAATCCCTAATCGAAGAGAAAATCACTCAATATATTTTAGGTTTATACAACATAGGGATAAAAATACTTCACCATAAAATCACAAAACTTTCAACACTAAGACAATCACACACAACATTACTTGGACAATAACTAGAAAAATTAAGAATTCATTTTTTTGAAACCAATACACAAATTGTATAAATTTAATAATACTTGCTCAATGGGTATGAATACCCAAGAGAAATAAAAACCTTGGGTCCCTATATCCATACAGTCATGGGCTGCCTCAAGGTGCAACATAAATATGCCTCAACGACCCCCTGCATTCATTACTTATATGAGTTATTGGAATTCTCCTTTGAGGTACATTCTATACAATTAATTTAATATCAATCACAACTATAATTTTCCCTCCTTATTCAACATAGTAAAAACCTTAGGCCCCTACATCTTCCTCCCCCATAGATACATTACAACCACAATGGTACTACCTTATATTAAACAATGGATTTATTTTAAAAACATAGCACAACTTGAAGGAGCATAAAAATGATACCACAAAGGGAATATCAAGTACAAGAGAAGTTAAAAAGAATAATAAGTAATATAATTCAAAACTAGACCTACATCCTACTACTCATGTTTAAGAATGAAGCATAAGATTGATAATAAATTTCATCAAACACTCCTTTCCATGATTCAACACATAGTCCATAATTTTCTTGCAACACTCTTCAAATTACAGAATTTAATATCCTTTAACCTCTCTTACATCTTAACTTTAAAATGACTCTAACCAACATAAGAAGAAATCACCAAATAACCACATGAAAAATTACTCAACTATCAACACCTCCACCTCATTCATAACCAATCCAAGATTGTAAACCCACAAGTAAAATCCACAATTCAAGAATATATAATGGTGAATAATATTTGTTTCTTTCATATGTACTCCAAATCTGCATGCCCAAGAAGGTTAAATCTCAAAGAAACATTTCTATTACCTCTCGTAACCTTAAAAGTTTGAATTTATTTACTCAATTTTAAGAGTTCTAATTCAAGAATTTTTTCCCCAAGGGTGTAAGAATCCTAAAAAAGAATCATATTATATGGGTAGTGAATAGGAATAAGTTTGGGATTAAAAACAAAAATTTATTTCCCTATACTCAACTATTAATCTGCCTCCAAATAGAAATTTGGATTTCCAAAACTAGTTAAGGATAAAAGGGTTTACACATATATATACTCAATTAAATGATTAAAAATCCAATACACATTCAAAAAAGGAGGTTTAATATACATAAGGTCACATTTCAAATAAAAATATTAAGAAGAACAAAAAGGTCACATTTCAAATTAAAAAGAGTAAGAATAACACAAAGGACCCTATGGACACTAACACATATCCACATCCTATGAGCTAGTAGGTATGAGTGATGTTCCTGATGGGTTGGTTCCTTTCCTTTGCAATTTTGAACACCCATTAGTATTTCAAATAAAAATTCCATGCACACTTGACTCAAGCATCATATGTGTCAAAACCATGGTATCAATAACTAGGTACATCTCAATTAATAATAATACACATAATTACATTTACATCATAATAAACACATTCAAAATCAATAATAATCTTCCAAAATGTTTTATTCATCATATTTTAACTATGCATTTGGTTCACCATGTTAGCTTAGTCTCATGTCATGAATACCATAGTAAAAATAATAATAAACAACTAATATCAATCCTTATTTCCTTTCATAATCATCATAATCATATAAGAATAATAAGTGACCAAATCAAACTGATATTGCATAATAACATCATCATCAAAATAAATATAATAAAATAAAGATAGTGTATTATTCATCATGTTCTACTCCTAACATTAATCAGAAAACATATTTAAACCACATATATCACAACGATATAAATGTATAAAAATAAAAAATTATTGCATAAAAATATTTAGAGGGGAAGGATGAAAATGGGAATGACATACTCCCCCTTATACACGAATTCCTTCTATAAGTCACTAAAATAGGTGAGGATACTGAAGTCTCATAGTTTTTGTGTCTTTCTAGGGGGTTACATGATCGAAATATATATTCTACTACACCCCAACTTTATCCAACTCGTGACATCTATAGCCTAGGGTATTAAGTATGTTGTAAAATGTGTTTGGGATTGATGCAGGAGCATCAGGGAATGAAAAACATAAAAGAGATGATTACCCTTTTATCATGATCCTAGGTTGTTATGAGGTCTTAGGGATAAATTTGAGTCATGTTAAGGTGTTGTTAATGTTAAAATTTGAATTTGCCTCATTGTTCTACTTTCCGTCCAAAAGGGGATTTAAATTTGTAAAAGTGTGGAAGTAAAGAAATGTGGTTGTCATAGGAGGTTTTTATGTTGAAAAGGGAATATAAGGTTTCTAAACATGAAAATAGATCCTAGGAATTGTAGGCAAGTCATTGAAATGTTTATAAATAGTGTTAAAATGGCGTGATGAATCAAAAGGCATATGGAAGCACAAGGGTCACAAAAGGCGCTTATGAATCATGAAGTAGGTGCATGCAAGGAGATATTTTTGAATCTAGAGATTAAGAGAGGAAGTTAGATATAATTCCTGGATGGAGGATGAAGAAAATATGGATCGAAGGATAACTAAGTAGTACACAAACACACACACACACACACACACACACACACACACACACACACACACACACACACACACATTTTCAAGAGTAGTTCTGATTTTGTTATAAGAATAAAAATTTCACCTTACACTTCATGGAATATTCACCGGTATAGTTGTTTATGAGACCCTACATGTGTTGGTAGGAATATCTAATATTCTATCTTGATGGATCGTACGAGCACTTGATTAATAGACAACTTGTTTTGACTATAAATGGTATTTTTAAAGTATTATTATTGTTTTTTCAAGTTTATATATACATGGAAATATATTTTAAAAGTTAACCCATGATTCTTATATAGTTTAAAGGGATGAAGCCTCTAGGTATTCTATTTGCATGTTAGAAACTTCATTGACAAGAATGTGACAATTTACTCATTCAAACATGGAATTATTTGGCATAATGAAGGTGTATGGAGTGAATAAAGTCAATAAGATGGTCTATGTTAATGCATTAAATCATGATGGAGGTCTATACGAGGTAAGCAAGTCTTAGTTCTCTTAAAAATTGATAATGAGGGTTTGTATCTCCTGTCTCTAACGTGCATGAAGGAAATATTTTGCTAGGTTGAAGGTAATATATTTATCGTCATGGATCAGTAGTAGAATAAAACTAGGAATAGGGATAATATAGATCCTAGGGTCAAATTTAGGACTTTGAATCCAAGTACCATAAGTTTTATGACTAAATCTTACCTCTTGGGATACTCGTGTTTCACAGCTTAGGAAAATGTTGGGGTTTGTTGTTTGAAACAATTAATAAAGGTATTTTGATTTGAATTTCTCAAGTTATCATGATAATAGCTCAAAGAAGGGGATTATGTAAGAAAATTGAAGAAATAAGGGTTAAAAGATGAGATTTCTATAATAGTTGAGAAGAATTGGTTGTGCACACTCACCAGGGGCTAATTAGTGGGGAAACTTATCGAAGGAAGTTGGTTTTTACTTTAGAGTTCAAGATTGATACTTTATAAAATGGTAGAAGATAAAAATGGGTATCTAAAAACTCTTGGTTTGGGTTGTGGAACCTTATGGAGAAGAAGATATGCTTGCCACTTGGGTGTCTCGAGCTAGTAAACCTCAGAAAAATCGAAATGAAAAATAAGTGATTCTAGAAGGATGTTTTTAGTTAAGGTTTGAGACTTATGGAACACCTTAGGATTGATATAGGTACCTTGAATTTTTTTCATCTTATTGTGGGTGCCTTTAAATTCCCCATCCATGAATGTTACAAGTCACCTTATCTTAAGGGCATCTAGTAGGCGATTGGGAAAAGAAGAGTTGGTTAGTGTTGTTGATTAGTTTGAGTCAATTGAATTATGGATCTAAGTTTTTTTGAAGCATGTGGACAAGGTGAAGGAGATAATAATATTTGAAGAGGATAGAAAGATAAAATTATTTACATTTAGGGACTATAAACTTGTGAAGTAAGAAGCTCGACAATTTTGTCAAATTGGGTAAACAACTTGTTTATTTCATTTTGAATAATTGTGAAGGGATCCTTAGTAGTGTAATGAGATTTTGAAAAAAATAAAGGAGTTCAAGTAAGAACATATAGGGTGAAATACCTCATATTTGTAATTGTAATCCATTTTAGGATTATTTGTTGATCCTCAATGCAAAGATAGGGTGTAGTTTATGTTTGAAAATTCTTGAAAGGTGATTTGTATATTTTATTACTTTTTATTTTTATTTACATCATTTGGTATCAAAGCATGTCTCTTGTTTTTTTATATTTGACATAATTCTTTTGTGACTAACAATGTTGTGTGAGTGTGTATAGTGAAGAAGGAGACAAGTGAAGAGTGAGAAGAATAAAAGTATGATGGCAAAAAGAAGAGAGTGAAGACATTAAAATACTCGGAGAGGCCAAGATGAGGTGTGGGAGAAAAGCGAAAGGTAAAAATATTGGTCAAAGAGAAGATGCATCAAGAAGAAGCAATAAGAGAGTTGTGGAAGTTGCTTAGCCATAAGAGAAGACAAGAAGAGTTAGAGAAGAAGAAAAGAGATGAAGCCAAGAAGTAAAAAGAGGAGAGAAAGAAAGAGAGATGGATAAGAGTAGAGTTGAAAAAATTAAGAGAAGATATAGAGAGGTTAATTAATTTGATGATGAAACCAAGTTATGGGCTCGAGTTTGTCATGAAGAAGAAATCCAAATGGCTTATAGAGAATATTGTGAGAATAAATCAAAGATTCCAGCTTCAAATAAGGATCAATAGTGAAGAGGAAAAGATGAGACAAGAATAAAAGAAATATGATAAGGTTGATAAGAAGAAGAATGAAGATGAAATTCAAGAGAAGACCTTGAGACTATTTCAAAACCATGGTTACATAATGCCTAAGTGGTGGAAGAAACTAGCATGAGAGAGTAAAGAAGAAAAGCCAAAGAAAAAGGATGAAGGAACAAGTGATTTGAAGACACAAACAATGCAAAATCAGTCAAAGATGATATGGAAAAGAAAAGAAACAAGAAAAGAGCAGATAAAAAAGATGAACTCATGAAAAATAATTATATTTCGAAATCAAGGAAGTAAAGGAAATAAATAATGCGAGACAGATAAGGTAAGAAAGATGGATGATTTTTTGATGGATACTAGTTATTTTATGGATGAATTCATTGAAATTGTCCAAAATGAATTCAATTGTGCATTTGAAAATGAAAAGAATAATGATGAGTGAGAATGTAATGAAGCTTTTATGAATTATGTTGATGATATATTGTAAAATTTGTTAGATGAGTTAGACGGACAAGAAAAAAATGTAGGTGTAGTTGAGGAAGAGTTAGTTTCATGGGCATGTGATGGTCAAAATGAATAAAATAAAGGTGAAAATACGAGTTGGAGCAACTTGGTATAGTGAAGAAGATGAGTGTGTAATAAAATGAACAATAATATGAATATTTTGACAAAACTAGGGATGGGAACAAGTTGAATATGAGTGATGTAGTGATGGAGGAGCTTATAAAATATAAAGAACAAACTACTTTTGTTGTTTTTAAATTTTATATGCAGCAGTACAAAGAGAGAAGACATGAAGATGATACAAGTGAAGATAAATATCACAAAGAAAATAAGTAAGGTGGGAGAAAATGTAAGGCAAAATACTATTGTGTGGGACCCGGTGGACATGGATCAAGAAATGAAAAAGGGAGCAAGGAAAGAAGATTAAAGACAAGATGATGCACCTATAATTTACTAAGAATAACCCAGTGCATTAGCACATCACTCACCTAGACCGAGCACTCACGTGAAGCGTGTAAAGGTACCATGGCCCTCTTTAGGGTTGTTATTACAAGATGTTAGCATGATGAAGACTTAATACATTCAGATCCTTAATTGATATAACATTCTATAGAGCATGTTCCAGATCTAGATCTAAAGAGTAATAGATTTAAATAATAACCATAATGCAGTCAACCATGTAAGAACCAATTATACTCATGATTAATACATTGATTCAACCAATACACTCCATTATATTAAACACAATAAATACACAAACTTATTATAATAAGTAATACCATAATCTCATGCGCACACCACAGATCTCGACAATAGAACCTCACAATAATTCAGTTCTCACATAGTCCTCCTATTCTATGCATATCACTACATATTTATAAGGGTGGGGACTTTCCCTTCACCACTTGCATAATTCCCAAAATAGGTCACATGCTGAAAATAGCCATGCGCCTTTACAATAATAGCCACACATGCAAGTGCGCTAACAATAGATCTCTTCTGGTTAACTGGACAAAGAATAATTATATTATTAGCCCAAATCCATGCAAAGTGATTAGTAGCCACTCCTCCAATAATAGCCCATGTGTGTCATGTAAGTCTTTATCCAGTTTGTGTGCTCTGCACATCATCTCCAAAAATAGCCCATACATGTGAAAATGGCTAAGTCCCGAATATGCCCTTGTCTTTTGCGCACATGTCCTTCCCTATCCTTCCATGCCTTTGACTATGCTTTACTCTTGCATGTGAATCTTCTGTGCACCCTCTCCTTCGTATCATACTCTTGTCTAGCTCAACATTACCCCACACTAAACTACATTTCCGCCCCGACAATGGCTACTCTTTGAATAATAAAGAATAAATAATCGAAAGTAATGAAAGAATTTATGCAAAAAGAATGAACTCTCACTGTAAAACATCCTCTGTCTCAACCGGAAGAATTAATTTTGGATATTATTCTTTTATCTCCACTTCCAATGTCTTCCCCTTGGTTAGCGCAACTTCTTTCTTCTCTGGGATATCCGCTGCAATAGTTTCCAACTCATCTTGGGAAATTTCTCCCTTCTCGTTTTGTAGCACCAAAACAATATTGGACATAACAGACATTCTTCCCTCTAATAGATCCATATTTTGCGCTATATGTTTCCCAATATCATCCAATTTTTCCTTATGGGGGTCTTGTATTACTGCAAGGGCCTTGCACTTTGCTCGACTAACGCCAATCTTTCCACACATCCAAATTCTCATCCTTTATTTCTTTTAGGACTTCATTGTATTCTACTATTGTCCTAACCCTTATTACTACCTTTAGGGCTGCACATATGTTTAGTGCTTGGTAAAATTTCTTTAGATCCTCCTGTAAGGTTTGAAGAAATGCCTCATATGATGAAATATTTATAACTACTACAACCTTTTCCCTTTCTCGCTTCTTGCTCGCTCAGTGGTCATTTGGTGATGGCATTTGAACTGGTCCATCCTCAAGCACCAGATCAACTAAGGTACGCACATAGTGTATAGCCGAAGGGAAATTTTTGGGTACCTTGGACTCTAAGTGTGGTCTTACTTAGAGGACATGATCCCCGATCTCCTTTACCATGCCAATAAGGACCCCATTCTTATTTTGCTTCAGTCCTTCTCTCCTTTCAAATACGATATTTCTACATCTTTGGCCTTGATATCTTCTCTTAGCACTTTGATAGTGGCAGCTTTATCTACATTCCTACGCACCACCTCTATAGACACCTTCACTAAGGCATTACTCACCTATTCATCAGACATAACAGTGGGTTTGATGGTTATGTTCTTGTTTTGTGGTGCCTTTCTCATCCTCCTTGACACATAGGAATCTTCACACACATCAAAATCAGGCTCATCCATGTGAGTTTGCATGGACCATGACAATTTTTTCCTTGTGTGCATGGTTGCCATGTCAGGGTCCATCAAATCCCATCCATATAAGTCCTTAAGGCCCACTATATTCTGAAATTGCACATAAAAATTTTACTTGTGTCCTCTTCATAACCCATGACTAGCGCAACATACTCTCCACTTTCCCTCCTTGATCTTGGCCCCTTGGGAACTTGAGCGCCAAGGTTTGGAGTTGGATCCTCTATGTCCTAAGTAGTATCTTTCTATATCTCCTAGCTTATGTAACCCTTATTTCTCAACCTTCATTTCTTTGTCCTTGAATCTTCCATATCCTCTGGTTGTATAGGCAATCCAGGATTTCTCTCTTCATACTCTTCCACCTCCTCATTTAGCTTCAGTTTTCTCCTTTTCTTCTCAGGTATCTCCTTCTATGGAGAAAGTCATGGTGATCTTCATACTGATTGTGGAGTAGCACCTTGAGTTCTTGTTCTTCTGAACACCCTCTTAAAGTGATGTTCTTCAGGGTCTAATCCTACTTCCAATTCTTCATCTCCTTCTTCTTGTGCAGGGTGGAGTAGTTGCACGCTCAAATTCTACCTTTTAGGGTTTCCTCCATCATCTATGTACCAAGCCACCATTGTCTTCATGCTCTTCCTCCTCATCATATACCTCTATAGGTTTAGTGGGCTTCGAGTTGGTACATTCTCCACTATATGCTTACCCTTAGGTGGCCCTGGGAGTGCAAACTCATTCTCCACATATTTTTACCCTCCAACTTAGGCTTAAGCTGAAGGTATATAAGTGCAGCTCCATTGTCTCCAATTACCAAACTCATAGGCTTCATGCTTATCATGTCTGAAATTAGCCTCTCAATGTAGGTAGTCTGACCTGGATATACATATGTCTTTCACAACATGTGGTAGTCACAATCTACCTTGTCTACAACAAAATTTAGGCGTTGCGCATTAGTAAAATGATGGACTGATGCCTGGAAGTAGTGCACTTTGTGAAGGCATACGATAATTTACACTAAGGGATCCAAGTCCCATCCTTCATTGCAAATCATGCAATGCAAAATTACTGATACATCACGAATTGCACTACCTTGCCCACCACCGAGGGTAACTCCTTAGGGATGTGCCACTCCTCCTCGAATGCTACACTGAGCTTGTCATACCACATCTCCACCCTTTGCTTGAATGTCCCACTCATTGATCCTTCACATAAGTACTTGTCAAATATTTCCACAAGGGACTTGTTTTGCATGGGGTACTCTTAGATCTTGTTCTTTGATCCATTGGGGACTTCGATCTCCATAAATACTAGGGACAATAGAACAATGCTGAAACTAATTTTCTCACCCGTCCTTGCTTCCTCAATGATATTATCTACAATGTAGCCTCGATATGTTGTAAATTATTCCCGTGACATTCTCCTTGTAATGTGTAGCCACATTGTATTCACACAGGACCATCTCTCTTCATCATTCAATTTGGTCACTAAATGTGCAAACTTCTGTACTCACTGGGTACTTCTTTAGTTTGTCGATATCCATTTCATGTGGACCCTTGGTGTACCCTAACTCCTTCCATGTCTCCAGGATGGATGCTTTATCTGTCAAGTCACTATTCAGATCCACTCCTATGCCCCTTAATCTTGTTATAGTTGAAATCAAAGTAGTTGTAATCCTTATCCTGTGTTTGGCAAAATATAAAAATTCTTCATGTACCCTGCTCATCAACCACTGGTACAAAGGTTCATATTTACCGAAATATGGGAGCTCATACAATAACCGGTAAACTAAACTCAATCTTATTTAGTAATTTCTCTCCAATGTCATCATACATTGGCATGTCCTTTCTGTTGTGTGCTTTTTGTCTTTGTACTCAACAATGCATCTAATTCCTTTTATTATCCGATGTGCGGTGGTTGTAATCACTTATCTTGCACTTCCAGACATGAGAATCCCATTCTTGTCCCACTATCACACCTTCTAGGTATTACATCTTTGAGAAATTACTCTCAAGAGAAATTTCAACCTCTGCTTCCACTTTCTTCTTCCCTTTGGCTCTACGACATGTGATTTATTTGGTGCCATCTATAAATCACAACTTTCTATCCTCTGTAGTGTGAAAAATATTTATTTCTACCTTCTATAATGAGAAAGTCCAAAACCCTAGCTCAAATCTATGTGCCCTAGTTGAAATTACGTGCCCTAGCTCTTTCGCAATGCTCTGCTTTGCTCAAACCCTTCACCAATGGGGATGTAAGCTTCTCTTGCACACAAATATGCTCTCCATGTCTAGTTTCACACTCTTCACACCTCAACATGATTCACTCAACTCATTTTTACACTTAGCTCATTCAATTTTTTTGATTTACAATGGTAAAAATGAACTCGTATCCCTTATATAGATTTTGAAAAAGTTAGTGCATTTATTGCTCCTTCACCTACCAACAATCCTCATTAATTGACCCTTTTCACATTTTTCCATGCGGTACATATTCATGCCTCAGCTATAACCTTTTAGCATGCCTTCCTACCTTCTAGCTATAGACTTCTCTTCAATACGCTTCCATGCACTGAGTACCTCATCACTGTGCCTTCTCCTAGTAGTCTCCACAACCAGTTGCTGCTTACCTTGCGTTATATTGTTCCTTCATTTATCTCCATATATGGTCCTTATTTGGAAGCAATCTTCTATCCACCAACTCTTCAAACTTGAATAGCACCTGTAGCAGTTTGTTCTTTTATGTGTACCCATTTTTCAATAACCACCCCACATAAATGGTATGTGCAGTCCTCTGCACATAAAAATACTACAAATGGTAATTAGCTTCTGGCATGCAAACATGCTTATTTCACAAAACACCAACTAAATTGACAAAGCATAACGACGAAGAAGGAAATACATTAAGGGAATACATAATTGAAAACCTAAGCTAAATGACAACACTACCTTATTACAAACACCAAGAAGAATTATTTATAGTAGGGCTTCAACCTACTCCCGTTGAAGTAACCAGGTAACCGTATTCCATCAAGCATTTCTAACTAACAAGCCCCTGTTCCAAGTATGTAAGTGATAAGATATGGTCCTAATCAATGTAGTTTGAGTTTTCCTAGATGACGTAGAAACATAGAATCATAAAGAAGCACCATCTACCCTATCTCAAGTTTTTTGTCCCCAATGTGCCTATCATGCCATACTTTATTCTTGGTTTTTTCTTGCTTCTAACTCCAGCATGCTATTGCTTGTCACTCATCCAACTTAATCAACTTGTCAATTCATTCTTCTAATGCTTTCGATCAACTAGATCTCCAGTGTGCACAATACACAAATAAGGTAACATGAATTCCATAGGAAGAAATGCTTCTATTCTAAACACCAATGAAAGGGTGTGGCCTTATTTAACCACTTGTATGTTGTTTTATATACCCAAAGTACTACAAAAATTTTATCATCCCAATCCTTTCTTCCAACATCACAATTTTTTGTCAATGTCTGACTCAAAATCTTGTTGAAAAACTCAATGATACCATTTTCCGAGGATGATATGGTGTCATCTTATGTTGTGCAATCATGAATTCATCCAATAGAATTCGATTGTCTCATTTAGAAAATGTGTTCTCATATCACTGGTCAAACTCAACGGGCATCCATACCTTGTAATAATATTTTCCCATAAAAACTTGGCTATTATAGCTATTGTATAATCCTTTGTAGGTGCTACTTCTGCCCACCTTGTCAGATAATCTATGCAAGTGATGATATAGCGTGATCTAGTCCTGTGTGTGGCTGGTGAAATAGGACCCACAAAATCTATAGCCCATTTTTCAAATGGTTTTGCACTAGTAATAGGTCTTAGAGGCATTTCATCTCTTTGACCTAGTTTTCTAAGGTGCTTGATAGTGATCACAAGCCTTGCAATATGCCTTACAATCTTTATACAGGTCTCCCACCATAATCCAATGAGTAGAATCTTGCACACAGTGGCATCACCTGCATAGTACCCACCTGCAATACCACCATGATCCTCCTCCATGATATCTATGCACTCATGTTCTAGTACATAGTGGCACAATACTTCATCCCGACCTAACTTGTACAAGTCACTGCTAATCAACATAAATGGTGCCATGTGAATAGAAAGTTGTTTCTTCTCTAAGGATTTCATCCCTTTTAAAGACAAAAATTTCCTCTAATTATGATGGCATGCATTGTAACTTGTATAACTATGCATTGGACATGGTATCTTCAATTACCTGCACTTCTTCTCCTGACTATATTCTTGATAAATGATCTGGTCTAGAATTACTTTTCCCTAGTTTTACCACAATTGTGAAATCAAATTCTTGGAATAAGAGTACCCATCGGCATATGCGCCCCTATAAAATGAGCTTATTTACCAAATACTTCAATGCCATGTGATCGGTATAGAATACAAATGGTGTTACTAGTAGGTATTGTCTAAATTTATGTAGCACATAGATCATTGACAAAGATTCGCACTCTATAGTTGTATAATTCTGCTCTAGAGGAGTCAAATTTCTACTAGAAAAAAAGGATGATCTATAATACCTTCTCTAGGATGAGCCAACACCGCACCAATGGCCATGCCAGAGGCATCCACATGTACATGAAATGGTTGGTCCCGTGAAGGAAAGCGCGAGAATAGGCGCAGAGTAAGTTTCCTTCAATGTCTCGAATGCATGCTATTGCAATTCTCCCCAGTAGAATGTCCCTTTTCCTTTTAGTAAATCCTCCAAGGGTGCGACAACCTTAACATACCCCTATATAAATTTTCTATAATACCCGGTGTGACCCAAGAATCGCACACTTCACTTTGACCTGCAGGATCTTCCAGCCGATAATGACTGCAACCTTAGCTGGATCAACCAAAAACCTTCCTTATAGATGATGTGACCTAAAAATGTTCCAAATAGTGTAACAAATACACATTTCTTAATGTTCAAAGAGATGCTTAACTCTTTGACATCTTTCAAACATTAGGCATAATTTTCACAATGATCTCAAACAAGTCCATACACCATCTAGTCATTTAAATAAACCTGCAAGAAGTTGTGAATAAAATCTTTGAATGCTTGAACAACTATGCACGAAAATACAACAGTGCATTTTTAGACCAAAAGGCATCACAAGATAGGATAATATGCCCCATTTAGAATTAAAAGTAGTATTTTCTAGATCCTCCCGTGAAATCCTAACCTAGTGATACACAAAGAATTAATCAGTAAATGAATATATTTCGTGCCCTACAACGCCTTCTAGTATTTCCTTAGTGAATGGTGTAGGAAAGGGATTAGTCACACATGCAACATTCAACTCCATGTAGTCCACACAGATCCTAATCCGACCATCCTTCTTGATACTTGATCACCATTGGGCTAACCCATTTTGACTCGTCCAGGGGCTTGATGATTCTAGACTTCAACATTTTGTCAATTTCTTCTTTGACCTTTTCACACAAGTTGGGGTTCATCCTGTAGGGTCTCTTTCTAACTGGGTGCACACCTTCCTTAATATTTATCTTCATTTCTCCTAATGATTCATGCACGCCTTTGAGTTCTATTGGTCAAAGAATACTTGTCAAATATCACACAAGGAGTCCGCGTGGGATAGAAGGCCCGAAACCAAGGGTGTGGAAGGACATGGAGGACCCGCACGCGGAAGGTAAGTTTAGATTTTAGGACTTAGTTTATCTTTGAGCATGAAGACCTATTTTTAGGAGATAGTGTGTGGAACACATCAACAATGCAGAGATGTGTGTGCCATGCATCGTCTATCTTTGGAGAAGCGGTTCGAAGCATTTATGCATGAAGACAAGCTAAGAATAGAATTGACACTTCAGTTCACTGCAAGAGGACTATAGATAACACACTTGCATGTGTGGCTATGATTGTAAAATAATGTGTGGCTATCAATAGCATGCAGCCTATTTTTGGAATAGACAAAAAGTGAAGGAAAAGTCCCCATGCTATATATATAATGTTAGGTGTATAGTAGAAAGAGATATATATATTTTTACAGAGAAGCCGGAAGTATGTAGGTATTACTGAGAACTGCATGTATGTAGGTGTGTAACAGAGAATATACACATATGATTGAACTACTATATCAATTCCATATGTGCATTGGTATAGATTGACAATACTTGTAAGGATCTTTTGTATTTATTAATAGATGGAAGATATTGGCTGAATCTAAGTATCATTCTGTGTGTAGTTGAGTAGTGCATGTTAATGGTTAAATCATGATTACTATTTAAATCTTGTTCTTTCATAGATCTGAGTGTAGCATGCATTGTGGAATGATGGATTAGTTATGAATCTATATGTTACTTCCTTCATCATGTTAGCATCTTGTTATAGTAACCCTAAAGAGGGACCTGGTACCTTTACGCACTTCGAGTGAGTGCTCAGTCTAGGCTGAGTGATGTGTCAGCGCGACTAAGTTGTTATTTGGTAAATTTTAGGCTGCATCATTGGTTCCATTGCTGGGACCTCTTTTCCGTGTTTTTTAGGATGGTTCACGATGAAATGTATTGGTGAACTCTAGCAAGTATTGAGGAATGGATACACGACCTAGAGGAAGAATATGCACGACCATTCATAAGTGGATTTGAGTTTAATGCACACACTTGGGTAGAACAAAACATGTATGACAACTTGTATGAGATATTTTTCACTATTTTTCCAGTAGAACTATATGAGTGGCTTACTGCTTATGCATCTCAGTAGAATTGGAGGTATCGTGCACTTATCTAGACATAGGAATAATTTCAGGCCCTCTATGATGCTGATTTGATCTGGACTCATGTGGTGGATACGTGGTTTCACGGTGTTCTAAATAGTTATATTCTAGAATATTCAATTTTGATGTACTCTTGCCCAGAGGTAGCTGAGTTTTATTTTTGGTATCCAAGAGGAACATATTTGCAAGGTATTCCACTAGTGATCAAGATCTTAATGGTAACTTTGAACCTGAGAGTAAACCAATGGCTAACTAAACTTCACCACGCATGTGGGGGTAGGAACAAGTTTGGTTTAAGATGGCAGACCTAGTGGTAGAGAAGCAAAGAGAGGAAAGGTAGTTTAAGTATAATGAGGCACACGAGAGGGAGATAGAGAAGTAGTGTTCCATTGCAGAGAGTATGGCATGGAGGAGAGAGATGGCTCGTGAAGGATTTACAACTCACGTAGAAGACGTGGAGCTAGAGCATCAGGAACTCCCCCATCTTGGAAAGCATGATAGAGATCCCCCTCGGCCTCACACAGAGGTGCGCTAGAAGAGACTACCTGGACCATGGGTACGCATCTTAATCCACCTGGTGACCTAGCCCTTGCACTTGGTTTTTCAGTATCTAGTACAAGTAACCAATAAACTAACTTGGGAAGTAGGAGAGTAGGAGTAAGTCAGGGATCAAGTACATCAATGGTAGGATAGACAGCTTTAATGTCATTTAGAGGAGAATTCTTTGGCACATCATCTACATAGAATGTGAGTACACAAAATGTTGGATTCACCTCTGGAAGTGGAACTACCTCATAGACTGTAGGGGTTTAGTATAGTACTACTGTCAGAGCACATGGGAGTACGTCTACAAGCCCTATTCTAACTACAGGTGGCAGATCAGGAGGTATACGTGGTTCTAGTTCTGGTGGATCTAGTGGTTATGGAGGCAAAGGGAACACAAGAGGTTCCGGATCAGGTGGTCAAGGTTCATAACAACCACAGAATATCCACATGGAGATGTTTCTTCATCTCTTGAAATATAGAGGTATAGAGGATGCTACCAAACATGTGCATATGTGTGAAATATTATGGTGCGCTAAAGGGATCATGGCTGCTAAGTGAAAGGAAAGTAAATTCACCACTACATTACAGGGGTACGTACACAATTGGTATAGGAAATTTGACCCTGATCAAACTTGTGTGGATTATGCAGCATTGAGAGATGCTTTCTTAAAAGAGTTCCATATACCTGAGTTTGAGCAGAAGAGTATAAGTGCACTCAAGGATATCAAGCAAGGCACTACTGAGAGTGTATATGAGTATGATGCTCATTTTAAGACACTTCTATCTAAGCTATCTTATGATATTCATGCTAGCCAACATGCACAATGGTTCATTGGAGGATTAATTACACCATTTAGAAGAGTGTTGTCACATAAGACATACACTGATCTGCACAAAGCACTAGAAGCAAATTTACATTCTGAGGTATTTGGGAGCATTAACACTGGAATTAGTCCATTCTTAGAGGCATAGATTGCAGCTATGGAAAAGCAGTTAGAGAAGCTATCAGCAAATTCAGCCCATGAAACACACTCAAGAATTTGGTGTACAAATTGTGAAGTGGAAGGTCACACCAAGGATAGTTTTCCTCACCGATCTGTACACTCATTACTATTGGACTATGAAATTTTTCATTTGAATCATGATGCTAGTAATTTTCCTTTATTATAGTGTGTGATAAGGAAGAATGTATCTTGCTTTTACAAGATTTACATGTCCATGACCCATGATATTGAGGATTATCGGTTGATCGGTCAGATCTAGGATGCTATAGACCTTGGAGTATGACAAACAAGTATAATAGATAGTTCTAAGGGTAAGAATGAGCACTAGGATTGGATCATAATCAAGCATGCTATGACAGGAATGAGGGGTGCTTTAAAGGAAGTCGTGGAAGGGGATGTGGATATTATGGTGGATATGGAGGACGAGGCCATGGTGGAGGAAGAGGTGAGTTCCCTCATGGAACATGTTATACATGCAGATCTCCTGACCACTATAGGCGCGAATGTCCTCAGAATATTGCATGTTATTTTTGTGGAAAGAACCATAGCTATGAAGAGTGCCCAAACTTATATGAGCATCTGAGTAAGCAACATAAGCAAGAGAAACAAAGGCACCGAGATGGTTAGAATCCAACGCATGGTAGAGGATCAGTGGATGCCCAAGATAACTGAAGGACCTGAGGCATTGACAATGAAGATTACTACACGTGTGAAGCAACACGTGTGAGAGAGGTATTGTATAAGAAGCCTATGATCACCAAGGAGGAGGTTTTTCATGCGAGGTACCTAGATCCTGCTCATCAGAAGGAAGTTTACTAGGATACCATGGAAGTGCTAAGGAATCTTCAGGGTGAGATACAATATCTCAAGGAGAAAAATAAAGCATCGAGAGATGGTCCAAAATGATATCGATGATCTGCGAGAGGTGTGTAAGATGTTGCGCCAAGAGAACATTATTCCGCTATTAGGAAGTTGGTTAAAAGGGAACACTCCATGCATAGGTCTTGAGATCGGATGACAGATTCTTCCATGCAAATATTCCCCCTGATAGCATTGACTATGACAAAGAAATTACTCTGAATGTTGTTGTAGATGGGTGGCTGTTGAGAAATATATTGATTGATACAGGTGTGGAGGTAAATGTGCTTACATTAGATGCATGGGTACAAATGGGGAGGCCTCCATTGTAGCCATCATCTAATGTGTTGTTTATGGAAAATTAGACTAAGGCCACTCCCATAGGAGTTTTGAAAGATGCATCTATAACTATACAAGGGGCCAAGTTCACTGGGGATTTTGAGGTATTAGCACTTGCAGAAGCTGAAAATTTTCCAGCTCTTAGACACCCTTGGTGTTATGTAAATAATGTTGACTTGAGATTCAATAAGGGGTATATTAGCTTTGAAAACAAGGAGGAAAGGGTTGTGATACCTTTGACAGATGGAAAGTCTACACCATATGTTGAACCTCTAAGTGAGGAGGATTTAAACAGAGTCTATGTACATGCTATTCAGGACCTCGAGGTCAATGAGCCATCAAAAGAAGGCATCCTACAGTGGGAGGATTCTCATTCTATTAGTGATACTATGAGTATTTCTTGTGACAATTGGGCTCATGGTACATATGAATTAGTAGGGACACAAGGTGAAAAGCATGGTTGTGCACAAGAATGGACTTTGTTCAATTCAACGGATAGGTGTTATCACTAAATCACCACTTCCTACCTTATGTTTACACAAGTGCATATACTTGAGCTCACAGTGTGATTGGATAACATGGGTACTATATCCAAGTTGTGGGACTTGCTACTTGAAATAGACCTTTAGAGAAAGTTGGTTCTTACTTGCTAAACAACCTGCCACAATCTACTCTAATGCAGGAAAAAATTATCTTTCCTAATCTAACTTTCCAAGGGACCAAGGAGAGAGAATGCATAAAATGAAAACCTACACTAAAGTGGTGATACACTAGAAAAGGAGGGGTGTGCGAGTAGTCTTCTAATGTGTGAAATATAGAAGTAAAATGCATACTAGAAGGGGTGATAACAATTCTCCACAATCTAGAAAATGCATTCACAACGATATTTCATACATGCAAAATAATAATGAGTCCTTGCAAGAGCATAAAAATAGACACAATATTTTTGTAATGAAGGTTGAAAGGGCAAGAAGAGTGCAAACAAACACAGCAGGGGAAGATGTATCCATAAACTTGTATTTTATTGCTTCATGATATGCACACCAATCTATTACAAGATAAAAGTCCGGATCACCATGTAAGGAGTCCAATACAAGGGCTTGCAACACATATGCTTCATAAAGAAATTTTGATAGAGCTTTGCTCACAAACAAAACTACCTCTTCTTACAATGAGCTTGACACTCCAATTTATAGAAGAAGAGAAGAGAGAGAGAAGGGGAAAATGGAAATCCTAAAATCTATCCTTCAACCACTTGTAAGAGGCATTGAATGGGGTGAAATGATTATATGTTACTTGTAAAAGGCTCCCATGCTATCCCAAGTGCTGTAAAGAAAGAATGATGACCATGCCTCTTAATTGCACTCCTAACTACCTAATAAAACACCTTGTCATGAACCTAGCCAAGTTTTATGAAAAATATCCATCGATTTCTCACCAAATCCCAAATTTCTTGATTTTTGTGCATTTATATTGGAGCCACAATTCTAACTTGCTACCAATTTTGTGTGATTTTTTTGAGAAATGCAAAACTTATGGCCTTCTAAGTGTGAGCAGCTATTTTGGGTCTGCATGCATTTTCATGTCATTTGTGAATGAGCATTAATTATTGGAGCTGAACATGTTTATTTTATTTTAATATATCTACCCTCATCAAAATTAAGAAATCCACATGATGTCATGCTCATTCCAAAAAGTTCAATTTTATGAAAATTACAAAAATTGAGTCAAAAGTTATGGCTGTTTGAAGTTTAGGAGGTCAAACATTGACTTTTCTCTTCATTGTGGCTATTTCGGCAAAATTGGGTCTGCATGTCCCGGCTTTCTTGACACAAATCTCCACTCACCTAATTTAGGCTTCCT
The DNA here is from genome assembly GCA_018340775.1 of Taxus wallichiana var. yunnanensis. Lineage (NCBI taxonomy): Eukaryota > Viridiplantae > Streptophyta > Pinopsida > Cupressales > Taxaceae > Taxus > Taxus wallichiana. The sequence continues at coordinate 766,343,022 of CM031234.1, forward strand.
TATCCCCATTACATCTATTATTGATCTGGGCCATGAGGGCCGTTGACCTTTGCATTTGCCACAACGTATGGTTCCTTTTGTGGCTTTTTTCGCCTTTGCGCATGCCGCGCGCTACTTTTTGTCCCGAATGTCCCGGACATATTTCTCAAAGTGCCACCAGAATGCAAGGGCCAAGTCTTGCAGAAAAATATAATTTTCACATCCCACGTACGTACTGTGTTCTAGATGTCCCATAGGACAAAAACTTCCACTTTTTCTAATTTTTACTACCTGTGGCCATTTCAGCTTTGCGCATCCCGTGTACTTTTGTCCCTGTTGAACTTGTGCGGTCTAGGACACAGAAAGCCAATTTAGCCGATTCTTTTGTATTTCGGCTCCAAACCTGGTACAATGAACCTTGGTACGATCTACACTCGGTATGATCTATGGCCTCCAAACCTCAGTAATGCATTAAAACAAGCCTACGACTTCAATTTTTGGTTTTCAAATTTTTCTAACTTGTTGGATTTTTCCCTTAGATGGGGAGTTAGAGAGAAGCCAAAGGGACCCCCAAAACATGATTTTGGCCTTGAATCAATTCTACTTTCTTGAGACTGAAGAATTTGATGTATGTTATCAAAATTACCTTGAGGGGTGAATTTTGGATAATAATAGTTAGCACAATATCTTGGTATATAGGGACATACAATCTTCTTGCCTTTTTGAGGGCCATGGAAACACAGTGGACAGATCAAGTTAAAAGAAGAGATATGTTAGTATATACACTACGTGGGATAGTAGCACATTGGTGGGTAGTCCATAGAGATAATCTTATAAATTGGGAAGAGATTGGAGTCGCTTTGTCTACTAGGTTTATAAGGAACAATGCACCTACACAAATCTGCACTTATCATGGTGATCAACCATTCAACATCACATTCAGCAGTGTGAGAGACTCTGGATAGTAGGACAGGAAGCATTACCACCTTCACTTTGGGTGCATAGATTGTATTCTATGCTACAAGGATGTGCACACGCTTGGTATGTATATGTAAAACTACATCGAGAAACTGGGAACTGGCAAGATTTGACTGTAGGAATGATCCATACTTTTGACTACTTCTCGACTAAACCTCATGTAGCAGAGGCATTAAATTTTTAAAGCACTTAATTATGGGAGATAGTGCAAAATATGAGGAGCATATATAATCATTATTCAGTGGGATGGAGTTCGAGCATGTTTTGAAAAGGAAGAAGAAATGGACTCCATACTACTTGAACACACTTTCCTTGAGAAAGAGAGTAGAAAGATGGTTTACGTCGTGGATGATGAGGAATTTGAGAACTTGGATATTGAACATTCACATGGGGTGCATGAGGTCTTGGATAGTGTAGACAAGGATGCACACACCTACCATGAACCCATGAAGACAAAGAAGGTGAATATAGGTTCGGAGGCTGAGCCTAAGGAGGCCATAATTAGGGATTATTGGTCAGACTCGAGGTAGCAAAGATCATCGAGTTACTTAGGGATTATCAGGATTTATTCCCTCAAGGATATCATGAACTTAAGGGTGTGCATGAATCACTTGGGGAAATGAAGATCAAACTTAAGAGTGGTGTACAACTGAGTTAGAAAGAGACCTTACAGAATGAATCCTAATTTTCATGAAAAGGTAAAAGAAGAAATTGATAAAATGTTGAAATTTGGAATTATCAAGCCCCTTGATGAGTTAGAATGGGTTAGCCCAATGGTGATCAATATCAAGAAGGACGGACAAATTAGGATATGTGTGGACTACAGAAGCTGAATCCTACATGTGTCACAGATCCATTCCCTAAGCTTTTCATTGAGGAAATATTAGGAGTTGTAGGGAGAAAAATATATTCCTTCATGGATGGATTTTCTAGGTATCATCAGGTTAGGATTGCTTAGGAGGATCAAGAAAAGACAAAATTTACTACTGAATGGGGAAATTTTACGTATACTGTGATGCCCTTTGGATTGAAAAACGTGCCTACTGTATTCTCGTGCATGGTTGTTCAGGCATTTAAGGATTTTATTCATAACTTATTATAGGTATACCTAGATGATTGGACAATATATGGGCTTGTGAAAGGTCATTGTGACAATCTGCACTTAATGTTTGAATGATGAAGATAATTGAGTATCTCTTTGAACATCAAGAAGTGCATATTTGCTATGCCATTTTGGATATTGTTAGGAAATATAATCTGCAAGGAAGGTTTGCTCATTGGTCTAGCCAAGGTTGCAGGCATTTTAGGCCTAGAAGGGCCTACTAGTCAAAGTGAGGTGCACAAATTTTTAGGTCATACAGGGTATTATAGAAAATTCATAAAAGGGTATGCCAAAGTTGCTGCACCCTTGGAAGAATTATTGAAGGGGAAAGGTACATTTTATTGGGGAGAACCACAACAGTGTGTGTTTGAGATATTAAAAGAGAAACTTACTACCGCACCCATTCTGCACTTTCCCTCATGGGATAAACCATTTCATGTGCATGTGGATGCTTCTGGTATGGCCATTGGCATTGTGTTAGCTCAACCTGGTGAAGGTATTATAGATCATCTAATATGTTTTGCTAGTAGAAGTTGACTCTGCTAAACGGAATTATGCAACTACAGTGTGAAGCTTTGTCAATGATCTATACATTGTACAAGTTTCGACAAAGACTTGTTAACAACCTCATTTTTGTTTTATACAGATCACATGACATTGAAGTACTTGGTAAACAAGCCTATCTTACAAGGGTGCATATGTAGATGGGTTTTCCTATTTCAAGAGTTTGACTTCATAGTTGTGGTGAAGCCAGGGAAAAGCAATTCTGGACCAGATCATTTATCTAGAATCAATTTAGGAGAGGATGCACAGATAATTGAAGAAACAATGCCAGATGCACAGTTATATAGGTTATAATGCACACCCATGGAATTAGAAGACATTGTTGTCTTTCTATGAACATGTATGACACCAGAAGGAATGAAAGCATTAGAAAAGAAGCAGCTTGCTATATGCACGAGCACCATTTATGTTAATCAGTGGTGACCTCTACAAGCTAGGCAGAGATGAAGTATTACAATGTTGTGTATTAGAACATGAGCGTCAAGGATATTATGGAAGAAGCTCATGGTGGTATTGCAGGAGGCCATTATGCAGGTGATGTGACTACCCGAAAGATCCTACTTTGGATTATGGTGGGAGACATTGTATAAGGACTATAAAGAATATTGTAAGGTGTGTGATCATTGTCAGTGCCTAGGAAAACCAGGGCAAAGAGATGAGATGCCTTTGAGACCAATCACTAGTGCCAAACCATTTGAGAAATGGGCCATTGATTTTGTAGGACCTATTTCACTAGCCGTGCGTAGGACTGGATCGCACTATATTATTACTTGCATAGATTATCTCACACGGTGGGCAGAAGTAGCACCTACTAAGGACTGTACGATAACTACAATAACTAGATTTCTATGGGAGAATGTTCTTACAAGATATGGATGTCCCTTAAGCTTGAAAAGTGATAGAGGTACACACTTTTTGAATGAGACAATCAGGATCCTATTAGATGAGTTTATGGTTGCACACCATAAAACTACACCTTATCATCCTCAGGAAAATGGAACTGCTGAGGCCTTCAACAAGATTTTGAGCTAGACTTTGACAAAAATTGTGATGTTGGAAGAAAGGATTGGGATGAAAAAGTATCAGTTGTTCTTTGGGCATATAGAACAACTTACAAGAGATTGAACAAAGCCACACCATTTCAGTTGGTGTTTGGCACAGGAAGTTGTTCTCCCTATAGAATTTATGTTACCTTCTTTGTGCATTACACATGCTAGAGGTCTAGCTAATGAATAGGCTTTAGAAGAGTGTATCAAAAGATGATTCAACTGGATGAGCATTGAGCCATAGAAAGATGGATTCAGAAGCAGGAAAAGTCTAGGCAGAAGGCATGGCATGATAGAACATAAGGGATAAGAAATTTGAGATTAGACAAATGGTACTTCTTTATGACTCAAAGTTTTGCACCATCCAGGCAAGCTCAAAGTACATTGGTTGGGGTCATATGTTATCACTTCTATACTTGAATCATCTTGCCAGTTAGAAGCACTTGATGGAACACGACTACCCGATTACTTTAACGGGAGTAGGCTAAGCCCTACTATAAATAAGTCTTCTTGGTGTTTGTAATAAGGTAGTATTTCCATTTATTTTAGGTTTTCAATTTAGGTATTTCCTTCATTGTTGATATGCTTTGTCAATTTAGTTTTTTTTTTGTGTAATAAGCACGCTTGCACACCTAAAGCTAATTACTGTATGAAGAATGTTTATGCGCAAAGAACTACACATACTTTTACTTTGGGGTGGTTGTAGTTATCCAAGAAAAATATTGTGGGAATTGAAAGGTGAAAGGAATAAGTTGCTATGGGTGTGCTTTAAGTCAAAATAATATTGCTTCTCAAAAGTGACCAAGGATGGAGATGAATGAAAGAACAATATAACGTGAGGTAAGCGGAGGCCATGTTAGCTACCAGGAGAAGGTACAGTGATGAGTTACTTCGGGTGCAGAGCATGCATTGAAGAGAAGTCTGTGACCAGAGGGTAGGAAGGTGCTAGAAGGTTATAGCTGGGTGCGAAGATGTACCGCGTGGAATGAATGGATTTGGTCAATGAATGAAGGGATATTTGGTAGGTGAAGGAGTAATAAATGCATCAAAATTTGATTTTTTTTGAAAAAATTATATAAGGATGGGATGTGGATTCATTTTTACCATTGTTGCAACTAAGAGTATTTGAGAAAGAGCCAAGTGCGAAGAGCCGAGTGATCGAGTTAAGGTGCGAAGGGTGTGAAACCAAGCATGACAACTAGATCTGTGTGATAAGAAGCTTGTGTCCCTAGTGGTGAAGGGTTTGAGCGAAGTAGGGAGATAGAAAAGGGTTAGGTTATGAAGTTTCCACCTAGGGCATGATTGAATCGAGCTAGGGTTTGATTCGTAAAGTTGCAGAGTTGAAGAGGAAACATTTACAAGGTAAAAATGGCACCAAGAAGGCATCTGTAGTAGTAGTAAAAGGAAAGAAGAAGGTAGTCATTGAGGAGGAATAAGATGGCACCCGAAAGCCATTTTTCAGAGATGCAATATCTAGAAGGAGTCATTGTCGGGAAAGAATGGGATTCACCCATCAGAAAGAGAAAAGTAAGTGAATATAATCACAGGACTTTAGAAAACAAGAAGGAGCTCGATTCCTTGCTCACTACTAGAACAAACAAGCACACGGTGGAGGACATGCTAGTGTATGATGATGCGGGTGAAAATCTCTTGAAGATAATTGGGGTCTACCAGTTGTATGAGCTTCCATATTTTAGGAAGTATGAGCCCTTGTATCAGTGGCTCATGAGCAGGGTGCACGAAGACTTCTTCTACTTTGCAGACGTAGAGTTAGAATCTCATCTACACTTGTCTCATTAGTTATAGGTCTGAAGGCCACAGGAGAAGATATAAAAGGTGATCTTGTAGATAAATCCGTGATTGTAAAGACCAAACAGGAGTTGGGATACTTGAAGGGTCCGCATGCGAATGGACATAGATAAATTGAAGAACTGTCCAGTTGTATAGGCTACAACCCACCTTGTTACCAAATTGAATGATCAGGAGCGGTGGTCTTAGGTAAATACTATGTGGTTACATGTGGCACGTAAGATGTCAGAGGGGACAATCTATAACATTGCAAGGCTATATTGCAGAGTAAATAGTCGAAGAAGCATGCACAGAGGGAAGATCAGCTTTGGGGCTATTCTATTATCACTGGTATTTATGGAAATCGGAGTACCAGATGGACCAAAGGAGAATGTATGGGAATACCCCATGGAGAACAAGTCCCCAAGCTGAAAGATTTAGCAAGTACCTATGCAAGGGGGCTATGACAAATGATGTGAAGCAAAGGGCAGAGAAGTGGTATGACAGGCTCCATGACATTTGGGGAAGAGTGGCACATTTCAAAGGAATTACTAGTATGGTAGGAAACAAGTTCAATTTGCTATATATCAACATTTTGCATCGTACGCTTCCTAATGAAAGATGGATTCTGGAGCCCTTGGTGCAAGTTACCTTACACATTTAGTGCAAGGTATTTTCAAGAGTCTGTTCATAGATTTACAGACATGTGCCAACTGATCTTCAATGCAGATAAGGTATACTGCGACTACCATACATTAAGGAAGAAGTATGTATATCCTGGAAGAAGTGCTTATACAGAGAGAATCATTTTAGAGGTTCGAATATTAAACCAATAAGTTTGGCTATAGCAGATGTGGGGGAAGCCTTGGTGTATCTCCAAGTTGAAGCCAAAAATGGAGAATAACAAATATGTGGAAGGTGAGTTCACACTTCCATCACCACCAAAGGGAAAGCATATAA